>JAPDVU010000008.1:40146987-41346987 GCA_026230045.1 Corynorhinus townsendii
CAAGATTTGCAAGCTTTCCCTTACACATAAGTACACTGAGTGGCCAGATTATTATGCGTTCAGAGATCATAATAATCTGGCCACTCAGTGTATAAAGAAAGAACCAGTCCCTCCACTTCTACACCTTCATGATTCTAGGAATAGAACCAAAACTTGGCTTGAGCTCGAATTGACAATGGCTTCCTACCAACACCTCAATCCCTGTCTGAACACCTGCTGAGCTCCCTGTACTGGCTCCCAGGACATTGCTTCATGGAGGCTTCAGCAGAATAAGATGCAGTCACTCAGAGTAAATGAAAAGGTTAATTTCATTACTAATGAAATTTCTGACACAAAACGTGGGTTTTCCACACCAGGCAGTTCTAGGATTCTCTGCAGACACCAACTGGGTGTCCTACAATTCAATTCAAACACTAACTACCCGGAGTTAGCGCAGATTTTATAGCTTAAGGGCTCAGTCCCACACTTCAGACTCCAGCTGCAGATCCCAGGTTGTCACCTGCATTTCCTAAAATCCAGCTATATATTGGGGATGCCCACCATCCCCACCTTGAATGTGATATTTTGCTAGCATAGCAGAAAAGTGCTTTACTTACTATTACTGGTTTATAAACAGGATACAATTCAGGAATAGCCAGTGGAAGAGCTGCATAAGGCAAGGTATGTAGGAAGGGCTGCAGAGCTTCCCTGCCCTTTCTGAGCATGCTGAACCTTCCAGTACCTTAATGTGTTCATCAATCCAGAAACCCTCCAAAACCTGCTGTTTATGGTTTTTCATGGACTCATGATGGATTATATCATTGGTCATTGGGGATTATGGCAATCTCCGACCTCTCTCAAGAGGGTAGGGATGCTGACAGCTCCAATCCTCTAATCACCAGGTTAGTTCTTCCGGTAACCAGCCATCATCCTCCAAGAGTCAACTCATTAGCATAAACTCAGGTATGGCTGAAATGGTATTCTTATTAATAATAAAAATGCTCCATTACTCCTATTGCTAAAACAAAATTGAAGGGTTTTAGGAGTTCTGTGCCAGGAACCAGGATGTCAGAACACATAGACATTGTTTGTTTTATCACAACATCACACAGAGTTCTCTGCAGTACTGGGGACAGGTCCAACTCCTTTCCCCCAGCAAAGCAGTGAAATTTTATGTGCAACAATTTCCTACAGGCTGGGGTCTTTCTCCTTCAGATGCCTCCCAGAACCGTGGTCGGCAAACTGCGGCTTGCGAGCCACATGCGGCTCTTTGGCCCCTTGAGTTTTCAGTAAAGGCCAGCTTAGGAGTACCCTAATTAAGTTAATAACAATGTACCTACTTATATAGTTTAAGTTTTAAAAAGTTGGCTCTCAAAAGAAATTTCAATCGTTGTACTGTTGATATTTGGCTCTGTTGACTAATGAGCTTGCCTACCACTGTCCCAGCACATTGCTGGGCACCACTTTCCTCACCTCTGCCAAAACTACAGTCACAACCAACATCTCTGCAAAGGCTCAACCTAAATTCTTGCTGGAAGCTAATTCCAGCAGGTCATAAATGTAAAAAGTTCATCAAAAGGTTGATGGAACTTGGGGCTTATTCAGCAGGGCTGAATTATGTTATTGCCTTCTAGAATAGCTAAAAGCATTTCCCCAAACCTGAAAATCTACATGTTATTGCCTGCTACCAGAGAGCCGAAAGCATTTTCCAACCTGACAATGCTTGCTGTATACTAAACCTAACCTTTGATATCTGCTTTGTTAGGGTAATTTGTGTTAATGAAAAAGCTAGGGGTCCAGAGATTCAGAGAACTTGGTTACTGAAGCTAAGCCCTCCTCTGGTTCCTCCAGGTATTCCAAATTTTTAGTTCATGTCTAGTCTCTTTATTAATTTACACGCAGCCCTTCTCCATATTTCTAAATGCTGAGAAATACCCCAGCAAATTCTTGTCAGAGCTACTTCAGATGTTGATTCACCCAGAATAGTCAGATCCATGTGAGTGCCTTCCCTGGGAGCTCGTCTGGACACTCAGAGCCATGGGACACCAAGGGTGGGGAGGAAGGAGTGGTCTACCCTGATGCCAGCCCACAGAGGTGAATCATCTGTAAAGAATTTAAAACCGGTAATAAAACTAACTAAAAATCAATCTGATTCTTTAACTTGCACAACAATACTGTCAGAATTAGTGATCCAATAACCTTCACACTCAAATCTTCTGATGGTCTAAGTTCTAAACAATTGCTATGGTTAGTGTTGAGTAACCTACATATGCAGCTTCAAATGATCACTTTTTAAAACTCACTCACTAAAACATATTTTATTCTACATGGAAGTGAGTGTGCAGAATTATCAGTTACACAGTCAAGCTCAGCCACATATATTACTTTTCATAGTAAATTTTTTCATTATTAATTAAGGTATTACATATGTGTCCTGATCCCCCCCCATTGCCCCCCACCTCCCTCCCCCACTCATGCCCTCACCCCCCTAGTGTCTGTGTTCATTTGTTAGGCTTATATGTCTGCATACAAGTCCTTTGGTTGATCTCACCCCCTTACCCCCAACCTCCCCTACCTTCCCTCTGAGGTTTGACTGTCTGATCGATGTTTCTCTGTCTCTGGATCTGTTTTTGCTCATCAGTTTATGTTGTTCATTATATTCCATAAATGAGTGAGGTCATTTTCATAGTAAATTAATAAGAGTTTAGGATCTTATTTTGTGATTTCAGCTCTTGTGGTAGAATATAGCCTGGCTTTTAAAGCAGTAACTTTAAAATAAATGATCTTGCCCTATGTGGTTTGGCTCAGTGGATAAAGCATCAGCCTGTGGACTGAAGGGTCCCAGGTTCGATTCCAGTCAAGGGCATGTATCTTGGTTGCAGGCACATTCCCAGTAAGGGGTGTGCAGGAGGCAGCTGATCGATGTTAGTCTCTCCTCAATGTTTCTAAATCTCTATCCCTCTCCCTTCCTGTCTGTAAAAATCAATAAAATATATTTTTAAATAAATTATCTTAGTTGTATGAGATTTGTCTTTTATGAGATTTTTTTTTTTTTACTGAGGTGAAGTTACATATGAGGTCAGACACAAAAATATTAGCAAACAGCCCTGGCCAGTGTGGCTCAGTTGGTTGGAGTATTGTCGTGTGTGTGTGTTTGTATGTGAGTTTAGAGACCCTACCTTCGGGAGTGCTGAAAGCTAAATGTCTCTGCAGTGGTGCCTGACTCGGCTCTCTTCTGGATAACTCTCCCCCTCTAGGAGAAGGACTTGATCTCAAACCTGGTTCAAGTACTGGCTCCTTGGTACCAAGGTCGGAGTCAGAATAGGGGTTCTGGGAATGCTGCTGACCCCAAATTGCAATAAGTAGGATTGGGCCAAGTAGGCAGTGATTGAGTATAAAAGGAACTGTCACCTACCCCTGCTCCTGCTGCACAGAGACAGCAGGCTTATGCTCCTAAACCGGCTACTATAGGGGTTGTGACAGCACCAGGAAGCAAGCAATCACAGCCCCCACACACCTCAAACACCACGGATTTCAGAGTCAAAGGATATGCAGCCTTTATCCTTGCCCATGATCAGATGTTTAGATCTCTTCATCTCTAAGAACTAGAGCTAGAGTTGTGACTTAATTGAGCCCAGAACCATCTGGGGAGGCAGATAACCCTCTACTTGCACAATAAATAAAATCCCTTGTATGAATATATGCAAACTGATTTCTCCCCCTTCCACTGGGATTTCTGAGAATGAGAACTATCCAAATATTCTGACTTCATGGGATGGTAAATGTGCGGCATATGTTTCCGGCTCTTACATCTGGGTTTTATTTGGTTAGCACACTTTCGTTTTTCTTAATGTTGCTGTATATGGGACAAGGACCCTATTATTCCAAACTGGTCACAAAGGTGATTGAGTTATGACATCAAGCATAGACACTGACCCCAAGAATTTCTTAGAGAAACAACGCAGCCTGATAGGAGTTGGAGAGTAAACATCTGAAAAGCCATCCATGCCCTAATTTAGTAGCTCAGTGGGTTAGAATATTATCCCACAACACCAAGGTCATAGGTTCCATCCCCAGTCAGGGCACAAATAAGAATTAACCAATGGATGCATAAATGAGTGGAATAGAAAATCAATAGCAACCTCTCTCTCACACACACACAAATAAATAAATAATATGTCTCTCACCGTTTTAAAAAAAAAAGAAGAAGAAGAAGAAGAGAAAAGAAAACCATCTGTAATAATCTGGTACCCTAAGAACTTTCAGAGAACACTACAACCATTCCTGTTTCTAGACAGGATCACATAATACCCTCATGTGTTCCCCTCCAGCTCTGAATGGGCCTCAAAAGAGGAACAGAACTGAGATGTACTATTATCCTGGCCAAGAGAGTGCAAGCATTGAGCAGAGGATATTGGACTCCTGCATAAGCTCCTTCCTCTTTGGAGAGGGATAAGGGTTTGTGGGGGAAGGGAAGGTGGACTGAAGAAGAGGGTTGAAGTGGGAGGAGGATTAGGAAGTTAAACCTGCTGGGAATTTCCTAGAAATTGTTTATTTTTGTCAAATCTGGGCCTTTCTGGGAACACAGAAAGGGGAAATCCAGCTTCAGAATGGCCTGGGCAGTAGGAAGCTACTTTATATACACTAATTAGTGTGAAGCCAAACTTGGCCTTGCCAGGCTGCCCATCCCTCAAGGCTCAGAGGTTTGATTAGACTGGTAGTCATGGGGAGAATAGGTGCTGTTATCCTTGCTTAAATGCTTCATTACAGGGCCTGATAGTTCCTATAACTGAAATATGGTGAATACAAGACATTTTTATCTTGGGCTGGACCTTCAGAGTGTATTGGGCCCATCATACCCACCCATTGTCTCATTAGATGAGGAAAAAGGTGAAGAGGTCACCAGTCTAGCAAATAGATAGTAGCTTCAGTGACTGCTATTCTTGTGCTGTTTCACTGCAGCTTCCCTAGTCGGACACTCATCTATGCCTAGCAGGGTTCTCCATATCTCCCACTGATCCAACCTGTCTTTCATGTTATTCCAGAAAGCTCTTTCTGACATTATATGTTGAGTGACACTAGACACTCAAAGCATTTATTAAATAAACCTACAACTCTGAAAGCCTCTACTCCTTCCTATCTTCTTGGCATGAACATTCACCTCTAGCTAGATAAGTTGGAGTCATCCTGACCTCTAGAGAAAGCTCTTTTCTTAATATTAAAACCACATCTTTAAGTATTATTGGTACTCGTTGGATTGTGGCTGGCTCTCATAGCTTTTTCTTTTAGCCCCCAAAATAAATCCCCCTTTGGAGTTTTTATCAGTTCCCTAAGTGCTTATTAAACATCTGCTAGTACACATCATCAATTTAGGATTTAAGTAGGGGTAATGTACTTCCAGCCTTTGGGCCATATAAGTCCCAAATAATCATTAGGTCTGGCCCTGCCAAGGCATTAGGGTTGAGTTAATTAATGTTTGACCAAATATGGCTGGCTAAATTTTAAGTTGATAATTTGTATGGCCCAGGAATTATTGTATAAATATACAAATGGCTCTTGGTGGTAAAAATGTTCCCCATCCCAGCAGACAGTCTTTATCAAGTGTTTGCTATGTGGGGCCCTGGGCTCAATACGAGGGATACAGAGGTCAGAAGAAACAACTTCTCCCTTCAAAGAGATCACAAGCTAATGGACCACGTCCAAAGTCACAGTGGCCTAACTGGATAATATTTAAGCCAGATAAGAGATCATGAATCGTAGAACATTCACTGAAATTTCAGGGACAACACAAAGGAAATAACACTATCTGTCTTACTCACCTGGCCTATAAATGATAACTTTTCACCCCAGTTGTTGCAATATGCCCTCATGTCCATTTGAGCATCTCTTTATCAAATTTCAGACCCACAAGAGAAGGGCCCAGATGCACTGAAAGTTCCTTTCTACTCTGAGGGTTTCTCAGACTTCAGTTCTTTACTTCAAGGTTGACAGCCTCGCCCATTCCCTTAAAAGAAATGAATTCTAGCCTCAACAGATACATGACACAACCTAATATACAGAGGAGACTAGCACAAAAGCCAGAGACTATTTCTTACACTCATCCATAGTCAAATTAACTAGTCATGTTGAGTTCATTTCAGGAATGTTTCTGAAATCTCCCTAGTCTGAAATCTAAGACATCTCTCCTAGATTACTGCAACAGCCTCCTAACTTGCTTCCTGCCACACTGCAGCCAGAGTGATAGGATTCTAATATATTCATTCTCTGCTTGATAATATTCAGTAGCTCCTCCTTTCATATAGGAAAGAATCCAAGATGGCAGCGTAGATAAACACCTGAAATTGCTGCCTCACACAACCACTTCAAAACTACAACTAAAAGACAAAAGGGACATCATCCAGAACCACAGGAAGGTTGGCTGAGTGGAAATTCTACAACTAGAAGGAAAGAGAAAAGCACACTGAGACTCAGAGGAGGTGCAGAAGTAAAGTGCAGAGATACAGAGATGCGCGTGAGCATGGAAAGGGCTGGCAACTGAGGATGCAGTTGTCTTTTTTAATCAGGAGGGAGGCACAAGCTCCTGACTGCTCTGAACTCCAGTTCCCTGCGAAACTCTGGGGACCCAGACGCATATGGGGAGAAACTGGACTGTCTGGCATTGGACGGAACTAGAGGGCAGCTTTCTCTCAGAAGTGCTTGCAGCCATTACCAAGGGACACTGAAACCTGGGGGCCTCTTGACTACCCTCAGCAGGGCTGAGAATCATCCATAGCTGTTTGCTCTGCCCTGTTGATTCCCTGAGACCCTACCACACCCAAGCTGTGTGCAGAGGCTTTTGCATATGAATGACCTGGCCCTTTGCAATCTAAAATTACCTAACAAACTGCAGCTGAGTCAGAGGGACCCAGAACATCCAAAAGAAGGCCCAAGGCCCCACAGCAGCTTGCATTGCTTCACAGCTGAGCCTCATCTGGGCACCTCCAAAACCCAAACAAAGAAGAGGAATCTGTAGGTCTCTCTGCAGCTCCAGGTGGGTGGCTTCAGGCAGTGGCTAAATTAGCACCTCCTTGGAGAGCCAAGAGCCACTGTACCCAGTGGTCAGAGTGGGACCATCCAGATTACAACTCCTCAGATCCATAAGGGACACACTCAGGGAGCAGACTCAGTGAGCACCAAAGCCCCACTGAAGCCAGTCTTGCCCCAAAAGGGTGTCTCCAGCACAGAAGCTCTCCCATTGTAGGCACAGCTGATCCTCACAGCCAATTGGCCTGGAGGTCAATTCCTCCCAGTGATACCAACAACAATCAAGACTTTAACTACAACAAGACTGTGCACATAGCCCACAAAGGAGTGCGCCAAAAGTGTCCACCTCAGGTAACTGGGGAGGCTGAGCCACTGGACCCTATAGGACACCTAGCACACAAAGCCACTCTATCAACACAGGGAAGCAGCCAAAATGTAGAGACAAAGAAACAGATCAAAAATGACAGAAATGGAAGAAAGCAAACTACTGGATATAGAGTTCAAAACCATAATTATAAGGTTTTTCAAGAATCTTCTAGAAACCGCTGATAAATTTAGTGAGATCCTCGAGGATATGAAAAAGGACCAACTAGAAATTAAGCATACACTGACTGAAATAAAGAATAATATACAGAGATCCAACAGCAGACTAGAGGATCGCAAGAATCAAGTCAAAGATTTGAAATATGAAGAAGCAAAAAACATGTCTTGGCTATTATAAAGAATACTGCAATGAACATAGGGGTGCATTTACCTTTGCAAATAAATGTTTTCAAATTTTTTGGGTAGATAACCAGAAGAGGGGATGCTGGATCATAAAGTAACTTTATTCTTACATTTTTTGAGGAGCCTTCATACAGTGTTTCATAATAGCTATACCAGTTTACATTCCCAGCAGAAGTTAATGAGGGTTCATTTTTCTCCACAACCTCTTGAACCCTTGTTATTGCTTGTCTTGTTGATAATAGCCAACCTAACAGGTGTGAGGTGGTATCTCATAGTACTTGTGATTTGCATTTTCCTAATAGCTAGTGAAATTGACCATCTTTTCACGTGTCCATTGGCTATTTGTATGTTTTCTTGGGAGAAGTGTCTGTTCTCCCCATTTATAAATTGGATTGTATTTTGTTGGGCCTTGATTTGTATATGTTCTTTATATCTTTTGTATATTAACCCTTATTAGAGCTATGATTTGCAAATATCTTCTCCCATTTAGGTTAGTTGCCTTTTTCTTTTGTGACAGTTTTCTTCCCTTGTAATATACTTCTCTGCCATTGTTTTTAGGGTAATTCTGGCCTAATTAAATGAGCTTGCAGGTGTTCTCTCCTCCTCATTTTTTTTGAAATATATTTTTACTGATTTTTTAAGAGGAAAGGAGAAGGAGAGAGATAGAAACATCAATGATGAGAGAGAAGCATCGATTAGCTGGCTCCTCCATGCCCCTACTGGAGATCAAGTACACAACCTGGGCATGTGCCCTTGAACGGAATTGACCCTGGGACCTTTCAGTCTGCAGGCCAACATTCTATCCACTGAGCCAAACCAGCCAGGGCCTTCCTCCTTATTTTTTGAAAAAGAGTTTGGAAAGCGTTGGTGTTAATTCTTTAAATGTTTAGCAGAATTTGCATTTGAAGACATCGGGTCCCAGGGTTTGTTGTGTTTAAGAATTTTGCTTATCAACTCAATCTCCTTACTTATCATGGGTCTGTTCAACTTTTATATATTTTTTGTTATCATCCATAGGAGGTTATATGTTCCTAAAAATATATCCATTTCTTCTAGGTTACCCAATGTTCATAGTAAGTATCTCATGGTTCTTTGTATTTCTTTTTTTTTTTATAAAAAAAACCCACACTAATATATTTGCTGTCTCTTGACTATATAGCTTGAATTTATAATAGTACAGTTAATAAAACATTGAATTATAATGCTGGGGTGTTTCTCAGCATCTAGAATGGTTCAGGAATCTGGAGAAGGTCTGAGAGTAAATTAATAAAGAGATTAGACATGAAATATAAATTTGGAAGGCATTTTGGGGAGCCAGGGGTGACCTAGCTTCAGTAACCAAGTTCTCCAAATCCCTGGACCCCTAGCTTTTTATTAACACAAATTTCCCTAAAGCAAAGCAGATATACATATCAAAGGTTAAGGTTTAGTATACAGTAGGCATTGTCAGGTAGGGGGAACTGCTTTCTGCTGTTTAGCTGTTTGGCCAGTGGCAGGTAATAACATGTAGATTGAAATGCCCTCAGCTGTCTGGCAGTAGGCAATAATATATGCAGATTTTCAGGTTTGGGGAAATGCTCTCAGCTATTCCAGCAGGCAATAATATAATTCTTCAGCCCTGCTGAATATAGAAGCCCATCAACCTTTTGAGGACTTTTTGAATTGATTATGACATGCTGGAATTAGCTTCCAGCATTATAATTTCCCCCACTGATTCTTTTTTATTATTATTCTTTGTTTAAATGTGTCCTCTTTTAATTCTGCTTTTATTTATTTACATCTTTATTTTCCTTAGTGATTCTAGCTAAATAATTGTCTGTAGAGGGCTGCCTGGGAAGGCACATGGGCATTTCTTTAAATTGTTGTCAGCTGAAACCGAGGCGATTGGCAGAGCCGCGTCTCGGTTACACCCTCCCCAAGAAGGTGGGGGTATTATCAGTACTGACTTTTTACCTTTGTCGAGGTGTTGGCCTAGTGGACTTTGATATGTAAATCCAGGCAAGCACCAGGAATGCTGGGGCCTACTCAAGAATGCAAATAAGATCCTTTCGTTCTAAGTCTTGGTGATACTTCCTGGTATTTGGGGGTATGAAATAAACTTGCTGTGTGGGCTCAGGGTCCCTGCCTCTCCATCAGAGAGGATGGCATCCCACCTGGCTCCCAGCTTTGTTTCTATCTTTCTATCTGGTCTCTTTCTTTCTTTTATTTCTTAATCCCCAGCTCCTCTACTCAGGAACTGGACCCACTCTCATTCCGCACTGGATTTGGAAAAGAGAGAAACACCCACAATTGTCAATTTTGTTTTGGTTTTCAAAATGTCAGCTATTGGAGAGAAACCAAGATGGCGGCATAGGTAAGCACCTAAACTGCTGCCTTGCACAACAATTTCAAAACTACAACTAAACGACAGAACGGACACCATCCAGAACCACAGGAAAGCAGGCTGAGTGGAAATTCTACAACTAGAAGGAAAGAGAAAACCTCACAGAGAATTGGAGGTATGGCAAAGGGTTGAGGTACAGCAAAGGGTCTTTGTGAGCGCAGAGAGGAAGGGTGGCTGAGAGCCTGCCTGACTTTCTCTGGCGGGAGGGGGAAGGAAGCCCCCGACTGCATTGAACCCTAGTTCTGACTGCACTGAACCCCAGTTCCAGGTGAAACCCCGTGGACCCAGGCTCATACAGGGGAGTCTGGACGTTCAGGTAGAGAGAAAGGCACTCGGAGACTCTGAGACCCGGGGGAGGCCCGGCGGGCAGGGGTCTGGAGGCACGCACACAGGTGTGAGTGTGCACAAAGACTACAGAGGTTGCCACAGGCTTTCCCTAGCAGAAGGGAGTCGGAAGCTCCTGACTGCACTGAACCCCAGTTCTGACTGCACTGAACCCCAGTTCCAGGCAAGTCCCTGGGGACCCATGCTCTTGCAGGGGGAATCTGGACTCTCGGGCGGAGGCTTGGGAGGCAGGGAAGGCAGAGGGCAGGGCTGATGGGAAGCCAAGACTGTCTGCTCCGCCCTGAGACTCCACCCCATCCAAGCTGAGCACAGAGGCTTTTGCAATTTGGCAAGTCTAATCCTAAAGGCTGTCTCCAGCACCGAACTTCTCCCAGCGTAGACACAGCTGATCCTAACAGCCAGCTGGCCTGGAGGTCAATTCCTTCCAGTGATACCAACAACAATCAAGACTTAACTACAACAAGGCTGAACACACAGTCCACAAAGGAGTGCACCAAGAGTGTCCACCTCAGGTTAACTGGGGGCCGACCCACTGGGCCATATAGGAAACCTAGCACACAAAGCTACCCTACCAACTCAAGTAAGCAGTGAAAATGCGGTGACAAAGAAATAGATCACAAACGAAAGAAATGGAGGAAAACAAACGACTGGATATAGAATTCAAAACCACGGTTATAAGGCTTTTCTAGAATATCCTAGAAAAGGCCAATAAATATAACGAGACCCTCGAAGATATGAAAAAGGACCAAATGGAAATTAAACATACACTGACTGAAATAAAAAATATTATACAGAGACCCAACAACAGACTAGAGGAATGCAAGAATCAAGTCAAAGATTTGAAATACAAAGAAGCAAAAAACACTCAACCGAAAAAGCAAAAAGCAAAAAAAAATCCAAAAAGTTAAAGATAGTGTAAGAAGCCTCTGGGACAACTTCAAGCATACCAACATCAGAATTATGGGGATGCCAGAAGAAGAGAGAGAGCAAGATATAGAAAACCTATTCAGAGAAATAATGACTGAAAACTTTCCCCACCTGGTGAAAGAAATAGACTTACAAGTCCAGGAAGTGCACAGAACCCAACAAAAGGAATCCAAAGAGGACCACACCAAGACACATCATAATTAAAATGCCAAGGGCAAAAGACAAAGAGAGAATATTAAAAGCAGCAAGAGAAAAACAGTTAATTACCTACAAGGGAGCACCCATACGATTGTCAGATGATTTCTCAACAGAAACTATGCAGACCAGACGGGAGTGGCAAGAAATATTCAAAGTGATGAATAGCAAGAACCTACAACCAAGATTATCCTACCCAGAAAGCTATCATTCAGAATTGAAGGGCAGATAAAGAGCTTCACAGATAAGAAAAAGCTAAAGGAGTTCATCACCACCAAACCAGTATTATATGAAATGCTGAAAGGTATTCTTTAAGAAGAGGAAGAAGAAAAAAGTAAAGATAAAAATTATGAGCAACACATACATATCTATCAACAAGTGAACCTAAAAATCAAGTGAATTAAAAATCTGAGGAACAGAATAAACTGGTGAATATAATAGAATCAGGGGCATAGAAAGGGAGTGGACTGATAATTCTCAGGGGGAAAGAGATATGAGAGGTGCAGGAAGAGACTGGACAAAAATTGTACACCTATGGATGAGGACAGTAGAGGGGAGGTGAGGGCAGAAGGTGGTGTGGGAACTGGGTGGAGGGGAGCTATGGGGGAAAAAAAGAGAAACAATTGTAATAATCTGAATAAAGATTTATTTTAAAAAAACACAAAAAGTCAGCTCTTCATTTAATTTTTTTCTATTTCAATTACTTATTCTCTGATCTTTGTTTTTCTTCCTTCTGCTAAGTTTGAGCTTAGTTTCTTCTTCTTTTTCTAATTATTGGAGTGAGTTAAGTTAGATTTTTTTAAGGTTTTTATATTTTCCTAATGTATGTACTTACCACTATAAACTTCACTCTCTGAACTGCTTTGGATGCATCCCATCAATTTTCATTACATTGAGTTTTCATTTTCATTTGTTTCAAAATATTTTTATCTCCTTTTGATTTTTCTTTGACGAGTTGGTTGGTCAGGGGTATGTTGCCTAGATTTCTTTTCTAACCTATGATATATCCTGGAGAATATTTTGAGTGCACTTATAAGGAACTAGAGGCCCGGTGCACGAAATTCGTGCATGGGTTGGGGGGGGTGTCCCTCAGCCCAGCCTGCACCCTCTGCAATCTGGGACCCCTCAAGGAATGTCCCACCGGGATCGGGCCTAAACGGGCAGTCAGACATCCCTCTCACAATGCAGGACTGCTGTCTCCCAGCTGCTCGCCTGCCTGCCTTCCTGATTGCCCCTAACCGCTTCTGCCTGCTAGCCTGATCATCCCCTAACCACTCCCCTGACAGCCTGATTGATGCCTAACTGCTCCCCTGCCAGCCTATTTGCCCCTAACTGCCCTCCCATGCAGACCTGGTCACCCCTAACTGCCCTCCCTTGCAGGCCTGGTCCTCCCCAACTGCGCTCCTCTGCTGGCCATCTTGTGGTGGCCATCTTGTGTCCACATGGGGCAGCCATCTTGTGTGTTGGAGTGATGGTCAATCTGCATATTACTCTTTTATTAGATAGGGTGGGAGTTCCCTTGGGGCATGGGGCGTCCTGGGCGAGTGGCCTGTGGTGGTTTGCAGGCCAGCCACGCCCCCCAGCGACCCAAGTGGAAGCCCTGGTATCTGGGATTTATTTATCTTCTACAATTGAAACTATGTAGCCTGGAGCAGAGCCAAGCCTTCTGCTCACTCCGTGGCCGCAGCCATTTCTGTTGGGATTTATTTACCTTCTATAATTGAAACTTTGTAGCCTTAAATGGAGGCCTGGGCCAGCAAGGGCAGGCGGAAAGCTTGGCTTCCTCCATCGCCAGGGAAACCCAAGCCTCCCTCCTGCTCTCTGTGGCCTCAGCCATCTTGGTTGGGTTTATTTGCATATTCGCTCCTCGTTGGCTGGTGGGTGTGGCTTGTGGGTGTGGCAGAGTTACAGTCAATTTGCATATTACTCTTTTACTAGACTGGATATGCATGCAACTGCATGGAATGTTCCATATCTGTTTATTTGGTCCATTTGATCAAATGTATGTGTCAAATCCAATGTTTTTACTGATTTTCTGTCAGGATGATTTATCTATTACTTACAGTGTAGTATTGAAGTCCACTATTACTATGTTGTTGTCTACTTCTCACTTTGATTCTGTTAATATTTGCTTAATATATTTAAGTGCTTTGATGTTGGATGCACATATACATTTATGACTGTTATATCTTCTTGATAAATTGACCTCTTTAGATTATATATTGACCTTATTTGTCTCTTATAGCTGTTTTTTTTTTTGGGTTTTTTTTAAGCATAGAGTTTTGTTCTTTATTTTACATAAAGGAGACCACCAACATTTGCCATAAATTCTTCCAAACTCTTTAGAAAAGCCATCTTCTGTTTTCGATCCAGCGTAGGAGGGGTGCTGCTTGCAGTGAGCTTGTTGAAGGCATCTGCTAGTCTCTGGTAAGTAACTGGGTCTTGTTGACTTGACAGTAATGTTTCAACCAATTCAGAGTACTCGGCCTGGTGAAGGCACACCAACGTGTAGAACACCTCACCGGCTGCTGTCATCATCTCAGTGTTGGGCTTCTGCAGAACCAGCATATCAAAAACCAGCTTCAGAAAGTGCCTTGTCGCTAGAAACAGTGGTGAGTCTGTATCTTGAGCTTTTGCACACTGTTCAGCCAATGGTGTCAGGGCCTCCAGGCACAGCTGGCAAACCTCTGAGCTCATTGAAGTCATTCCCAGTTCTAGAGAGCACATCAGACTTTTAAAAAGGTCTTCAGGAAGCTGTGGTATTTTTTCAGGAAAAATCTCACAAATAAATGTAATTAATTTGTAGTATTGATTACAAAGTGTTGGAAACTTCAAAAGATCTTGTGACATCAAGGGCAGAATTAGGTTGACTCCATATAAAACAACATCTGCTGCTGACACAGACCTGCTTGCTGCTTGCCCCGGCTCATGTCCCCTAAACACTTCATCTGTATCACTGAAGTCTATGACCTCTTTTGACAGAAGGTTTGTAAGAAGTTCCATAATAAGAAGTAGGTCCTGGTATTGTTCCTCCTCAGCTGTGACATCCACTCTCTGCTGCCCCAAATTATTCTTAGAATATACTTGCAACAAAGTGAGGCAGGCTTCATATAAGTTCATCGCTTTGGACTCTCCAAGATAGCATATCTGTTTATGTGCAACTTCAACAAAAACTTCTATTATGAGATTGACAGTCTCAGGGGTATTTTTGTAAACTTCCATCAATCCAATGCAATTGGTAAGGAAGTCCCTTAAGAAATTAAAAAGGATCGCCACGTTGTCAATCTGGGTATTCTCGGCAATGCCACATAGGGCTTCTAGCGTGGCAGTGATTTCCTGCTTGATCTCCTCTTGCTGGCACATCTGCTGAAAGTTTTCCTGACTTATCACCCTTAAGAATCGCTGCTGCAATGGCTGAAGAACCTCAGTCCAATACTGTTGTTTGGTTTCTGTGTCCATCTGTGCAAAACCTCCCAGGACAAGGGCCTTCATCAGCGTCCTCTGCACCGGACTGGACAGAAAATTCAGAGGGGGGCTTCGGGTCGCAAACTGTTTCGCTAAATTCCACCAGTTTTCACACTGGATTACTAGGTTTGCCCTTTCTCTTCTTTCCACCAAAGTGACAAGGAGCTGCACAGTGTCACTTGCAAGGTCCTGTTCACTACTCCACACCGAGAGGTTGCTGATGACTTTCTGTAAGAGGTAGCCAATAATCCACTGAGAACCCTCAGTATCTGCTCCAAATGTTGTACTGAATGGTAGATTTATCTGATCATATAGCTTCTCATCCACCAGGAGATAAGTCTTTGCCCAGAGTTTTAGAAACCAAACAATATCTTTGCCCATTTGAGGGCTTAGTAGATCAGTGAGATCTGCTCTTATTGCTCGAGACTCAACTTCCGAAACTCTGAGAACGGCAGATAACAGCCTAATCACAGAATCTGTTCTGTTGTACCCTGGGATGGAAGAAGCCTTTTCTCCTGGAGATCTCAAAATTTGAAGTGTTATATTAATGTCAACTTCAGATGAATGCTTAATGGAATATTCCATTATTTCTGGAGGTATTAGCGGAGTCTCTCCCTGAGTATCATCAGATAAGAGGTAGCCTGTAACTAAAGTAAGCCAGTGAATATCTTCATATAGCTCATCAAGTATTTTGCTGTCAATGGTTCTTGAACCAGGTGAAGAAAGTAATTGCTGCTGGTGTCGCTGTAACTGACCATGAGCCTTGTTACTCTTTCTTTTAATAAACTTGTCAGAAGAGGTATACAGTGCTCTGCGGCAACTCTTCCTAGCATTCCTACACTGGCTAGTTGATCTGAAAACTGGTCTTGGTCATCCTCTTGAAGTTCACTTATTTCCTCTTCCTCACGAGAGGTCACACCATTGGCAGTCAAATTCCTTGTGCCATCTGGAGCAGCCAGGTGGCATTGAATATAGGAACTGAAGACTTGAACTGCATGCTGGGTAAAAAAGCCTTTATGGAAATGTTTGTCATCTTGGATCAAAGTCAGCCAGGACTCCAGCAACTTGTCATATGCTTCCATGTAGACCATGTCGTCTTTATCAAGCACTTCTTCCAAAGCAGCACTACACCCAAAAGAACAAGTGAGGTGTGTGAGGCAGTTCATAAAGGATGAGAAAAGCTCACTTGGAATGGCAGTTAAGACGTTTTGAGGGAACACAGTTATCAGGTTGCTGATAATGCTGGAGATCCCCACAGCTTCAGAATCTTCTATTTCAATTCCATTGATAGTACTCAGTAAACCCTCAACGAAGTGTGCTAGGTAGTCAACCTGTGCTCCTTCATTGGGGAAGACAGGTCCATGCAAAGAAGGTAACTGGGCGAGGCACTGCAGAGAATCTTGTGCCATATATGAATCTTCTCTGATTTTTCGATGTACTGTAAAGAAAAGCTCCATGACTCTGCTGTCCAGAAGGGTCTCCCGCCAGGACTCCGCTGGCTTTAACAGCACATTTTGTGAAGATTCAAACATGGCTATATGTCTGCCCAAATTTGGAGGAAGAAAGTTCCAGCTCAAGATCTGATTGGCGAGTGAGAGGTAGCGCTGAAACACTGAGGACATCTGAGCACTGAGGTTTTCCCGCCTGCTGAACTCCTGCAAAACTTCCACGGTTAACACGAAGATCTGACGAAGGTCTTCTTCCTGAAAAACTCTTTTGCAGTTACCATGAAATTCCATACTCAGTCCAATGTTGCTAGTTTTACTTGAACTTGAGAATTCACTCAATAGTGCAGTCAGAATAGAACAGGCCAGAGTTTGCACACTGGGATTGCCACTACTGATCAACTGGCTGACTTCATGAAAAATGCTCTTGCAGTCAATTGACTTATCTAGTGAGCCTCGTTTTACAATTACTGCTACTGCTAAGAGAATCTGTTCCCGAACATACTTTTGGAGGTTGGGCCTCTGTAAGACGTAGGTTAAAAGGAATGTTCGCAGTGACTCAATGCTGCCCTTTTCCAAGAGAATCCACTCTCGGACCACTGCCTCCATGATGGCCGTAGCAGCTTGAAAGAGGACATAGTCCATCTTGCTTGTTTCCAAAATATGCTTACAAACTGCAAATGGTGACTTCGATTTCCTAAATGATAAGAATATGTGCTCTGCATACTGGTGTTGTTCATTGTTGACCATGGAAGGAGGTGCCATGAGAACTTTGGCCGTGTTCTCCCGCTGGGCGATCCCTTCTGGGGGCCCAAGTGCTGTCGCCATCATGGTCTCTTATAGCTGGTTTTGGATTACAGTCCATTTTAATCTGAAATAAGTTTAGGCACCACTACTTTATTTTGGGTTTTTACTTACCTCAGATATTTTCCTATTCATCTGTGTTTAACCTATTTGTCTCCTTAAGGGGGAAATAAGTATCTTGTAAGAAAGTCACCATAACATCCCAACATTGTGTGTTTCAGAGAGCTTATAGGTTGGTGAATACAACCCTCTACTGGCAGGAAGATGCACTACAACTCCATTAGGACAAAAGCTCCTGCCCTCAGGACCCTCAGAGATTCCACCCTATGTATCTATTCATCTGTATACTTTATCATATTCTTTAATAAACTGGTAAACATACTAAGTATTTCCTTGAGTTCTGTGAACCACTCTTAATACCTAATGGAGCCTGAAAAAAGGGTTGTGGGAATTTCTGATTTGTATTCAAGATGGACAGAAGTTGTGAGTACCCAGGGGACCTGCACCTTGGGACTGGAATCTGAAGGTGGGACCGAGCCCTTTACCAGTGGGATAGGACTATATTCAGGTGGACAGTGTCAGAATGAGTTCTATGGTAGGCCAACCTGCTGGTGTTGTGGACTTGCTTGTTGAAGGGAAAACACCCACACAACTGGTGTTAAAACAAAGGAAGACTCGATTGTTACTAATACACCTGGGTTATCAGAAATGTCTTCCTCTTCTCCCTCTCTTTCTTCTTGGCAAGCATCTCCCACAGATTTTAGAAAAGGCAGTTGGAATGATCAAGGGAGAATGCCAGGCAGGATAGACTTAGTGATCTCAGATGCCCTTCTCTCTCTAATCAATGGATTAGAGAGGGATTGCCCCACTCTACAGATGTTCAAAGGCGGGATTAGGGCTGAACTAGGTGGGAAACATGAGGCACCTGGAGTGAAAGAACGTAAAGACTCCCTCACTCTCAAGTACATTCACATCCTAAGTGCCTCTCTGGTCTCAGCCTCTTCCCAGCTCTGGTGGGACCTGTGGGTCACTGGCTCTCTCTGACTTCTCTAAGGAGATGTGTGAATTCATTTTTTCTCAGTTTATTCAGAAAAAGGCTAGAATTTTCCAAATGAAACGTAAGTTAGGAAACTGGCAGGAAAGCCTAAGGATAACAGCTTACAGTGAAAATTCATTAGGGCCCTGGCTAGCTACCTAAGCTGGTTAGAGCATCGTCCCACTATGCCAAGATTGGGGATACAAGAATCAGCCAACGAATTCATAAATAAGTGGAACAACAAATCAAATCTCTCTCTCTCTCCCTCCCTCCTTTTCTTCCTCTTTATCTATAATTGATATTGATAAATAAAAATTAAAAAGAAGAGGACATTTATTCTTTTTTTTTAATAGATTTTTATTGATTTCAGAGAGGAAGAGAGAGAACCATCAATAATGAGAATCATTGATTGGTTGCCTCCTGCACGCCCCCTACTGGGGATCGAGCCCACAACCAGGACATGTGCCCTTGACCAGAATCAAACCTGGGACCCTTCATTCCTCAGGCCTATGCCCTATCCACTAAGCCAAATCGACTAGGGAAAGGACATTTATTCTTAGCAAACACTCCTGACAAAAACAAGCATTTCCCAGAATTGAGATAAGAATGAGAAATGAAACCGAAAGTCTTTTGTCCATATTGGACATTGTCCTTAGTAAGTGGAGGCTCAGTGGTGAAATGAACTCTTTTGAGAATCTGATTTTGAGGCTATAGGTAATTCATACAACATTTGCTATCTTATCATATACAGAAAATGTGTTCAAATGTGACAGATTCTGAGGTGGTTAAGGCTCAGACTCTATCATCTGTAGACTCCTAGTGTTACCAAAGGCAGGTTTGGCTGCCTGCTGTGATGAAAGCCAATACTCATGAAACAGGTGTTGGTAAGTTCAGGTTCTGGCTTCCTGAAAAGATGGCCAATTCCTGTCCGAAAAACGAGCTTCACATCTCTAGTTAAGCTGGTGGCTTTCATAAGGAGTGGGAAGGGAAGTGGGAGCATGCAGGTAGTATTCTTCCTGGTTATGGTAAAGATCTTAATGTCAACATGTTGAATGGATCTGCATCAGCATAATTTCTGTCATCGGTCATCTCCTATCTGGACAGGAACAGAAACTGTTGGTCCCTGCAATGTACTAAAATAGAAGCTAAAATACAGATTGCTAGCAGAAATAATCTGCTTCCTCTTTTTTTCCCAACAGACTTGTTAATTTGTTAGTTGGCATATTTAATTCAAGTTAGTACAATATTGTATAAATATTTTGTGCTTTATATTCTCTGTTACAATAGCATAGCTATAGACGAGATAATAGACACTGATATAAGGCACAGCATATGACTGGGAAATAAAGGCCCCAAGAACTGTAAGATGGTGGCTCTCATATAGAAAATCTCAAAAATTTGAATTAAACAACTCATGGAATGTTGCACTTGTAAACATTCCCCGTGATGCCTCTTCTTTTGATAGATTTGAATTTCAAACCAATTATGTGCCAGGAAGAAAAATCTGAATTTGAATCATTACTTCAGGCTAAACATTTTATCCCCTTTAATGTTATGTGAGGTAGATAGTACTACTGGCGAAAATTCATCCACTACTCAGCTGTTCTCATTACTTGGGTTGCACTTCCCATTCTTAAGACTTAAGTAAATATAGCTAGTAACTGTTGGATGCTGGGTTCAAATCTGTCCTGACTGGCATTTCAACTCTTGCCTATTAGAAAACACCAATTCCTCTAGGGAATATAATCTGTAATATTGTAATAACTACGTATGGTGCCAGATGGGTACTTAAATTATCAGGGAGATCATTTCCTAAATTATGTAATTGTCCAACCACAATTCTGTGTACCAGAAACTAAAATAAAATAGTATTTAATGTCAACTGTAACTGAAAACCAAAACTTAAATTAAGAAAAAAAACACCAATGCTCCTTTCTTAGGAAAAGTGTAGGAAAAGAGATGTGAGTAGGATTTCTGGAGGAACTGAAAAGAATGAGTATAAAGTTCACCTGAAGAATACCTGTGCATCAGATCATAAAAGTTTGAAATAAAAGAACATTAGGACAGGGGGCACTGGTCTGCAATCAATGTTATAATGCATTATATTCACAGAAACATGATAAAGCAAAATGCTTTACATGGGTGTAAGTTTGAGGACCAACTGTCAAAAATAACATTACTAGAAAACTCTAATATGAAGGATACAAAAAAGTAAAATTCTCCCTTTCTCTCAATAAACACAGAATATGCTCTTTAGATTTTTACAAACACATCTTTATGAGCTTAGTACACCTTTGAGTTGGATCATCCAAATCAGGTAATAAAATATTGGAAGATTTGTTCATTTTCAAACTAACCATCTCTGGAAAACAGAATTTCAAGACTTGAAACTAATTCTAGTATAAACATCCTTTACTGAAATAAAAACTAACAGATTTCATTAGCACTGGGAGCATGCTTCTCTCTTTGTCCTTAGGTTACATGAGAGTTAGAACAGCAAAGCTGAGGAAATCACTGATCTGCAAAATGTACCCATGTCTTCTCCCAAATTCTATCTCTATCCTGTTTGTGATGTGTGTTTTCAATCCTGTGTTCACTCTAACCTTCATTGGCTCACATACACACACACAAACACACACACACACAATTAATTAGTCTTCTAATTACAATAATTTTTAGTCAGCTGATTTTTTAGAAAGAAAAAATAGCCAGCAAAACCAAAAATGAAACCACTTTTTTACCTCCTTCCTGGTGTATAAATTCAGGCACCTCCACCACAGCCAGAGCCTATGACTCAGCTGGAGGTCAGAGTCAGCAGCTTACCAGGCTCTGGAAGGAACCTCCTCTCCGTGCAGGCCTCTCTGGAGTGATCTGAAGACAGGAGCTGACCTCAAGGAGACAGGTAAGTGAAGAAGGAGGAAAATGGGGTAGACAAAGACAGACTCAAAGACTATAATAGAAACAAAATTTATGGAAATAGCCAGAGGGAACAGTCAGAGAAACAGCAGATTAAGATGTGCTAGGAACACTACAGGAATCTGGCATAGTCATTGTTCCAAAAAACATACTCCAAGTCTGGGTAAAGGGGAGTAAACTATTCAACAGGCAATGAAACAATTAGGCAATCTGTATTATCAAATAAAAATAATCTAGACAAGTCAAAAGAGACTTTATTTGACAGGATTGTTGCAGTAAGGGAAGGAGACTATTTCCATGTGGAAAACAACCCAGCCATAGAGCCGCAAGCATCTCACAGGCCACGAAGAAAGGCACTGTCTTCACAGGGAAGGAGCAACAAGGTTCTGCTGGGAAGAACAGCTGTGGAGGAAGTAGGGTAAAAAGGGAATATTTCGCCCTGAGGTTTGCTGACTCTTAGGCAGGATCTATAAGGAAGGGTTGATGACTGGATCAGCAGGAGGGTGGGTCATAGTTCAGGGGACAGGAGAGGAAAGAAGCTGAGTTAAGGTTTACTTGCAAGCAGTTTATTGTGATTGATCAGTGGAGGCAAACAGCTCAGTTCATCTTTACTGAGACAAAAATAATGATTAAATGGTCTGTGTCTGGCCTCATTCTAAGTGAAAAGGGACATGGGTGAGTCTTATCTCTAAGACATATGGGGCAGGGTGCTTCTGTGCAGTAAGCCATGTGTTAGGGGAAATCCCCAAAGTCAGGTTTGATTCTGAAGAACTGACCTGTAGCCTTATTCGAATTCAATACAGTGTTAATAGGAGAAACTTACATCTATGGGCAAAGCAGCTGCTTGCTCCCAGTGGTGGCTGGCAGGGAATAAATCCACACCCTCCAAGGACAGCATCTCTTCTCCATAGGAGTTAGCAGTGAAAGCATATGGTGGGTAGTCACATAGATCACCAGAAAGAATGATGCATTTCCACATTAACAGATAATATCCACACTCTGTACCTTCATTAACCTCCTTCCTGGGGACATAACCTTTACCTTTGGGTGGCATTCCAGCTTTCTGGGTCGTCAGCAAACCTGAGGCTACAGAGTTAAACAGAGACAGAAGGTTAAACATAGAGTCCAACATGTTCCAGACCCTTTACTGCTGGAGACATATGATACCCCCTTCTTCCCTTCCAGTTTTGTTGACTGGTCTAATAATAAAACTGACATAAAACAGATTAACAGGGGAAACCCAAGTATACTTACATACATACAGAAGCCCTCAAAACACATGAAAACTTAAAGGCAGTCAGGCAATTGAGGCTCATACACCTGAGCTAAGGAGAAGGGTGTAGGAGTCTGGAGCTTCAAGCGGGACGACGAGAAGAGCAATTGTTTGGTGAAAAAATGTTTGCTGTGCCATGCAGATAAGTCTTTCTGATAAAAAAAAATTTTTTTTCACAAAATGATAAGAACAAATATTTGGTTAAAAAAATGTTTGCTGTACCAGGCAGATAAAGTCTTTTTTTACATATAAAGTTATCTTTGGTGACAGCTCTCTTCCTGGTATGGGCCCCCTATGTAAAAGGGGAAAAAAAAGTTTTTAAGAGAGAAGTTAAAAGCTTTTCATGAGTCTGCTGGGTCTTAATTTCCTTCAGCTCAAAACAATTCACTTGACAAATTGGCACATGTATTCTGTATTCCCTCAGTAGACAGGATTAATACAACTCTGAGGTTGAGGAAAGATAGCGGAGTGTAGATTCTAAGAGTAGAAACTGAGCTAGAAAGTAGGAAGAGGAAAATGAGTGGTTGTGGAAGGAACTCGGTTGTGGCCAGATTATGAGAGGTCTTGAAGGCTATGGCCAAGTAATGTGATGATATCCTAAACCAATGAAGAGTTTTCAAAATTTTGTAAACAAATTATTTAAAAATGAGTTTCAGGATGCAATGTCCAAGATGGACCACAATAGAGAGAAAAATAACAGATTCAACAGCTTTTCATAAAAACAAGTCCAATAATAGGGCAAACTAATTCCCAACTTTCAATAAGTATCCTACAGGAATTTATTTAGGGAAAGAAATAAAAACCAGATTCCATGATATAAAAGGTGCCTACATCACCATTTCCCCCATCAGAAGTGGATGGATACCCCAAAATGGCTAGAGCCAGGAAGTTTGGATGAGTTTCTAATTCAATAAGCCATTCTACATCATTAATCCAACATGTCCAAAGAGCATCTCCAAATACAAAGGGAATAATAATGTTACTTGACAGGGATGGGCTTGGACGGCCTGGAGCAGGCCTCAGGCCAGTCTGCAGTGTGTGGGTTCTTGACTGTGTATAGAAAAGATTTCACAACACAAGTCCAGGTGATTTTCAGAGTATGTTTATTAAAGCTGGGGACTGTGAAACACAGGTAGAACTTAGGGTAGAAGAAGCAACAAGAGAGAGCCTAGGCAGTGCTCTCCTTTCACTCCCTAGAAACATAGGAAAGAAGTGAGCCAAGGTGGGCTGCTCTTAGCTCACTGGGCAGTCAGAGAAAATGGGACCTTAGAGATAGGATCAGGGGGTAAGCTCAGGATGAGGTGCCACTGACCTATGCTCTCTTGCTTTCAAGTCTCATGGAGACCCTTAGAGTTTAGGGGGAAGGGGCATGGGCATGCTCTAGAGAAAACCCACAGTGAGTCTTTGTCCTGAGGACATTTTCTCTCTCTCTTTCTCTTTTTTTTTTTTTTTTTTTTTTTTTTTTTGTCCAAAGGCAAGAATCTTAGGGGAGGGTTTCAGCAGATTATTCATCAGCTTCCAGGTGCATTCTTAATGTGCTGATGCATCAAAATGAAGGTTTAGGGGAGTTTGGGTAATTCTTTGGTCTGCTTTACTGTTTTACTTTTATCTTGGGTCTGTCCGGCTTTAATGTTTTTTTAGTTTTGTTTTGTTTGTTTTTTTCTGTGCTTGTTTTTTTGTTTGTTTGTTTCCCTAACTTCTTGTGTCCTTGGATTTAGTTGGCACAAATGGCATTAATTGGGTCTCTGTTCTCTATTTCCACGATGAGGGTGATTTAAGCTATGTATTCCCTGGTTAGGGAAGGAAGTTATAAACCATTTGCTTTCAAGTGTTCGTGACTGGGGAAGATAAGCTCTTGCGATTCATAAGCTAGTTGTAAGTTGTTCAAACTATTTGTCTTTGTTTAATTTTCTTGTCTCAGTTTCCCTATCCACTTGCCCAGGATCTTTCTTAGCTTCTTACTATCCTTCCACAATAAGATCTAGGATAGAAGGCAGAGATGCAGAGGCAAGTGAAAAATTTTTAAACTTTTTTATTGTGATACTAGAGGCCCAGTGCACAAAACTTCTGCACTAGGAAGAGGCGGTGTCCCTCAGCCCAGACTGCGCCCTCTTACAGTCCGTGAGCCCTCAGTGGATGTCCTACTGATGGCTTAGGCCCAGTCCCCCCTAAGCTGCAATCTGGCCTCCCTCTGCAGGAGGCAACCAGGCCAATCAGGGGAAGGTGCCATCACCTGCTGCTGCGCAGCTGCCCTCGGCCCTCACAGCCGCAGCAGGGCAGGATATCCGGCTGTCCAGCCTAATTAGCATATTATGTTTTTATAATTATAGATAATTGACATATAACATTGTTAGTTTCTATTGTACAACACAATGATTTGGCATATGTATGTAACAAAATGATCACCACAATTTCTACTTAATATCCATTGCCATACATAGTTACAACTTTTTTTCTGGTAAAGAACTTTTAAGGTTTTACTCTCTTAGCAACTTTGAAATATATAATACAGTATTATCAACTAGAGTCACCATGCTGTACAATATATCTTCAGGACTCATTCATTTTAGAACTGTAAGTTAGTATCTTTCGACCTCCTTTACCTATTTGATCCCCACAACTCCCGCCCCTGGAAACTACCAGTCTGTTCTCTGTGAGTTCTGTTGTTTTTGTTTCTGCTTGTTTTGATTTTCACATACGAGTGAGATTATATCTGTTCTTCTATCAGTGACTTACCTCACTTAGCATAATGCCTTCGAGGTCCACCCATGTTATTTTAAATGGCAATATTTCCTTCTTTTTATGGTTGAATAATATTCCATTTTCTGTATCTGTTTATCCACCAAAGGACACTCAGGTTGCTTCCTTGTATTGGCTATTGTAAAGAATACTGTAATGAACATGGGGGTACTGATCTTTCTATGTTAGCAATATATATATATATATATATATATATATATATATATATAGCTTATATATATATATATATATATATATATTGCTAAACTGGAGTCAAACTATGACCTCCTGGTTCATGGGTCAAAGCTCAACCACTGAGCAATACCAATACCAGCTATTGTATCTTTTTGGTTCCTTCTTAACCTAGTTGGTAGTCAATGGCTGTGGGAATTTAAAGGCTGGAGAGACCTTCCTTGGGTCTCAACTTCTGATATGTCATAGAGAAAAGAGTCTCCCCATTTTTAGACAATAAGAAAAGAAGCAGGGCTTGCTAAAACATTAGCAGAAAACAGAAATAGCATGTCCCTTAACTTTCAGTGTATACCAACATGATAAAAGTCATTCTCCAGATTGCAGCAAACTCCATGACTAACATTTCTTATTAATTCATGGCACAATTACTAGGAGATGGAAAACTAGCTCAGAACATTAACCTGCAGAATCGGGGTCCTTGGCTGCAACTGTGGCATGTTGTTTCAAGTTATAGTTCAAAGGAAGCAAGCAAGGCCTTAATTCAGGTCATTCTGTCTTGATCATTTCTTTTATTCCCACTACAAGGTTTCCAATCCTTATCATAATTTGACATTTGGGAATCCAAAATCTAGTATTTATGCTCCCTGCAGAGGCAGGTCAGCCATTTCACTTTCAATATTCATGGTCTCCTGGAGATTGGAAAGGGTCACTCTATCTTGGGAGTTTCTGTTTTTCCTACATTTCCATTCCCAGTCCTATAGAATACTCTACTCCTCAGGCCTTGCTCATCCCATTCAAGCACCCTTTGTCCCCTTTTCTGATGTTTTCCAAGAAACGCTTGCCATTCTCTTGGTTACTTTGGTTTCAAGGCCAATCTTAAACAGAAATCATCTCAGCAAATTTACCTCTACTCACTCAAAAGAAATGGAGGCACCAAATTAATTTCATGTCTTGAATAGCCAAGCCACAATTTCTTAGCCACCTAAACCTCAAGTCCCTTATACTAGTTCAACATTGAAATAGGGGTGACAAAACATAGATTGAAGTTTATTTGTATTCCCAGATAATAGCCATACCTACTTGGTTCAGTGGGATATACTTCTTAGAGCTATAATTATCTGTTAATTACTTTCCGTACTCTACCCTTTTACACTGAAAAACTTCCTGAAACCCAATCTGAACACTCATGACTTATAAATTCTTTGTTTAGCTCTTCTAGGTCCCCAATAACAGCTCCTTTATCCCGACTTTCCTAAGTTGTGGACATTCTGTGATCCCTAGAAGAATGAGACTCTCCCATGGCTTCATGGTGCTAACTTCCTTAAGGTACTCCTTCCCTTCAATGGGATTTACCTCACAAAGTCCCACATCACACTGAGAACTGAGATTGTGGTTCCATCTGGGACTTTAGAAAGGTTAATAGATAGAAGGAGTTAACATTTATTGAGCCCTTACAAAAGGTAAAACACTGGGGAAAATACTTTATGTGTTTTATAACTTGGCACACAGATGATGGTAGCTTCAGGATTCAAGCCAATGTAATGCCCTCCCCTTGCTTCTAGCCAATAGGTAAAGGGATTTTTTTTTCATATGCCATAATTTTCCCAAGTCAGTTGATTTTGAATTAACCAATTAATCCATTGGTAGCCTTTGACTTAATAAGTTAGAGATCTTAAAGATAGACTGGGCCCTTCTTAAGTCCAATAATTTTCTCTCCTGCTGGCTTGAAGATGTAAGCTGCCCTGTTGGGAAAAGGCATATGGAGTAAGGAACTGTAGGCAGATTCTAGGCGCTTAGAGCAGCCCCAGATGACAGCCAGAAGAAAACGGGACCTTAGTTCTATAACCACAAGGAAATGAATTCTGCCAACATGTATAAGCTTGGAAGCAGCCTTTCTCCAGTTGAGACTGGATGAGAAGTCAACACCTGTATTGCAGCCTTCTGCGGCCTTAAGCAGAGGATGCAGCTAAGCCATGCCAGACTCCCGACAGAAAACTGTGATATGTGTGTTAAAATGCTAACTTCCTGGTATTCTGTTATACAACAATATGAGAATAACACAGATTTGGTACTTAGAAGTAGGGTGCTGTAAGGAATACCTAAAAACATGAGAACAGCTTTGGAATCAGGCAAGTCTGCAGAGGCTAGAAGAACTTTAAAGAGCATGACAGAGAAAGCCCAAATTGCCTTGAATAGATGGTTAGAAGGAACCTTGACTTTAAGAATCCTACAGTGAGAGTTATAGGAAAGAGAAAGAAAATGATTCTTGTTATGTAGTGGCAGAAAGCTTACCAAAATTATGCCCTGGACTTACGGACAAAGCAAAACTTACAAATTGGGGGTATATATAAGTAAACTTCCAAAGGAAGTGTGAAAAGTGCCTCCTGGTTTCTTCTTGCTGCTTTTGATAACATTTGAGAGGAGGAAGATAATTTGAAGAAAGAATTATTGAAGAAAAGAAACCAACGCCTCATAATTATGAACTTTCTCAGGTTCCCTCTAAAAGAAAAATACAACAGAATTAAGAGATTCACTATGATAAATCTCTTCTGGGTATAACTATACAGTCTTTTGCTAAAACCTCAGAAAGATCCAAAGGTAATCGTTGGGGTTTTTTTTTCTTTATTGATTAAGGTATTACATATGTGTCCTTATCCCCCCCATTGCACTCCCCACTCCCTTCCCCCCGCTCATTCCTTCACCCCCCTGGTGTCTGTGTCCATTGGTTAGGCTTATATGCATGCATATAAGTCCTTTGGTTGATCTCTCCCCTTTACCCCACCCTCCCCTACCTTCCCTCTGAGCTTTGACGGTCTGATCAATGATTCTCTGTCTCTGGATCTGTTTTTGTTCATCAGTTTATGTTGTTCATTATAAAAGGTAATCATATTAATCCATTATGAGAATTTTTACCTTTTAATAGTAGAGTTTAATCCATTTACATGAAAGCAAATACTATAAAAGAAGGACTTATTTCTGCCATTTTGTTATGCTTTTTTATGTCACATCTTTTTTCTTTCTCAATTCTTCTATTACAGCCTTCTTAGTTTTTTAAATGAATATCACTTTGAATCCTTTTGAATTTCCTTTTCTGTATATTTTTTACTTATTTTAGTATCAGTTGCCCTGGTGTTTACATATTAATCTCTTAACCTTATAATAATCTACTTTTAATTAGTACCACATTAGCTCTCATAGGTATACAAAAATTCTGATTCTGCACTGCTCCATCCTTGCCCTTTTGTGTTGTTGTGCCAAAAATTACATCTTTATAAATTATGTGCCCATTTAATATAGATTTATAATTATTGCTTTATGCATTTGTCTTTTCAATAAAATTGGAAAGAAAAGGGGGGTGGGTCACAAACCAAAAATACAATAATATTGGCTTATATTTTCCTCAATAGTTACCTTTACTTATGTTATTTCTTCGTATGGCTTCTAATTACTATCTAGTGTCCATTTATTTCAACCAGAAGAACTCCCTTTAGCATTTTCTGTAGGATATATCTATTAGTGATGGAGTCCATCAGCATTTGCTTACCTGGGAAAGTCTTCATTTCTCCTTCATTTTTGCATGATAGCTTTGCCAGATATAGGATTATTAGCTAACAGTCTTTTTCTTTCAGTACTGTAAATATGTCATTTCACTATCTTTTGGTCTCTATGGTTTCTGCTTACAAATTTGCTTTTCTTTTCTTTTGATGCTTTTCCCTTGTACATGACAAGTCACATCTATTCTGCTGCTTTCAAAATTCTCTTTGTCTCTCCTTGTTTTAAAAGTTTTATCATAATGTGAGTCAGTATGGATTTGTTGTGTTCACTGACCTTCTTGAATGTGTACATTCATGTATTTTATCAAATTATGACATTTTGGCCATTGCTTCTTGAAAATTCTTCCACGTCTCTTTATCCCTCTCCTCTCCTTCCGGTCCTCCCATTATGTATGTTGTAAGAGTGACAGTGTCCCACAGGTCTCATGGGCTCTCTTCATTTTTCTTCATTTTTTTGTCTTTCTGTTCCTCAGACTAAACAATTTCAATTCATCTATCATCAGCGTTTATGATTTTTAATTCTGTCTGCTCTGATATTTTTGAGTGAAAAAGAGGTTCTGTAATAAACCAGAGACTGAAAGTATCCTCACAAAGTGATCTGATCATAAATTCTTACCTGGGCAGGTCATGGTGGGAAATCATGCCCCAGACCTACAATTTCTTTAGTAAAAGGGAAGCCCTCTCCATTGTTCTTGTGCATCTAGGTTAACATACCTTTGAAATGCCTGAGCAGCCCTAGCCGATTTGGCTCAGTAGATAGAGCATCAGCCTGCAGACTAAAGGGTCCCCTGTTCGATTCCAGTCAAGGGCACATGCCTGGGTTATGGGCTAGATCCCCAGTAAGGGGTGTGCAGGGGGCAGCCAATCAATGATTCTCTCTCATCATTGACGTTTCTACCTCTCTCTTCCTCTCTGAAAAGCAATAAAATATATATTTAAAAATGAAATGTGAGAGTAATCCTCTTTTTTCAGTCCCTTGGAAGCATAACCATTCTCAAGGGAGCATTGAGATATTCCTTTCTTGCATGTCATCAGTTTGGCTCAAATAAGCTCTTACAAAATTTTTCTACAAGTTTGGACGTTTCTACATTGACATGTTGAAATTCTTCATTTCAGTTATTATAATTTTTAAATTCAGAATTTGTTTGGTCCTCTTTTTTCTTCCCGAATGATTCATGATTTTAATAAGCCAGAGTCCCTTTGACCTACTGCTTTACTATTTCTCAGAAGTAACCCTTTCTCTTTCAGCTATTTTTTTTCTGAAGATTAACATCATATTTCTAAATAATATTCTTCTACTATCATTTCTTAATTAATCTATTTTTTGTTATTGACACTATTACAGATATGCCCCCTTTTCCCCCACTTTGCCCACCTCCACCCATCCCCTGCCCCCCTCCACAGGTCTTCACTTTATTGTCTGTGTCTATGGGCTATGCATATACGCATATATGTTCTTTAGTGAATTTCTTTTAGTCATTCCCCCACCCACCACCCCTCTCCCCTCTGAGATCTGTCAGACTGTTCCATGTACCCATGCATCTGGTCCTATTTTGTTTGTCAGTTTTGTTCAAAAGTGAGATCACGTGATATATGTCTTTCTCTGACTGGCTTATTTTGCTTAGCATAATCATTTCTCGGTGGATCCATGCTGCCACAAAGGATACAAATTCCTCTTTTTTTACAGGCACCTAGTACTTCATCGTTTAAATGTACCACTACTTTTTTATCCACTCATTTACTGATGGGCACTTGGCTGTTTCCAGGTCTTGGCTATTATAAACTGTGTCTCTTTATTGATGGTCACTAATTTGGAGACATCATCCCCCTGGTGTCCTCCAACTCTCTGTCAGTGGTTTCCTTGAGCTCTCTGAGCATATTTAGGCCAGTTAATCTAAAGTCCTTGCCAAACAATTCCTGTAAATTGCTTCCTCATGCAGTTTCTGTTATTTTTTTTCCAGGAATGGGCCATATTTTTAGTGGGTTTTTTTTATTTGCATTTCATTTTCTTATGGAAAAATGAAGATTTTCAATAACTATAATATGGTAACTCTGGAAGTTATATTCTTCTTCATTCTCAACGTTTGTTTTTCTTGGTTGCTGTGTGTGTGGTTATTTGTTTAGAGACTTTTTGACTTTTTTCTATAAAGACTATTTGTGGTCTCTTAAGTTCACATGTTGATAGAGACTTTTTTTTAATGCCTGGACAACCCCCCCCCCCCACCACCACCACCACCACCACCGCCACCACCGCTCCCTTCGCCCCCACCCACCTCCCCTCCTGCCACACACACACACACACACACACACACACACACACACTTTGATTGTCGGCTCAGTGTTCAGCATTCCTTCAATGTTTAGTGGAGTCTTTTACAACTCTGCCTTAGCCTTCACTTGAGCATAAGGATTATTAGAGAGAAGAGTTTATGGTTCTAAGTACATATCCTGCTCTGAGTTTGCACAATACTGCCTAAATTACTATACACAGGGAACTTTTTAATGTCCTACTTCCACACAAAATCTCTCTCCCCAGTTTTTCCTCTCAGATTCCAGCGAGTCTATTCTTTGTCTCAACCTCAATCTCTTCCCCAAGGCGGTAAGGCCTGTTCATTTCCCTTCCCTCACTTGGCTGCTTTCCCCTAAGAAAGCTTCATGTTAGGCAAAACAAAGCCAAAAGTGCCTTATATCAGTCCTCAGACAGCCTCAATCATATCCGAATAGACAAACATAATTATTAGAGAACAAGATCTACCCTTCTCCCTTTTGAAGCAGGAACCAAGGTTTCATAATGGAAATGTGGGCTGATATCATCAAGAACTCTAGAAGGAAAGGGTGGGGGAATGGGGGGGGGGGGGAGAGGGGGCGGGCACCAAGGGCAAATAAAAATGCCATAACACTCCCCTACCACTTTTAAGTTGCCTTTTTCTTCACTTGATAGTCATTTGGGTGCTATACACCTTTGACAATTTTGTAGAGTTTCAACAAGGTTGAATCTGATGGGGTTTTTCTTGCTTGTTTGTAGTTGCAGTGGAAGGATGGGCCCTCAGAGCTATTTTCTGTTTATATTTGCTGATGTGACTCTTAGATAGTTTATTTTTCATAATGGCTGTGCTTAATAATTGCCTTACAAAATTCATGAAAATTTAGCAAATGCTTCTCATGAGCCCATATAGACTGATTCCAGCACACCCCTGGAATATATGGTAACTGAGGACATAACAGAGTTTGCCAAGATCACTGAGGCTAGATTGGCTCTCCAAATGGTGGGGTTTTCTTCTATGATGAAGAAAATATTAGAAATTTGAAATTAATCATTCATATATGAGAATTATTCTCCACAACTAAGTGGGATTTATCTCAGTTATGTAAAGATGGTTCAACATTTAAAAAGCAATGCAATATATCACAACAGACTAAGAAAATTCCTGTCTGTGTGTGTACACGCATGCATGCGTGCACGCACGCGTGCATGTGTGTAAACTCTTGGTTATTGTGAATAATGCTGCAATGAACATGGGAGTGCATGCATCTCTTCAATATCCTGTTTTCACTTCCTAGGTTATATACCCAGAAGTAAAGTTGCTGGATCGTATGGTAGTTCCATTTTCAATTCCTTGTAGAGACCTCCACACTCTTTTCCATAGAAGCCCAATGAATTATATTGCCACCAGCATTACACAAGCGTTCCCTTTTCTCAACATCTTTGCCAGCACTTGTTCTCTCATCTTCTTAATAATAGCCATTCTGACAGGAATAAGGTGATATCTCATGGTGGTTACACTGGCATTTTCCTGATGAATAGTTCAGCATCTTTTCATGTACCTTCGGCCATTTGGATGTCTTCTTTGGAAAAATGTCTATTTAGTTTCTCTGCCCATTTTTTAATTAATTTTTTGGAGTTTCATATTTTTGTATTTTGGAGTTTTATATTTTTGTATTTCGTATATTAACCCCTTATGCAATATAAGTTTGCAAATATTTCTCCCATTCTGCATGTTACCCTATCTTTCTGTTTGTTTCTCTTGCTGTGCAGAAACTTTTTAGTTTGCTGTGCTTCCACTTGATTTTTGCTTTTGTCACTTGTGTTTTGGAGTTCTATCAAAAAAAAAATTTATGACAAACAATGTCAAGGAGCTTCTTTTCCATATTTACTTCTGTAAGTTTTACAGTATCAGGTCTTATGTTAAAAACTTACACCATTTAGAGTTCATTTTTGTGAGTGGTATAAAATAGGGGCCCAATTCATTTTTCTAAATGTTGTTATCCAGTTTTCCAACACCATTTATTGAAGAGACAATCCTTTCTCTATTGAGTGTTCTTGACTCCTATGTATAATATTAGTTGACCACTTATGCACAAGTTTAATTCTTGGCTCTCTATGCTGTTTCATTGGTCTAGGTGTCTATTTTTATACCAATACCATACTGTTTTAATTACTATAGTTTCATAGCATAGTTTGAAAGCAGGAATTGTAAAGCCGGCTTTGCTCTTTCTCAGGATGGTTTAACCATTTGGGGGTTTTTATGAGGCCACACAAATTTTAAAATTGTATTTTATATTTCTGTGAAAAAATGACATTGGATTTAGGATAAGGATTGTGTTTAATCTATAGATGGTTTTGAGTGGTCTGGACATTTTAACAGTATTAATTCTTCTAATCCACAAGTATGAGATATCTTCCACTTGTTTGTATCTTTTTCAGTTTCTTTCAGCAAAGTCTTGTAGTTTTCATTTCATAGATCTTTTACTTCCCAGGTTAAATTTGTTCCTAAGTATTGTTTTTGATGCTATTGTGAATTAAATAGTTTTATTTATTTATTTTTCAGATGTTTCACTGTTAACATGTGAAAACACAACTGATTTCTGTATGCTGATTTTACATTCTACAACTTTACTGAATTCATTAATTAGTTCCAATGGTGTTTTTGGTTAGTCTTTATGAATTTTTAAGTATAAAATCATGTAATAATAACAATTTTACTTCTTCATTTCCAATTTGGATGGCTTTTATTTCTTTATCTTGCTTAATTGCTCTAACTCAAACTTCCAGTACTGTGCTGAATAAGAGTGGTGAGAGGGCAACTTAGTCTTATTCCTGATTTTTCATTTTAAAAGCTTTCAGTTTTCCACCACTGGCTATGTTAGCTCTGATATTGTCATATATCACGTTTATTATGATAAAGTGTGTTCCTTCTATACACGATTTTTTTTTAGGTTTTTTTCCTTATAAATCTTTATTGTTCAGATTGTTACAGGTATTCTACTTTTTTTCCCCCCCATAGCTCCCCTCCACCTGATTCCCCACCCCACCCCATGCCCTTACCCCCACCACTGTCTTCATCCACAGGAGTAAGATTTTTGTCCAATCTCTTCCTGCACCCCTCACACCTGCTTCCCCTGAGAATCGTCAGTCCACTCCCTTTCTATGTCCCTGATTCTATTATATTCACCAGTCCATTCTGTTCTTCAGATTTTTTATTCACTTGATTTTTAGATTCACTTGTTGGTAGGTATGTATTTGATGTCATTTTGTTTTTCATAATTTTTATCTTTACTTTTTTCTTCTTCTTCCTTTTCTTAAAGAATACCCTTCAGCATTTCATGTAATCCTGGTTTGGTGGCGATGAACTCCTTTAGCTTTTTCTTGTCTGTGAAGCTCTTTATCTGACCTTCAACTCTGAATGATAGCTTTGCTGGGTAGAGTAATCTTGGTTGTAGGTTCTTGCTGTTCATCACTTTGAATATTTCTTGCCACTCCCTTCTGGCCTGCATAGTTTCTGTTGAGAAATCAGCTGACAGTCGTATGGGTACCCCCTTGTAGGTAATTAACTGTTTTTGTCTTGCTGCTTTTAATATTCTCTCTTTGCCTTTTGCCCTTGGCATTTTAATTATTTTAATGTCTTGGTGTGGTCCTCTTTGGGTTCCTCTTGTATGGGGTTCTGTGTGCTTCCTGAACTTGTAAGTCTATTTCTTTCACCAGGTAGGGAAAGTTTTCTGTCATTATTTCTTCTAATAGGTTTTCAATATTTTGCTCTCTCCCTTCTTCTGGCACCCCAAAAATTCGGATGTTGGTTCGCTTGAAGTTGTCCCAGAGGCTCCTTACACTATCTTCATATTTTTGGATTCTTTTTTCTTTTTGTTTTTCTGGTTGGATGTTTTTTGTTTCCACATATTTCAGATCTTTGGTTTGATTCTTGGGGTACGTTGATCTACAGTTGAGTTTCTGTATATTCTTTATTTCAGACAGTGTATGCTTCATTTCTGACTGATCCTTTTCCATTTTTTTTGGCATTCTCATTAAGGTCCTTGAAGGTCTTACTAAGCTCCTCAGAAGTGTCATCAAGTTTTTCAGCAGTTTTTAGAAGATTCTTGAGTAACCTTATACATGTGGTTCTGAACTCTATGTCGTCCAGTAGTTTGCTTTCCTCCGTTTCTTTCATTCGTGACATGTTTCTTTGTCTCCACATTTTGGCTGCTTCCCTGTGTTGATGGAGTGGCTTTGTGTGGTAGGTGACCTATAGGGGGCAGTAGCTCAGCCTCCCCAATCACCTGATGTGGATGCTCTTGGTACACCCCTTTGTTGGCTGAGTGCAAAGTCTTGGTGTAGTTAAGCCTGAATTGCTGTTGGTACGCTGGGAGGAATTGACCTCCAGGCCAATTAGCTGTGAGCACTCCCTGTGTCTATAATGGAAGAACTGCTGTGCTGAAGACACGCAGGACTTGTTTCAGTGGGGCTTCGGTGCTCACTGAGTTTGCCTCTTGAATGTGTCACTTATGGATGTGAGGAGTTGAAATCTGGTGTCTCACACTGACCACTAGGTACACTGGCTTCTGGATCTCCAATGGGGTGCAGGTCAGCTACTGTCTGAGGCCACTCAGCAGGAGCTACAGTGAGAGCTGCAGTTTTCTCCTCTTTGCTTGGGGTTTGGAGGTTTTGGAACTGTCTGACCCGGGCTGCAAGTTTGCTAGGTTAAGCTGCGATAGGGCAGGCTTTTCTTATGCTAACTCGGTTGCTTGGAGCTTGGGTTGGTTTGTAGGTTGTGCAGGGCGGGGCCTCAGGGTGTCACTAGGTTAGGGCGTGGCAAACAGCAATGGCTGCTAGTTAGCCGGCTCTGTGTCCCCAAAGGCATCCGCGAGTCCCATGCCCCAATTCAGTAAACAATTATTCCTGCGCGCAGCTCTGCAAGCAAGCCACCCTCGCTGGCAGACAGTCCAGCTTCTCCCCGTAGGAGTTTGGGTCCCCCGCGTCTCCCCAGAGACTGGATTTCAGAGTAATCGGGGGCTTGTCTCCGTTCGGGTTGAAAAAAGCAAGGCACCCAGTCACCCACAGCCAGCCCGGATCACGCGCCTCCGTACCTCAGCTTTTCAGCGCTCGTGCACGTCTCAAAGCTCTTTTCTCTTTCCTTCTAGTTGTAGAACTTCCACTCAGCCAGCTTTCCCGTGGTTCTGGGTGATAGATGTTTTGTCTTTTAGTTGCAGTTTAAGTTGTTGTGGGAGGCAGCAGTTTAGGTGTTTACCTATGCTGCCATCTTGGATTCTCCTCTATACACGATTTGTTAAGAATTTTTGACATAAAAGAATATTGTAGTATGTGAAATGCTTTATTTGCATCTATTCTTAAGATTATGTGATTTTTCTCTTTCATTCTATTAAGGCGATGCAGTATAAATTTTTAAAAATTCAGTTTTTATGTACAGTTAACATACAATATTATACTAGTTGCAATTGTAATAACGTACTAATAAGACACTTACATACATTTTAAAGTGTTCAAACAGCATACTGCCTATGTTTTCTTCTAGGCGTTTTGTTTTCAGGTTTTGTATCCAAGTATTTAAACTGGCTTAAGTTTTTCCTATCTAATAGGGTCTTTTGTGTTTCCATATAAGTTTTAGGGTTATTTGTTCTAGTTCTGTAAAGGATGACATTGGCATTTTGATATGATTGCACTAAATCTCAATATTGCTTTGGGTAGAAGAGACATTTTAATGATGTTAAATTTTTCTATCCATGGACACATTATTGCCTTATTTATATCTCCTTTGATTTCTTCAGTATGTTATCGTTTTCTGAGTATGGGTCTTTTATCTTCTTGGTTAAATTTATTCCTATGCATTTTATTCCTTTTGATGTAATTGTAAATGGATTGTTTTCTTAATTTCTCTTTCTGATGCTAAGTTATTGGTGTATAAAAATGCAACCAATTTCTGAGAATTCATTGTGTATTATGCTACCTTACTGAATTCACTTATTAGTTCTAATAATTTTTTGGTGGTTTTTAGGGTTCTCTATGTACATAGGTGGGCAAAAGTAGGTAAAGAGGCATACAGGTTATAATTACAACTAGAGGCCCAGTGCATGAAATTCGTGCACGGGGACAGGGTGTCCCTCAGCCCAGCCTGCACCCTCTCCAATCTGGGACATCCCTCTCACAATCCAGGACTGCTGGCTCCCAACCGCTCACCTGCCTGCCTGCCTGATTGCCCGTAACTGCTTCTGCCTGCCAGCCTGATCACCCCCTAACCACTCCCCTGCCAACCTGATCAATGCCTAACTGCTCCCCTGCTGGCCTGATTGCCCCTAACTGCCCTCCCCTGCATGCCTGGTCACCCCCAACTGCCCTCCCCTACTGGCTTGGTTGCCCCCAACTGCCCTCCCCTGCAGGCCTGGTCACCCCCAACTACCCTCCCCTGCTGGTCCAGTCACTCCTAACTGCCTTCCCCTGCAGGCCTTGTCCCCCCCAACTGCCCTCCCCTGATGGCCTGGTCACCCCTAACTGTCCTCCTCTGAAGGCCTGGTCCTCCCCAACTGCCCTCCCTTGCAGGCCTGGTTCCTCCCAACTGCTCTCCCTTGCAGGCCTGATAGCCCACAACTGCCCTTCCCTGTCGGCCATCTTGTGGTGGCCATCTTGTGTCCACACAGGTGCAACCATCTTTGAACACATGGGGGCGGCCATCTTGTGTTGGAATGATGGTCAATTACCATATTACCTCTTTATTATATAGGATAGCTTTATTAACTCAAAAAATGTCACAATGTGTTTCACATACTCCCAACTGTGAACCTACTTCTGTTCCTGGCTTGGCAACCCTCCCCTCCTCTCCCAACCCCACATGGGCCTTCTGGCTCCAGGCTGGGACAGGGAACTGGGGGTGGGTGGCGGCAGATGCAGCTGGGGCCAGTGGCCAGCCTTCTGTGGTCGTTTCCCTCACTCCCTCCCCCTGGTCAGCAGGCCCCGATCAGCCCAGCCCCAGTTGGCCTGGCCCTGATTGGCCCTGATCGCTGGCCAGGTCTAGGGACCCCACCCATGCATAAATTTTATGCAACAGGCCTCTAGTATTGAATAAAAATGGTGTAAGTGGACATCCTTGTCCTGTTTGTGATTTTAAAGAAAAACTTTTAGCTTTTCACTGTTGAGTATGATATCAGCTCAACAAATTAGGGTTTGTCAGACATGGCCTTTATTATGTGGAGGTATGTTCCCTTTAGCCCCATTTTCTTCAGAGTATTTACCATAAAGTGATGTTGGATTTTGTCAAATGCTTTTAAAAATCTATTTATGTGCTCAGGTAATTTTTTATTCTTTATTTTGTTTATGTGGTACATCACCTTAATTGCTTTGCAAATATTGAACCAACACTGCATTCCAGAAACAAATGCCATTTGACCGTGGTATCTGATCTTTTAATGTATTAGTGAATTCAGTTTCCTGATATATTGAGGATTTTTGCATCTATTTTCATCATGGATACCAGCCCATAATTTATTTTTTTCTAGTGTCTGATTTTAGTTATCCAGGTTATGCTGGCCTTGTAAAACAAGTTTGGGAGCCTTCCCTCCTCTGCAATTTTACAAAAACTTTTAGAAGAATGGCTATTTATTTCTCATAAAAATTTATGAAGCCTTCTGGTATAGAACTATCCTTTGTTGGAAATTTTTTATTACCATTTTTATTTCCTTATAGTGATCACTTCATTCAAATTTTACACTTCTTCCTAATTAAGTCTTGAAAGACTGCATGTTTCTAGGACTGTATGTTTCTTCCAGGTTGTCTCATTTGTTGACATATAATTGTTCGTTTTATTTTCATATGATCCTTTGTATTTTCTGGTGTCAATTGTCACCTCTCCACTTTCATTACTGATTTTATGTATTTGGGCCCCCACCATCTCTCTCTCTCTTTTTAAGGAGTCTGGCTAACATTTTATCTATTTTTCTTATCTTTTCAGAGACCCAGCTTTGTTTTCATTACTCTTTTCTACTTTTTTAGACTATTTCGTTTATTTCTGCTCTGATCTTTATTGTTTCCTTCATTATGCTCATTTTAGGCTTTGTGTTCTTTTCCTAGTCTCTTTGTTTGTTTGTTAATCCTCAACCGAGAATATTTTTCCATTGATCTTTTAGAGAGAGTGCAAGCCAGAATGAAAGACAAGGAGAAACATTGATGTGAGAGAAACACATCAATTGGTTGCCTCCTGCATGCACCCCACCAGGGCCCAGGTCAGGGAGGAGCCTGCAACCAGGGTACATGCCCTTGGCCAGAATCAAAACTAGCCACCGCTTTATCCACTGAGACAAACTGGCTAGGGCTCTAGTTTTTTAATCTGTAAGGTTAGATTATTTCTTTTGATATTTTTCTTGTTTCTTGTCCCACAGATTTTGTTTTGATGTGTTTTAATTTTCATTTGTCTCAAGGTATCTTTTTATTTCTTCTTTGATCTCATTGCTAACTCATTCATTGTTTAATAGCATGTTCCTTAGCCTCCACGTGTTAGTGTGTTTTTCAGTTTTCTTCTTGTAATGAATTCTGGTTTCATATCAGTATGGTTAGAGAAGATGCTTGATATGATTTCAATATTATTAAATGTATTGAAATTTGTTTCATGGCCAAACATGAGCTCTATCCTGGAAAATATTTCATGTGCACTTAAAAAGAACATATATTGTGCTGCTTTGGGGTGAAATTTCCTAAAAATATCAATTAAGTCCATCTAGTCTAATGTGTCAGTTAGGGCACTGTTTCCTTGTTGATTTTCTGTATGGGATGGTCTATTTATTGATGTCAGAGGAGTGTCAAAGTCTCCTACTATTAATGTCTTACTGTCAATCTCTCCCTTTATGTCCATCAATATTAGCTTTATATATTTAGGTGTTCCTATGTTGGGTGTGTAGATGTTTACAAGACTTATATACTGTTATTGTATTGATTTATTTATCATTATAAAATGTCCTTGTTTCTTATTAACACATTTATTTTGAAATCTATGTTGTCAAACATAGGCATTGCTACCCTAGCTTTTTTTATTTTTATTTTTATTTTCATTTCCATTTGCATGACATAACTTTTTCCATATCTTTACTTTCAGTTTGTGTCTCTCTCAATCTGAAGTGTGTCTCTTATAAGAAGCATATATATATGGGTCCTGTATTTTTACCCTTTCAAGTCACCCTTTGTCTTTTGATTAGAGTATTTAGTCTATTTATTTATAACATAACTAGAGGCCCAGTGCACAAAATTCATGCACGGAGGGGTGGGTCCCTCAGTCCAGCCTGCACCCTCTCCAATCCAGGACCCCTCAGGGGAAGTCTGACTGCCGGTTTAGACCCGATCCTGCCCACCTGATTGCCCCAACTGCCCCACCCCCGCTTGCCTGGTCACCCCCAAATCCCATCCCCCGCCCCCCCCGCGGGCCTGGTTGTCCCACACAGCCTGCTGTTCAGTTGTTAGGTTGCCCCTCACTAACCCCCCTGCCAGCCTGGTCGCCCCACGCAACCTGTTCGGTCAGCTGTTTGGTTGTGAAGGTTGCTTAGGCTTTTATATGTATAGATTATTGATAGGTATGTTATCATTTTATTAATTGTTTTCTGATTGTTTCTGTACTTTTTATATGTTTGTTGGTTACTTAAGTTCAAACATATTCCCTCCTTATTCTTGTGCTGTCTTCTCTTGTATGTCAGTGACTTTTTATAATATTATGTTTAGATTTCTTTATTATTTTGTATATATCTTATGGATTTTTGGTTTGTGATTACCATGTGCTTTGTGTATATGTTTATAGAAGTCTAATTTTAATTGATAGTTACTTAAGTTCAAACATATTCTAAAATCATTACTATTTTTACTCACTCCTCTACTTTTAAGTTCCTGTCATTACTTTGCACTTTTTTGTGTATGTATTACACATAACTTATTGTTGTAATTACACATGATCTTCCCACTTTTTTCTTTAACTCTTTGTACTAGCTTTATAGTTGGTTGGTCTACTATTTTTACTGTTTGCCTTTGTCTTTCCCATATTTTCTTATTCGCTTTTTATTTTTTAATCTTTTCTTCCCAAAAAAGACCCTTTAACGTTTCTTGGAATACTGGTTTGATGCTGATAAATTCTTTTAGCATTTTTATGTCTGGGAAACTATTTCTCCTTTCATTTTAAATTATGACCTAGCTGGGTAGAATAGTCTGGTTGTAGATCATTGCTTCTCATCACTTTGAATATTTTGAGCCAATCCCTTCTGGCCTGAAATGGTTCTGTTGAGAAATCAGCTGACAGTGCTATGGGAGCTCCCTTGTAGGTAACTAATTGTCTTTCTCTTGCAGCCTTTAAGATTCTCTATTTGTAATTAACCTTTGGCATTTTAATTATGATGTGTCTTGGTTCTGGGGCCTCTTGAGAGTGACTCTGATATAGATCAATGTCAGGCACTGCTTGTGAACAAGCTTATGCTGCCTGTTTCAAGATATAAAGGGACCCACAACTTGTCCCTTAAGCCTGAGTGCATGTGCGAGTGGCCAAGCTAAGTCCTAAAGCTGGCTTCCATCAGCATTGGACATAGGATCAGGTCAACAAAAGGTCAAGGCACCCCGAGAACCTCCTCTACCTTCCATAGAAAGCTTATAGAGCTTTCTGCCAATACGTAAGTTGAGTGAGGTAGGTTCTCAGTAAGTCACCAGGTAGGGGCGAGTGATGTTCAACAGGTTGATATAGATTCAAACTCAGTGCCTATGTTGGGTGTGGTGCCACTCAGCAAGTTTCAGGGTACACCAAAGCCTGAGGCACCTGCCAGGGGTCAGTGGACCTTTATGGTGGGACAGGGTCTCAGGAAGTCCTCACGGTGAGGCTAGTATAGATCATCAGACTAAAACAGACCAAGATTTGGCCATGTGGAGGGAGGGCTCTGCACAAAAACGGTGGGGTCAGTTGGATGTGCAAGGGAAAAACTGGCCTCATTCCAAAGCCACATAACTTACCAGTAGTCTGTCCCCATTCATCTCCATGATCCAGAGTCTGCCCAAACCTCTTCAAGAGCCCTCCAAGAAAGTCTACACAATAGGTCCAGGTTGGCCAGGTTGAGACATCTTTCTCCTTATGGATTACCTGTACAACTGATATATCCCTCCAGATTCTCAACCACCACACTTGGGGGGGTCAGCCCTTTTTGTGTCTCTACCCTTCCTATAAATGTGGCTTCTTCTGTATATCCTTAGTTATAAGTCTTCTGTTCAGATAATCTTCAGTTGGTTATTCATGTTGATTATTTTATAATTTAGTGGTAATTCTGGTTTGAATGTGAGAAGAGATGAGTGTAACTTCTAGGTACTCTGCTAATATCTTTGATCCTTTTCTTTTTGCTTTATTACTTGCAAATTGGATTATTTCAAAGTTCCTGCCCTCTAACTCACTTATTCTACTCCTATTTGCTCTACTCTGAAACAAAGATTCTCTATTGCCTTTACTATTTTTTCATTAAATTTAAATTACACAATTCCAGAATGATTTCTATTTCTTTGGTAAATGTCTCATTTTGTTCACATATTTCCCCCTGATTTTGTTAAATTTTCTTTCTGAGTTGTCTTGTTGCTTCTTAAGTTTTTTCAAAAAGTTATTTTGATTTCTTGTCAGCCAGGTCACAAAATTCCATGACGTTAAGCTAGGTTATTAGAAAATTATTGTTTTTTGATGATAATGTGTTTCCTTGATTAATCATGTCCTTGATTTGAACTACTGCTTTTCATTTAAAGTAGCAACCACATTCTTAAATCTTTACTAGTGCCTTCAGATGGGCTATCCCAGTGGCCGGCAAACTGCGGCTCGCGAGCTACATGCGGCTCTTTGGCCTCTTGAGTGTGGCTCTTTCACAAAATACCATGTGTGGGCGTTTTTAGCAAAGGCCAGCTTAGGAGTACCCTAATTAAGTTAATAACAATGTACTTACCTATATAGTTTAAGTTTGAAAAATTTGGCTCTCAAAAGAAATTTCAATCGTTGTACTGTTGATATTTGGCTCTGTTGACTTGATGAGTTTGCCGACCACTGGGCTATCCTGTTTATTGGTGCTGTTACATCTGGGTTTTCTCTGCTTTTCTATAGGTACACCTACTCCGCTCTTCTTGCTCTCGCTGTGGCAGAATTCTAAAGTTTTTAAGTCATCTCTAGTTCTTACAACACACCAGGCTGGCTACTGGAAACTTCTCTTTTGTTTTCCAGAAAGTGGTGCTATAGCCCAAGTGTTTGGTTTCTCCCTTGCACACAAATCCTAGTGTGCTTTTCTGATTCCACTACATTTTCCAGATTAGCTCTCACTGCTCAACACAGGAGTGCACACAAGTGGATGGCTGCAGTAAAGGGGAGTTTCAGGCTTAGCACTTGGGGCATTGTTAGTACCTGCTGACCCAATAGGGAAATCCTCAGGTGAGGTTCTCTTTGTGGGACATGGAAGGCCTTCCTGCGGAAGTCCGAGCAAAATCAGCAGGAAACTTATCCCTTTAATGCCGTTTGATATTCTTCTCCGCTTCTTTCCCATCTTTTCCTTCCCCCTGGTCATGAAGGTCCTGCCACAGTACTCTTGAGTGCTTCTGGAAAGCAATGTGTATCTCAAGTCATGTCCCACACAACTTGGGTAGCCAGGCACTCACTAACCACTATCCTTTTCCACACTGGAGAAATTGCCACCATCGGATAGTGCAATGCATGCAATGTCACCAAACTCATGCTGCAATCTACCCTTGAGAAGACTGGACTTCCACAAGTTCTCTGTGATCTTTGGGCATCTTCCCAGGTGATCATTAAAAAAGTATTTTTCCAACCATTCTAAGATGGTTCGGGCAGAATTGCTGGCTTTGCTCGTTCCATAGCCCATACTGAAGTGTTCTGCCTATTACTAGATGAACAGGTGGGCAAGACTCCTTTGACATCCCTTGGCGTGATCCCAAAATTCCTACAGAGGGGGGCATTTGTTTGTGGATAGTTGTCTAATTAATTGTTATAAAATGGGAGACAAAAAAGAGAAACATTTCATGCACCATAACGCTGATGTCAAGAACTGTATTTTTAAAGGACAGGAGAGTAAATACATGTTATAAAATGGCACAAGAAGTGGCAAAAAGAATAAGGGAACCATTCAACACAGGTTTGATAGAAACTAATTGAGGAATAGTAATTGGTGTCTGCTTAATATTCTCCAATCAATTGATTCTGTTTATAAAGAACTGCCAAAAGCCAGGCTATTAAGTTGCCACTTATCCTGAAAATGACAAAAGCAGTCCATGTTGAGAACACCCACACAGATGTCTTGTATGTGCACATGTGGAGGCATACACACACACCCACCGAATTTTTTAAAACACTAATCTATATTCTAAAAAGCAAGCAGCCATAACACCGTAACGCCGTAACGACCAAATGACCTGTCACCAGGAGGTACTGGAGCACCTCTCTGTCCCAACCCCCCCCCCACCCCGCTCTCCGCCCCCCGGCCTGCAAGCTGCTTCTGGTGGTGGGGCAGGGCTTGCTGCTCATGCAGCGCAGCCCACTGGCTCCAATCGCAGCAAGTCTGGTGGCCTACGGGTGGGCAGAGTGAGGTGGGTGGGTGGGGTCACATGATTTCGCATGCTGGGCTTCCAGTATATATATATATTTTTAATAAATCTTTATTGTTCAGATTATTACAGTTGTTCCTCTTTTTTGCCCCCATAGCTCCCCTCCACCTTCTGCCCTTACCCCACCCACCACTGTCCTCATCCACAGGTGTACAATTTTTGTCCAGTCTCTTCCCGCACCCCTCACAACCCCTTCCCCCTGAGAATTGTCAGTCCACTCCCTTTCTATGCCCTTGATTCTATTATATTCACCAGTTTATTCTGTTCATCACATTTTTTATTCACTTGATTTTTAGATTCACTTGTTGATAGATATGTATTTGTTCTTCATAATTTTTATCTTTACCTTTTTCTTCTTCTTCCTCTTCTTAAAGAATACCCTTCAGCATTTTATATAATACTGGTTTCTCAGTAATGAACTCCTTTAGCTTTTTCTTCTCTGTGAAGCTCTTTATCTGACCTTCAATTTTGAATGATAGTTTTGCTGGGTAGAGTAATCTTGGCTGTAGGTTCTTGCTATTCATCACTTTGAACATTTCTTGCCACTCCCTCTGGCCTGCATAGTTTCTGTAGAGAAATCAGCTGACAATCGTATGGGTACTCCCTTGTAGGTAATTAACTGTTTTTCTCTTGCTGCTTTTAATATTCTCTGTCTTTTGCTCTTGGCATTTTAATTATGATGTGTCTTGGTGTGGTCCTCTTTGGATTCCTTTTGTTCGGGGTTCTCTGTGCTTCCTGGACTTGTAAGTCTATTTCTTTCACCAGGGAGAGCAAGTTTTCTGTCATTATTTCTTCAAATAGGTTTTCAGTATCTTGCTCTCTCTCTTCTTCTGGCACCTCCATAATTCTGATGTTGGTACGCTTGAAGTTGTCCCAGAGGCTCCTTACACTATCTTCATATATTTGGATTCTTTTTTCTTTTTGCTTTTCCAGTTGGGTGTTTTTTGCTTCTTGGTATTTCAAATCTTTGACTAGATTCTTTTTTTTTAAATATATTTTATTGATTTTTTACAGAGAGTAAGGGAGAGGGATAGAGAGTTAGAAACATTGATGGGAGAGGAACATCGATCAGCTGCCTCCTGCACACCTACTGGGGATGTGCCCACAACCAAGGTACATGCCCCCGACCGGAATCGAACCCGGGGACCCTTGAGTCTGCAGGCCGACACTCTATCCACTGAGCCAAACTGGCTAGGGCATTGACTTGATACTTGCGATCCTCTAGTCTGCTGTTGGATCTCTGTATATTATTCTTTATTTCAGTCAGTGTATGCTTAATTTCTTAAATGGTTCTTTTTCATATCCTTGAGGGTCTAAATTTATCAGCAGTTTCTAGAAGATTCTTGAGTAACCTTATAACCATGGTTTTGAACTCTATATCCAGTATTTTGCTTTCCTCCATTTCTGTCATTTGTGAACTGTTTCTCTGTCTCCCCATTTTGACTGCTTCCCTGAGTTGATAGAGTGGCTTTGTGTGCTAGGTGTCCTATAGGGCCCAGTGGCTCAGCCTCCCCAATTATCTGAGGTGGACACTATTTGTGCACCCCTTTGTGGCCTGTGTGCACAGTCTTGTTGTAGTTAAGCCTTGACTGTTGTTGGTATCACTTGGAGGAATTGACCTCCAGGCTAATTGGCTGTGAGGATGAGTTGTGTCTATGATGGGAGAACTTCTGTGCTGGAGACACCCTTATGGGGCAAGACTGGCTTCAGTGGGGCTTTGGTGCTCACTGAGTCTGCCCCCTGAGTGTGTCCCTTATGGATCTGAGGAGTTGTAATCTGGATGGTCTCACTCTGACCACTGGGTACACTGGCTCTTGGATCTCCAAGGAGGTGCTAATTTAGCCTCTGTCTGAGGCCACCCAGCAGGAGCTATGGAGAGATCTGCAGATTCCTCTTCTTTGTTTGGGTTTTGGAGGTGCCCAGATGAGGCCCACCTGTGAAGCAATGCAAGCTGCTGTGGAGCCTTGGTCCTTCTTTTGGTGGCGTTGAGGTTGTCTGGCTCAGCTGCAGCTTGTTAGATATAGATTGCAAAAGGCCAGGCCATTCATATGCAAAAGCCTCTACGCACAGCTTGGGTGGGGTTGTAAATTGGGTGGGGAGGGGGTCTCAGGGAATGAGCAAGGTGAAGCAAACAGCAATGGCTGACCATCAGTTCTGCCCTAAGAGGCCCCCAGGTCTCAGTGTCTCGCAGTAATCGCTGCAAGCACCTCTGAGAGAAAGCTGCCCTCATGTTCTGGCCCAATGCCAGACAGTCCAGTTTCCCCTGTATGAGTCTGGTTCCCCAGAGTCTCGCCCAGAACTGGAGTTCAGAGCAGTCGGGAGCTTGTGTCTCCCTCCCGATTGAAAAAGACAACCTCGTCCTCACTTGCCAGCCCTTTCTGCGCGGTGCGCCTCAGTACCTCCGCACTTTACTTCCGCACCTCCTCTGAGTCTCAGTGTGCTTTTCTCTTTCCTTCTAGTTGTAGAATTTCCACTCAGCCAGCCTTCCTGTGGTTCTGGATGATGTCCATTTTGTCTTTCAGTTATAGTTTTGAAGTGGTTGTGCAAGGCAGCAAGTTCATGTGTTTACCTATGCTGCCATCTTGGTTTCTTCTCGGGCTTCTAGTATATTTTATAAAACAATGAAATAAAAGGATGAGAAAGCCTTAAATATTTGCATATTTTTGTTGTTGTTGTTAAATTTCAACCTAGGATATTATTTCCATTGCTTTTCTGCAAGTGTGAAAAGGAGGGAGGGAAGAAGGGAGGAAGAGAAAAGGACAGAGGGAGAGGGAGGAAAGAAGAGAGAGAGAGAGAATGAGAGAAACATCACTGTGAGATAGACACATCCACTGGTTGCCTCCCACCCCTCACACTCCAAATGGGAGCATTGATCAAACCCACAACCCTGATATGGCTCTTGTTTATGAATCAAACCTATGACCTTTGGTGTGCAGGCTAATGCTCTAACCATTAAACACACCTGCCAGGGAAGAGACTTACTTTTTAGTACTCTTACCTTTTTTTGAGGTGGCTGACACTTCAAAAGGTCATGACAGAGGCTAACTGAGTGACTTTTCTTTCCGCAGTGATGGACACAGCAGACTCCACCTCTCATGAGCTCCTTGTCAGAGGAAAAGGGAGGCAAGATCTCCAAGACATGCTGATAGAAGTAGGACTGGAAGTTGAGTACTGGTTGCCAAAGCTGCAGGAACAGCTGGGTGTGACCAGTGCACAGGCCTTACAACACATAAAAGAAGAAGACCTCCAGAAGCTGAAATCCCAGGCACAACATCCCTGGGAGAAAAGGGCCCTGCAGAAGCTACTTAACTCAAATAGCCTTTCAAAGTTACAGGAGTCTCAGGTGAAGATAATAAAGGAACGACACAAGAAGGCAGAACAGGCACTGCAAGAGCTAAAAGTCTTGCAATCAGAAGGGAAGCAACGACAAGAAGAGGCAGTGAGGAAAAAAGAGGCAGAGCTGAGACAGGAAATGGAGATTCCCACAGAGTACTGGCCACCCCCCGAAAAATCCTTAAGAGAGGTGATGGAACACATGCAGAAACAACTCAGCCTCATGGAGGGCACACTGTCTGACAGGCCAAACCTCCCAGATAGAGATCTCGTGAGGTGGGCATCTGGAGGGCTGGCTCTGCAGGGAATTTACAAAACCAGCTCCCACAGGAGCTTTCTGGAGACGAGAGAAGAGCTACTCAGTGTCCCCGAGGAGTTCTTACTCTTTGGCCCTGAGCACAGCACTCAGATGGAAACGAGGGAATTTACATCTTCTCAAGAAGAATCCAAGTTCACCCAGATGACAGAGAAGCTGGGCTTCAGTGTAATTGCCTCAGCCAAGGGTGGAGGTTGGGGATTTAGCATGGAAGCTGGTATGGACCATAGTAAACATTTGGAATCCAAGGAAACCCAACAATCACGTTCTGAGCACTCCTATTTCTGCTCTACCAAGTTCAGCTATGTCCCACTTGCCTCTTGCCTCTTCCCCAGGGATCAGCTCCAGTTCTCCAAGGCTGCTCTCCAGGAACTGAAATGCATTGAAGATCTTCTGGGTCAGTCTGCAGGCCCAGACAAAAACACCTCGCTGAGGCAAAAGACAGAAGCTTTCTTCCACAGGTTTGGATCTCATGCCAACCAAGGCCCTCTGCACCTTGGAGGAATCTACTGGTGGAAAGCCATATCAGAGGGTTTCCGGAGTGAGCAGCTGGAAGAAGTAAAACAGCAGTCAGCAGAGGCCCTAAATGCTTACATAAGGGGCAGCTACAGCGGCTTTAGCGTGAAGGTTGCTGCAGGTGTGGATGTGTCAGACTCTAGTTCAGAAACTTCCACCCAAAGCACAACCTTCCAAAATCTCCAAACCAAAGTTGAATTATCTGTGTCCCAGAGAGGCGGCCCACCGGAAGCAAATAGCTTTCTCCAATGGAAAGCTGGCCTAGTTGCTAGTAATCAAACCTGGAGTGTCATCGACCGGGGACTTCAGCTGGTGCCCATTTGGGACATCATCCTCTCCAACCACCGAAGTGATTTTAAGGATCCATGTCAGGTAGCTAGCTTACTGAGTGATAGCTACAATGCTCTGACATGCATCACTGCCCAGATCCAGTATGAAGAAGAATTACTGAGTTCTGGGCAGGAGGCTGGGTTTTCCCTAGAGGATGTGAAATCCTGGGAGGTATCTGACCCTGAAGAGAAACTTAAAAAATTGATAAATTTCATGCAAATATTGAGTAAAAAAACAAACAGTTATGACACTTGGGTTAACATATGCCTCACAGATTGGGGTCTGCAGAATTTTCTGGTAAACACTATTAATTTTTACAAAAATTCTTCCATCTATGAAACTAAGTTTATTAAATCTCAGTTGCGCAACCTTTTGGATCCTCACATCTACAGAGTGAAGAACTTTCCTCAGGTTCATTCTATCATGCAGTGGGTCTTCCAGTCAAAGTCAGTGCAAGAGCACATCAACATCTCCCAATTTTCTGAACTAATTAATATCTTAAAGGAAACCAAGAATGACCTCATGGAAGTGAAGGCGAAATCTGGGCCTGCCGAAAAAATGGAGGAAGCTCAAAGAAAGGCCACTTGTGAGGTCAGTTTATCTCTTGGCTACTTCTTGAATTACCTACAAAAAATAGAGCAGCCAGACACACAGCTATTGCTACTTTCCATTGCAGCTGGTGCAGGATATCATGTGGCAAACAATAAGTTTCAGCATCTCCTGGGGTGTGAGGAATTAGACTTCCTACTGCATGAAATGCAAACTGCCCAAGATAAATACCAGGAGCTCAAAAATATTTGCATGTACAGAGCTCAGGCATTCCTGGTGCTCACAGGTCTGACAGCTACCGCTGGAGTCATGGCTGTTTCTCCAGAGGAGAAAACACAACGCTTGGCATTAATAAGGTGTCTCCTAGGCCAATCTTTGTCAAAAGAAGTTGTCCATGTCCTCTCCAAACCTGGAGCAGACTATGATTGGGAAAACCTAGAGAAAGACTTAAGATTGCTCATTGATGGTAACTATGATGCCACCATCTCTTCATTACAAATGGATGGTATAAGTAAAAACTTGCAAAGTATTTTCCATGAAAGCAAAGAACCTCATGAACCACATGATAATGATAATATCAAAGGGGAAGTCATTAAAGATACAGCCGTCCTAGATTTACTCCATAATCTAGGCTTAGAACATTTCTACCCAAAAAAGATGAGCAGAACTAACTTCCATCTGATCAACAAGACTTCTGTGTACAACAGCCAGCCCAGATCTGAACGGGAGCTTCCCCTATATTTCCTTCAGAAGCTACAAGTTCTGGATTATGGGCTGAGATACCTGGTCTTCAGAGATGATGGAAACACACAGAATCAAGTCAATCCACGTGCCTCAAATAAGGACAATGAGGCTTTTAACCTATATAAATACTTGTTTGAAGACAGGGATACTCCCAATAATCCTTCACCCTCTAATCCTAGGCCCCATATTCACCCTATGGATATTCAGATGGCAATTCTTCACTGTGCAGATGATTTTGCCAGACAGTATATTTTGTCCAAACTTTCCATTTGCCAGTTTGCACTCCCTCTTCTCATACCTAATCCCTGCAATTTTCAAATTGAATTCTCTCTCTGGTCTCTCAGTCAAATTAGAAGGAGCTGGCAGGAAGCAAGGAAATCACCAAGAGAGGAGAAGATCAATTACAAGAATAAGCAGATGTGTCATGTCTCTACCCCCATTGTGTCCTTTATAAGAGTTGGAAATAGCTTCTCTGCTTCCAAATCTCAGATCATGAACTGTCTTCTCAGTAAACGTAAACATGATGTCTTTTTCCACCGACATTGCAGGGGGAGCACCAAAGACTGTCTCTTGATGGGGGGAGTGGTGGAAATCTGCTGGTTCTATCCTGGAGGGGAAGATGAGGACAGATTTGACAATTGCTTGACCTTCACCAATCTTCATGGAGATGCAAAGGAACATAAGAAGCAACTCACCTTCCTGCAGGAGGTCTCTTCTCTCATTGTCGTCCTCATGTCAACTTCTGATGACAATGAAGAAAACCAAAAAATTATTTATGATCTGAGTCAGTCTCCAAGACCTTTGATCTGTTTAGTTGATAACAAAGAGAAAAACATAAACAATAATTCTAGCGAAAAAGTCATAATTGGAATCAGGAACAGAAATGAAGCAGAATTAACAGAGGAGCTTGTCACTACAATTAGACGTTTGCTGGAGCTCTCAGACACTGCTTTCAGCATAAAGGACTGTACCCCAATTGCTCGCAAGCAAGGATTCCTTATTGATGAAGACCAGGGAGAATGCAAGGAAGCCAAAGAAAAGGCAGAGGTCTTAATAGCTCTATTGAGAGAATTGAATATTTCTCAGGTGAAGGAAAACTTACTGCCCCTTCAGGGACACCTATGGCATCGTTGGTGTAAAATGGACAAAGAACTCTATCATCTAAGAGAAAAAGGGAATCGAAGCATTGAACAACACAAGAGTGAGATTGAGACAGAAAAGCAAAGAATACGGAGTCAACAGTTGACCAGAGCCTTTCCTCTCAATGAATTAATGCAGTCTGTCCTTGAAATTCTCCAAAATAATTCAGAAACTCAAACCACACACTACTTTTTACAATGGCTGAGTGTGTTTTTGGACAACCTGACTGCAGAACACTTGGAACGACTGAATGAAAAGAAAAACAATTTGTGGTCACAGATACAAACAGAAAAGCAAAAGGCACCGAAGAGCACTGACCTACAACGCTGGCAAAGAGACATAGAAGCTATCTCCAAAGAGATTAGTGACTGTACATTGGGAATTGAGCAACTTCTCAGAGAAGTTGGCCAGATCTATGAAGCTCTGGAAGAAGCTTCCCACACTAAAAATATCCTTTATCTCTCCCTTCCCCAGATAGCTGCAGATCTGATGATATCTGGTGTTCCCATTGAGCTGATGGATGGGGATGCTTCATATGTGCCTGTAAAGTGGGTGGCAGCTGTTTTTGACAAGGTCGCTGAGAAACTTGGAAACAAACGGCTGTTTGTTCTCTCTATCCTTGGCCTACAGAGCTCAGGGAAGTCCACCCTGCTGAATGCACTTTTTGGGCTGCAGTTCACTGTCAGTGCTGGGAGGTGTACCCGGGGGGCCTACATGCAGCTCCTGAAGGTCGAGGAGACGTTCAGAGAGGAACTGGGCTTTGACTTTGTGCTTGTTGTGGACACAGAAGGCCTTCGGGCCCCAGAACTCAGCAGTAAATCCAAAAATCGTGACAATGAGTTGGCAACCTTTGTCATTGGACTTGGAAACTTGACTCTGATCAATATTTTTGGAGAAAATCCATCAGAAATGCAAGATATTCTACAAATAGTGGTTCAAGCATTTTTGAGAATGAAACAAGTAAAGATCTCCCCAAGTTGCCTTTTTGTCCATCAGAATGTGGGGGAAGTCACAGCTAAAGACCAAACTATGGAAGGAAGGAGGCTGTTAGAGCAGAGACTAGATGAAATGGCGGCAATAGCAGCTGAGCAAGAACAGTGCTCAGATGTAACACGCTTTGGTGATGTCATTAAATTTGATGTTAATACTCATGTCTACTACTTTGCTCACCTTTGGGATGGCAATCCCCCAATGGCCCCTCCCAATCCTCGCTACAGCCACAATGTCCAGGATCTGAAAAGCAGAATTCTTATGGCTGCCAAACAGGAGTCTAGGGGAAGCATGATGAAGATCTCAGATGTGAAATGGCGAGTTCAAGATTTGTGGAGAGCCCTAGTGAGTGAGAACTTTATCTTCAGTTTCAGGAACACCCTGGAGGTCATGGCCATGACCAAATTGGAAACCATGTATAACTACTGGACCTGGAAGCTGAGGAGTTATGTGCTAGACTTGCAGAACCAGGTGATCAACCAGATTAAGAATGGGAAAACCCAGAAAATCACAGCAAGCACTCTTGAGGCTCCAGTTACCGAAAAATATAAAGCCATCCAGCAAGAACTGGAAAAATATTTTAAAGAAAATCCAGACAGTGAAATAATGATTCAGTGGAAAGCAAGTTTTGAAAATAAACTAATAAATCTTAAAGAGGCACTTATTTTTGAGAGCAAAAATAAAGCCGAGGGTCTTATCAGTTATAAAAAGAATCAAGAAATACTGGATAACAAAAGGTCAAGTTATGAAAAGGAATTATTGGAAAGAAGCCGAGAATTGGCTTTAACTCTAAAGGACAAAGAATTGAGTGAGGAAGAGTTGCATGTCAAATTCAATAAAGTTTGGGAAAAATGGGTCTATGATGTGTCCTTAACTGTCCCTCCAGTCACAGAGCCAAACATTGATGTGGATTCTGAAGACATCCTTTTGGAATATTTTAAGAAGGAGAAAGATGTGGTAAATAGAATGAAGGAAAAGTCTAGAAAGGTGTTTGAAGTCAATTATGAAGAACATGTCAAAATGAGCAAAAGGTTGTACATATTAACAAGGAACTTAGAAGTACATGATAAAGAGTCCATAAAGAGGACTACTGACCACATTGTTTCAATATATACTGAAACTATTAAAACCCTTCAGAGGCAACAATGTGATTACGATAGAAGTTATTTCCATGAAATCCTGAACATAATAGAAAAAGAGGTGAAATCTGCACCCACTGAAGACAGATACACATTTACAAGTAAGTACAAAATTGACTTATCTTTGTGTTTATTCCAAAGAGCATCTGAGGATTTTAAGGAGATGCATAGGGCATTCAAAAGAGCAAATGATCCTGTAAATTATTTGCAAAGCAAGAAAGATGATTTCTTCATGAGTTTTAAGATCTCTTGTCAAGGAGCAACCTCAGTCACAGCATTTGTTGATTTTCTGTGGGAAAAACTCACTCCTGCTATCTCTGACACGATTTTGGAAAAAATGACCCTTAATATTGCTGGGAACATGCGAGCTACATGCCCAGCATTCAATGGAAACAGGGCTAACCTTGAGAAACACATTCTTATCTCCCTGGCAGAAAACGAAAATTTTGATGATTATTGGAAGTACCTTCATAACCCAGAATCGTTTTATAGGAATTACATTCAAACCCATATTAAAAGATATTATTCAGAACAAAATAACCAAATAAAGACTATTTTAAAAATAAGTATAGGTGATATCAAGAATACCATCCTCTCAGCTATTCATGAATCCACAAAAATAGCCAAAGATAAAAACAGCACTGTGTCTGGGTGGTTGGATTTGTTCTGTGAGCACCTGGGGAGTAACTTGAACTTTCCACGAAAAGACTTGATAAGCATTGAACACCAGGAATTAGAAGATACTGAGTTTCTCAAAGAAGCCATGAGTGAACCTTTGGATAAATTAATGATCACAGTAGAAATGATGTATTTGGCTAAGCCTGTAGAAGACATGGTTCCTGAAATCCAGAAAATGCTCTTTGAACATCTCTGTGGCTGCTGGAAACTGTGTCCCTTCTGTGGAGCAATTTGTACAAACACAATCCCTAAGCATGACGGAGACCACAGTGTTCCTTTCCACCGTGCTTTGGCTATACATGGAGGCTACTGGAAAAACACAGACCACTTTGTTATTGACTCCTGTACTAGTTTGGTTGCAAGTGATCGTTTATTTATTTTGAAGGATGGTCGTGAAATCCCATGTAAGAAATATCGAGAGGCAGGAGGAGAATATGCCACATGGAGCATTACCCCAGACACATCCACCCAGACATATTGGCAATGGTTTGTCTGTCACTTCAGATCAAACCTAGAAGAAAAATACCAGAAAAAATTTATAGGTAGAGGTGAAATCCCGGATGCATGGACCAAAATCACAAAGGAAGATGTGCTTGATGACTTGAAAAAGCAATAATACTAAATGCCCACAAAAGAATACCAGAATCTAAACAAGAGTCACAGTACCTGAACAAACTGAAAATACCTCCTCCTCACGAGAAACTTTATTTCCATTTTTTCAAATGAGATGGCTAAGAATAAATCAATTAACATTTCAATAATGTAAGACACAGAAGCATTGAACAGATCCTCAAACTTCGGAGGAAAGGCAGGGGAAGGCAGGGGGGAGGTGGAGGTCAGATAAGAGATCAACCAAAGGACTTGTATGCATGCATATAAGCATAACCAATGGACACAGACACTAGGGGAGAGGGATGAGAGCATGTGCTTGAGGATGCGGGAGGTCAGGGATTGGTCAATGAGGGGGAAAAGGAGACATATGCAATACTATATGTAATATTTTAAATAATAAAGAATTTAAGATTTGCTGTTAAAAGGACTTCCTTTTTTTTTTATCTCCGTTCCTTCTGGTTAAAAACAAATTGCTAAGATATATGAACATATAATAAAAATCTAATAATATCTATTAAAAATTCCTACTTCATATTTAAGCTTTTATTCAGAATGCTTTTTATTTTAAAATGTATAATGTTTTATAAAGTTCCAGACAAAGTTGTCTTCATAGAGGGAAATCAAAAACTTTATACATAGTTACAAATTTCTATAGATTAACTATATGAACATTTCAAATGCATATACAGTTCTTGGCTGGACACTAAAATTGCCTCTGAAATCTTCAGAAAACATTACTAACCCTTGAATGGAAAAATATTAATGGAAAGATGATTCCCAAGCATACTGGTATTTAAACATATTCTGTTCTAGGAAATAATAAGACAGACTTGACCAGGGCCTGTATCAATTCAGGAAACACTATTAAGCAAATATAGAAAATAGAAATTGAATTATTGTTTTCTCATGTAAGTATCACCCTCATCTTCTCTGGCATCTTGGCAGTTCCCCATGCCACGCTTAAATTAAAAAAAAAAAAAAAAAGGTTCATAAGAGCTTAAGTATTCAAAGCCTGGTATTTGCAAAAGGTTAAGAAGACCTGGCTTTTGGAACAAGGCTTATGAGCAGGCAAGGAGGGCCACTTTAATCATGGCTGTCAACAAGGGTCAGATTTCATTATGCCATTCATAATTTTAAAAACTATTCCTTTAAGAATAAAATAGCAAAGAATATATAGTTTTTAGATTCTGATTATTTCAATAAGATATTATTTTATATACTAAAATGTAAGGAACTTGTAGTCTCCAAAATAGGCACCTTTGTGTCTTTTCACACTGTATGAGTCATAGGATCACGATCAGGATATAAATGAAAAACTTTCTGATGGTAACCAAGAATCTGAGAGGGGAAAGAAATCACCAATCTGCAAACCCACACCTTCTGCAACAATGACTTATGCTAGGTTCTCAAAGCTAATGACTTAAAGTAATCTTGATACAAAGAAAATGTCTTCATGTTGTACCTAAGAGCATCCATGTCTTCCCTTTACAGGCACTCTCTATCCCTCCATAGCCAGTGTAAACAGGCAGTGAACAGCAGTCAAAAAGTTGCATCTTCAGAGCTGGGGGATAGTGCTGATTCTGCTTTGAATCCCCAAAGAACTTCAAGCATACTCTCAGTTTGAGGTCAAATGACCCAGTCTCCAAAAGAAATCCTTGAACAGAAAAATTATAAAGGAAACAGGTGTTCTGGAGCAGTATATTTTCCTTTTTGTTCTCTGAAAAATAGTCTCAGTAAAAGTTGGAAGGACCTCCTCATATGATCATATTCAAATGGTAACAAAAACAGAACCTCTTGCGTAGTATGGTGCATGGCTCTCACATGATGGCACCCCTAAAAACTGCAATGTTCGATTAACATCTGATGAATTCTTTTGTTATTTAATGAATCTAGAATGGCCTTTAAGGGGGATCATGTGCCATATATTAACTTTGATTTTCAATCTACAATTATTGTCTATAAATAAAAATCACCTTAGATAAATTCCTCAGACATTTAAGCAGTGTGATTATTAAATCAGATTTAGACCAGAGCCTGTGCCTCTGAGACAGAGTGGTCACTATGTCTCCAACTCATTCCTGGGTTTCTCTCCATCACCTCTCAAAACCTCTGGTCAAACACACTTAAGGAGATGCCCACTGTGCCTCTGTTGTGCATGGAACTATGTGGCCTTCAGGAGGAAAAATGCTGGGTGGTGCTGCCATTGAGGATTTCCCTGTAAGGATCAGCCACCTACCTGACCCAGACCATTGTGATGGGGGCACAAGGTGGTGAGCAGGGCCTTTGTAGAATCCTGAAGCCAAAGTGAGCAGCCAGCTGGGCAGCAGCTGATGCCCTGGGACATTCCTGACCCCAGTCTGCAGCCCCTCTAACCTCTCCAGACAGCCTCCAGGATGCACAGCAGATTGTCAATGTCCTCAAGCTGAACCCTAAGGAGATCTAAAAAACTAGAAGCACCTCTTCAAGGTGAATACTAAATCTGTGGGCAGCTCCTTCACCTGTAATTGAAAGTGGTCCCAGCAAAGGTGCACCTCCAAGAGGAGGTTACAGTCTAGGCCCAGGAGGGCAAAGAGAGAGAGAAGATGCCCAAAAATGTGACCACTTGGCTCCCACCCAACTCTTCCTGCCACCCCGAATTTATAGCTAAATGTCTTTTACACACACACACACACACACATACACACACACACACACGAGATTCAGAGGCTGTGCTGCTGTGCTAAAGGGATTAAAAAAAAACTGACACGAAATAAATGGAAACAGAGGAAAGAGTAGGTAGGAACTGGGTTTTCTGCCATCAAGGAGGGATAAAAATTAAGGAGATTACAATATCATTGGGTTGGGGTCACTGAGGGAGAAGCCTTCAAAACCAGTGGAGTAGGAGTAGGCGTTAGTAGGAAAGAGAATCACAGGATCACCATGAGTAGGAGGCACTGGGTCCAGGTGTAGCTCACAGGATTAGAGGCGCTCAGACTTGCCAGTCAGTAGAGACAAGGTCAATGGATTGGGACTCTAAAAAAATCATTGAAAGTAAGGGACATAAAAACAGGAATTGGGGTTACCACATCCATAGATTTTGGGGATTTCCAGATACATTAAGCAAAAGATTCCAAGTGCAGAGGGAAAGGAGGAGTCAGAAGGCCTTTAGATATGGGGCTAGAAGGGTGATGGATTTTAAAACAAAATCAAACCTCATGAATAAAATGTAAGGTTCTTAAATGAAGATGAAAACTTGCACTGCAATGTTTTTATTTTAACAAAAAAGCACCTTTATTTCCATCTTCAAAGAACTGTTCTTTTTTTCCCCATGATAAACATGATTAATTTACAAAGATGGCCTATATATTGCCTCTTCAAAGCATTCCCCTTTAAAGAGAAATTTAGTTTCATATAATCCAGACATGGAAAGGTGTGTTATTGTGTTGTTGCTTTTTTTCTAGGGAGAGGGATAGAGGAATAGAACATGGATGAGAGAGAAACATCATCAATCAGCTGCCTCCTGCACATCCACTACTGGTGATTTAGCCCACAACCCTGGCATTTGCCCTGACCAATAATCGAACAGGCAACCTCTTGGCTCACGGGTCAATGCGTAATCACTGAACCACCCTGGCTTGGCTGAAAGGTTTAAAAAAATAAATTTATATTTTGTTGTCATTATAAGACAAAACAGAAACTAGCATAAATTAAGGGAATCCATTCATATTCAGATTCTTCTCCTCCAGGAACCAGCATTGTTATATTATTTCCATTCAGGACAATGTGGTCTAATTTAGTAATCCTTCTTCCTTCTGGTGAGATTTCATTAGAGGCCGCAGCTGCATTGGGTAAGAGGTAGCCTTAGCCACCATGGCAACACTGGAACTCTACTGCTTGTACTGAGAAGTTTTGAAGTAGATCTTTCTCTCTCTCTTTCCCAGAGGATAAAAATATGAGAAAGTCCTGGGAATGGGTGTGCTATGGATTAAATCTTTGTGTCCCCAGTGGGATCAGTGATCAGTACCCTTATAAGAAGAGACACCAGATCTCTCTCTCTCCCTCTCCCCCCATCCCACATAAACATACATAAGCCAAGGAAAGAGCATGCAAGCACACAACAAGAAGCTAGCCATCTGCAAGCCAAGAAGAAAGCCCTCACCAGGAACTGAATCAGCCAGCATCTTGAGCTTAGATGCTCTAAAACTATGAGAAATAAGATCCTATTGTCTAAGACACCCAGTCTATGGTATTAGGTTATGGTAGCCTGAGCTGACTACAATAAGGTGTGTTTAAAGATGACCCCCCCTTAAGCTTTGGCATGCTCTTCCATTGGACTATGTGGAAAGCCATAATGAACATACCATTTTTCCTATTGCCTCAAAATTATAATTCTCCTTAATCATGTTAGCCCTTCACTAAGGTCTCAGAAAGCCATTCAGCCATTTAGAGTAGTGCTATGCTACATAAGTGGACAAGGAGCGAAGAAAAACTTTCATACTATCACTGACACTGTCACGATAATTACTAATCTGCTGTCTTTGCAGTAGTAGTAATACCTGTGAAACCTTGGGCATGCAATTTTCTCTCTCTCTACTCAAGTGCTCTATCTCTCAAATAGTTGGGGAAAATAAATTAATTGCTATATAGAAGCATTTAGTGCCACATACTGAGTAAGTATACTCTAAGTTATTATAATGTTTCTAGTGGCCTAGTGCATGACATTTGTGCACGGGGGGTGGGAGGGTCTCTTAGCCCAGCCTGCACTTTTCCAATCGGGGACTCCTTGGGGGACATCCAATTGCTGGTTTAGGCCCGATCCCTGTGGGACATCCCTCTCACAACCTGGGACTGCTGGCTTCTAATCACTCACCTGCCTGCCTGCCTGATTGCCCTTAACTGCCTCTGCCTGCCTGCTGATAACCCCTAACTGCCCACCCCTGCCAGCTTGATCTTAACTGCTTCTGCCTGCCTGATCACTGGGGTCCTGGGTGCAGGCGAATTGGATTCCTGGCTGGCAGAAGGGTGACAGAAAGTTAACTAATGGTCGATTCTGCATGGAATGGGGCTCCCTCCTCCCTCCTGCCAGGGTCTGGTTTGAAGGACTGCCATGTCCTCAATTGCACGAGACCCAGAGTTCCACTGTTCCCTGGCCAGTCGGGGACCACAGCCCCCTCCTGCCACAGCACCTCGGTATCCCAGGGCCCACAGCCCCCTCCCACCATGGCGCAATGGCATCCTGAGGCCCACAGCCCCCTCAGCAGTCAGTGCTGGGTTGCTGCGGCGCCCATGGTATAGCAGTCAGAGATGGGTTGCCATAGCACCCATGGCGGCAGCAGTCAGTGCTGGGTCGCTGCAGCACCCGCAGGAGCCAGGACAGTGGGACCGAAAGGTTAGCAGTTCAGCCCACTCGCCAGTCCCCGCCCCCCGGAGCCTGCTGCTCATATATATACATACACACACTATATATATATACACACACTAGTATGTATGTGTGTATATATATACACACACACTAGTGGCCCGGGCACAAAGTTCATGCATGCAGGGGGGTCCCTTAGCCCAGCCTGCACCCACTCCAATCGGGAACTCCTTGGGGGATGTCCAACTGCCAGTTTGGGCCCAATCCCTGTGGGCCTAAACTGGCAGATGGACATTCCTCTCCCAATCCTGGACAGCTGGCTGCTAATTGCTCACCTGCCTGCCTGCCTGCCTAACTGGCCCCCTGCCAGCCTAAACACCCCTAACTGCCTCTGCCTGCCGACCTGGTCACCCCCAACTGCCCCCCCTGCTGGCCTAGTTGCCCCCAACTGCCCCCACCCACTGGCCTGGTTGCCCCTCACTAACACCCCTGCAGCCTGGTCACCCCACACAGCCTGCTGTTCGGTAGGTTGGTCAGCCCTCACTGCCCCCCCTGCTGGCCTGGTCACCCCCAACTACCCCACCCCCGCTGGCCTGGTCGCCCCTCACTGCCCGCCCCACCAACCCGGTCGTCCCATGCAGCCTGCTGTTTGGTCATTTGGTTGTCCCTCACTAACCCCCTTGTAGGCCTGGTTGCCCCAAGCAGCCTATTTGGTCATCTGTCTTGTTGTTTCGGTTGTGACGGCCCCTGGCTTTTTATATATATGGATAGATAGATAGTGCCTTTCCCAACTTGCTTATTCCTTGTTTTTTAGTAACATTTCATTATAACCACATTGATAGGCTGAGATCGTCTCATCTGGGCTTCACTGGCAGAAATATTCAACAAGGACCTTTTTTTAGAAAATCACAGTTAAGAACAAAATAAATGTGATTTGAACTTATAGCTCAAAATGCGTCTCAAGATATTTATGTCCTTGGTACTTCATCCATAGTTACAACTATTTCAAACACAAATTAATCAATCAAAGATGTAGAGATATCATTATCACAATTCTTTTTAAAAAAATATATATTTTTATTGATTTCAGAAAGGAAGGGGGAGGGATAGAGAGATGGAAACCCCAATGAGGAATAGAGAATCACTGATTAGCTGCCTCCTGCACACCCCCTACTGGGGATCAAGCCCAAAACCCTGCCTGGCATGTGCCCTTGACCAGAATCAAACCCGGTACCCTCCAATCCACAGGCCTACACTCTACCCACTGAGCCAAATCAGCTAGGGCACTATTATAATTCTTTAGCAATATGGAAGATAATATGTCTTAGGTTCCTCAGAAGCAGGTCTAAGACATAGATTCACAAGGGATTTATTAAAGTTATTCCAGTAAACATTAAAAAGGGGAAGCAAGAAGGGAAAAGTAATGTAAAGTGAGGAAATAAATGAATAGATATAAGTCAAGTTTTGTAATGTAGGGCAAGTATAGAGCTTCCACCATTTACCTGCTGTATGACCTGGGATGGGTTACTCAATCTCTCCTTCATTTTTTTTCTCTCTATAAAATGATGTTACCTCATAAAAATGTGGGCATTACTTGAGATTATATATATATATATATATATATATATATATATATATATATATATCCTTAGCATAAAGTATGTGTCCTAATATCTTAGAAAGTGCTAGGAGTAGTAGCAGCAGCAAGAACAGAAAAAGTCTTATTAATAGAAGAAATTCTAGTAATTATTAACATTATCATTGCTACTATATGAAAGGTAGTTATGCCTGCACCACATTCTTAACTGTAAGCTCTTGAAGAAGAGGGTCTGAGTCTTGTTCATTTCCATATGCAACCATCTAAAATGGTATTTATCCCAGTCTAGGTGATGAGTAGTGGTTATGGAATACAATTGACAGGACAGATTTACTAGATATTGGAGGTGGGAAAGAAATAAATCAAAGCTGGTTCTGATATTTCAAATAGATAATGCAGCTGATGTTAACTAAATAGAATTTACCAATGGCCTCTACTAAATCCAATTTTTTCTTCTCAATCATCTTCCTTGCCTTACCAGCATCATTTTATCATTCTCTCCTCCTTGAAACACTTTCTTCACTTGGACCTGAGAATATTATACTCTTGTTTTACATCCTGTATCACTCTGCTTTACTGGTTCTTCCTCTCTGTTAGAACTCTTTCATAATGCAAGCATACTTCAAGGGCTCAATCTTCCATCTTCCTTCTATATCTAGATTCTCTCTCTTAATGTGTCATCAGTCCCCATGGCATTAAGCACCACCTGCATACTGATGACTCCCAATACATATGTCTCACCCACACTTCTGTCCAACTATCAAACACCTGCCTACTTAAAAATGGAGGTCTTAAAAACATCAAGCTTGACATGCTCAAAACTGGATCCCAAACATACCATTACACAAAGCCTGCTCTACTGACAGCCTTCCTCATCTTAGGTAAAACTAAATCATTGTTTCAATTCATTGTGTGGCTCTTAAACAAGTTTATGAATACTGGTCTTCCTAACATCATCAGACACTTGTTGGAAAAGAGATGCATTTTTTTGAGAGGTGAGAGAACATAGGCCTTCTAGAGGTGACCAGCAGGTAAGAAAGTAAGTAGTGGCCCACACTCAGTTGAGAGCAGTGAAGAGGAGCATGAGACATGGCTGCCAGATGGGTATCTCAGTAGTAAGAGATAATTAGAAAAAGAAAACTGGATGGTAAAAAAGATAGGTAAAACTGATAAGCAGAACAAAAATAAACTTGTTGCCCTAACCAGTTTGGCTCAGTGGATAGAGCATCGGCCTGCGGACTCAAGGGTCCCAGGTTCGATTCTGGTCAAGGGCACGTACTTTGGTTGCGGGCACATCCCCAGTGGGGAGTGTGCAGGAGGCAGCTGATCGATGCTTCTCTCTCATCAATGTTTCTAACTCTCTATCCCTCTCCCTTCCTCTCTGTAAAAAAATCAATTAAAAATATATATTTAAAAGAAAAACTTGTTTCTGCATGGCCTTCAGGGTGAGGGTAAGAAGGGTGGGGTCAAAAAGAAAGCCTAGGCCCTGCAAATGATGCCCTTTTTGCCTCAGCACGTAGTATTCTGGTCTCTAGAGTCACAATGAAATGGAAATCTTACTGTAGGGTTTACAAATACAGAATGCGAGCCTCAAACTAATAAATACTGGTCTTCATAACATCATCACAGACACTGTCAACCACAAATTTCCCTTGCTCTTCCCCTGCCTCCCATTCGAACTACAGCTATCCATCTTATGGCCTTGCATCTTATTTCTGAGGCCCTACTTCAATCATCTGAAATTCCTCTGGAGCTACATGGAACGTGTAGGCCCTTCTCTAACCACCAGATGGTAGTAAAGAACCGTATGAGGTTAATTCTGATAGATGTTTTCATTCACTGTTGACTCTTGAGGCCAGATCATTCTTTTTTGTGGGAGACTGTCCTATGCATAATAAGAAAGGGCCATCCATATACTTTCCCAGCAGATGAAACAATTTTATTTCACCGTTGTCTTTAAAACCACAAAGACACTATGTTCTTCATATAAAAACATAAGTACATATATTTTCTAGAAAATTATTATACAGACCCTCTCAGAAAAAAATGCATCCATTAATATGGTTTCAGTGAAGGTGCTTGGAAAGAATTCACATCTGGTCTGATTCCTAAAACATACCATTTCACCACTGCATCTTTTGGTTCAAAGTATAGATTATTATCATCAGTACATGTTCCTGTGTTCTTACACATTGATAATACACATATAGAATGGAGGATTATCACTTAATGTTCTATTGATTCATCAGCATTTTCTGCAGGTTCATCAGTAGGTTGAGTAGGCTGTGCCATTCTCTGTGGCCTTTCTTCAAGGCCTTCCAGGAATGGAGACACATTATCATCATCATTATAAATCATAAACTCCAAGTCTTTACCAACAATTCCCATGGAAACATTCTTCATAGTTAGGTCCTGTTCTATAGGAAGTGTCTCTCTTTTTTATATATATATTTTTTATTCAATATATTTATATATATATTGATTTTTTACAGAGAGGAAGGGAGAGAGATAGTCAGAAACATCGATGAGAGAGAAACATCCATCAGCTGCCTCCTGCACGCCCCCTACTGGGGATGTGCCGGCAACCCAGGTACATGCCCTTGACCGGAATCAAACCTGGGACCCTTCAGTCCGCAGGCTGACGCTCCATCTACTGAGCCAAACCGGTTTTGGCGGAAGTGTCTCTCTTAAAGCCCACAGACCATGCTTAACCAGTTCATTCAAATTGCATTCCATAAACTCAGACATATATCTGTCCAAATACGTATGAGCTGGTTGAAAATGAGATCCAATGGACACAAATCTGCTGTCAAAATAGTTAGCAGATAGACAGATGTGGAATACAAGAGGGCCCATATCATCATAACCAGGAATAAGCAGCCCAACAGCATATGGTCTTCAGCCATATCTTTGTGTTGATATCTGGGTCTTGCTTCCAATTATAGATATAAGAGGTCTGTCAAATACAAATCTGGAATCCAAACACTCCTGGCGCATAAAATTACGTAACAGTCTAGCACTAGCAGTAAGTCTCACAATTGAGATACCTATATGTCAACATGGAGAATTTTTTTCTGATGAGCTGCAAGTTCTGAGTGTGCTTTCTTCAGTGTAACCAACACTGCATGGGGTTTCTTATTTCAGACCAACTGTGGCTAAACCTTGATTGACAGTTTCCATTGCATATTCAAATTTTTTTAAATAAATCTTTATTGTTCAGATTACAGGTGTTCCTCTTTTTGTTTTCCCCCTTTAGCTCCCCTCCACCTGATTCCCCACCCCACCCTACCCCAAGCCCTTACCCCCTGCCACTGTCTTCATCCATAGGAGTAAGATTTTTGTCCGATCTCTTCCCGCACCACTCACACCCGCTTCCCCCTGAGAATTGTCAGTCCACTCCCTTTCTATGTCCCTGATTCTATTGTATTCACCAGTCCATTCTGTTCTTCAGATTTTTTATTTACTTGATTTTTAGATTCACAGGTTGGTAGGTATGTATTTGATGTCATTTTGTTGTTCATAATTTTTATCTTTACCTTTTTCTTCTTCTTCCTCTTCTTAAAGAATACCCTTCAGCATTTCATGTAATCCTGGTTTGGTGGCAATGAACTCCTTTAGTTTTTTTTGTCTGTGAAGCTCTTTATCTGACCTTCAACTCTGAATGATAGCTTTGCTGGGTAGAGTAATCTTGGTTGTAGGTTCTTGCTGTTCATCACTTTGAATATTTCTTGCCACTCCCTTCTGGCCTGCATAGTTTCTGTTGAGAAATCAGCTGACAGTCGTATGGGTACCCCCTTGTAGGTAACTAACCGTTTTTCTCTTGCTGCTTTCAAGATTCTTTGTCTTTTGCCCTTGGCATTTTAATTATGATGTGTGTTGGTGTGGTCCTCTTTGGATTCCTCTTGTATGGGGTTCTGTGAGCTTCCTGGACTTGTAAGTCTATTTCTTTCACCAGGTAGGGCAAGTTTTCTGTCATTATTTCTTCTAATAGGTTTTCAGTATTTTGCTCTCTCTCTTCTTCTGGCACCCCAAAAATTCGGATGTTGGTAGGCTTAAAGTTGTCCTAGAGGCTCCTTACACTATCTTCATATTTTTGGATTCTTTTTTCTTTTTGTTTTTCTGGTTGGGTGTTTTTTGTTTCCTCATATTTCAGATCTTTGGTTTGATTCTTGGGGTACGTTGATCTACAATTGAGTTTCTGTATATTCTTTATTTTAGACAGTGTATGCTTCATTTCTGACTGGTCCTTTTCCATTTTTTTTGGCATTCTCATTAAGGTCCTTGAAGGTCTCACTAAGCTCCTCAGAAGTGTCATCAAGTTTCTCGGCAGTTTTTAGAAGATTCTTGAGTAACCTTATACTTGTGGTTCTGAACTCTATGTCGTCCAGTAGTTTGCTTTCCTCCGTTTCTTTCATTCGTGACATGTTTCTTTGTCTCCGCATTTTGGCTGCTTCCCTGTGTTGATGGAGTAGCTTTGTGTGGTAGGTGACCTATAGGGGGCAGTAGCTCAGCCTCACCAATCACCTGATGTGGATGCTGTTGGTACACCCCTTTGTGGGCTGAGTGCAAAGTCTTGGTGTAGTTAAGCCTTAATTGCTGTTGGTACACTGGGAGGAAATGACCTCCAGGCCAATCAGCTGTGAGCACTCCCTGTGTCTATAATGGAAGAACTGCTGTGCTGGAGACACGCTTATGGGGCAGGACTTGTTTCAGTGGGGCTTTGGTGCTTGCTGAGTCTGCCTCTTGAATGTGTCACCTATGGATGTGAGGAGTTGAAATCTGGTTTCTCACACTGACCACTAGGTATACTGGCTTCTGGATCTCCAATGGGGTGCAGGTCAGCTATTGTCTGAGTCCGCCCAGCAGGAACTACAGCGAGAGCTACAGTTTTCTCCTCTTTGCTTGGGGTTTGGAGGTTTTGGAGCTGTCTGGCCCAGGCTGCAAGTTTGCTAGGTTAAGCTGCGATAGGGCAGGCCTTTCTTATGCTAATGCTGCTGCTTGGAGCTTGGGTGGGTTTGTAGGTTGTGTGGGGCAGGGTCTCAGGATGTCACTAAGCTAGGGTGTGGCAAACAGCAATGGCTGCTAGTTAGCCGGCTCTGTGTCTCCAACTGCGTCCCATGCCCCAGCGCAGTAAACAATTATTCTTGCGCACAGCCAAGCAAGCCCCCCTCACTTTCCAACCCGATGGCAGACAGTCCAGCTTCTCCTCGTAGGAGTTTGGGTCCCCCGCGTCTCCCCAGAAACTGTATTTCAGAGTAATCGGGGGCTTGTCTCCCTTTGGGTTGAAAAAAGCAACACCTGCCACCAGCCCGGATCACTCGCCTCCGTACCTCAGCTTTTCAGCACTTGTGCACGTCTCAATGCTCTTTTCTCTTTCCTTCTAGTTGTAGAACTTCCACTCAGCCAGCTTTCCCATGGTTCTGGGTGATAGACGTTTTGTCTTTTAGTTGTAGTTTTGAAATTGTTGTGCGAGGCCGCAGTTTAGGTGTTTACCTACGCCACCATCTTGGATTTCCTTGCATATTCAATTTGATGAATCCTGCCCTGAGGGCTCCAAACATTGACATCATTGTCACACTGGTTGCAATACCTGGTTCCAACATGGGGCGTGGCTGTTCCCTTCTGCAGACCTGCCTATCAATGAGCGCTGCCAAAACTAAGGCCTGGTCATCTACAGGAATGTCTGTGCAATCAGATGTTGATGGAATTTTTAAAAATCTTTGTGGTTGTTTTATTTTTTATTGAATTTATTGGGGTACAGGTTTCAAGTGTACAACTCAGTAAAATATCATCTGCACACTGCATGGTGTGCCCATTGCTTTTAATAACGTTTATTCATTAAAAAATATTTTAATGTGGAAAAACATACAAAAAGAAATTAAAAACACACAAAATCCTACTCCTCAGATAAACTTCTACGAATAGTTTAATGACAATCCTAGGCATATGGACACATAGTTATATAGGTATAATTATGCATATATAATAATCTACTATCCTATAATCTCCTTTTTGCTCAAAATTTCCTAAGGACATCTTTTGATATCAACAATATTGGTCTATTGAATAATTTTAATGCCTGAATAATATACATTTATTTGTACCTAAACAGATCTCCACCAGATGGCCACCAGGTTCCTAAATGTTCACTATTATAAACTGCATTGCAATTAACATCTTTGAACATATATCTTTGCACAGGCTGAGATTGACAGTTTCACACTCAACATTTCTGTGTATCTAGAATTTTGCCAGGACCCAGAGCTTTATGAAGTGAATTAGAGCTAGATCTTGTTCCCAAGATGTACACAGGCTGGTAGGCAAAATGAACACAGGACCAAACAAAAAGTATAGTGAGTGGCATAGAAATACAAAGCAGACTGTTAGCCAAAGATAAAGAGAATATAACTGACTGGGGGTCAGGGATGGCTTCACAGACATAGGCCTTGGAATAATCAGTATAAAAGTTAGTCTCCGCTCCTTTTTTTTTTTAATGGTTATTTTATAACGACCATTTATTTAAGTGCCTATTTCTCCTGCACTCTGTGTGTAGGTGAAGGCCAGCCTTTCCTTCTTCATATGCCCTGTATTTATCATAGGGCCTCATATGAACTGAAGTGTTACAGAATTTACCAGGTGACCAGAAAAAAACAGAGAGCACTCAGAGATTCAGGAAGAACCCTCTATTTTCAGATGTACTAGTACAGTGACTTGGGAGAGTCTGTTTCTCCAAAGCCTGAGTGAGTGAATACGGATGAAGCTTTCCCTTTATACCTTTGGTTTCTTTGTCCCCCAAATATGGCAGGCTTCCGGACCTTTTGCGGGCTTTGCGAAAAAGCCCTGTGTGTTGGGATGGGGGATGTGAGATTACACCCAAAGGCCTGGCCTAGTGCCAGTGCTGATAACCCCCTCCGGGGGGTTGTATATGGTTCATGGTTTATAGCCTCTGTAAAATGGGAGTATTCTGGGACACAGGTTCTGCAAGGCAGGACAGACATCACTGGAGTTAATTATGCATTAGAAGGCAGGTTACTGGCACAGATTCAGAATGCTAGCCCTCCCCCCAAAAAAAATGTCTTATATCCCTCTTCAGAATCTTCAGTAAAGAGTTGCTGAATGGGGGTATTTATTATAAACCTTTTTGTCATGAGAGCATTCTCCTGAAAGGAGAGAAAGGAGAATCATATAGAAACAAATAGTCTATGGATACAAGTTTAAATTCCCTCTCAACTTTCCACACTCAAAGACAGACAAGGAAACAGGGATGGGAAAGAGAGAGAGGAAGAGAAAAAAGGTAAATTAGTATATACCTTTCTGGTCCTCTCTTTCCTCTTCTGAAAAGTTCACCCAAGAAGAAATCTGAATGACCTTGCAGAAGGGCACAGTAAAAATCAGATAATATAGAGAAATGTTTTACTCTCCTTATTTTAGTCTAGAATGTAATATCCTCCCCCTCACTTCCATTCCTGGTCACCAGAAGAAAAAAATTAAAGTCTCAACCCAGTTTAAACTTTATTCAATCTGAAAATTTAAACATCCTTTTAGAAAGTGTGTATTCTCTATTGGAAAAAATAATGCTTAATCACTCAGAGAGCCTCCCCTTGAGAAAGGCTTTTCCTGTTGTGGTGGCTGCCACATGCTGGTCCCCTGAGTTAACTTGAGGTCTAGACTTTTGGCAGGGACAATGTTCCTGAGTTGCTGATGCTATCTATACCAAGGATTTTGCTGGCTGCAGAACCCCTGAGTTTACTGCCACCTCCACCATTCTGAAAGTTGGCCCAGCAGTCCACAATACTTGAAGCCTGAGTCAACTCACTCTGCTATGGTAGGCCTACGGAAACCCAAGGGGTTTCTTTTATTGTTGTTGTTAATCCTCACACCAGGTTATTTTTCCCATTGATTTGTTTAGAGAATGGAAGGGAGTCAGGAAGGGAAAGGGGAAGGGGAGAAAGAGAGAGGGAGGGAAAGGGAGAGAGAGAGAGAGAGAGAGATCAATGTGAGAGAGATACATCGATTGGTTGCCTTCTGCATTCACCCCCAACCAGGGCCTAGGATCAAATTTACAACCCTTGACTGAAAATAGAACTCACAACCCTTCAGGGCAGGAGGTGATGCTCTAACCAACTTGCAACAGCAGCCAGGGCCCAATGTGTTTCAATTGTGCACCCACCAACACTCAGGGCATCATTAAACCCCAGAGCCTCCCTCTACCTGACCTAGATGTACTACATTTCTGTGACTGAGTCCCCAACTTGAAACATAGCCAAATCCATTTTGAATACCAAAGACTAACATTACCTCAACCTTTTTTTTTTTAATATGTTTTAATTGATTTCACAGAAAGGGAAAGGGAGAGAGAGAGAGAAACATCAATGATGAGAGAGAATCATTGATCTGCTGCCTCCTGCACACCCCCAACTGAGGATCGAGCCCATAACCTGGGCATGTGCCCTGACTGGGAATTTAACCGTGACCTCCTGGTTCTTGGGTCAATGCTCAACCACTGAGCCACATCAGTCGGGCTAGCCTTATTTCTTTAGACATTTCCTTTATTTTTTAAAAATCTTTATTGTAAAGAGAAACCAAGATGGCAGCATAGGTACGCACCTAAACCGCTGCCTCGCACAACAATTTCAAAACTACAACTAAAAGACAGAACGGACACCAACCAGAACCACAGGAAAGCTGGCTGAGTGGAAATTCTACAACTAGAAGGAAAGAGAAAAGCTCACGGAGAATTGCAGGAACGGCAAAGGGTTGAGGTACAGCAAAGGGTCTTTGTGCACGCAGAGAGGAAGGGTGGCTGAGAGCCTGGCTGACTTTCTCTGGCGGGAGGGAGAAGCCCCCAACTACACTGAACCCCAGTTCCAACTGCACTGAACCCCAGTTCCGGGAGAAACCCCGTGGACCCAGGCTCATACAGGGGGAGTCTGGACTGTCAGGTAGAGAGAAAGGCACTCAGAGATTCGGAGACCAGTGGGAGACCCGGAGGAGCAGGCAGGGGTCTGAAGGTGCGCGCCAGCGTGCACAAAAACTGTGGAGGTTGCCACAGGCTTTCCCTAGCAGAAGGGAGTTGGAAGCTCCTGACTGCACTGAACCCCAGTTCCAGGCGAGCTCCTGGGGACCCATGCTCTTGTGGGGGGAATCTGGACTCTCGGAGGGAGGCTCGGGAGCCGGGGAAGGCTTGGAGGCGCGCGCACGTGCGCGCACAAGGGCAGAGCTGACTGGAAGCCAAGACTGTCTGCTCCGCCTTGAGACTCCACCCCATCCAAGCTGAGCACAGAGGCTTTTGCAATTTGGCAAGTCTAATCCTATAAGGCTGTCTCCAGCACCGAACTTCTCCCAGGGTTGACACAGGTGATCCTCACAGTCAACTGGCCTGGAGATCAATTCCTCCCAGTGATACCAACAACAATCAAGACTTAACTAGAACAAGGCTGTACACACAGTCCACAAAGGGGTGCACCAAGAGTGTCCACCTCAGGTAACTGGGAGGCCGACCCACTGGGCCATATAGGAAACCTAGCACACAAAGCCACCCTACCAACTCAGGGAAGCAGTGAAAATGAGGCAACAAAGAAACAAATCACAAACAAAAGAAATTGAGGAAAACAAATGACTGGATATAGAATTCAAAACCACGGTTATAAGGCTTTTCAAGAATATCCTAGAAAAGGCCAATAAATATAACGAGACCCTCGAAGATATGAAAAAGGACCAACTAGAAATTAAACATACACTGACTGAAATAAAAAATATTATACAGAGACCCAACAACAGACTAGAGGAATGCAAGAATCAAGTCAAAGATTTGAAATACAAAGAAGCAAAAAACACTCAACCGAAAGAGCAAAAAGAAAAAAAAATCCAAAAAGTCGAAGATAGTGTAAGAAGCCTCTGGGACAACTTCAAGCGTACCAACATCAGAATTATGGGGGTGCCAGAAAAAGAGAGAGAGCAAGATACTGAAAACCTATTTGAAGAAATAATGACTGAAAACTTCCCCCACCTGGTGAAAGAAATAGACTTACAAGTCCAGGAAGTGCACAGAACCCCAAACAAAAGGAATCCAAAGAGGACCACACCAAGACACATCATAATTAAAATGCCAAGAGCAAAAGACAGAGAGAGAATATTAAAAGCAGCAAGAGAAAAACAGTTAATTACCTACAAGGGAGCACTCATACGATTGTCAGCTGATTTCTCAAAAGAAACTATGCAGGCCAGAAGGGAGTGGCAAGAAATTTTCAAAGTGATGAATAGCAAGAACCTACAACCAAGATTATTCTACCCAGCAAAGCTATCATTCAGAATTGAAGTTCAGATAAAGAGCTTCACAGACAAGAAAAAGCTAAAGGAGTTCATCACCACCAAACCAGTATTATATGAAATGCTGAAAGGTATTCTTTAAGAAGAGGAAGAAGAAAAAAGTAAAGATAAAAATTATGAACAACAAATACATATCTATCAACAAGTGAACCTAAAAATCAAGTGAATTAAAAACCTGAGGAACAGAATAAACTGGTGAATATAATAGAATCAGGGGCATAGAAAGGGAGTGGACTGATAATTCTCAGGGGGAAAGGGGAAAGGGGGTGCAGGAAGAGTGGACAAAAATCGTACACCTATGGATGAGGACAGTGTTGCAGGGGAGGTAAGGGCAGAAGGTGGGGTGGGAACCGGTTGGAGGGGAGCTATGGGGGGAAAAAGGAGAAACAATTGTAATAATCTGAATAAAGATTTATTAAAAATATAAAAAATAAAAAATAAATAAATAAAGATAGTAATTCTTCCTATCCATGAGATGGGGAAAAAAATCTTTATTGTTGAAAGTATTACATAGGTCCTCCTTTTTTCCTCTTCCAGCCTGCTCCCCTGTCCCAGGCCCTCACCACCCCACTGTCTGTGTCCACAGGTTATGCATATATGCACTCAAGTTCATTGGTTCATCTCTTCCCATCCACTCTCCCCTGTCTTACCTCTGATGTTCAACAGTATACATTTCCTTTATAAAGAATTTTAGCCTTCTGTTGACAAATAAATGCGTCTCATGGACTAAGAAAAAGCCCTAACCATGTCATCTTCATCCACAACCTCAGACTCAACTTTGGTGCAGTCTGATGACTACAAAGACTGTGCTCTTTCCACTTACCTCCAGTCCTTTAGCCTGAAAGTTAGCAGGTTTGAATACTGGAGAGAGAGAAACTGGAAGAAAACTTCCTGGTAACAGTATATCATACTAATCTGGAATCCTCACAGAAACATCCTTATTTATTTCTAAAATCCCTTCATCATAATTAAGAATCAGACATTTTGGAAGCTTGACCATTCATTTAATACACATTCAAAGAGCACCTATTATGTGCAATATACCCTGACAGGTACAATGTGAAACCCACTGTTAGAGTCCTATTGCTGCTGGGATAATTTATCACAGACTTGGTGGTTTAAAACAACAGATTATGACCTTACATTTCTGGAAGTGTAAAGTCCAATACTGGGTCTTACGGGGCGAAACACAAATTATCCTCAGGGCTATATTCCTTCTGGAGGCTCTAGGAGAAAGGAAATTTGTTTCTTTGCCTTTTCCTCCCAAAGGGGAGAGTAAACAATTGTTATAAGTAAAAGTGAAATCATCAAGGGACACACAAACAAAACATAAATCAAATTTATCTTGTTACTAACCTATAGTGAAATGTTTAAAAAAAACAAAAAGCAGAACACAGCACTAAGTTAGAGGTGAAGAAGAGGGAGAAGAGATGGGATACTTGAGTCGGTCCTTCTCTGACCTTGAAAGACCTTATAATCTCAGTAGCAGGCAGCTTCACCTCACTAATAACAGTAGGAAATGAAAATGGTGGGGGGGGGATGGGGGGGGGAGAGAACACCACATGAAGAATGCAAGCCAAGATGGAAATAGCTAGTCATCATTTCTAGAGGGAAACATCACCATAATGGGTTATGCTGACATCTATCCAAACTCCATGTCCCTCAAGATCCCTGGACCACCTCAACTTTATTTGCATATAGATCAGTAACTTCTTTTACTAAATTCAACTGCTTACAAGGTTTCTTGTTTCCATTTGGGATATGTTTGATTTATTGTTATCTTCAATGTCCTAGTGATGATTCTAATTGTGGAAAATTCATTTTCACTGAATGTAATATGATCACAATTCCATCTGATACCAGAGACAGCTTTCTCTCAGTTTAGTCCTTCCCAGAACATCCTATCCATAAAGGTTTCAAGACCTTGACCAGAGAGTAAAAAAAATATCAAGAATGAGCCAAACCCTCTACTTCTAGACATTCATGATTCTAAGGATAGAGCCAAAAGTTGGCTTCAGGTCCAACAGACAATTGCTTCGCTGAGCTGCCTGTACTGGCTCCCAGGACATTGCTTCAGGGAGGCTTCAGTAGAATAAGATGCAGTCATTCAGGGTAAAGAAAATGTTTCTTTTCTACTTACAGCACCTCTGACAGCAAACACGTGTTTTCCACTCCAAGCAATTCTCACTTCTCTGCGACACCAGCTGAATGTCCTACAATTCAATTCTAACACTAACTACCTGGAGTTAGCCCTACTCTACAGGTCAGCAGCTTAATCCTCTGCTGCAAAAGCCAATTGCCCATCCCAAGTTGTCACCTGCACTTCTAACCAACCAGTTATATACTTGAGGTTCTCATGATCCTCTCCTCAAGAGTGATAATTTGCTAAAACAGCAGGGAAGTTCTTTACTTACTCTTACTAGTTTATATAAAGGATACGATTCAAGAACAGCCAAATGGAAAAGCTGTATAGGGCAAGGTATGTAGGAAGGGCTTCAGAGCTTTCATCCCCTCTCTGAGCATGTGAACTTTCCAGTACCCCAATGCGTTCATCAACCCAGAAACTCTCCAAACCCTCTCATTTAGGGTCTTTATGGAAGCATCATTGGTCTTTGGTGATTATGTCAATCTCCAATCTCTCCAATGAAAGTAGGTGTAAGGGAGTGCTGATAGCTCCAACCCTCTAATCATTCTAATCACAAGACGAGTTCCTCTGGTAGCCAGCCCTCATCCTCCAAGAATCATCTCATTAGTATAATCTCAGGTATAGTTGAAATGGACTTTTTATGAATAACAAAAATGCTCCTTTATCCCTATTACTGAGGAAACTCCAAGGGATTTAGGAGTTCTATGCCAGGAACCAGGATTTAAGACAAATAAATATTATTTATTTTATCACAACATCATACAGGGTTCTCTGCAGTACTGTGGACAGGTGTAACTCCTTTCTCCCAGCAGAAGCTATGAAATTCTATGTACAGCATTTTCCTACAGGCTGGGGTCTTTCTTCTTCAGATGCCCCCCAGAACATTGCTTGGGACCACTTTCCTCACCTCTGCCAGAACTACAGTCAATACCTACATCTCCTCAGAGGCTCAACCTAAACTCTCATCAGGGCTACTCCAGGTGTTGACTCACCCAGAATAGTCAGATCCATCAGAATGCCTTTCCTGGGGGCTCAGCTGGACACTCAGAGCCACAGGGTTCCAAGGGTCAGGAGGTAGATGCAGTCCGCTAGATGCAAGCATAAGGAGGTGAATTATCTGTAAAGAATTTGAAAGTAGCAATAAAACTAACTTGTTTCCATTTGGGATATGTTTGATTTATTGTTATCTTCAATGTCCTAGTGATGATTCTAATTGTGGAAAATTCATTTTCACTGAATGTAATATGATCACAATTCCATCTGATACCAGAGACAGCTTTATCTCTGTCTAGTCCTTCCCAGAACATCCTGTCCATAAAGGTTTCAAGAACTTGACCAGAGAGTAAAAAATATATATATCAAGAATGATTCTTATCTCCTTGCACGATAATACTAACAGTGTTAGAGATACAATAACCTTCACACAAAAATCTTCTGTTGGTCTAAGTTCTAAACAATTACTATGGTTAGTGTTGAGTAACCTACATATGTAGGCTTCAAATGATCACTTTTTAAAACTAATCCACTAAAAATACTTCATTCTACATGGAAATTAATTTGCAGGATTATCAGTTACACAGTTAAATTGAGCCACAGACATAACTTTCACAGTAAACTCATAAAAATTTATGATCTTTCAAACTCACTTCAGGTGCATTTTCTGGCTCCAACCCCTATAAAAGAATATAGCCCGGCTATTATAGCAGTAAATTTAAAATAAACAATCTTAGCTGTATGAGACTTTTCTGACATCTTTTTTCACTAAGGTGAAGTTTCAGATGAGGTCAATCCGATTCAAAAATATTGGCAATCAGCTAAAATAAACCTTGAACAACATAAAGTAAAAAAAAAGGGGGGGGTTAAAAATTGTTCCTTGAACACACAAAAACAATTTCTGGAGAAATATATTAACTATGCTAAATGTAAAGAAATTGACATAGAAAAAAAGAATCAAATTTTGAAGACTATCAGAAGAGACAAGAGATGATGGTCTTATAGTACCAAAGATGAATAAATAAATAAGGATAATCTATAACCCATACATTTTCTCCAAGAGGACATTCTTTATGAAGCAATAGATCAAATAATGTCAGTGGCAGTGTTCATTTTCTCCAACTTTTGCAAAAGAGCTTCAGAAATGTTTACCAACAGATATTTATGGTAAATTTTCAATTGTGTAGATCATTGAAAGCTATAGGATTTCATCCGAAAGAAACAAGACAGGGTATTGTAGTTTCTGGAATTTATTGTGAAGTGTGATTTGTATAAATTTCTACCAAAATATCCATGTTTCCTAATTATTTGTTATCTGTTGCTTCAAACAAAATAAACTTTTTAAAATTAAAATTAACAAGAAGTATTCTCTAGTCTCCTATTAGTGAAGTCAGTGACAAATTCTAAGTATGCTGTCTAGTGAACATGAATATATGGGGACAAATGTATCACTTTCCTAGTGCTTCTGTAACAAAGTGCCACAACTTGGCACCTTAACACAAATGAAATGGCTTGGCTCCAATGTGTCAGCTGGGTCATATATTCTTTGAAGGATCTAGAGAAGTATCTGTTCCATGCTCTTGTCTTAGGTTCGTGTTTGCCAGAAATCCTTTAGGATCTTTGGCTTGCAACTGCCTAATGCAGATCTCTGCCTTCTTGGTCACATGGGTTCTCCCAGTGTGTGTCTGTCTTCATGAGGTTATCTTTACTCAGTGTGTCCCTCTCCGTCTCTTCACCTCAGTTCTTTTTATAAGGACACCAGTCATTTGGATTAGATGCCCACCCTACTCCAATATGACCTCATCTTAACTAATTGCATCTGCAATGACCCTCCTTCTGAATGAAGCCATATTCTGAGTACTGGAGAGGCGGTGGAGGAGGTTAGGGGACGTAAGGACTTAACATATCCTTTGCCCTATGTGGGGGGAACCACAATTCAACTCATAACAAACAACAATTTTTTTCATATTCGTTGTAAACTTATAGTCATTAAGGCTCCAAAGCAGAAACTATAATGTTATTGTATATTACTTTAACACATAAACGTGTATTTTTCCACCTTTAAAAAAAACGCACTGATGTAATTTAAAAGTATGAATCCATTATTTTTCCTTAGAGTGCTTTCAGATGATTATATGTACCTACCTCAACAAAACAAAGTTTTCACTGTTTCTTAACTGAACATCATTGTTACTCCTTTCATTTCACCATGACTGCTGAAAATAATTGTGTCAAAAATGATGCCCTCCCGCCCTGGCCAGTTTGGCTCAGTGGATAGAGCATCAGCCCACAGACTGAAGGGTCCTGGGTTCCATCCCGGTCAAGAGCATGTACCCTGCTTGCAGGTCCCCCACCCCACCCTTCTACTCCCACCTCTTCCCCCGGTTGGGGTGTGTACAGGAGGTGACCAATGGATGTGTCTCTCTCACATAGATGTTTCTCTGTCTCTCCCTCTCCCTTCCACTCTCTAAAAATCAATGGAAAAATATGCTAGGGTGAGGATTAACAAAACAAACAAAAAATGATGCCCTCCCTGTGTCAGACACGCCTGCTCGCACAGTCCAGGGCGAGGCTGAGCCGCCAGTACATGGTGCCTCAGATACTCACTTTCCCAGCAGGCTCCGCGGTGGAGCGTCCGTCGCTCTATGAGCCTCAAAAAGCCTCCGGCAGCGCAAAAGAACCCGACAGCCAGCTCCTCCCTCACTAGGGGGCGCCTGGTTCACCCACCGACAGGGAGCGCACGCGGTGCCTGATTCCCGCCCAGCTTGCCAGCCCCTGGAAGAGGTCAACACCCCTTCTCGCTCCCCCAGGTTGCCAACCCGGCAGGCTCTGGTACGCATGCGCAAACACGTCCACCACGCACTTAGCTACAGCGCATGCGTCCTCTCAAACCCGCCCCTCCACGCAGTTTCCCAAGTGTTTCCAGTTCCGGCTCCAGGGGTTTGGGGAGTTGCGGGTAACATGCGGTTGACAGTCGCCGCAGCCATCTCCCATGGCCGCGTTTATCGCCGCCTGGGCCTTGGTCCCGAGTCCCGCATCCACCTGTTGCGGAATTTGCTTACGGGACTAGTGCGACACGAACGCATCGAGGCGTCCTGGGCGCGCGTGGACGAGATGAGGGGTTACGCTGAGAAGGTCAGAGGCGGGACGCTCTGGTCCAGAGCGCGGGTCTGGCCTGAGGGGGCGGGGTCGTGCTGGACTTGGGGAAGGTGTGGGATCTCCATGGTAAGCCCTGCCCCCCGAAGTCTGAATCCTTCAGTAACGTTAGAGGAACCCACTCCTCTGGCCCCTCAAATGGAAGAAGGTTAGGGCTGTGGGGTTAGGAGTGCCCTGATTTAGAGAGAAGCTTGGCTAGTGGAATGAATGGGCCGCAGTCCAACATTAGAGAAGATTGTCGCCTCGTTTCTTGCTCGGGTGGGATTAGTGATGTTCTGCCCTCACAGCTCATCGATTATGGAAAGCTGGGAGACACCAACGAAAGAGCCATGCGCATGGCTGACTTCTGGCTCACAGTAAGTGCGTCCATTCTTTCACCTAAATCGCATTCTTTTGTTTCCTGAGTTGGGAGGGGGTTGTTAGAGAAAGGGGCGGGGGGGGGGAGCTGGGCAGAATTAAAAAAAAAAACTCCCTTAGGGACAAATGCTGTCAACTAAATTGGAAACTCGTGATTTAGTGGATACAATTCGGTGAGACTCTTAGTCTGCTCATCTGCCTGTAACTAACCCCTCTGTACCTTTGACTCAACCACCACATTGGAGTGAGCGTTTAGTGGGTTGGAGTCTGGGTGTGTGCGTTTGGAGATCCTACCTTTGGGAGTGCTGAAAGCTAAATGCTCTGCAATGGTGCCTGACTGTTCTCTTATGGGTAACTCTCCCCCTCTAGGAGAAGGACTTGATCCCAAAGCTGTTTCAAGTGCTGGCCCCTCGGTACCAAGGTCAGAATGGGGGCTACACGAGAATGCTGCAGATCCCAAATCGGAATAAGCAGGATCGGGCTAAGATGGCAGTGATCGAGTATAAAGGGAACTGCCTCCCACCCCTGCCCCTGCCTCGCAGAGATAGCAACCTTACACTTCTAAACCAGCTACTTCGAGGGCTGCAGCAGGACCGGGACGCAAGCATCCACAGCTCCCACGCACCTCAAACACCAGGGATTTAACTGGAGCCAAAGCGTGTGTAGCCTCATCAGTGCCCATGATCATAGGCCTTTGGATCTCTTCATCTCTAAGAACTGGAGCTAGAGTTGTGAAGTGGACAGTCTTAATGGAGCCCAGACCTGTTGGGTAGCCATATAACCTTCTCTTTGCACAATAGGTAAAATTCCTTTTATGAATATATGTAAACTGATTTTTTTTCTCTGACCTTGGGATTTCTGAGAATGAGAACTATCCAAATGCTCTGTCTTCATGGGATAGTAAATTCACAGTATATGTTTCTGGCTCTTAAATCCAGGTTTTATTGGGTTACGACAGTTTTGTTTTTCTTAATGCTGGTTTCTATGGGGCATCTATAATAATAAAAGTGATATGCTAATTATACTGGACGTCCTTACAGACGAAGCTGGGGCTACGAGGGAAGCCTGGGTCCCAGGTGCCAGAGGGGAGCTGGTGCCAGCAGCCGGGGGAAGGAAGGCCTACTCTTGAATGAATTTCGTGCATTGGGCCTCTGGTGTACCTGTAATTCCAAACTGGCCCCAAAAGGGATTGAGTTATGACATCTAGCATAAAGACTGAGCCCCTGGGACTTCTTAGAGAAAAATTACTTCCTAACAAGGGTTGGAGCGTGTGCATCTAGAAGTGAACCTTCCATAAGAATCTGGTAGCCTAAGAACCTTCAAGGAGCAGTATAACCATCCTCTGTTTCTAGGCAGGATCACGTAATACCCTCATGTGCTCCTCTCAAGCCTTGAATGGGCCTCAAAGGAGAGGACCTCAGAACTCCAATGTACTACTGTCCTGGCCAAGGGAGTGCAAGCATTGAGAGAGGATACTGGACTCCAGCATAAGCTCTCAGGAAGTTAAACCTGCTGGGAATTTCCTGGAAATTTTTTATTGTCAAATCTGGGCCTCTCTTGGAACTGAGAAAGGGGAAATCCGGCTTCACAATGGTCTGGGCATATGAGAAGTAGGAAGCTCCTTTATATATACTAGTGTGAAGCCAAACATGGCCTGGCTAGGCTGCCCATCTCTCAAAGCTCAGAGGCTTGACTAGGGTGATAGTCATGGGAAGACTCGATTTTGTCATCCCATGCTAAATGCATCAGAACAGGGCCCAACAACTTCCATATCCCCAATATGGTGGAAAGAAGAGATTTTTATCTTGGGCTGGACTTTCAGGGTGTATTGGGCCCACCAAACCCACCCATTGTCTCAGATGATAAGGGTGAAGGCGAAGAGGTCACTGGTCTAGCAAATAGATAGTAGCTTCAGTGACTGCTATTCTTGTGCTGTTTCACTGCAGCTTCCCTAGTCACATCTACTCCTAGCAGGGTTCTCCACGCCTCCCTCTGCTCCAATCTGCCTTTCCAATTATTACCAGAAAGCTCTTTCTGACATTATATTTTGAGTGACATACTAGACACTCAAAGCATTTATTAAATAAACCTACAACTCTGAGTGCTTCTGCCCAAAAATTCATCCCCTTCCTGTCTTCTTGGCATGAACATTCACCTCAGCTAGATAAGCTGGAGTCATTCCTGATTCCTAGAGAAAGCACTTATTATTAAAACCACATCTTTACATCTTATTGGTAATAGGTAGATTGTGGCCGACTCTCATAGTTTTTCCTCTTAGCCCCAGAAATATATGCCCCTTTGGAGTTTTCAGCAGTTCCCTAAGTGCTTATTAAACATTTGCTAGTACCCATCATCAATTTAGGCAGTAGGGATACAGTCTTTATCAAGTGTTTGCCATGTGTTAGGCCCTGGGATCAATACTAGGGATGCAGAGATGAGAAGAAACAACCTCCCCCTTCAAGAAGCTTACAATCTAATGGACCACCACAGTGGCCTCAAGGGACACTTCCATCTCCTTTAATACTTTGGCCAAATAAGAGTGCATGAATTCTAGAATATTTACTGAAGGCTCAGAGACAATATAAGGGAAATAACACTGTTTTACTAATCTGGTCTGAAAATGATAACTTTTCATCCCCAGTTGTTGGACTATGCCATCTAGACACCTCTTTAAAAAATTTCAGACCCCCAAGAGAGTGGACCAGATGTATTGCAAATGTCTCTACTTTTCAGAGGTTCTCAGGCTCCAGTTTTTTACTGCAAGGTCGTCAGCTATGCCCACTCCCTTCAAAAAATAATGGACTCTAGCCCAGCTGGCATGTCTCAGTAGTTGAGCATCAACCTATGAACCTGGAATTCATAGTTTGATTCCCAGTCAGGACACATGCCCAGTAGAGGGCATGCAGGAGGCAGCCAATCAATGATTCTCATCATTGATGTTTCTATCTCTCCCTCTCCCTTACTCTCTGAAATCAATAAAAATATATTTTAAAAAGTCATAATAATGAACTCTAGCCTCAATAGATCAGTGACACGGTATCACCCCAATATCCAGAGGAGATGGCTATAAAAGCTAGGGACTGCTTCCTTGCATTCATCTATAGTCAAATTAACTAGTATGTTGAGTCCATTTCCATAATGTTTCTGAAATCTGCAGTCACTCTCCCTAGTCTGAAATTTAAGACATCTTTCCTGGATTACTACAACAGTCTCCTGACTTGCTTCCCTCCACACTGCAGCCAGAGTGATAAGATTCTAATATTTTAATTCTCTGCTTGATAGTATTCAGTGGCTCCTCCATTCATATAGGGTAAAAATCCAGATTCCTTACCATGACTCCCCTCAGTGATTAGGCATCCATTCACTATTTCAGCTACTTCCTACTGCTGCTAATCTTATGCTCCAAAAGCATGGAAGTCCTTATTTTGACTTTTTTTTTTCGCACAGCTCCCCTTATTACCTTTAGTTGATGCAGTCTCTACCAACCAGAAAACCCTCTGCCCCCTTTTACATACCTAACTGTACATAACTTGGCATCTCCTGGGTGGCTCCTCTGACCATGGACACACACAAGTTTATTACTTAGGGAACCAAGGTGTATTACTATCCTATATAATAAAAGCCTAATAATATGCTAAGTGTCTGGTCATCCAACCAATCAAAGCGTAATATGCTAATGATATGCTAAGCCCACTCAACTGCTCACTATGATGTGCACTGGAGGGGGGGAAGGGCCAGACAGTTGACTGGTCGACCAGTTGCTATGATGTGCACTGACCACCAGGGGGCAGACACTCTGGAAGGTTAGCTTGCTGCTGGGGTCCAGCCAATCAGGACTGGGACTGAGGAAGATGGACCCGACATGCCCTGGAGCCCTCCCCACACTTCCTTCCTGGCTGGCCAACCTCCCGCATCCTTCCCCAGCCCAGGTCGTGCACTGGTGGGGTCCCTCTGCCAGGCCTGCACCCTCTTGGAATTCGAGACTGCCTCAGGATGTCTGAGCCCATTTCGGCCTGATCCCGCAGGCCAGGCTGAGGGACCCCACTGGTGCACTAATTTGTGCACCAGGCCTCTAGTGTTCCTATAATCCACTGAATTTACCTAACTGTATTACACTTCCCTGGGTTGATTCCCAAATATCCATCCCAGAACACTCTAAAGCAGTCGTAATATTTCCATCCCTTGCTATTGATGGTTCAGTGATGCACAGGCCTAAACTAATTTCTGCTGCACCTTTAGTGTTTCCTAAGGTTTTTTTTCTTTACTGTGATCCACAGATCAAAGAGCATTTTACCTCAACACAATGGTCACATACATATACTGTATAATTGAAGCAAAGGCATCACAAAATATTTGCCTTTACAAATAGCATAGTAATTAACTACTGGATAGTAATATTTCTACTCTTACCTAGTTCAGTTCTTAAAAATATTGGTCCCAATTCACTAAATTGATTTTTACAGCTCACTAATGGATTACAGCCTTTCCTGAAAAATACTGATCTCAATCAGCACTAATTATAGTGACTCATCGTTGCCTTTGCGGATAAAATCAAGACTGTTACGACACAAAGGTCTGATAGTCAAAATATCAAGTAGTTTCCTATGAAGAGTGGAAGCAGATAATGGTAGGAGATGAGGCTGAGACCCAACCATAGAAGACCTTGTTCAAACCTCTACTCAGAAGTCGCCTTTTTGAGGCTTCCAACTTCCACTTCACCCTCCAAATGTGGTGAGGCCCCTGTGTGCAGTTATGGTCCTCGGGGCATACACCTACCAAAGTTTTCATCATACTAGATCACAAAGGCCTGTCTACTTGACTGATATCCTTCACTCAACTGAGCTCCTGAAGCAGAAAACTGGGACTCATTCTTCTGGATGCCTATTCCTACCAAAGGACCTAATTCAAAATAGCTGCTCAATAGGGCTTATTAAGTGATGAAGAGAAAACCACATGTTGTCTTTGACATACTGAGCTCTCAGGCTGAACTTTTACAAAACAATAAACACGGTACTTGTGCAGGGACAGTACTAAGCTACCCTCCTGAGTAGTCCAAGGCTGAAGAAATGGGCTTCTTCCTCTCCAGGGACTTAAGTGCTGGTAATGACTGTCAAGGATGTAAGCAAGGATGTGTGGGATATAATTAATATCCCACACATTTCATATTCCTGTTTTCTGAAAACTTCCTTACAAACCCACAGGCAGAAAATACCTATACATTTTCCAAGATTTAGCCAAAAGCTAAAATGATGTATCTTATGTGAAACAAGCACTGAATTCCCCAAGCAAAGTTAGGCATTTCTCCAGTGGCCCAATTTCACACTGTCCTTTATTTTGGCAAAGGTACAATTACATTGTTTAGCAACCTTCACTAGATAGTGAACTTCCTGAGGTGAGGCGACATATCCAGTTCACTCTGTGGCACCCAGTAGAGAACATGGGACAAAAGAGGCTTCTGAAAATACCTACTGACTGAATCAATGCATTGAACAAAGTTCTCAGCCTAGCTTGGTATTTAAAGCTCACTAACTCCTCCCTTCCCCAGTTTCCTCTTACTTCATCTGAAAAAGAACTTCCTGCAGTGCTGATTTCCCATTGTTCACTACTGGATAACATCTGTACCCCGAAGGCTTTCCTCTGTGCCCTTAAATACATGGGTATTTTCTAATTCATATCTCTGTCTCTGGGACATGAATTTGGTAGTTACACTTGGGATTCTCTAATAATAGAAATGGTCTGTGTGCCTATATTTTGAGGAAAGTTTAAAGTCTTCTGGTATTTTGCATTATGTTCACAATATGAAAATAGTATTTTCCGTTCTTAGTTTACATCGCGCACACACACACAAACTTCTGTTCAAATTGATGTTCTAGGAGGTGAGACTCGCTTACACTATGACTTCACAGATACCATGGCAGACCACCATGTAGTCCAGCATAGGAAGCACAGTATTAAAGCTTTTATGCTGTTCACTTCAAGGCAAAAAAAAATTTTTTTTTAAAATACAAAAACTATTTCTAGGGATGTCACAGAAAACTTAATGTTATTATCCTGACATAATTTCTAATTGCTTTCTTTTTAATTGTTGCAGAAATGTTACCACAGTCATCTTTTTATGCAGAGGATAAAAGAAATAAAATAGTTCACTTTTGTATGTGCTGAGTTTAAGATGCTTGGGAGCATCTGGAGTTTGCAAAAGAGTTCCTTACTGCAACAACAGAACAGATTTGGGAGTTGTCAGCAATTAAAGCTAAGGAAATTAATGGAGTGACTCAGAGTGTATATGTGGAGGGGAAGGAGGCTGACATCAGACAGGATACAGAATCTATGAAGGATTCTGAGAAATTGCCTTTTAAGAGGAAAGAGAACCTGCAAAATTCATCACAGTACCTAGTGCAGTGTCTTCCTTGTGCATAGAAGGCACTCAAAAAATAATCACATACATTCAGCAAGTATATTCCTCCATTCAAAGCACTGTGCTAGTACAGAAAATACAGGGATGACTTTTCAAGGACCCAAAGACCAATTGGAGGGACAGATAATAAACAAATAAATACAGCACAGTAGACAGTATGAAAGTGATGCACACAAGGCTTACTGGAGTATCAAAAACGGAGGAGGTCAATAAACTTCAGAGGAAACGTCTGAATCTTGAAGAAAATAGGTATTCATAGGGCATGGGGGAGAGAAGTCAGCTGTGAGGGCATTCCAGGCAGCAAGAGCTGCAGGTATAAGTGCACTGAATTATGAAGCAGTATGTAGTGACTGAAAAATTCCAAGGAAGTAATTTGGTACATCTGGGATTTAGTATTTGAGGAAGAAGTGGAGGAAATGAAGCAGGAAAGCCAAGCAAGATCAGGTTACAAAGAGCCACGTAAGACATGATAAAGTGCTTCAAGGGAAGCCATTGAAGGATTTTTAAGTGGAGAGAAAAGGCATCAGATTTACATTTCAGAAAGATCATTCTTGCATCAGACTGGAAGATGAGATAGACAGACTAAACGCAAAGAAACCAAATAGGAGCCTATTTTAGGAATTCAAGGGGAGTAGACTGAAGACTAGACTAAGCCACAGGCAAGGGAGGTAGAAGCTGACAGAGACAGATTAGATCAGGCCTTGTGTGGGATTACATGAGGTAAAGGAAGAAGTTGAGTTCCATTCACAGAGAATCTTTCTACGAACAGAATAGCAAAGGAAAAGCAGATCTGAGATTGCCATGATGAACTCTGTTGAAAACACACAAATCCCCTTAAGGAGCTATCATGTAGACAAAGGATATATGTAACAGTTGTGTGAGCTCCGAGGCTATATGTAAACTAGCAATATAGATGTGAATGTCACACATACACATACATGAGAATGGAAGCAATGGAACTAGATGAGATTTCCAACGAAAAAATAGAGTAAGAAATGTTTAAAAAGGCTTATGATCCAGCAAACATGCAAAGACCAGAGAGAGAAAGAGAAGCCCTCCGAGGACGGTAAAAGGACAACTAGAACACTGGTGTCTCAAAGTCCAGGGGAAGAAGATGTCAAAACATCTATTTGTGTAGATTGTGAATTCTTAAGGGCAGACACTAGATAATTTTTGTATTGTCAGACCCTAATGTTGGCCAGCTTCTGGAGTAGTGCTTTAATGAGTATCTGTGGCCACTGGACTTGGGAATTAGGGTGTTCACTGTTGACCTCTGATAGAGCAGTCTCTTGAGAGGGGAAAAAAAAAACAACCATAAAGACAATTCAAGAAGTTAGGTGACAATGAAAAGAGAAGAGACAGGGCAGAGAGCACCTTGAGAGGAAGACACTTAAAACATGAATTTTGAAAACGAATGTATTTGTTTTTGTTATGGTCTGAATGTTTGTGTCTTCCCCCACCCCAAATTCATATGTTGAAATCCTAATGCTTGGGAGGGGCAGGTGCGGGGTGAGGGGGGGGGGGTGGTCAATGGGGGATGGGAGGAGACATCTAAATACTTTCAACAATAAAGATACTTTTTTTTTTAAATCCTAATGCTTGACATGAGGGTGTTAAGAGGTGGGGCCTTTGGGTGGAGTCCTCATGAACAATATTAGTGTCCTTATAAGAGAGATCCCTCAGAGATCCCTTACTCCATCTACCACTTAGGGACACTACAAGAAGATACAGCTATGAACCAGAATGATGGCCCTTACCAGAACTCAACCATCCTGGCATCTTGGTCTTGGACATCCCAGCCTTCAGAGCAATTAAAAATAAAATTTTGTTGTTTCTAAACTGTCTATGGTATTTTATTAGAGTAGTGTGAGCAGACTATGGCAATTTTATAATGAGTACTTCTGCCAGTCCTTAGACATTATAGGTTAAAAGAAAAATTAAAAATCATACATCAAGGGCAAAAGGTGGAGGGAAGAGAGCTTTCTTATTCCCCATTTTGGCATCCATGGCTTCTCCATCTTTATGTGAAGCCCTTCTCTTTTGAGACTTGACATTGGTTGTACCACCTCTTTCTGATGGTGTTGGCCTTAACTGCTATGGCCTAGACCACCTGCTGGCACAACTCAGAAGTAAGTTGGCAAGATTGCAGTTCTAACCTGTCTGCCTTTGGGGAGAAAACAGCCTAGAGCTAGTCACATAATGAACCTTAAATTCAATTGCAACAAGCAGAATATCATTACTTCAAAATACAACTGAGAAGTCAATGTGGAGCTAGCAAAGATAGAAACAAGTACTGAAAGATCAAAGGCCTCTCTGGAGGAATCTTACAAGTACTGAGAACGAGCTACCCACTTTTTTATAACACACTGGGTGATTCATGCTGGTGTGATTGAAGGTGGATGTGGGAAGAAACAGCTTCTGGTTACTCATTTAGTGAAGTCTTAGGCCCAGAGTCTTGTTCATCGTCCTAAGACCTGCTACCATGCCATTTGCTCACTTACCCTATCCAAGTACATGCCCCCTTCAAGTCTCTGGCTCCATAGTTCTTTATTGTTCTCTCCTCCTGGAAACCATCCATGCAGCCCACTCTTTTTAACAGGCCATTGACCCTTTCATGATGAGCTCTACTTTACCCCTGCATTTTTACCTTCCAGAATCTCATTCTGTAAACCCACCTTCTTGCCTCTGGCTCTCTCACGCCCCTGTGTACATATTACACTTTCAACCTCTTGCAACCCCAGGCCTTTTAATTCCCTCTTGCCTCCCTGTGTGTACCAGGCCTTTCTTCCTTTCAACCCTGCCTGAACGTTATGATGCAACATTTCATCCATTCTCATGGCAGCCCCTATTCAACCCCATGCCTTTCTCTCCCACCCACTTACTAATTATCTGATTTCTCTACTCCTGTGCCCTCATCAATGAGAGCTCTGAGAAACAAAAATATCACAAAACATTGGAATTGGAATCAACAGAGCTGGACACTGAGCACAACTCGGTAAGCCTGACTTGCTCAACCCTGTCACCTCTTTGACCCCTACAAACTTTTCCACTTAAAGTCTTTGGATTTTCATCTCTTACTATCAGCACTTAACCTCACTTCCTACTTCTCAAAAAAGGGAGGGAAAAGTGGCTGTGATATATTCTTCTTAATTTTACACCCTTCTGACCTTTATCTGCATCCAGAAACTAGGCAATTAGTTGGACATCTATTTACTGAAGACATGACACCAATGATCAAGCTACCTAAAGGTCAATTCAGCAAAATTTCCAAATTTATCAACTTTTAAAACATTTGCTTTTGAACATCAAAATCCAATTTGGTGAAATTATCAATTTAGCAAAAATGTGTTTCTATCAATATTTATAGAAATTGTGTTGCATGAAAAGTTTCATAGCTTTGTGAAACTTTTTTTCATAGCTCTTCCTTTTTCAGTTTTCAATTAGTTTCAGCTTGACTTAATTAGTTCTACCACTGTCTTTTTAGGATATCTGTTGTGTACCAGATTTCAATAAAACTCTGTTAAATGTCACGTTTGTGTGGAATATTCATTTCAGACAAGAATTCAGGTGCCTACAACAAACAGATAATACTCATTTGGTCTAGCTGATATATCTATGAATTAAAACAGCACTTTCTAACTCATTCTATGAGGCCAATCTTACTCTAATACTACTAGTAAAAACCAAATAAACAAACAAATAAATAAATAAATATCACAGGCAAAGAAAATAGAGATCAATGTACTCTATGCAAAATTCCTCAACAAAATACTAGCAAACTGTATCCAACAACAGAAGAAGAATTATACTGTGACCAAATGGATTTATCCCAGCTTGGTTTATCATTCTAAAAACCAGTAGATTTACATCATAATACATCATACCATATCAATAGAGTAAAAAACAAGAGTATAATTACCTCACTAGACACAGAAAAGTAATTTGACAAAATCTGACACCTTTTCATCATAAAAACACTTAATAAACTAGGAATAATGAGACTTTCTGAACATAATAAAAGGCATGTATCATAAAACCCACAGATAGGATGATACTTAATATTAAAAGACTGTATGCTTTCTCTCTAAAATCAGGAACAGGACCAGGATGTCCATTTTTGCTACTTCGTTCAACATTGTATTTGAGGTTCCATCAGGGCAATTAGACAAGAAAAAGAAAGAAAATACATTTGTATTGGACAGGGGAAAGTAAAACTGTCTTTATTCGTAGATTACATGATTTTGTGTATTGAAAATCTAAAAGAATCCACCAAAAAACTATTTAAACTAAAAAGGATTTCAGCAAGATTATAGGACACAAGATCAATATCCAAAATTAATTTTATACAAAAACCAATTGCATTTATACACACTAGCAAGGAAAATTCAAAAAGAAAATTAACAAAATTCCACTCACAATAGCAAAAAGCATAAAATGCATAGGAATAAATTGAACAAAAACTACAGATTTATATGCTGAAAACTATTCAACATTATTGAGAGAAATATTTAGATACCTAAATGTAAAAATATCACATGTTCAAGGATTGGAAAACTTAGTATTGTTAAGATGGAAGTGTTCCCCAAAGTGTCTTACAGATTAAACATTATGTATTAAAATAATGGCTGCCTTTTTCTCTTCTTCAAAAATTACCAAACCAAAAACTAAAATTCATATGGAAATTACAGGGATCCAGAATTGCCAAAATAATCTTTAAAAAATGAGAACAAAGTTGGAAAACTCATACTTCCCAAATTTAAATCTTCTACAAAGTAATCAAGATTGTGTGGTATTGTCATAAATAAGGATAGACATATAGAACAATGGAATATTATTGAGAGTTCGGAACTAAACCGTAATGTTTATGGTCAATTGATTTTTTTTTACAATATGCAAAAAAATTAAATGAAGAAATACCAGTCTTTTCAACAAATGATATGAGGACTAGATATCCACATGTAAAAGAATAGGATTGGACCTCTACCTCATATCACATACAAAAATTAAGTCAAATGTATCTTAGTTCTAAATGTAAGAACTAAAATTATGAAACTCTCTAAAGAAAACATAGCAGTAAATCTTGACCTTGAATTAGAAAATGGTTTCTTAAAGATGATGCTAAAAGCACAAGCAACAAAAGAAATACTAGATAGTCTTCATCAAAATGAAAAACTTTCATGATTCAAGCACATCATCAAGAAAATTAAAAAGACAATCCATAGAATGGGAGAAAAGCAGTTATTTACCTACAAGAAAAAGCTCCCATAAGGCTGTCAGCTGATTTGTCAACAAAAACTGTGAAAGCCCGAAGGAACTGGCAAGAAAAGCAAGGAGCTACAACCAAGACTGCTCTACCCAGCAAAGCTATCATAAAATCAAAGGACAGCCCTGGCCAGTTTGAATCAGTGGATAGATAATTGGCCTGAGGACTGAGGGTCCCAGGTTTAATTCTGGTCAAGGGCACCATACCTCAGTTGCAGGCTTGATCCCCAGCCCTAGGCGGGGTGCATGCGGGAGGCAACCAATCAATGTGTCTCTCTTACATCGATGTTTTTCTCTGTCTCTCCTACTCCCTTCTACTCTCTCTAAAAATCAGTGTAAAAATATCCTCAGGTGAGGATTAACAAAAAATAAAAAATGAAATAATCAAAGGACAGATAAAGCACTTCCTAGACATGAAAAAGGTAAAGGAGTTCATCATCACCAAACCAGTATTACAAAAAATGCTAAAGGGTCTTCTTAATGAGAATTTTTAAAAGACCAGAAATATGAATAGTAAAATGGCAATAAACACATATCTACCAATAATTACATTAAATGCAAATGGATTAAATGTTCTAATCAAAAGACATACATTAACTGAACAGATAACAAAACTAGACCGTTATATGCTGTCTAAACCCTGCCGGTGTGGCTCAGTGGCTGAGCATTGACCTATGAACCAGGAGATCATAGTTCTATTCACAGTCAGGGTACATGCCAGGTTGCGGGTTCAATTCCCAGAATGGGGGTGCAGGAGGCAGCCGATCAATGATTCTTTCTCATTATTGGTGTTTCTATCTCTCCCTCTCCCTTCCTCTCTGAAATCAACTAAAAAAAATATGCGGTTTAAAGACAACCACTTCAGATTGAAAGACACAAACAGACTGAAAGTAAATAGATGAAAAAATGTATTCATGAAAATGGAAACAAACAAAAAGCAATACCTATATCAGACGAAATAGAGTTTAAAACAAAGGCTATAACAAGAGACAAAGAAGGAGCCAGGGACTCCAGGTCTGAGTATTTATCAGAAGAAACTGAAAACACTAAATAAAAAAAGCATATACATCCACATGTTTATTGCAGCATTATTTATAATAGCCAAGATATGGAATCAACCTAAGTGTCCATCAATAGATAAATGGATAAAGAACAGGTGCATATACACAATGGAATATGACTCTGCCATGAAAAAGAATGAAATCTTGCCATCTGCAACAACATGAAATGGACTTAGAGGGCATTATGCTGAGTGAAATAAGTCAGACAGAAAAATACAAATTCCAATTGATTTCAATTATGTGGAATCTCAAAAACCAGATAAATGAACAAGCAGAACTGACACAGACCCACACATACAGAGAACATTTTGCTGGTTGCCAGAGGGAAGAGGGATTAGGGGGAATGAGTTTAAAAAAAAAAAAGGTAAAGGGATTTAGAACTACAAATTGGTAGTTACACAACAATCACAGAAATGTAAACTACAGCATAGGGAATATAGTCAATAAGATGGTAATAACTCGATATGGTATCAAATGGATACTAGATTTATCCAGGTGATCATGTTATAAGTTATATAAATGTCTAATCATGGGGGTTTAATGCCTGAAACTTATTTAATATTGTACATAAACTGTTAACTTAAACATAAATAAACAAACACAACTGTTAGTAATGATGTGAAGAAATTGGAGCCTTCATACACTCCTGGTGGCAATGTAAAATCGGTGCAGCTGCTGTAGAAAAGTTTGGCAACATCTCCCAAAATATTTTCTCAAAAAGTTAAACAAAGAGCTACACTATATACCATGCTAGCAATTCCACTCCTAAGCATATACCAGTACTCAAGAGAATGGAAAAAATATGCCCACACAAAAACTTATATACAAATATTCACAGCAGCATCATTCATAATAGCCAAAAAATGGAAAAAATTCAAGTGTCCCATTAACTGATGAATGAGTAAACAAAACATGATATAGCCATATAATGGAATAGTATCCATCATTAAAAAGGAATAAAGTACTGATATATGCTACAACATAGATGAATCTCAAAAGCATGCTAAATGAAAAAAGCCAGACACAAAAGATCACATATAAAATGTTCAGAATAGGAAAATCCATGAAGACAGAAAGTAGGTTATTGGTTGCCAGGGACTGAGAAAAGGAGGGAATGGGGAGTAACTGCTACTAGGTGTGGGGTTTCTTTATGGGCAATGAAGATATTCTGAAATTTGATTGTGCTAATGGATATATAACTTTGTGAATGTACTAAAAACCACTCTAAATTCTCTATTTTAAAGGATGGACTTTATGTATGGATGTGCCATTTGACCCAGTGATCCCACTTCTAGGACTATGTCCTAAGAAACCCAAAACACCAATAAGAAAAAAATGTATGCACTCCTATGTTCATAGCAGCAAAATTTACAATAGCTAAGATCTGGAAACAGCCCAAGTGTCCATCAGTAGATGAGAGGATAAAAAAATCTGTAGTACCTTTATACCATGGAATACTGTGCAGCATCAAAAAAGAAGAATCTCTTACCCTTTAAGACAGCCTGGAGGGACCCAGAGAGTATCATACTAAGTGAAAGACAAGTCAGAGAAAGACAAGTATCACATGATCTCACTCATATGTGGAATCTAATGAACAAAATAAACTGATAAACAGAGTGAATCCAGAAACATGAAAGCATGGAACAGTGTGGAATCTCGGAGGGAAGGTGGGGGAGGGGGGGGGGGGAGGTAATCAACCAAAGACCTTGTATACATATATGCATAACCCATGGATGCAGACAGTGGGGTGGTGAGGGCCTGGGATGGGGGGACAAGGTAGGGGCAGGCTGGAGGGGGGTGATGGAGGAAAAAGGGGACATATGTAATACTTCAACAATAAATATTTTTAAATAAATCTTTATTGTTCAGATTGTTATAGTTGTTCCTCTTTTCCCCCCCATAACTCCCCTCCACCTGGTTCCCACCCCATCCCATGCTCTTACCCACCCCTGCACTGTCCTTGTCCATAGGTGTAAGATTTTTGTCCAATCCCTTCCCGCACCCCCCACACACTCTTCCCCCCAAGAATTGTCAGTCCACTCCCTTCCTATGCCCCTGATTCTATTAAATTCACCAGCTTATTCTGTTCATCAGATTTTTTATTCACTTGACTTTTAGATTTACTTGTTGATAGATATGTATTTATTGTCACTTTGTTGTTCATAATTTTTATCTTTACCTTTGTCTTCCTCTTCTTAGAGAATACCCTTCAGCATTTCATATAATACTGGTTTGCTGGTGATGAACTCCTTTAGCTTTTTCTTATCTGTGAAGCTCTTTATCTGACCTTCAATTCTGAATGATAGCTTTGCTGGGTAGAGTAATCTTGGTTGTAGGTTCTTGCTGTTCATCACTTTGAATATTTCTTGCCACTCCCTCTGGCCTGCATAGTTTCTGTTGAGAAATCAGCTGACAATTGTATGGGTGCTCCCTTGTAAGTAACTAACTGTTTTTCTCTTGCTGCTTTTAATATTCTCTCTCTGTCTTTTGCCCTTAGCATTTTAATTATGATGTGTCTTGGTGTGGTCCTCTTTAGATTCCTCTTGTTTGGGGTTCTCTGTGCTTCCTGGACTTGTAAGTCTATTTCTTTCACCAGGTGGGGGAAGTTTTCAGTCATTATTTCTTCAAATAGGTTTTCAGTATCTTGCTCTCTCTCTTCTTCTGGCACCCCCATAATTCAGGTGTTGGTATGCTTGAAGTTGTCCTAGAGGCTCCTTATACTATTTTCATACTTTTGGATTCTTTTTCTTTTTGCTTTTCCAGTTGAGTGTTTTTTGCTTCTTCATATTTCAAATCTTTGACTTGATTCTTGGGATCCTCTAGTCTGCTGTTGAATCTCTATATATTATTTTTTATCTCAGCCAGTGTATGCTTAATTTCTGATTGGTCCTTTTTCATATCCTTGAGGGTATTACTAAATTTCTTGGAGGTTTCTAGAAGATTCTTGAGTAACCTTATAAGTGTGGTTTTGAACTCTATATCCAGTATTTTGCATTCATCCATTTCTTTCATTTGTGACTTGTTTCTTTGTCTCCGCATTTTGGCTGCTTCCCTGTGTTTGTTTCTATGTACTGGGTAGCTGCTAAATCTCCTTGAGTTGATAGAGTGGTCTTGTGTGGTTGGTGTCCTATAGGGCCCAGTGGCTCAGCCTCCTCAGTCACCTGAGGTGGATGTTCTTGGTACACCCCTTTGTGGGCTGTTTGCACAGTCTTGTTGTAGTTAACCCTTGATTGCTATTGGTATCACTGGGAGGAATTGACCTCCAGGCCAATTGGCTGTGATGACCAGCTGTGTCTACACTGGAAGATCTGCTGCACAGGAGACACCCTTATGGGGAAGAACTTACTTCAGTGGGGCTTTGGTGCTCACTGTGTCTGCCCCTTGAGTGTGTCTCTTATGTATGTGAGGAGTTGTAATATGGTATGGTCTCACTCTGACCACTGGGTACACTGGCTCTTGGATCTCCAAGGAGGTGCAAGGTCAGCCACTGTTGTGGTTTTGATGTGGTTGTGAGAGGCAACAAGAATAGGTGATTACCTGCTCTTTTTCGTGGCGCCTTGGAGGCTGTTGACAGCTTCAGGATGAAGCTCAACATCTCTTTCCCAGCCACTGGCTGCCAGAAACTCATTGAAGTGGACGATGAACACAAACTTCGTACCTTTTATGAGGAGCGTATGGCCACAGAAGTTGCTGCCGACGCTCTGGGTGAAGAATGGAAGAGTTATGTGGTTTGAATCAGTGGTGGGAACGACAAACAAGGTTTCCCCATGAAGCAGGGTGTCTTGACCCATGGCCGAGTCTGCCTACTGCTGAATAAGGGGCACTCCTGTTACAGACTGAGGACTGGAGAGAGAAAACGCAAATCTGTTCAGGGTTGCATTGTGGATGCTAATCTATGTTCTCAACTTGGTCACTGTAAAAAGAGGGGAGAAAGATATTCCTGGTCTCAAGATGGTGCCTCATCGCCTGGGGCCCAAAAGAGCCAGCAGAATCCGCAAACTTTTCAATCCCTCTAAAGAAGATGATGTCTGAAAATATGTTGTGAGAAAGCCTCTAAACAAAGAAGGTAAGAAACTTAGGACTAAAGCACCCAAGATTCAGCGTCTTGATACTCCATGTGTCCTGCAGCACAAACGCAGGCGTATTGCTCTGAAAAAGCAACGTACTAAGAACAAGGAAGAGGCCGCAGAATATGCTAAACTTTTGGCTAAGAGAATGAAGGAGGCCAAAGAAAAACGCCAGGAGCATATTGCGAAGAGACGTAGATTGTCCTCTCTGAGAACTTCTACCTCTAAGTCTGAGTCCAGTCAAAAATGAGATTTTGTAACTACCAAATAAAGGAGATCAAATGTCAAAAAAATAAAAATAAAATAAAGAATAGGTGATTACCTATGCCACCATCTTGGTTCTTGTCCAACCATAAAGATTTTTTAAAAAATTTTTAAAGAAAAAAAAAAAAAAGAATGGACTTTATGGTAGATAAATTGTATCTCAATAAAACTGCTATTTAAAGAAATAAAAATAAAATCAAAGTAACTATCTATAGAAGTAGTAACAACTATATAATCAAGGATAAAATAAGTAAACAGAGCTCTTCCTAAAGTATTCTTCCAATTGTGATATGGATAGAACCAGCAGAAATTCTACAAATGTTTCTTAGATATCACTTTGGCAGGGGCCTATTTATTAGTTTTCATGACATCTAAGAGCAATTATCTTGAATTAATGAATTTATAATAGAATTTATATAATTAATTCTATCATTTATTGTAGTATCTGTTAATAGCATTTACCAACCAGCATGGAAATAGAGTACGGCCATATTTCAGTCTCTATCTATATATCTATTACAATTACAAGTGTAAAAAAAATTATAAAGGCAAATTATTGGATTGAAAATGTTTTGGGAAAGAAAAATTCCCCTTCCCAATGATTGTTTATAAAATTTTTGACATTTGAGTCATTGCACAACACTGTGGAGCAAAATACACAAGAAATTCTCATTCCCAAAAGTCATAGATTCAAAGCAAGGAAAAACTTAGAATACACTGAACTTTGGCCAACCATGGCAAAATAACTTCACTGAAACAGCTGCAAATAAATTAAAACTAAGCTAAACTAAACTTAGTCAACTGATACTTTGTAGAAATCTTCACAAGTAGCTAAAATCCACCCAACCATGCAAATTGTTGTAAACTTTACACATAATTAAAAGAAACAAAATTTTGGTAAATTGACAGAATTGGTAAATTTCAGCAAATTGATCACTGTGAACTGAAATTCAGAGAATTGGCTTTCCTTACTTCCCATCCCAGATGAGGGGAGTCCTTCGTCTTCAAATGTAGCCCCTCCATCTGTTCTAGGTTCCATCCCCTTCTGCTTACTCTGGCTCTTGCTCTGTTGGAGACAATCTGGAGTGTCCTTTTTACTTTCCTAGCTTCTCCACAGGGAACGGAAGTCCTTCAGAGCCTGGAAAACATACTAGCTCTTGGAAGATCCCAACTCAAACAGTGCTGGACTCTAGCCATTTCTTAATAGTCCTGCTCCCTTTCTCCAGGGCTGGGCTGGACTGCAGAGCTCTAATGACTTGCGGCTTCTCATGAGCATTTGAAAGGGGGACTAAGGCTTGGAGCAGTCTGAAACCAGGCTCTGCTGCTTCCAGTGCTGCTTCCTGCAGTAAGAGGGAACAAATAAAACACAGAGCCAGCGAGAATTATCAGCCTCCCATCCTGTCATTCAGATCATTGTTCACAAGGCAGCCCTTTGGGTCACCATTCCTTTCCCATTTGGTCCATCCCCACACTGATCTGTCCTTCCTTACACCTAGTTAATTCACTCTTCCACTGCTTCCCTGTTTCAGCTCTTCCCATTGTGGACCCACCTCCCAGTCTTTTCTGTTCTGAAACCTCTTTTTCATGGTGAAAAAACCCTAAACTCCCAGCTTTTTTATATGCCTCCAAGCCTTCCCTTCCCACTCAGTGCTGTCATAAAATGACCTCCCCTCTTTTTCATTAATTAATTCAGTGTAGCTGTGCCTATATCCTTTGTTCTCTCACCAGCATCCTCAACTCCATGGTCTCTTAGGCCAATGAGCCCACCAACCATTATTTCTCTCAACAGTGTCTCCCATTATTTAACACTTTCCCCAAGATCCCTAACATATCTCCTCCATCTGTCCCATTTTTTTCACAAAGTTTCAACTCCTCCCCAGAGAGAATAAATCACCAGGTATGGAGTCATCAAATTCCTGCCCTGTCCACCTTCCCCCCACATTGCCCTCATACCCTCCTCACAATACCTGCACCCTCACCCATCTTCCCTATCAGTCTTAAAGGAGGTAGTGCCTCTCTCCTGTTAAAGGCCAACTCCTCCTTATAGTCATGGTAAAGTCTTCAGTCCCTCCTCTCTCCTCTGGGACCTTGATCCACTAGCCATTGCTTGCCCATTTCTTTCTTATCTATGGTGTTTAACCTGGTCCTGCTGCTTTCTTCCAAGCAACTCTCCCCCAGTCCTTCCACTCCCCACGCCTCCATCCAAGCCGCTACCTATCTTCTCTATCTTTTCTTACTACACTCACTTGGTAGTGATCCTTCGGTTGTCACACTAGCATTCTTTCTTAATTCTGGAATAGCCCCTTCATGTCAGTCATTCACTTAACAAATATTGATTGAACCATCCTATGAGCAGGCACTGCTTGTATGTGCTACATTGGTGAACAAAACAAGCTTACTGTTTAGAGAAGTACAAAGACATTTAATCAAATACTCACACACCAGAAAGTTGCAACTGTGATAAGTGCCACAAAAGAGAAGTACTAGGCACCACGAGAACCCATCACGTAGGGATTGACCTAGTCAGAGAGGTCAGGGAAGATGTCTTTGGTGGAGTGGTGCTTCAGCTGAGACCTGAAGGGTAAACGAGAGGCCACTTAAAAGAGGAAAGGACCAAAGCATGCCCTGGGGAAGAGGACAAGTTTATGTGACAGCAAATATGTGATACCTTAATCAATAAAGAAATTAATAAAATTAAATTAAATTAAAAAAAAAGAATCAGTGTGAATGGAAGCTGCCATCTTCTTAAATGGTCTTGCCCTCTGCTACCAAGATTGACCTGAAAGGGCACAGGAGTCAGCCTAGGCCATCTGAAAGCTTTCCTCGGGATTTCTGAATGTGTTGGTATTGATATAAGGCTTAGTTAACTATTTTTAAACTAAGTACATATATAATATTAATTTTTAAATTAGTTAAAAACATCAGGAGGGCTTTGTTGGTGTGGCTCAGTGTTTGAGCATTGACCTATGAACCAAGAGGTCACAGTTAGATTCTGGCTCAGGACACATGCCCAGATTGTGGGCTCGATCCCCATTAGGGGGCAAGCAGGAGGCAGCCGATCAATGAGTCTCTCTCATTCTCTCTCTCTCTCTCTCTCTTCCCCCCCCCCTTCCTCCCTGAAATCAATAAAAATATTTTTTTAAGAACCATCAGGAGGGAAAAGAGACAAGTCTTCCAAATAGAAGTAGTCCAAGTAATATAACACATACGCTATGATATACATCATACGTTCCCCTTCCAGGAGCTGGAGCTTAGCCCTCCTCGCACCCCTACACCAAACTTGGTGACTTACTTCCAAGAACAGAATATGAAAAGAGAAAAATATGTAGCTTTACAGTGGACTTACCTGGCAGACACAACCTTAAACAAGTGACCAAAGTTAATATTACCAGTGATAATTCATGTTGATATAATATACCTCCTGATATGATGTGATGAGAAGGGCACTTCACCTCTGTGGCTCTCTTTCCTCCCAGTATAAGGAACATTCTACAAATGCCTGGCCAGTGCTCTTCAAAACTATCAAGGTCATGAAAAAAAAATTAAGGAAAGGCAGAGAAACTGTCACAGACCAGAGGAGACTAATTAAACATGATGACAAAATGCAATGTGGTATCCTAGATTGAATCCTGGGATAGAAAAAGGACATTGGTGAAAAAATGGAGAAATCAGAATAAAGTTTACCTAATAGTAATGTACCAAAGTTAACCTCTTGTTTTTGAAAGATATATTATAATTATTTAAGATGCTATCATTAGAGGAAACTAGGTGAATGATATATGGGAACCCTCATATCATCTTTGCAAATTGTCTATAAATCTAAAATTACTCCAAAGTAAAAATTTAAAACATCAGCAGGAGAAAATGAAGCAAAATAAATTAAAATAAAAACAAAAACCAGAGACACTGAGAAAGTCTTGACAGTATTTGAATTTCTGGTTCCATTTGCCAGTCATCTCCCAGGTTTGGTTATCTAGACCAACAAATGTACCCTTCTTTCTCAAACTAATTCAACTAGGTTTCTTTCACATGCAATAAGTTAGCACTCTTACACACTGTCACTACTGTTTTACTATCACTTTTCTCCTTATCTCACTGTGGCCTGGTTTCTTTCCCCCCTTCTCTTTCTTTTTTGTTTTCTTAGCAAATTTCGCTTATACAATACAGTATTGTCAACTATAGTTACCAGGTTATACATTCGATCCTCAAAACTTATTCACTTTGAAAGTTGGACTTTTTTTTTTTAACCAATCTCTCTTCATTTCCTCCAACCCCTGCCCTTGGCAACTACCATTTTATTTTCTGTTTCTATGAGTTTGACTTTTTTTTTTTTTTTAACTTTTCACATGTAAGTGATACCATGCAGTATTTGTCTTTCTCTATCTGGCTATTTCGCTTAACACAATGCCCTCCAGATTCATCCATGCTGCCACAGATGGGAGGTTTTCTTATTTTTGAAGGGTGAATAATATTCATATATATCATATTTTCTGTATCTATCTTTTGACAATTACAGGTTGTTCCCATGTCTTGGTTTTTGTGAATAATGCTACAATGAGGGTGCAGATTATCTCTTTGAGATAGTGATTTCATTTCTTTCTTATATATACCCAAAGTGGGATTGCTGGATCATATGGTAGTTTTATTTTTAATTTCTTCAGGAATATCCATACTGTTTTCCATAGTGGCTATACCAGTTTACATTTCCAACAACAATTTACAAGGGTTCACTGTTTCTCTACATCCTTGCCAACATTTGTTATCTTGTGCTTTTAAAAAATAATATATATCCTAATAAGTGTGAGGTGATAGCTCATTGTGGTTTTGATTTTTATTTTCCTGATAGTGATTTTGAATAACTTTTCATATATCTGTTGGTCATTCGTATATCTTCGTTGCAAAAATATGTATTCAAGTCCTGTTCCCATTTTTTTCATTGGGTTACTAGGTTGCTTTTTTGTTTTGTGTGTGTGTGTGTGTGTGTGTGTGTGTGTGTGTGTTTGCTATTGAATTGTATGAGTTCCTTGTATACTTTGAATATTAAACCCTTATCAGATTTGTGATTTACAAACACTTATTCCCATTCTATAGGTTCTCTTTTCTTTTTTTATTGTTTCCTTAGCTATACAGAAACTCTTTCTTTGATATACTCGCTTTTGTTTAATTTTGCTTTTGTTTTCTTTGCTTTTGGTGTCAAATACAAAAAGTCATTGCCAAGACCAACGTCCAGGAGCTTACCTCTACACTGAAGTTCTTCTGGTTTTACTTTCAGAACTTCCGTTCAAGTCTTTCATCTACTTTGAGTTGATTTTTGTGTATGGTGTAAGATAGTGGTCCAGTTTCAATCTTTTGCATGTGAATATCCAGTTTTCCCAACCCCATTTATTGAAGAAACTATCATTTCCTCTTTGTGTACTCTTAGCTCCTTTGCTGAAAGTTAATTCATATGCATGGGTTTATTTCTGGACTCTATATTCTGTTTTATTGACCTATCTATCTGTTTTTATGCCATAACCATACTGTTTTTTATTACTATCCTATATAATAAAAGGCCAGGGACCGTAAGTGTAATGACCGGAATGACCGCTTGACCAGTCTCCATGAGGTGCATTGACCACCTCTCGGTCCCTCTCCCTCCACCCCCCCAAACCACGAGTGGCGGTGGGCGGGGTGGCGAGCAGCTTGTGGCAGCAGGTAGGGCAGCAAGCGGCGGCAAGCTACTCGTGCACTATTTCACACATTGGGCCTCTAGTAACTTTATAATATGGTCTGAAACCAGGAACTGTGGTAACTCCAGCTTTGCTCTCCTCCTCCTCCTTTCTTTTGATCCCTAAGATCATCAGCTATATCTTAATTGCAAAATCTAATGGAGATCTGTCTGACCTCATCTTACTGTGGTATTTTTTTACTCTGTTAGCAACTCTCATTCTAGTAGATATTTCTTTTGGTGGCTTCTATGGTAACATTTTGGACTCTACTATTTTCTTCAATTTTTACCTTGTTGGCTGTTTCTTCCCAATCTCCCTCAAGACTTTTCTTTTGTTACCACCCCTTAAAGGCTGCCCATCTTCTCACTACATGTTCTCCATAGGTGACCACATCCATTCTCAGAGCTCCATTTAACCACCTATAGACTGATGGCTCTAGAATAGCTATCCTCAGCTCAACTGTCTTCTCATTTCCAAATTTTATACTCAAACACCTACCAGACATCTTAATTTGAATATGTCATGTACATCTTAAACTCATCAAGTCTAAAAACAAATTCATTATCTTCTCTATCTCCTTGCAAACTTGCTCCTTCTTTGTTTCCCCAGCCTCATGAGTAACAGCACTAAGGTAGGACCCAGGAACAAAGAGGACATCTTAGAGTCCTCCTGTGCCACCACGCTTCACTTTAGTCAGCCACCAAGTATTGTAGTTTTATCTATTACTCCTCTCTTCTAATCCTACTATCACTAATTTAGTTTAGATCCTCATTATAAGTTGGGTAATTAAAACTGACTCCTACCTGAATCCTTTTGATTTTCAATATTACAGCCAAAATTACATCAATATCACATGACCTGATCATTGTGCTTCCCTTGTTAAATAAAAATTTTCAATGGTTCCTCAGAGCCTGGGCCCTTTGCATGACATACAATATCCTCCATTATTTGACCCTATTTAACATTTCTGTTTCCTCCTTTCACACTAGCCCTTATGCCCTACACTCCAGGCAAGTCAATCTACGCATGACCACCACCACTATCACCTACACACCCACCTCCATGGCCAGAAGCTACTTTCTTTCATGCCTTAGGTTTTGAACATGGTGCTGTTTATCCTGCCTGAATGTCCTTTATCCAACTCTTCCCTCTGCTATGCTTCTACTCATCCTTCAAGATCAAGTTCCAGTGTCATCTTTGTGACACCATTTGCTGATGTCCCACCTCTGGACTGAGTTAGGAATCCCCTCTATGCCCACAATCCCAGGCTTTCCTCTATCATACACTAGCCAGTGCTAATTTGCAAATCTGTCTTCACAGTGTACTGAGTTCCTCAGTCATATCTTAACTATGTATTTTAAATATAAAGCTGGCACACAGTAGACACTTACATGTGTCTTCAGTAAATGAATAAAGCAATAAAATACCTTTAAGTCAATTATCTATAATAATAAAAATATAATATGGAAATCGACCAAATGGCTGAACAGTGGAACAACCATCCAAATGACCTTCTGGATGACCTTCCAGATGAAGCTGGGGCTGCGAAGGCCTACTCTTGCATGAATTTTGTGCATCGGGCCTCTAGTATCTCAATAAAAGAAAAAGGAAAAACATTTAGTTTCTCCTCTTTTAAAAACTCTCTGGCCCCCTAAATACCTCATCCCTCCCCCAACACAGATCTCTCTCCTACCCTGTAGTCAAGCCTCTTTAAAGAATGGGCTCTACTCTAAGTCTTCAGTTCCCTTCACCTCACTAGTTCCACACCTACCACTCCACCTAACCCCATTGTCCACAAGGTCACCAGTGGCTGCCCTCTCACCAAACCTAATGGATACCTTTCAGCCCTTATCTCATTGGCCTCCTCTGTGTCATTTGGTCCTGATAACCACTCCCTGCTTTATAGCCTCTATTAAAATTTTTTTAATGTTTTTATTTATTTTAGAGAGTGAGGAAGGGAGAGGCTTAGTTAGATAGCTTCATGGCTTCTTTTTTAATTTTTTAAAAAACATGTTTTTATTTATTTTAGAGAGAGAGAGGAAGGGAGAGGGATAGATAGAAACATCAATCTGCTGCCTCCTGCACACCCCTTACTGGGGATTGAGCCCACAACCTGGGCATGTGCTCTGACCAGGAATCAAACTCAGGACCTCTTGGTTCATGGGTCGATGCTCAACCACTGAGCCATACCTTCATGGCTTATTTTTTTTTTATATATTTTTATTAATTTCAGAGAGGAATGGAGAAGGAAAGAAAGATAGAAACATCAATGATGAGAGAGAATCATTGATCGTCTGCCTCCTGTACATCCCACACTGGGGATCGAGTCCACAACCCGGGCTTGTGCCACAACCTAGAATCAAACCAGGACCTCCCTGGTTCATAGGTCAATGCTCAACCCCTGAGCCATGCCAGCCGGGCGTCCATGGCTTCTTTATTGGCCTTTCCCTTGGCTTCAGAGGCACCACGCAGCTCCCTTCCTTTCTTCTCCCTTTCTGGCCATTCCTTCTCACTTTCCTTGGAAGATTGCTCCTCCTCTCCTCAACCTTTAAATGTTGGAGCTCCTCAGGTTTTAGACCTCCTTCTCTCTCCACTGTACTTTCTGTCCCTGGGTAACCTTATTCACTCTCTTAGCTTCACTTACCATTTGCCACATTTACCATATAAGGCTACCCAAACCTAAGGTGATTCCTCATTTTTCCAATCTGAAAATGTATACCTTTAAGAATGAGGATCAAAAGTTTACTTCTATTACTTGGTGGACTATTTCAGCATTTCCCAGAATGGATGACCTTCCCTTCAGTTAACTGAAGAATGTGGGAGAGAGCACAGCACAATTTGAACCCACACATGATGCAGTCACTGGAAACTTTATCCCAAGTCACAAGTCCCATTTACATCACACTAGGGCAATGGATTTTGGCATGAGTTCTGCAAGATCATACTCATGACCTCTAAAAACTACTTAATGTATTGCCTTTTTAAAATAATTTTTAATTATCAACATTTTTACTCATACAGAAAAGGGCATAAGTCACCAGTGTTCGGCTCAATGAATTGTCACCCATATAACATCACTCAGGTCAAGAAATAGAATATTTCTAGCATCCCAGAAGCCCCTTCTAGATACTACTGTATGGCTTTTTAAAGCAATCTTTTAAAAGTGTATATAGAAACATACAACACATGCAGTAGTGAGGTCATACTACCGGGAATAGTTACCAAAGCTGTGCTAAATTACTTTGACTATGGATTCTGTGGCACATGACCTATACAAGCATCTGAAATAGTATTGTTCAGGATATTTCAGGTTAATGGGTCTTGCCCAAACAGTAAAAATAGCATTTATTGAGCACTTACAATGTGCCAGGTTCATAGTTTACATATATTAAATCATTTAATCCTTAGCCCCACTTTATAGATGAGAAAACTGAAGCAGAGACAGGTTAAGTAACTTTCCAAAAGCCACACAGCTTGAAAATGGCAGAGTCTGGACCCAAGCCAGGCAGTCTGGTTCCAGAGTCCACAAGCTTAGTCACCATACCATACTGCCCTATCCAGTGGTTTGTTGTTCAAAATAAAAAGTAAATGAGAGCAAACCCTGTAATATAAGAGACTTTGTAAGAACTCAAATATAAGGTTACTCCCTCTTTCCTGAGGGATGATTTTGGAAAAACAAAAAAGGAAAAACCTCACCCTATATTCAAGTTTATACGGTATTTGCAGATGACTTCCAAATATTTATGTCCATCTCAGACCGCTCTTCTAAGCTGCAGACCTACCTACCCAACAGGCACTTCAAAGTCAGCAGTCCAAATGGAAAGTCACCATCTTTCTGTATCATCTCCCTACAAGCTACTCCTCCACCCTTTGTCTAGCACAGTGAATGTCACCACCATCCACCCAGTTGCCCAAGCCAGAAACCAAGGATTCCAGCCTCTCGTTCAAAATCACATTCCCTTCTCCTTTAACTGAAACTCTGTGCTCTCTCCCCAGAAGTTCCTGCTCTCTTTGAGTAAGTCTCAAGTCCAGAATACCTTTCGACTCACACCTACTCACAGCAATAAGGACAGAAGGGGAGGAGTCAAAACTCTGAGTTCTTTAATACTCTCTGCCTCTGTTTTATCTCACTTCTCCCCATTTTCTCCACCAAGTTGGCACCTCAAGCTCCTTCCCACCTCCCTGCCCAGTTTCCATCTCACTTTCCTTTTTCTGGGGCATAAGTGAGTTAGACCACCATCCCCAAATCTCTTTGTTGCAATACCCTCCAATCTCTAGCCTCAAATTTGGTAAGAAAGAAGTTAGGGAAAGAGAACTGGGCAATGAAGAGGGAAAGAAGAGAAAGATAATGGGATAAATAGAAGTGACGAGGAGAGGGAAATGAGAGATTAAGGAGGGAAAAGGTGGGAAAGAGGAGAACAAGGACAGGAGGAATGACAGAAGGGAATGGGGAGAAGGCAGGAGGAGAAGCGGGTGATGAGGAAGAGACGGGGAGAAAGATGAAGAGATGGGGGAAATGGGGTGGGGAGCTAGGGAAGGGAGAGGGGCATAGGAGAAGAGTTGGGGGGAGAAGATCGAAGAGAAGGGATGGGGAGAAGAAGCGGATGGAGGAGAACGAAGGGAGAGTAGAGAAAAAAGAATTGCGAGGGAGAAGGGTTGGGCGAGAGAGAATAGGACAGTGAGGGAGAAGAGGGGACGAAGGGGGAGTGGGGGGCGGGAGAGAAGATGGAAGGGGAGGACGAGAAGGGGGCGAGGAGAGAGGACGTAAAGAACGGGATGGGAGGAGGGGACAGGGCGCAGTGACCTGGAGAAGGGAAGGGAACTGGGAGGGCGTAGAGCAGGGGCCGGATCCGGCGCCCGGGACAGGGGCCGGGAAGTCGAGGGGCGGAGGAGGCTGGGCGGGTGCTGGGGGGGGCCGCCTCGCGGGGCGCGGGTGAGAGCGGGGGCGGGGGCTCCGCGGGCAGAGGGGCGGGGGCTCGGGTTACCGCGCGGAGGGCGGGGGAGGGGAGGGGAGAGGAGGGGGCGCGGGCCGCGGCGGCGGAGCTCGCATCCTCCGCGGGGCGGCTGTGGAGGAGGCGGCGCCCCTGCGGTGGTGGTGACGGCGGCGGACGGACACACCGACGGCCAGAGGCGCGAGGACCGACGGCGGTCTTCCCGGAGCTCATCGCGAGCCCGGAGACAACAGCGACGGACGATGCGCAGCCCCAGGCCCCGGGCGGGCGGGCGCTGCCCGGGGGGCTGACCGCGGCCGGACGGCACCCCTGGACCGGGCGAGAGAGCCCGCGCCGCGCGGAGGTCAGTGCCCGCTGCCGTCTGGCCCTTTCGGCCGCAGTCGCCAGGCCCGGCCGGCCTCTCCGGGCGGCGGCAGCGGCGGTGCAGCCGGGGGCTTTGTTCTGAGCCGGAGACAATGGGGGAGGGGGGGGCCTGGGCCTGCGGGACGAGGGGGAGCGTGAACGTGTGCGCGGGGGCAGGGCCTGGGGGGTCTTTGTGTGCGTGTGTCCTCGAGTCAGGGTGTGAGTTGGAGTGAGAGTGCTGGGGGTGCGGGGTGCGGGCAGGGTGTGTGTGTTCTACTCCGAGTGTGAGTGCATGGGTTGTGTGAGTGCGTGTCACTAGGAGGTTGTGTGCCTGTGTGTCTGCTGGCTGGGTGTGTATGTGCGTGTCACTCCGAGGGTGTGTGGGTTAGAATGAGTGTGTGTCATGGTGAGTGAGTGCCTGTGAGGGAGTGTGTGTGTGTATGTGAGTGTGCGTGCGTGCATGCGTGTGTGTGTGTGTGTGTGTGTGTGTGTGTTGCTGCCTCTGTGGGAGCCATGTGTCAGAATGTGAAGGATTGTGTGTGTGACAGAGACAAACTGAGACAGAGACAAAGAAACTGAGGGGGAAGAAGTAAAGAGGAGACTGGTCACCTCAGGTGGATGTTCTGAGTTTGTGTCCAGGACACCTGGATCAGAGTCCTGCGCAGGGGACAGAGGGAGGTCACCACAGGCTTGGTTCCACGTGGAGGGGGTGGTGAGAGGGAGATCTAGAAGCACAATGAACTCAGTGTGGCGTGGGCTGGGCCCGCAGCCATGGGGTTATAGGCCAGAAAAATATTGTTGCTTATGTCAACTCCTCAAATACCCACAGGGGACACAGTCATAGCCCTACTCAACCCACAGGGGACCCAGTCCCAGGCAACACACATATTTAGAAGAAATGCCTTCAAAGCCATCACACACACCCAGAAAGCACTGTCAGAGCCAACACACACCTACGGAAGATGTTCTCAGGATAACACACACCTACAGTAAGAATGATACAGCCAATACATTCCCACAAGATCACTGTCAAGACCAACACATACTGTGGGGGCCACTGTCACAGCAATACTTATCTACTGGAATCATTGTCACAGCCAACCCATCATCTAGGTTATCCTTCATCAGAGCTGCATACAAAACAGGTATCCCAGAGCCCTGACACTAACAGGGAGCCGTATTGCAATCAGTCACCCTTACCACACACCCACTTGTACAAACCATAGGAGACACACTTTTAGGTGACATGCACACAACACACCACAGAGTGAGCTGTCCCATCTGCTAAACTCCCATTAACTTATGATGCTCACACCATGACTCCTCATCTATAGACTGCCAGGCTTACCCTCTTCAGGCCTGAAAATTTGAGGACCTGGATCAGTCTTCCCCATGCCCTATATCCTGCCATAGTTCTAAGTGTCCCTCCAAAACTTCAGCCTCACAGTTTCTTAGCTCCTATTACCTTTGTCTCCCTTCCCAGAACTACTCTATAGAACTGGTCCATCTCTAAAATTCTAAACTTCTGCATTCCACTCTGTGCCCAAAACCTCCTATGTCCTTCCAGCTCTCAAATGCCCTCACTTCCATTGTACTTATTCTTCAACTCATAATGACCTTTTGCCCTTGACCTCTTTGCTTTCTCCTAATCTGCCCCTTGCTGGCTTTGTGCTCTTCTTCCAATTTATACTGTACATGTAGGACCCTCTCTTCAACCACTCCTTGGTCACTCTTGGTTACATTGTCCTTGAGCCCACCCATCCCACAAAATAACCCCAGCTGGAATGAACTTTCAACTACACCAAGTGATGCTTCTATAAATACATGCTTCTATAAATTCCACTCTCAACTCGGCCTTTCATAAATAAATAAATAGATGATTTTTTATATTTTTGTCACACCCCTTAACCTCATATCCCTCACCCATTGTTTTCAGCAGATTCATTAGTCATTTGCTGGCTCATTCATTTAGCAAACACATGTTAAGCACTTATTCTGTGCCAGGCAGTGTGGTAGGTGCTAGCATGACAAGGATGAGCAAAATGGACATGGTCCTTACCTTTATGAAGCTTACAGGCTATGGAGTGAGTGCTATAACATGGTAGCACATAGCCAGTGTAGTGAGGTTAGAAAAGGCTTTCTGGAGGAAGTGACATTTAAGCTTCAGTTTGATGTATAAATAGGGAGCCAACCAAACAAAGGCGAGGTGGGAGAGATGGAGGTGAGGTGGATGGGTGGAGAATATTCCAAGCCAAGGGAGCAGCATGAGAAAGCCCACGTGAAGAAAGTGATATATGTTGAGGTATAAAGCAATCCAGTGCGCCTGGCACTAATAACAAACACTGTGTCAGGAGAGGTGAGAGTCTGGGAGACAGAGGTCGATGGAGGGTTAATTCTATCATGCGTTCTTATAGTTCATATGAAAAATATGTATCTAGACCAAGAATAATGGGACATCACCAAATCAGTTAAAGTTATGGTGCGATGACCAGATCTGTTTTAGAAATATCACTCTGACAGCAGTGTGGAGACTGGAGGGAAGAGTCTGAAAAGGGGGATAGTTGGCTGCTGCAGGAACCCGGGAGGGGATCTCGCTGACCTGAACTGGAGTAGTGGCAGTACAGAGGGAGGGAGTAGAAGGTTTCAGGAGCTCTTTAGCCACTGAGGGCAGCAGGGCTCAGGGATAGAATGGATGTGAAGATTGAGGACCAGAGGGGGTAGGAGCACCTAACCTGGTCTACTTAACATTGAGAAGACGGAGGCCATCCCGTTTAAATTCCTCAAATTTCTGCCTCCTCCCTCAAATTTTATCTGCATCCTCCTCAACCCCTTCTGCTTTCCTGTAAGAATGAGGAGGCAGCTGTTCTATTTAAGACCTGTCCTCCACCTGTGTTGTGGATCCCATCTCCTCCACCTCCACAGGGACATGACTCAGGTAATTATTCCGTGTTTTGCCCAGGTCTCCAGTTTCTCTCCATATACCCAGGTGTCCTTTGAGCATGTGAATAGCCTCCAGTCTCTCCTACCTTCCTTAACCCTGTGATATCTCATTATCCAAGAAACTCGCTTTGCTTCACTACCACATTTTGTGAATGTCTTCTGCACAGAGCTGCTCCCACTTCTTCATTCCCATTTACTTCTGCCCTTCCCATGTAACTGCTTGCCCTAGGAGAAAGTGGCCTCTCATCTGCCCAATCTAGGGATTCTTTTCAAAAGTCCTTAACTGCTTGACCTCTTGATGACCATTCTCTTCTATTTGAATCATTTTTGTCTGATGGCTTCTGAGTCATTATTTTATTCTGTCAACACTTAATGAGCTCTCGTGTGCCAACCGTACTGCTAGGTAATTGGAAGAGTATGATGGAAGACACTATTCCTACCCTCAAAAAGCTTAGCCCTCAATAGGAAAAACAGGTAAATAAACAAATGGTTACTAGTATAGTATGGTGGGAATACTAGTATGTGCATCTCTCTCCTGGCTGTTCTTTCTCAGTCTGCTTTAGGGGGTCTGTTGGGTGGCCCCTAAATGTTACTGTTCCTTAGGGTTCTGGCTTGGACCTTCTTATCACTTTACTATATACACTCCTCTGGGTGACCCATCTCATTCATTTCCAGGGCTTTAATTATCATTTATTTAAGCTGATGACTTCCAAATATCTACCTCTTTCAGACCTCTCTTCTGACTTCCAGACCTTCATATCTGCTTCCTACCTGATCTATATAGCTCACAAGCCCCTTGAAATGGCCAAACCTGAACTCATCATTCCTTCCTCCCCAAGCCATCCCCACTCAGTTATCAAGCTACAAACCCGGAAATTAACTATAGCCACTCCCTTCTCCACATGTCTCATAACTCAGAAAGTCATTGGAACCTGTTGAGAGATCCAAATCTGTTGGGCCAGGTGCCTGCTGGGGTTCTTGGAGGGAGTGAACAACGAGGAAGCTGTGACCTGCCATCAGGCCACAAGGCATTACAGTGCCTTGCTATTCTCTCGACTCCACCAGGCCCCATTCCCTGGAGGTGCCATAGGCAGCTCCTTCCTCTAACGCCCCCTTTACATACATCCACTCCACACCCTCCAGCTCCTGGCACCCTAGCCCCCTTCTCCTCCTCATATCAAGTTCCCAGATACTTGTGCTCTTGCCTCTTCCCTCTCCTGCCTATCAGTGGTAATGGGAGCAAGACTGGACTCTCTAGTGCCCTGGTACCTGCAAAGCAAAAGTCCCTCCCAGGGGTTTGTGCTGTTGTATCCTTTTTCCTGACTTCCCACTGCCTGCCCCTTCCTTCATCTCCAGTGTCAGTATTTCCTGGGTAACCCTCTGACATCCAGGCATTTTCAATCAATGCCACATGGGAAGGACTTCTTAGTCCTTGTGTCCCCTGGTGAGAGGGTACTTCCTCCAAGAAGTCCACCTGGAACCCCCAGGCCTGAGTCAGGATGCCCCACTGTGTTCTGCTTAGCATACTAGAATCTCTTTATTTATGTTTCTCTCTCTAAGCTACTCAAAGGAAGGAGCTGTTGTCTTTCAGGGCCTAGGATTACCATAAGGTTAGTGAGGAAGGAGGAGGGGAGGGAGGGAAGGAGGGAGCAGGGGTACACATCGGACCTTCCACACCGTTTACACCTGATTGACCCTAGCTTCTCTGAAGTCCCCTTTCCTCAGGTGAAAACGGAGGTAACATTAAAAGAGTGGCTTTGAGGATTCAGAAAGAAAACAGCTATTAAGTGCTCAGCTTTAACTTAGTTAATTTTATTTCCAACGTTTCAGTCCCTCTACTATGCTTACCTGCTCCTCAACTTCCTACCTCTCACTTCCCCAAACTTGTTCTTCCCTCTCAACATCTCTGGGTTGCTACATCTTCAACTTCTCTGCTAGCTCCAGCCGCATTGGCCTCCTCTGCAGTTCGGAATCCACTAGTCAGGGTCAGAACTTAGGACCAGGCCCTTGCTGCCCATCACCACCCCTAGATCCCTCACCATTTCCAGGTCTCCCTACCTGTGGACACCACAAAGGCAGCAGGGACTCGATCTCTCCAAGTCCCTTCTATTTCCCTACTGCTTAATATGGTGTTTGGCAGATGGTAGGTCTTCAGTAGATATTTGTTGAATAAATCTACTGATGAATCATTTCTCAAGCATGCCCTAGGCCTGCCTCTCCCTGCTTTTTTTTTTTTTTTCTTTGTCTTCTGCAGTCCTCCAAGCATCCTCTAGTCCCATCCCCTATATCACCACCTGACTCCATGCCCACCTGGACTGGCAACTACCTCATTATTGATTTTCTCTCCTAAAGCAGAACTTTGCTCATTCTCCCCTGTTCTCCTGCCTGGCCATGACCTATTTTAAGATATTTCCAAGCCCTCCGGCAGAGAAGCAGTAGTTTTGGACTCCTTCAGGGCTGTGTTCCAGCTGTCTCTGCTACTTGCTCTGAGCCTCAGTTTCCTCATCTGTGAGATAGCACTTACTAGTATCCCAGGGTTATTTGTGTGTCTAGAACACAATAGCAGCTGATATTTATCGAGGCTTCTCTGTATGCCAGACATTGTGCTAAATTTTTGTAGCATTCGTTCATTTAACTGTACAATGATAAAGTAGCCTTTAATCCCCATTTTACAGAAGAGGAAACTAAGAGTTAGAAAGGTTAAACAACATTCCCAGGGTTATGCTATAAGTGATAAGAGTCAGAATTTGAACTCAAGTCTGTCTGACAACAACCCATCTTCTTCTTTTTAATCCTTACCCAAGGATATGTTTATTGGGTTTAGAATGGAGGAAGAGAGAGAGAAACATCGACCGGTTGCTTCCCATACACACTCTGACCGGGGATCTAACCCACAACCATTTTTTTGGTGTATAGGATGACACTAACCAACTGAGCTACCCGGCCAGGGCGCCCATCTTCTTAACCACCGTAATACTAGTTCATGCTTGCATACTTATAAGACATTTACTGCATGCCAGATACTGTTCATACTGTGAACATAGTGCAGTAAGTATTAGTATTGTCCTTATTTTATAAAAGAGGAAATGGAAGCACTGAGAAATTAAGTGGCTTGCCCAAGGTCACACAGCTAGTTAGTGTGAAGCTGGGCAAAAATCCAGTTGGTTTGGTCCCAGATTCCACATCTTCACCACTATCCTGTCCTGCTTCACTGTGATATATTGCCTTCCTATTCTGGAAGTTCAATAAGTATTCATTGATGAATGAATCTATGCTTACATTTTTTCTATGGCTACTTATTAATTCATTCTCTCATTTCCCCCTGCAGCAGGGTTGTGCCCTTATGGCTCTCCTTACTGTTCTCCCCAAGGTCGCTAGTGAACTCCTCATTGCTAAAGTCAGCAGCCACTTCTCAACCTTCATCTTACTTAAAGCTCAGCAGCATTGGGTGCTGTTGATCCTTCCCTCCTTGTTGAAATGTTTCCTTCCTCTGTGATACTGTCTCCTTCTTCAAGAAGAATAAAGTCTCCTCAGTCTGCACTTTAAATGTGACTATTCCCCAGGATTCTGTCCTAGACTCTCTTCCCGCTCTATTTGTCCTGATGGTCCCCACACCCATGGCTTTCCGTTACTCCTTGATTTGTCCAAGTCCAGACCTCTCTCCTAGGCTCCAATCCAGCTGTGCCTGGAACAGTTCCACATGGGGATCCCAACAAGCACCCCAAAATGGCTTCTCCTCTGTGGTACCCTAATGGCACCACTTTAGTAACCAGGCCAGAAGCCTGGGCGTCGGTCTGGAGCCCTTCTAGTCCCTCATCCTTCCTGAAGAGTCAGTGGCCAAATCTTGTCAGCTTCAGTTCCTTGCATCTTACTGCTCTGTGTTCTTAACCCACTGCACCTGACCTGGGCTGTTACAGAAACCTCATACCTGACTCCCTCCTCTAAGTTCTTTTCTTCAGGTCTCCCTTAGCTTGCTAGGGACTCTCTCCCCTCAACTCTCTTGTAATTTCTTCCTCCCTCCATCTTTCCCTCCTCCCTGAATCCCAAGCAGTGTGGAGCGCATAGTCCTGGTTTCAAATTGAGGCTGTGTTAACTTGGGGAAATTGTTTCACTCGGAGCTTCAGTTTCTTCAATGGAAGGCGGGACACCTTCCTCACAGGGTTGTTATGATGATTAAACAAGATACTGTCTGTGAATTGCCTGGCATAGGGCCCAGCACACCATAAAAGCTCAGAAAATAGACTTTCTTTCTGCTTCCTCTGCTCACATCCGTCCCAGCCTCTCCTGAAGTGCCTTCTGGGAGCAAGCCCTCAGGAGAGCCAGGCTTCAGGTGCTGCCCTGGCCACTGGTCACTGTCCCTTGGGAAGCCAGTTTGTCATCCTTTTCCTCCCTCTCTTTTTCTATTCTCCCCTCTGCCCCCTACCCTTCCAGCTCTGCCTTCCGCCTCTATCTACCTCCCCATCCCATCTCTCCAGGCCCACTGTTCCTGTCTCTGACTTCCTCCCCTTTCTGTATTAACTCCACTCGCTTTCCTTGGCCATGTACACTCACTCTCCCTCAGTCTTGCTCCCTGTCATCCACCCACCAGAACTCTTTCCTTTCTCCCTTAGGCCTGGCCCTGTGAGACCTCCACCTCCCTTTGCTCACCTGAGCCACCCTCTTCTTCCTCCACTTCTGTGCCACTCGCTTTAATAGCTCTCCTCCTCACCCTGTTCTCTTTTGGGTCCCTGCCCCTCCCTGGCGCTGGGACAGGAAGTTGAGGGAGGAGGCCTGAGTGGTGCCAGCTCCCCCAGCCTGCTTTCCCTTCTGTACCTCGGGCCACTCCTATACTTCTTCCTGGAGAATCCCCTTCCCTCATGGTCCCCCTATTCCTTCCCCAACCCACTTTTCCTTCCTCTCCCATGTATCCCTGCTCCCAGGCGCTATAGACACACAGGCAGCGGGGTGGGGGGAGGATTGACATCACATTGCAGGCCCCAATGAACAGTCTCGCCCCTCCCCCTCCTAATGAGAACCAGCTGTGGTTCCAGAGGCCCAGATGTGGGGGTAGAGGAGGAGAGCAGGATGGAGCCAGAGGACAGAGTAACAGGACGGGGACAGAGTGAGGGCATGCAGCAAGGCAGAACTGGGTGGGAGAAGAGGTGTGACAGATCTGGGGAAAGAAAAGAGATCTGGGCAGGAGGCAGGACAGACAGATTAGGGAAAGACAAGATGGATGGTTGATCTGGAGGAAGGGATGGGACAGACCTGGAGAGGGAAAGAGACAGGAACAGGGAGGAGGAGCAAGTCTTGGGGAAGAGGCAGTGAGAAACACTGGACAGATGGGGGAGATGGTGCTGAGAAGAGAGTTGGAGAGAGGATGAGACAGTCTCGGGAGAGAGTCTGGAGTTCGAGTTTGGAACTGGAAGCCCTGGAGCAGGAAGTGGTGAGGCAGAGTCCAGACAGAGGCCCCAGGGACCTAGAGGTCACAGCTGCAGCCACAGAGCTGACCACTAGTGCCCCGGCAGCATGTGTGAGAGCATGCCTGCGTGTAGGTGGGTCTGCAAGTGTTTGCGCGCGTGCCTGTCTGTGTGAGACTGTGCATGTGTGAAGGTGGGTCTGTCTGTGAGTATGGGAAGGTAGTGTGTGGGAGTGTGCCTGTGTGTATACATGGCAGGGGTGGTGTATCTGCTTCCCCATGTGAATGTGCCTGTCCATGTGAGGCCTATGAGAAAGCACCTTTTTGTGTGTGTCTTTATGTATACCTGCATGTGAGTGTTTGGGGGTGGGGGAGTCCATGTGAATGAATTTGCACATCTGTGTGTGTGTGAAAACATGTTTCTCTGTATTTGTGAGGAGGGTATCTATGTATGTGCCCTGGTTGTGTCTGTTGTAGCCTGTCCACGTGTGAATGAATGTGTGTTGAGTGTGCTTGTCTGCAAGTAAATTAGTGCATGTGTGGACCTGTGGCTTCATGAGTATGCACCTTTGTGTGTCCACTGTACGAGGGTTTTGGGACAGTTGGCACTGGAAAGGGATCCACGCTGGGTGATGAGGAGGGCCCCAGAGTCTACACAGTTTGGAAGAAGGGCATCTGCCTGAGTCTGAATCCCTCCTTTTCAAAGTCGATCTTTCACCTGAGCTTTTATCACATACCTTTCATATATCCTTTCATTAAAAAAATGTATTGATCATGCACTATGTGCCATGCTCTGTGCTGTACACACAGGTGAATAAGATACAATCCTGACCTTCAAATAGCTGACATTCTATCTCTGGGTGGGGAGGCAGAGAGCTATAACACAGTGTAATAAGTACATTGACCTTACTGTCCATTCTCTCCTCTCCCCACCAACCATAACTGCTTTCTCTCTACTGACTGATTAAATGAATAAAACCAACTTTTAACCCTTATGTGGAACCCAGTCTCTAGGCTTGGGCCATCCCTGTACTTTCAGTCTCTCCTCTCTTTGAATCAGGCCGATGTTCACTCTGACCTCCTTGTTCTGAACTTCTCTGACCTGTTGTTCCTTAGGGCAGCTCCATGGGCTCCTCAGTCTTGAGGCCCGGGGAAAGGGATCTTAGTGCACACATAAGGACCCCAGAACTCTGAAGCTGGGATGAGGAGACCCATGAGAGAGCATCTACCAAATGCCCAGTTCTGGGCTCCTTGCTTCCATTGCCTCTAATTCTCAAAAAAATCCCACAGAGTAGGTCTTACCAAAGCCATTTTAGAGATTAGGAAAACAACAGAGATCGGACTCAAATTCAACTCAAACTCTGGAGACCCTGCTCTTTTTATAGCCTCACACAGATGGGAGAGTGTGGGGGCTGGGAGTATAAGCAGGGGCCCAGAAACTCTCCTTCCTTAGCAAGATAGGAAGTCCTAGAGCAGAGCAAATCTGTATAGACCCAAGGACACAGTTTTGTAGCCACAGGACTGACCATGATGTCTCAAGGGCACAGGCTTACATGTGTTTGTCATCTTAGTTGGCATGTCCATGACTATTTCTCTGTGTCAGTAGGTGAGTGTGGTAGTGTGCAATTCTGAGACTCCAACCATTCATTCAGCACTGATTGCCTGCTGACACTATACCTCTACTAAACGCTGGAGAATCAGAGACTAAATAGGACCATCAGGTTGCTGTCCTCAGGGAGCCTCCAATTCTGAAGGGAGGCAGACATGTGAACAAATCAGCGCTGCTATGCAATAATGTCAGTGTGCATCAAAAGCAGTGGGAGCCCAGCAGAGGGTCCAGCTGGCTCTGTAGGGGGTGATAGAGATGTAGAAGATTCCACAGAACACAGAACACTTGAATTGTATCTTGAAGTTTGAGTAGGAGATGGCCACTTGGAGAGGATTTATAGGGGATATCTCAGACCGAGAGAATACTTCATACAAGGCAAGGAGTTGGGAAGGAACATGATAATGGTTTATTGTTGGAATGCAGGGTATGGTGGAAAAAGGAAAGGGTGGGCACACTAGAGAGGTTGGACTTTATATTTTTGGCCAGAAATTCTATACGTAGTGTTCATGAACCCTTGAAACTACAGACACAGTTTGTGAGTATGTGTATCTGCATTTTTTTCCCCTGGAGAGGCAGTAGTTTCTGCTCTAAGTAATGGGGAACCAGTGGAAGCCTTTTGTCAGGAGTGGTTTTTTGAGAGCTCTGGTCAGGTGGAGATGGATCAGATGATCCAAGCCAGGAGGTTAGGGGACCAGTAAGGAGCAGAATTGAAAGGAGAGATGACAAAACTGGCACTGGGACAGCAGCAGTGGGAAAGAGAGGAAAGGGCACCCTTGAGACATGTCTAATTGAGATGGTTAGGTTTGGATAACTAATTGGAAATAAGACTAAAGAAAAGTAAGGAAGCCAGGAGAGCTTCCAGATTTCTGGCTTGGACACCTGGATGAGTGGTGGTGCTGTTCCCAGGAAAAGGACTGGAAGAAGAAAATCAGCTTGAGGTGAAGGCTGGGGATCCAGAATATGGCTGGACATGTGTCTCCAGAGCTAGAAATGGAGATCAGAAAGTTATTAGCAGATAGGTGGTACATAAAAAATGATTGCTATGCCCTAGCTAGTTTGACTCAGTGAATAAAGAGTCGGCCTGCGGACTGAAGGGTCTTGGGTTTGATTCCAGTCGAGGGCACATGCCTGGGTTGCAGGCTCGATTCCCAGTGGGGGGCGTGCAGGAGGCAGCCAATCAATGATTCTTTCACATCATTGATATTTCTAGCTCTCTCTCCCTCTCCCTTCCTCTCTGAAAGCAATAAAAAATATATTTAAAAAAAATTATTGATACATTTGAATTGAAGGCATGGGAAAGGATAAGGTCTCCCAGGCAGAGTGTGGAGAGGGGGAATGATGTGACCAGGATTGAGTCCTGAAAAAAACCAATTTTTTTAATCTTCACCCAAGGATATGTTTTTCATTGATGAGAGAGAGAGAGAGAGGAAAGAGAAACATCTATCAGTTGCCTCCCATATGTGTCCCAACTGAGAATCGAATCCACAACCTAGGTATGTGTCCTGCATGGGACAACACTCCAACTAACTGAGCCACCCACCCAACTAAAGAGCACCAATTTTTAAAGGATGGGTAGAGGAAGAACTTGCACAGGAGATGGAGGAGTGGACAGAGAATGGAAGGAAGAGGTGGGATCACCATGTGAAGCCAAGACGAGTAGGCTCCAAGAAGCCAATGACCACTAATCCAGTGTTCCAGAAGGATGCAGTAAGAGGAGGATTAAAAAAGTGCCCATTAGATGCAGGACATAGAAATGAGTGGAAGCTTAGTGAAAGCAATGTCATAGGAGAGGAAGTTTCACTTCATAGAGGGTGGAGGCTGTGAGAAGTGAGAAATTGGAATAAATGAATCAACCTTTCAGAGAGGGTTGCTCTCACTTAGTCACTAAATGCCATCTTGAGGCTTTAGGTCTCCTCCTTCTTGAACTTCAGTAGCATTTGAAACCCTGGCTCTCCTTAGCTTCAGAGTACCTCCCCTCTCTGGTTTTCTGTCTGTCTTTCTCTCTGGCCAGTTAAAGATATCTTTGTCCAGCTCATGGTTCAGGCCAGAAATTTGCCCATCATACTTGACTTCTCCCACTACCTCCTCCTTTGCCTTCAAACAGTCATCAATCCCTGTCTATTCTACCTCCTGCAGACCTAGCCACTTCTGCAGACCTTTCCACTACTGTCATTTTCATTGCTAACACTCATCCAAGTCACCATCAAAGCCATGCCAGCGCCTGGACTCCCACGAGTGTGTTACAAGGGCTGTCCTAAGATAACCATCTTCACAACATGTAAGTCAGATCTTGGCACATCCCTTCTTAAAATACTTTTGTGACTTCTGTTTGCTTTTAGGATAAAGTCAAAACCATCAAAATGGCTTATGAGTCCCTGCCCCATTTGAGAATCTGAGGGCATTCAGACCTGAACAATAGGAACAAAACAATCTGCTGAGAGCAGGGTCAGGTTGGGATGGGAACCTGCCAGGAGAAGATGAGTGGGTCCTGAGGAGTCCTGAAGCAGAGGTTTCCTGGGTGTGAGGCAGCACAAGGCCCAAACCCCAGTCTCCCTGAACTGCTGATTCCTTCCCCTTCATGACCTTTTCCCTTCTGATTTTCTCCCAGGTCAGAAAGCCTGCACTGGAGTCAGTGCTTGAATTGGACCTGGTCCAAAGCCTGAGATCAAGCTGGGCCCAGAGCCTGGCCTGGATCCAGAGCCCAAGTCACATCTGGTCTTGCGCCTGTCATGCAGAAGAAGCTGGGCACTGTGCCTTCCTGCACTGGCATGCAGGGCCCCAGGCCCCTCCCCCTGCTCCCACTGCTGCTACTGCTGCTGGGGACCAGGGTGCCAGGAGCCTGGGGTCAGGCTGGGAGCTTGGACCTGCAGATTGATGAGGAGCAGCCAGCAGGCACGCTGATTGGGGACATCAGTGCAGGGCTTCCGGCAGGCACGGCAGCACCTCCCATGTACTTCATCTCTGCGCAGGAGGGCAGCGGTGTGGGCACAGACCTGGCCATTGACGAGCACAGTGGGGTGGTCCGTACAGCCCGTGTCTTAGACCGTGAGCGGCGGGATCGCTACCGCTTCACTGCAGTCACTCCTGACGGTGCCACCGTGGAAGTTACTGTACGAGTGGCTGACATCAATGACCATGCCCCAGCCTTCCCACAGGCTCGTGCTGCCCTGCAGATACCTGAGCACACAGCTCTTGGCACTCGCTACCCGCTGGAGCCGGCTCGTGATGCAGACGCTGGCCGCCTAGGAACCCAGGGCTATGCGTTGTCTGGTGATGGGGCTGGAGACACCTTCCGGCTGGAGACACGTCCTGGTCCGGATGGGGCTCCCGTGCCTGAGCTGGTAATTACTGGGGACCTGGACCGAGAGAACCGCTCACACTATATGCTGCAACTGGAGGCCTACGATGGTGGGTCACCCCCTCGGAGGGCCCAGGCCCTGTTGGATGTGACACTGCTGGACATCAATGACCATGCCCCGGCCTTCAATCAGAGTCGCTATCATGCTGTGGTGTCTGAGAGCCTAGCCCCCGGCAGCCCAGTCTTGCAGGTGTATGCATCTGATGCCGATGCCGATGCCAATGGGGCTGTGACGTATGAGATCAACCGGAGACAGAGCGAGGGCGATGGGCCCTTCTCCATTGATGCACACACGGGGCTGCTGCGGCTGGAGCGGCCATTGGACTTCGAGCAACGGCGGGTCCATGAATTGGTGGTGCAAGCACGGGATGGTGGGGCTCACCCTGAGCTGGGCTCGGCTTTTGTGACTGTGCACGTGCGAGATGCTAATGACAATCAGCCCTCCATGACTGTCATCTTCCTCAGTGCAGACGGCTCCCCCCGAGTGTCCGAGGCCGCCCCACCTGGCCAGCTTGTTGCTCGCATCTCTGTGTCAGACCCAGATGATGGTGATTTTGCCCACGTCAACGTGTCCCTGGAGGGTGGAGAGGGCCACTTTGCCTTAAGCACCCAGGACAGCGTCATCTACCTGGTGTGTGTGGCTCGGCAGCTGGATCGGGAGGAGCGGGATGCCTATAACTTGCGGGTTACCGCCACCGACTCAGGCTCACCCCCACTGCGGGCTGAGGCTGCCTTTGTGTTGCATGTCACTGATGTCAATGACAACGTGCCTGCCTTTGACCGCCAGCTCTACCGACCTGAGCCCCTGCCTGAGGTTGCACTGCCTGGCAGCTTCGTGGTGCGGGTGATGGCCCGGGATCCTGACCAGGGCACCAACGGTCAGGTCACCTATAGCCTGGCCCCAGGCAGCCACACCCGCTGGTTCTCCATCGACCCCACCTCAGGCGTCATCACCACGGCGGCTTCACTGGACTATGAGTTGGAACCCCAGCCACAGCTGATTGTGGTGGCCACGGATGGGGGCTTGCCCCCTCTCACCTCCTCCGCCACAGTTAGCGTGGCCCTACAAGATGTGAATGATAACGAGCCTCAGTTCCAGAAGACTTTCTACAATGCTTCACTGCCCGAGGGCACCCAGCCTGGAACCTGCTTCCTACAGGTACACAGTGGGGTGCTGCTATGGGCAGGAGAGGATCAGAGGGCCTCAGGGGAGCTCAGAACAAGAACTAAGCCTTTCAGTCACCATCTGTTGATGGTGACTTATGCCAGAGGGTTTGGTTCTATCCTGTGAGCTCCAAAGTCTGTGCAGAGGGTAAGGGTTAGTGAAAAGATGAGAGAGCAGGCCGGCAAATAACCTAAGTCTGGCCAGAAGGGAATCTTGGTAGTTGGAATTAAGATTCGGTCTAGAGAAAAAGTGTCTTGTGATGTCAAGAATTAACTTACCCACTATGAGTCCAGCACGGCTGAGCCCTGGGAACAAAGAAAGGTGACAGTCTTGGTGGAGAGACACACCAGTAACTAGTGCTGTAGCAGGCTGCATATGAGCTGCTGTGGAAACCCAGAGGACAAGCCTTTGAAGAACCAATGAGACTTTGTCAAATGGATAATACAGGGTGTGTGAATAGGGGCTCCAGACCTACAGAAAGAGCTGCAGAACACCATGATGTGTTCAGGGGACTTCGTTGTTGAGATGAAGTTGTGCTGATGAGAAAGCGTTGGAGAGAGATGAGACAAAATTGTAGACAGAAACCAGATTATAAGCTTTGACTTTATCTTAAAAACCATAGGGAGCCCTGGCCAGTGTGGCTCAGTGGGATAGATGTTGGCCCGTGCACCCAAAGGTTGCAGGTTCAATTCCTGATCAGGGCACATAGACGGGTTGCGGCTCATTCCTCAGTAGGGAGCATGCAGGAGGCAGCTGAACAATGTTTACTAGTACTCTCACATCAATGTTTCTCTTTCCCTCTCCCTTCCTCTCTTTCTAAAAAAATCAATTAAAAATATATATTTTTAAAAACCCATAGGGAGCCAATGAAGGGCTCTAGGCAAATCTGACATGTCTTTTGGAAAGATTGCTTTGGCTGCACCATGGAGTATGGATGCCAGAGGGGAGACTGGAGGTAGGGATGTCTCTTAGGAGACTAATGCTTGAAGTTGTTATGTCTCAGAAGTCCACCAGACCCCTGAACATCTCAGGGGCTCCCTGTCAGCTTAGACTTCCAGGCCAGTCTAGGCTGGGCCTGGCTGATCCTCTCCCTTCTTAGGTTATTTGCCTGCCTGCTGCTGTCCAGCTCCCACCCACACTCGCATGCGTTTACTGTCCCTCCTGGCCCAGGACCAATGGGCTATGGCTTCCAAACTTCTTTCTCCTCACTAGTGCCTGAAGCAAGAGGGCAACTCTCCAGGTGGTTTCCTGGAGTTTTTACTGTTAGTAACCATAGGGAAGCAGGCATAAAAATAACCAGTGGGTGTTCATAATGGTTACAAGAAGTCTTAATATTCGATTCACTCAGCATACATTTAGAGTATCTACCAGGTTTCAGTCGTTGTGTTAGGGACACAGAATACAGTAATGAATGAATCATTTCAACTCCCCTCCGCCAACACCACCACACACACACTTCATGGAGTTTATAATGTAGAGGGGGAGATTCATGTGCAAAGAGACAATTTTACTGCAATAAGAAAACATCCATGATGGGGATACATGTGAGGTACAGAAAGGCAATATAAATGTCTTCCCAAAGGTGAGGATCCTTGAGCTCAGACTTAAAGGGTAAGCAGGAGTTTATGAGGGCACAGGACAGGGGAAGGTACCAAGCAGAGGTGACATGCACAGAGTGGGAGAGCTGACTTGTTTGAGGGTGTGAGATGGGAGAGTGGAAGATGAGACTGCAGGGAGGCCAGACAGTGAAAAGTCCAGCCAAGCCACGAGGTGTGAGCTTTTTTCTTTAGGGAACATTGAAGCTTTCTGAGTAGAGGAGTAATCTGATGATATTTGTTTTCTGAAAAATACTTTTGACGATCAGTGTAGAGCAGTGGTTCACAGCTTAAGGTGATTTTGACCTCTGGAGGGGACATTTGGCAATGTCCAGAGACATTTTTTATTGTCACAACGGGTGGGATGCCACTGGTACCTAGTGGGTATAGGCCAGGGATCCTATAATGCACCACGACAAAGAGCTGTCTGGTCCAAAATGTCAATCGTGCTGAGTTGAGAAACACTGGTGTAGAGGAAGGAGGGAGGATCAGACAGCTATGAGATGTGAACTTAACAGTTCAGGGAAGAGACAACCCACGCTAGGTCAGGACAGTGATAATGGTGATGGAAAGAAATAGACAAATAGGAGAGATAATGAGGATTTACTTAGTCCCTGGTTGATTGATATACCGGGAGAGGAAAAGGGAAGAACACATTTCTGGCTTGAGCGACTGTGTGGATGGAAGAGTCATTAGAGAGGGGTTTGGAATGATCATGACTTTAGTTTTGGACAGGTTGCATTTTAGGTGCCTGTGAGGACATCCAAGTGGAGATGCTGAGCAGGCACCTTACAAGTTTGGAACTCAGAGAAGTGATCTGGGTCAAAGTATAGACAATGGTCAAAGCCACAGAAGTGGAAGAGAAGACCCTAAGCAAGTGTGTAGTGTGAGAAAAGGCCAGGGAGAGATTCCAGGGAACAAAAACTTGTAACAACGGGCAGAGTAAGGGGAAGTCAAAGGAAGACTGGGGGGTGGGGAAACTGGGGGGAAACTGGAGAGCGTAGTGTCAAGAAGTCAAAGTGGGAGAAACACCTGGGAAGGAGGTCAGGATGAGCTGGTGCAGTAAGTTTGTAGTCTGTTAGGAGTTTTAGAGAGTTCACAGATAAGGGTCTTTATATTCTCCTTGAAATAGTGCATTTGATGAGAGGTTTGGGTGGGGTGGGGAGAAGAGTTACAGTTTTGGAGAGAGATTGCTGGGTAGCAGGGCGGAGAGCCTGCTGAAATGGAGATTGTGCATTTGCAGTGGAACCTCTGAGCAGGGGCTTCAGAGGCTGGGAAATTCACTTCTGCCTTGGTCATTTCCAGTCAATGGCTGCTGTGCCTTCTGGGGTCAGTTCCTGACAACTTCCCCTGACCACTATTTATTGCTTTCTTCCTGCAGCGAGTCAGAGGGCAAAGGTCTTTAACAGCTTCTGGAGATGGTGCCGCAGCTGTGCTGCAGCCTGCAGGCTTGATGCAGGGGAAGTTTGTCTCCTGGGATATCGGGCCCACGGCCACAGTAACGAGTTGGAGCGGGAGCTGTTTCCAGGGTCCAGCCATGGCAGGGTCTTAGTGTCTCTCAGGAGGGTAAACAATGGCACAAATCATTTCTGTCAAGGGCCCGGGCAACGATTAGAAGTCCTTGGCCAGCCTTCTCCCTGAGCAACATTTTCTGGCTCAGAAAGGGGAACTCTCCAGCTTCCTTTTACAGCATATCATGACCCTGAGGCCCTTGGATCCACAAAGAGCACTTTGTCACAGGCTACCGCAGTCGGCACCAGCTAGCCCACTATTGAGGCCCTAATGTGCACCCATGATATAAAAGTCAGTTTGAAAGAAGTTTTTGTTGTAAGGCAGGGCAATCAGAATGTCCGTTTACTCAATGAACAAATACACATAGAGGACCTAGGGTATGCCTGGCCCTATCCTGGCCTTGGAGCTCCCAGAATGGTGTCTCCTGCTGATCCAGCTCTGAAATGTTCAGAGGCTCCTGATATTGGTGTCCAATCATTCAACTTTTTCTGACCCAGTCTGGGAGATTATCAAGAATTAACCAGGAAAGCCTTTCCCTATTTCTTAGTTTTGGAGAGCCCCTGCAACTGAATGACTTCAATATTGGACTTGCAATATAGACCTGCAATTCTCCCTCTCCCACTTCCAATGAAGTTTGCTTAAGAGGTGAAAGGGAAGCTAAAGTTGCATGAGCCACAACCATAAATCCATAGAGCAGACCCTGATCACTTCAGTCATCAAATTCCAGTATCAGTCAGATCTCATTCTGTAATGACCAAACTCAATAAAGAGTAACCCTATGACATCAGCCTCTATAGTTTTATCAGTCAGCTAGTTCTCTACTTGGAGTGATGAGAGTTGGTGATGTTATTCACTCCCTGTGATCCACCAGGAATTTGCAGTCAGAGCCCTTTAGCTCTCTTCTTCATAAGTGAAATTGGTCCTCATTCTCTGCAGATTTTGTATCTGTCAGTTTGCTGACTCTCTAAAATTTAGGTGTGACCCTAAAATCAATACTTGTGGAACTTTTGCAGTCATTCTCGGACATGGGCAGAGTGATGAAAAATTCTAGTTACCTAACGCACACAGTTTCAGCTGAGGCTGAACATGGCCAGGCTCTGCCTTCACATTTCAGTTCTTATACTGTAAACAAGAGTCCTTCATGCAGTCTGTTTAGTGCCAGGTTTTTTGCATTTTTGTGCTTTTTGTTGGTGATTTTGCTGTTTACAGTGGTCCCCAGGTGTGGTGCTGAAGTGCTGTCTAGTGTTCCTAAGCACAAGAAGGCTGTGATGTGCCTTATGGAGAAAACAGTATGTGTATTCAGATTAACTTTATTCAGATAAGAGTTATAGTGTCATTGGCCATGTGTTCAATGTTAACAAATCAATCTATATATATAAAAAGCCAGCGACCAGAACACTGGAACGACCGAATGACTTGAATGACCGGTCACTATGATGCCTACTGCGCCCAGCCAACCAGCCCAATCGATTGGGGGCGAGGCCAGCCGGCCAACCTCCCACATTCCCTTCCTCCCCTCCTTCAACCTCCCCCCTTCCTCCGCTGGCCCGGCATGATAGGCCTACATCAGGGTGGGCCGGCCAGATCCCACCTGTACATGAATTTATGCACTGGGCCTCTAGTAATATATATTAAGTTAGGTGTCTTTGAACAGAAACACACGTAAAACAAGGTTATGTATTGACAAGTTGACAAAAATGTTGTGACAAGAGGCTCACAGGAACCTCACACAGGCAATGTGTTTTGGTGTGTATCCTACTAATTCCCTCTGTGTGTCCACCATCTAGAGACTCTGAGCCCCAGGTGGCTCAGGGCCTGCTCCTCCTAATTGCCATGTATCTCTGGCTCTTCTGGCCAAAAAGATGTGGCAACACTCACCCCAGCCTCTTCCGCAGGTGACAGCCACAGATGCAGACAGTGGCCCATTTGGCCTCCTCTCCTATTCCTTGGGTGCCGGACTTGGGGCCCCAGGGTCTCCCCCTTTCCGCATTGATGCCCACAGTGGTGACGTGTGCACGACTCAGACCCTGGACCGTGACCAGGGGCCCTCAAGCTTCGACTTCACGGTGACAGCTGTGGATGGGGTGAGTGGGCAGACCGTGGGCAGGGTGGGACATTGGGATAGAGCATTCACCAAGGCCAGATAAAGCCCACCTGACTTATGGCTACATATCTCACCAGGGAGGCCTCAAGTCCATAGTGTATGTGAAGGTGTTTGTATCAGACGAGAATGATAACCCACCTCAGTTCTATCCACGGGAGTATGCTACCAGTCTGAGCGCCCAGAGTCCACCAGGCACAGCCGTGCTGAGGGTGCGTGCTCATGACCCCGACCAGGGGCCCCATGGGCGACTTTCCTACCACATCCTGGCTGGCAATAGCCCCCCACTCTTTGCCTTGGATGAACACTCAGGTGAGGATCCTTCTGTACCCAGGGTTTATCCCACACCCCTTTCCCACCTGCCTAAATGAAGCATTGCCCCTCTTTAAACTCTGTTGTTTCCTTATACATCTCTGCTCTATCTCTCTTCCCAGGGCTGTTGACAGTAGCCTGGCCTTTGGCCAGGCAGGTCAACTCTGTGGTGCAGCTGGAGATTGGGGCTCGGGATGGAGGTGGCCTGAAGGCAGAGCCCAGTGCCCAAGTCAACATCAGCATTGTGCCTGGAACCCCCATACCACCTGTATTTGAACAACTACAGTATGTCTTTTCTGTGCCAGAGGATGTGGCACCAGGCACCAGTGTGGGCATAGTTCAGGCACACAACCCACCAGGTATCATTTATCATTATTCCCACTTAGCGCCATACCCAGACACCCCGATTATAACCCTCGGTCTCCATCTCAGAGTACCCCAGATAGCCCCAATACAAAACACTCTGGTTCCAGTTCCCAACACCTTTTTGGGCATGTGCAGGCACTCTGCTTTATCCTCAGCCACGTGAATATGACCTTAGTGCCATCCAGTTTCTCTGCCAACACCTGCCCCGCCCCCTATTCCTTTGAAAGGCACAGGAGTGAGCATAGTGTAACCCCTCTTGGGATCAGAATCTGGACCCAACTCAATAGGTGCCCCTCCATCTCTTTTCTGACCACTCTCTCCTCCCTAGGTCGCTTGGGCCCAGTGACACTCGCCCTATCAGGTGGGGATCCCCGAGGACTCTTCTCCCTAGATGGGGCCTCGGGGCTGTTACAGACACTTCGCCCTCTGGATCGGGAGCTGCTGGGGCCAGTGCTGGAGCTGGAGGTGCGGGCAAGCAGTGGAGTGCCCCCAGCTTTCACTGTAGCTCGGGTGCGTGTGCTGCTGGATGATGTGAATGACAATTCCCCTGCTTTCCCTGCACCTGAAGACACAGTATTGCTGCCACCAAGCACTGCCCCAGGGACCCTCATCTATACACTGCGTGCTCTGGACCCAGACTCAGGCGTTAACAGTCGAGTCACGTTTAACCTTCTTGCTGGAGGTGATGGGGTCTTTACCGTGGATCCCACCACAGGCCACGTACGACTTATAGGACCTCTGGGGACCCCAGGGGGGCCAGCGCATGAACTAGACCTGGAAGCCAGGGATGGAGGCTCCCCACCCCGCACCAGCCACTTTCGACTGCGGGTGGTGGTACAGGACTTGGTGACCCGTGGGCTGGCTCCCCACTTCGACAGCCCTACCTACCGTGTGGACCTGCCCTCAGGCACCATCCCTGGAACTCAGGTTCTGCAAGTGAAGGCTCGAGCACCTGATGGGGGCTCTGTCACCTACCACCTTGCAGGAGATGGGCCAAGCAGCCCTTTTGGCCTAGAGCCACAGAGTGGGTGGCTATGGGTGCGGGCAGCACTGGGCCGTGAGTCCCAGGAGTTGTACACACTAAAGGTAATGGCAGTGTCTGGGTCCAAAGCTGAGTTGGGGCAGCAGACGGGCACGGTCACTGTAAGGGTCAGCATCCTCAATCAGAATGACCACAGTCCCCGCTTGTCTGAGGAGCCCACCTTCCTGGCTGTGGCAGAGAACCAGCCCCCAGGGACCAGTGTGGGCCGGGTCTATGCCAGTGACCGGGACTCGGGACCCAATGGACGCCTGACCTACAGCCTACGACAGATGTCAGAAGACAGCAAGGCCTTCCGCATCCACCCCCAGACTGGTGAGTACTGGCATCCAAATTCGGAGACCCCATAGCCTCATCCTCAGATTGGTGAAGCATCAGATAGGATCCCCAGAGCCTGGTCAAGAAGACCAGCACTAAGCTTGGAGTTTCACCCTGGGTTTCCCTCCCACACTCCCCAAACCCTAACTTCTCAGTTACAGGCCTCTGGCTCTGCATCCCTAGCTATTCCATACATGACCCTTCTCCTGCACTCCCAGGAGAAGTGACCACCCTCCAAACCCTGGACCGAGAGCGGCAGAGCAGCTACCAGCTCCTGGTGCGGGTGCAGGATGGGGGGAGCCCACCCCGCAGTACCACAGGCACCGTGCACATCGCAGTGCTTGACCTCAACGACAACAGTCCCACCTTCCTGCAGGCTTCAGGGGTTGCTGGCGGGGGCCTCCCTATACAGGTATGTGAGGGGGGAAGGACTCTATCCTGAAGAAGTGAGAGGGAATGGGCGTCTCCCCATAAAGCTGTAGCTGTAGGTAAGAGAGATGCTTTTTGGAACAGGTGTGAGAGCAAAAAAGGGGCTCTGCACACAGGTGAGGGGAACTTCATCCTGGGTTGTCTCAAGAACAGGAAAGAGACAACTGTAGGCAAGTTGTGTGTCCCCACAGGTACCAGACCGTGTGCCTCCAGGGACACTGGTGACGACCCTGCAGGCCAAGGACCCGGATGAAGGGGAGAATGGGACCATCCTGTACACGCTGACTGGTATGGGGGTGGAGAGAAGGGAGTTGATGGGTGTGACACACCCTCATGACCTGCCCAGCTCTGGGACCCAGGCCCTCACCCTTCCACTGCCTATCCCCAGGTCCTGGCTCAGAGCTCTTCTCTCTGCACCCTCACTCAGGGGAGCTGCTCACTGCAGCACCCCTGATCCGAGCTGAGCGGCCCCACTATGTGCTGACTCTGAGTGCTCATGACCAAGGCAGCCCTCCTCGGAGTTCCAGCCTCCAGCTGCTGGTGCAGGTATGGCTGCCCCGCCTCCAATCTGTCCACTTGGCCACTGCTGTGGACCCACCTCCGATAGCTCCACCTTCATTGGGTCCTTTTCCCCTCTCCTAAGGCTACTCTGAGGACCCTTCCTGCTACCCATGGGCAAACCCAGACCCCTTTTTACACGGGTCCCCCTGCTTTCTTCCTCCTGCCTCCGTCCACAACAGGTGCTTCCCTCAGCTCACTCGGCTGAGCCTCCACCAGATCCTTCAGAGCCAGACCCAGCGGCACCCGTGCCTGTAGTGCTGACGGTGACAGCAGCCGAGGGGCTGCAGCCTGGCTCCCTATTGGGCTCTGTGGCGCCGCCTGAGCCAGCGGGTGTGGGAGCACTCACCTACACCCTGGTGGGCGGCGCGGACCCAGAGGGTACTTTCGCGCTGGAGGCGGCTTCGGGGCGCTTGTACTTGGCGCGGCCGCTGGACTTTGAGGCAGGCCCAGCGTGGCGCGCGCTCACGGTGCGCGCCGAGGGGCCGGGCGGCGCGGGCGCGCGACTGTTGCGCGTACAGGTGCGTGTGCAAGACGAGAACGAGCACGCGCCGGCCTTCGCCCGCGACCCTCTGGCGCTGGCGCTCCCGGAGAACCCAGAGCCCAGCGCTGCGCTGTACACTTTTCGCGCTTCCGACGCCGACGGTCCCGGCCCCAACAGCGACGTGCGCTACCGCCTGCTGCGCCAGGAGCCTCCCGCGCCCGCGCTGCGCCTGGACGCGCGCACCGGGGCACTGAGCGCGCCTCTGGGCCTGGACCGCGAGACCACGCCCGCGATGCTACTGCTGGTGGAAGCCACCGACCGGTCCCTCAATGCCAGCCGCCGCCGCACAGCGCGCGTCTCCGCGCGTGTCTTTGTCACTGACGAGAATGACAACGCTCCAGTCTTCGCCTCGCCCTCACGTGTGCGCCTCCCCGAAGATCAGCCGCCTGGGCCTGTGGCGCTGCACGTGGTAGCCCGGGACCCGGACCTGGGTGAGGCCGCACGCGTGACCTATCGCTTGGCTGCTGGCGGGGACGGCTACTTCCGGCTACACTCAAGCACTGGTGAGTTGTGTCTGGTGGCCAGGTGTGAGGAGGGTGTGATACGAAGGGAATGCGGAGGTTTCCTTCCAACCTGCTTTACTGATCACCTAGGAGCGCTGTCCCTGGTGCGGCCCTTGGACCGCGAACTTCGAGCTGAGCACCTCCTGACTGTGGTGGCCTCTGACCACGGCTCCCCACCGCGCTCAGCCACGCAGCTCCTAACTGTCAGTGTCGCTGATGTCAACGACGAGGCACCGGCTTTCCAGCAGCAGGAATACAGCGTCCTCTTGCGGGAGAACAGCCCACCTGGCACATCTCTGCTCACTCTGCGGGCAACCGACCCAGACCTGGGTAAGACCTTGCAGGGTGGGGGAGTTGAGAGACTAGGACAAGAAAGGAATATATATATACTAGATGCCCAGTACACAAAATTTGTGCACGAGGGTGTGTGTCCCTCAGCCCAGCCTGCACCCTCTCCAATCTGGGACCCCTCCAGGGATGTCCGACTGCTTGTTTAGGCCCAAACCCGGTAGGATTGGGCCTAAACGGGCAGTCGGACATCCCTCTCACAATCCAGGACTGCTGGCTCCCAACTGCTCGCCTCCCTGCCTTCCTGATTGCCCCTAACTGCTTCTGCCTGCCAGCCTGATCACCCCCTAACCACTCCCCTGCCAGCCTGATTGATGCCTAACTGCTCCCCTGCCAGCCCAATTGTCCCTATCTGCTCTCCCCTGCAGACCTGGTCACCCCCAACTGCCCTCCCCTGCAGGCCTGGTCACCCCTAATTGCCCTCCCCTGCAGGCTTGATCGCCCCCAGCTGCCCTCCTTTGCTGGACTGCTCGCCCACAACTGCCCTCCCTTACAGGCCTGGTCCCTCCCAATTACCCTCCCCTGCTGGCCATCTTGTGTCCACAGGGGGGCAACCATCTTTGACCAAATGGGTCCAGCCATCTTGTGTGTTGGAGTGATGGTCAATTTGCATATTACTCTTTATTAGATAAGAAGGATAAGATATATATAATCACCCTCCATGCTGCCCCTCCTCAGGGGCCAATGGGCAGGTGACCTATGGAGGCATCTCTGGCGAGAGCTTCTCCCTGGACCCAGACACTGGAGTTCTCACAACTCTTCGGGCCCTGGATCGGGAGGAACAGGAGGAGATCAACCTGACAGGTACACATTAACAGGACCCTGAAAACCTTAGAGGTGTTGTAATCCCCAGTGTTACATAAGTAAAACCCCCAATTACCTTCTAGAAGCTTCCACCCATTACAGCACAGCTTCTGTTACATTTTTTTTATCCTTTTGGGGAGTCAGCAATTTGGCAGAGTGCAGGGTCAACTGATTTCTAGGCCGTCACCAGTGTGACACAAACTTTCAAATGCATAATGTCACAGCTATGCGCTCTAGGATTCCCTCAGATTGTACTGCAGTCATTTAACAGAGGAGCATATTTGAGTACCTGAGAGGTGAACTGACTTGCTCAAGGTAACACAGCTTGAAAGGGGCAAAGCTGGAACTTGAACCCAGATCTTTTGATACCTCATTTAATGTCACACCACCGCTACATCTTGCATGCACCAAGCATGGGGGATGAGAAGAAAGTAACAGCTCTGAAACCTGTATATTTATGTGTGCATGTCCACATGTAGGCACCTATGTGCTTGTGGGGTGTAGAGAGATGGACATTTTCTGTTTTGTGTGTGCACCTGGTAAACGTGTGTGAACACTGTGTGGTATAGATTTCTCCATGGGATGGGAGCAGACTAGAGCTCATTGATTTTCCTTCTTCATAGTGTATGCCCGAGACAGGGGGTCACCTCCGCTGTTGACCCATGTCACAGTACGAGTGGCTGTAGAGGATGAGAATGACCATGCCCCAACCTTTGGGAGTGCCCATCTCTCCCTGGAAGTGCCCGAGGGCCAGGACCCCCAAACCCTTACCACGCTGCGGGCTTCTGACCCAGATGTGGGAGCAAATGGGCAGTTGCAGTATCGCATCCTGGGTGAGAACCACATATTCCATGTTGGCCTATGTCAGACTCAATGTGTCAGGGTCTCCTTTTTATTCTCCTTATGTATTCCTCTTTTTTTCCCCTGTGCATATATCTTTGTCTCTGGGTGTCTCCCGTGCTTCTTCAGCTCTAGCTCCCTCTATGACTCTATTTTTAACTTTGCTTCTTTTTCTTTCTTGCCTGTCCCTGTAGAGCAGGGGTCCTCAAACTTTTTAAACAGGGGGCCAGTTCACTGTCCCTCAGACGGTTGGAGGGCCGGACTATAGTTAAAAAAAAAACAACTATGAACAAATTCCTATGCGCACTGCGGGCCCGGGACGAGTCGGCTGCTAAGCAGGACAGGCAGCGGCACCCGGCAGGTCAGATAAATGTCCTCGGCGGGCCGCATGTGGCCCGCGGGCCGTAGTTTGAGGACCCCTGCTGTAGAGCAACAGTTGTTCTCAAAGGTTTTGGTCTTGGGAACCTTAACATGCTTAATTTTTTTTTAAAGAAATGGTGCTTTTTTTAAATATGTTTTTATTTTTTGCTGCTGTTGTTTTTTAGAGAGAGATGAAAGGTGAGGGATAGAGGGATAGAAACAGAAACATCCAGGAGAGAGAAACATCATTAATTGGCTGCTTCCTGTACGCCCCCTACTGGGGATCCAGCTGCAACCCAGGCATGTGCCCTGACCAGAATCTAACCCAAGACCTCTTGGTTCCTGGGTCAACGCTTAACTGCTGAGCCACACCGGCTGGGCAATTTGCTTAATTTTTGAGATCCTTGAACAGCTTTATATGATAAAATAGTGTGATATAACATTATAATAAATATGTAATATAAATATATATGTTTATCAATAGTATATTAGATATTAAAGCTAAGAAGATACAAAATATTGCAAAGCAAGCCATTGAAGTATACTACTTAACATATTTCTGCATAGGCACATGTTAGGGTTTCAAATAATAGTTTGTTGGATAGTAATGAGGTTGCAAAGATTATAATAGGTATAAATGAAGGTAAGCAGCAAAAACTGAATGAATCTTTGACATGTTTATATCCTAAACTGTCTATCTAGAATATTCTAGAAAACACAAGAATATATTAGCACACATTCCATTAACCATCCAAGTGATGATGTCATCACTAATACCATCTGGACTCCACTGTACATTGTGAGATAATGAGAATGAAAAAGGCATTTAATGTCTTAGTATTGCTATGAAAATAGTTCTGATCTTATATACTCTCGTGAAAGGGTCTTAAGAGACTCCTAGAGGTTCCCAGACCACACTCTTAAAATCAGCTGCTTTATAGTAAGGTATTTCTTCACCTTCTGTGTTCATCTTTGTTTCTCTGCCTTTCTCCCAATTTCTTTCTCTTTCTTTTTCTCTTTGTCTCTTTCTCCTCCTCCTCTCTCCCTCTCCTTCCTCTTCCTTCCATCCTCTCTATCTCATTCTTTGCTGTTGCCTATAAATCAGTCCCACTCCCATGGGCTGATACATGTATGTTTATGTGTGTATGCCCTTCTCTGCAGATGGGGATCCATCAGGAGCCTTTGTCCTAGATCTAACCTCTGGGGAGTTTGGTACCATGAGACCACTAGACCGAGAGGTGGAACCAGCATTCCAGCTGCGGATAGAGGCCCGGGATGGAGGCCAGCCAGCTCTCAGTGCCACTCTGCTTGTGACAGTGACAGTACTGGATGCCAATGACCATGCCCCAGCCTTTCCTGTGCCTGCCTACTCTGTGGAGGTGCCTGAGGATGCCCCTACAGGAACTCTCCTGTTGCAGCTACAGGCTCATGATCCTGATGCTGGGGTCAATGGCCATGTGACCTACTACCTGGGTGCAGGTGCAGCAGGAGCCTTCCTGCTGGAACCCAGCTCTGGGGAACTGCGTACAGCCACAGCCCTAGATAGAGAGCAGTGTTCCAGCTATTCCTTCTCCGTGAGTGCGGTGGATGGTGCAGCTGCTGGGCCCCTGAGCACCACGGTGCCTGTCACCATCACAGTGCGTGATGTCAATGACCATGCACCCACCTTCCCCACTAGTCCCCTGAGGCTGCGCCTGCCCCGCCCAGGCCCCAGCCTCAGCACCCCGACCCTGGCTCTGGCCACTCTGCGAGCTGAAGACCGTGACGCTGGTGCAAATGCCTCCATCCTCTATAGGCTAGCAGGCACACCACCTCCTGGCACCACTGTGGACTCCTACACTGGTGAAATCCGTGTGACCCGCTCCCCTGTAGGCCTGGGCCCCCGCGATCGTGTCCTCTTCATCGTGGCCACTGACCTTGGCCGTCCTGCTCGCTCTGCCACCGGTGTGGTCATTGTGGGGCTACAGGGGGAGTCTGAACGTGGACCCCGCTTTCCCCGTGCTAGTGGCGAAGCTGTGCTCCGTGAGAATGCACCCCCAGGTGGGTCCCAACCGTGTCTCCCAGCCATATATCTCTGCATGGGCTGGAGTTACTAAAAATGGCTCCCAAACTCCCTCAGTCTAGTGCTTACAGTCCTACCAATACCATCCTCTCTGCAGGGACTCCCATTGCCTCCCCTAAGGCTGTCCACACAGGGGGCTCAAATGGACCAATCACCTACAGCATTCTCAGTGGGAATGAGAAAGGGACATTCTCCATCCAGCCTAACACAGGTAAGGGGCAGGAGCAGGGAACTCTGTGAAGGGACAGGCTCCTGGAGGAGCTCCCCTTTGGGCCCAAGGAGACTCTGGTGGGGGAGGGACTGCCCTTGAGTAAGAGGCCTCAGAGAGGAAGGCTCCAGGGCAAGGAAGGGGCATTCAGTGATGCATTCTGCCTTCTCCCAGGAGCCATCACAGTTCGCTCAGCAGAGGGGCTGGACTTTGAGGCAAATCCACGGCTGAGACTAGTACTGCAGGCAGAGAGCGGAGGAGCCTTTGCCTTCTCCGTGCTGACCCTAACCCTGCAAGATGCCAATGACAATGCCCCCCGCTTCCTGCAGCCCCACTATGTGGCCTTTCTGCCTGAATCCAGGCCCTTGGAGGGGCCCCTGCTGCAGGTATGGGATATGATGGGAAAATGGGGGGAGGGCTGGTCAGACTTGTCTGTGCCCAGGCCAGTGCCAGCAGCCTCCTACTTCCACCAGGTGGAGGCAGATGACCTGGATCAAGGCCCCAGTGGACAGATCTCCTACAGTCTGGCTGCATCCCAGCCAGCACGGGGACTGTTTCATGTAGACCCAGCCTCAGGCTCTATCACTACCACAGCCATCCTGGACCGTGAGATCTGGGCGGAAACACGGTGAGCCCTGGCTCTATAGACTTCATGACCCCATCCTGGATCCATCCAACTTCAAGTCCCTCCTTGAATCCCCCTCATTCCTAAGCCACATTCTGAGTCTCCCTAGCCCTGCCCAGTGTTCTCCCTTATCCCCAAACCCCTCCCCCAATTGTGCTCCACCTGACTGTGTCCAGGCTGGTACTGATGGCCACAGACAGAGGAAGCCCAGCCCTGGTGGGCTCAGCTACCCTGACGGTGATGGTCATCGACACCAATGACAATCGACCCACCATCCCCCAGCCCTGGGAGCTCCAAGTATCTGAAGGTGAGGGCTGGGTAAAGTAAGAGGTACAAAGGGTGGTAGGGTGGCACTGTTCCCCACTCTGGGGCTCCAGAAGTATCTTGGACCATGCCAAACACATTTGTCCCACGTATTGCAGATGCACTATTGGGCTCAGAGATTGCTCAGGTCACAGGGAACGATGTGGACTCCGGCCCGGTGCTCTGGTATGTGCTGAGCTCATCTGGACTCCAGGATCCTTTCAGCGTAGGCCGCTATGGAGGCCGTGTCTCCCTCACAGGCCCCCTGGACTTTGAGCAGTGTGACCGCTACCACCTGCAGCTGCTGGCGCATGATGGGCCTCACGAGGGCCGTGCCAACCTCACGGTGCTCGTGGAGGATGTCAATGACAATGCACCTGTCTTCTCACAGAGCCTCTACCAGGTACCAGTGTCCCTGGATGTCCCCACACCCAGACCCAGGCTGGTTCGTGTTGGAGAGAAGTGAGGAGGCCAGAAGTGTCTGAGATGGGCTGGACCTTAGAATTGACCTGGGGATGGAGCTCTAGGGGGGAGGGGGAAAGGTCCCATCTCAAACCAGCCTTGCAAGTCCTGGGAACTGTATCCAGGTTCTTTGCCCCATGCCCCAAAATGGGGAAAGGTGGACAATTCAAATACTTAGGAGTATGGGCTCCAAGCTGTAATGGATACCAAGTACGGCTCCTGGGACCAACCTCCAGAACACAGGCCGAATGGACAGCAGGGCAGCATGGCCATAAACCTTTGTCCTCATACCTCAGGTGACGCTGCTTGAACACACACCCCCAGGCAGTGCCATTCTCTCCGTCTCTGCCACTGACCGGGACTCAGGTGCCAATGGTCACATCTCCTACCACCTGGCTTCCCCTGCTGAGGGCTTCAGTGTTGACCCCAACAATGGTGCGTCCTGCTCCGGTCTGACCCCGTATCTTTGACTGTGCTGGGCCATATTCTGACCTCCTTCCTAGAATTTCTTGTCCGAACTCAACATCTAGATCTCTTACCCCAGGAGGACATTTTCCCTCCTTTGTCTCTTATGTTAAGCCCTGTCCTGGCTGCATGTCTAGAAGCTGTTCCCTGAATCCTAGAGGCCATCCCATAATCTCCTAGCACACAGGCTAGTCCCTGGAGTCTGACTTCTGGGGCCATATCCTAGGCCCTGAAGGGTTACTTGCTCTGTTCACCCATTGCCTCTGCTGAATTCATGTTTCTCTCCATTCCCTTCTCACCTCAGGGACCTTGTTCACAACAGCGGGAACAGTGGCTTTGGGCCATGAGGGGCTAGGAGTGGTGGACGTGGTGCTGGAAGCTCGAGATCATGGGATGCCAGGCCGGGCAGCCCGAGCCACAGTGCATGTGCAGCTGCAGGACCAGAACGACCACGCCCCGAGCTTCACATTGCCACACTACCGTGTGGCTGTGACTGAGGATCTGCCCCCTGGCTCCACCCTGCTCACCTTGGAGGCCACAGATGCTGACGGAAGCCGCACCCATGCCACTGTGGACTACAGCATTGTCAGTGGCAACCGGGGCCGAGTCTTCCAGCTGGAACCCCGTCTTGCTGAAGCTGGGGAGAGTGGTGGACTAGGCCCCCAGGCACTGGGATGCCTGGTGTTGCTTGAGCCTCTAGACTTTGAAAGCTTAACCCAGTATAATCTAACTGTGGCTGCAGCTGACCGGGGACAGCCACCTCGCAGCTCAGCCGTTCCGGTCACCGTCACCGTGCTGGACGTCAACGACAACCCACCCGTCTTCACCCGAGCATCCTACCGCGTGGCAGTATCCGAGGACACGCCTGTTGGAGCCGAGCTGCTGCATGTGGAGGCCTCTGACGCTGATCCTGGCCCTCATGGCCTCGTGCGTTTCACCCTCAGCTCGGGTGACCCTGCAGGGCTCTTTGAACTGGATGAGAGCTCAGGTGCCTTGCGACTGGCCCGGCCCTTGGACTGTGAGACCCAGGCCCAACATCAGCTCGTCGTGCAGGCTGCAGACCCTGTGGGGGCACATTTTGCTCTGGCACCAGTGACCATTGAGGTCCAGGATGTGAATGACCATGGCCCAGCCTTCCCACTGAGCTTGCTCAGCACCAGCCTGGCGGAGAACCAGCCTCCAGGCACCCTTGTGACCACTCTGCATGCGATGGATGGGGATGCCGGGACTTTCGGGAGGCTCCGCTACACCCTGTTGGAGGCTGGACCAGGGCCTGAGGGACGTGAGGCATTTGCACTGAACAGCTCAACAGGGGAGCTGCGGGCACGAGTGGCCTTTGACTACGAGCACACAGGAAGCTTCCAGCTGCTGGTGGGTGCTGCCGATGCTGGGAATCTCTCTGCCTCGGTCACTGTGTCCGTGCTGGTGACTGGCGAGGATGAGTATGACCCGGTGTTCCTGGCTCCAGCTTTCCACTTCCAAGTGCCAGAAGGTGCCCGGCGTGGCCACAGCCTGGGTCACGTGCAGGCCACAGATGAGGATGGAGGTGCCGATGGCCTAGTGCTCTATTCCCTTGCCACCTCTTCTCCCTACTTTGGTATCAACCAGACTACAGGTGCTCTGTACCTGCGGGTGGACAGCCAAGCACCAGGCAGCGGAACAGGCCCCTCTGGGGGTGGGGGCCGAACCCGGCGTGAGGCACCACGAGAGCTGAGGCTGGAAGTGGTGGCACGGGGGCCTCTGCCTGGTTCGAGGAGTGCCACAGTGCCGGTGACGGTGGATATCACCCACACGGCGCTGGGCCTGGCACCTGACCTCAACCTGCTATTGGTGGGGGCTGTGGCAGCCTCCCTGGGAGTGGTGGTGGTGCTTGCACTGGCAGCCCTGGTCCTTGGGCTGGTGCGGGCCCGTAACCGCAAGGCAGAGGCAGCGCCTGGCCCAATGTCCCAGGCAGCACCCCTAGCCAGTGGCTCCCTGCAGAAGCTGGGCCGGGAGCCACCCAGCCCACCACCCTCAGAGCACCTGTATCACCAGACTCTCCCCAGCTACGGTGGGCCAGGAGCTGGAGGTCCCTACCCGCGGGGTGGCTCCCTGGACCCTTCCCATTCAAGCGGCCGAGGCTCAGCAGAGGCTGCGGAGGATGACGAGATCCGCATGATCAACGAGTTCCCCCGTGTGGCCAGTGTGGCCTCCTCACTCGCTGCCCGTGGCCCCGACTCGGGCATTCAGCAGGATGCAGATGGACTAAGTGACACATCCTGCGAGCCACCTGCCCCCGACACCTGGTATAAGGGCCGAAAGGCAGGGCTGCTGCTGCCTGGTGCAGGAGCCACTCTGTACCGAGAAGAGGGCCCCCCAGCCACTGCCACGGCCTTCCTGGGGGGATGTGGCCTGAGCCCTGCACCCACTGGGGACTATGGCTTCCCAGCAGATGGCAAGCCATGCGTGGCAGGTGCACTGACGGCCATTGTGGCTGGCGAGGAAGAGCTCCGTGGCAGCTATAACTGGGACTACCTGCTGAGCTGGTGCCCTCAGTTCCAGCCGTTGGCCAGTGTGTTCACAGAGATCGCCCGACTCAAGGATGAAGCTCGGCCATGTCCCCCAGCTCCCCGTATTGACCCACCGCCCCTCATCACTGCCGTGGCCCACCCAGGAGCCAAGTCTGTGCCTCCCAAGCCAGCCAGCACAGCTGCAACCCGGGCCATCTTTCCGCCGGCCTCTCACCGCTCCCCCATCAGCCATGAAGGCTCCCTGTCCTCAGCTGCCATGTCCCCCAGCTTCTCACCCTCACTGTCTCCTCTGGCTGCTCGCTCACCCGTTGTCTCACCATTTGGGGTGGCCCAGGGCCCCTCAGCCTCAGCACTTAGCGCAGAGTCTGGCCTGGAGCCACCTGATGACACAGAGCTGCACATCTAGCTGTGGCCCAGACTGGGCCCCGACCTGGGACACGCACAGTGTCCCCAATGCAGGCCCCATCTGAGCCTGCCCTGGGCAGCCTCGGACCATGATTGGCCGCAGGGGAGACCAGCTCCCTGTCCCAAACTTTCCAGCGGGAGCAGGTCGCACGTCTCACCCCGGCCCCATCACAGTACCACCACCACAGAGGCCCTGTGGGCACTGACCTGTGGCCAGGTCCAGTGTGGGGAGACACATGAAGGAGGCAGCAGCCCTGGTTCTCCTCAGTGAGGGCTTCCTGTCCTGTGCCAGCACCCTGAGATGGAGCTGAGACTTTATTTATTGGGGGGTAGAGGGATGGGGGAGGTCCTCCAACCTGTTTGGGCCCAGCTCCTTTGGGTTCCACTGACACCCCTTCCCCTGCCCAGAACCAAGTGCCAATTCTCACTCTGGAGCCTTAATAAACTGCAGTTTGTACCCAGCGTCCGGCTCAGTTCTGTGGGGACTAGAGGGATTGGAAGGCACTTAGCACACTGGACACCTCCAGAGGCACAGAGGGATGGTAGACACGGGCATCCAGGGTGGGGATGGCCACAGCCTGGGGGGTGGGGGTGGCACTGGGAGCCATCTCTTCGCAGTCTATCTTTCCCTCTAACAGGCAGGAGGCCAGGAAGAAGGCAGACAGTGACCCAGAGAGAGACTTGATGGGTGAAGAGAGATCTTAGGGATGACCACCTCTAGGCCTTAGGGTCTTCGAGGAGGTGGGTTGGATACAGGAGCAACCAAGTGGTTTATGTGTTTTTCTTGGGGCCACTATATATTCACTTGTAATAGGACTCAAATGTGTTGAGCTTTTGCCATCAGACTTCTGAGCAATTTGCCTGTTTTATCTGTAAATTTTATTGCAACCCTATGAGACAGACCACTTTTAATATAACAGTTTATATTCTAAATGAAGAAAGCTCATCTCTGAGAGGGTAAGTGGGTGACTTTCCTAATACACAGCTAGGAATAACCCAGGTCTTTGGGTCTGTGGGCCTAGGGCTCCTTTCTTAAGCCTCCCTGTACCCTCTGGTGAGTCCTGGTAGACTCGCAGTAGGAGGAAACTCTGGGCCAAAGCCAGGGCGGGATGGGCCACAGCAGGAGAATCCAAGTGGCAGCCCCTCCCATTCCCCCAGCATTCAGGACCGCCCACTTGGGGGAGGAACCAACACGTCACTAGTTTCTAGGCTGAAGGATGATAGTGGTAGACTGTAGGGTTCATGTGATCTGTCACATGACAGGAGATCTGCTGAGAGACAGAATGAGACTGGGAGCCTGGTAAGAAATTAGGAGGGCCTGGGAGAAGGGGATCATGTTGGAGGGAATACATGTGGGAGGGTGGGGAGACCATCACAACCCAGTTGCCGTTGAAACCCACCTGCCATCCCTGCAGCCTCCTAGGGCTCTTAGCCCTCTTCGTCGTGGGCAAATGCAGTTACAGCCCGGAACCTGACCAGCAGCGGACGTGAGTTGATTCAGCGCGACCTCCCCTTCCCTGTATGCCCTGTCCTACACTCACTGCCCTGTTCCTAGTCTCGCTCACCCCCTTACCAGCTCCTGGTGTTCACTCCAGAGTCTCATCTCCAGGTCCCAGGCTCAGTCACCTATCATCCACCTTCATGAGGCATATCCGCTGCTGGGGTCCTTCCCACGCTCTCAGCCAGTAATCCCGAACCTTCTGTGACTATTTCCCATCGCCACCCTAACAAAGGCCATGTTCCTGACCCCACAGGCTGCCCCCAGGCTGGGTGTCCCTGGGCCGTGTGGACCCTGAGGAAGAGCTGAGTCTCACCTTTGCTCTAAGACAGCAGAACCTGGAAAGACTGCCCAAGCTGGTTCAGGCTGTGTCGGATCCCGGCTCTCCTCGCTACGGTGCCTGTCGGGACTAGGGATGGGATGTGGGATGCAGTGCAGGGCGGGGCTGAGCCTGGGACAGTGCAGAGCATGTCAAGGTCATGCTCTCGGTGCCTGTTAGGGAGTGATATAGGGCAGATGAATGGCAGTGGCTCTCATTGAAAAGTATCTGAATGAAAAGTGAACTGAAGCTAAACTCAAAAACTCATTCTTCCTCCAAAACCTTTTCCATCTGTGTTTCTCAGGCTAGAAACCTAAAAGCAGATGTGGTTAAGAGCACAGGCTTTCCCCTGGCTGGTGTGGCTCAGTTGGAGCATCCTCCCAACCAACTGAGAACCATCACAGGTTTGATTCCTGGTCAGGGCACATACCCAGGTTGCTTTTCAATCTCTGGTGGAAGTGCAAGGTGTGTATGGGAGCCAACCGCTTCTTTCTCGCTCTCTTTTTCTCTCTTCCTCTCCCTTTGTCTCTCCCTTTCTTCCTCTCTAAAATAAATTATTTTATTTCTTTTAATCTTCACCCCGGGATATTTTTTTCCATTGATTTTTAGAGAGAGTGGAAGGGAGGGAAAGGGAGAGAGAGAGATGTGAGAGAGACATATTGATTGGCTCATGCGCACAAACACACACACACCCCGACTGACTGGAGCCAGGGATCAAACCTGCAACCCAGGTACATCCACTTTTTAAAAATATATATTTTTTATGGATTTCAGAGAGGAAGGGAGAGAGAGATAGAAACATCAATTATGAGAGAGAATCATTGATCTGCTGCCTCTTGCACACTCCTCTCACTAGGGATCGAGCCTACAACTCAGGCATATGCCATGACTGGAAATCAAACCCTGACCTCCTGGGTCGATGCTCAACCACTGAGCTACACAAGCTGGGGCCCAGGTACATTCACTTGAACCCGTGACTCTGGTCCACAGGCCGATGCTCTAACCACTGCTCAGGGCTTAATTTAAAAAGAAAAAAGGCACAGGCTTTATATTCAGATCTGGATTCAAATTATGACTCTACAAATGGAGAAGTAGCATCTAGTACAGATGCTTCTTGACTTACAATGGGGGTTACATCTCAATAAACCTACCACAAGTTGAAAATATTAAGTCAAAAAATGCTTTTAATACATCATAGCTTAGCCTAGCCTGTCTTAAATATGTTCAGAACACAAGATCCAAGAAATTGGTAGAGTACCAGTTGCTTGCCCTCATGATCATGTGCCTGACTGGGAACTGTGGCTTCCTGCCACCGCCCAGCATCAGCGGAGAGTATCGTACCACCACACTACTAGCCTCAGAAAAGATAAAAATACAAAGTATGGTTTCTACAGAATGTGCATTGGCCTGGCACCATTGTAAAGTCGGAAAATCGTAAGTTGGGGACTGTTGAACATCTAGGTGCTCACCAACTCAAGTTCCCCAAATCCACTTCCCTTTCCTCCTCCACTCAGATGCTGAGGCTGCCACTTCTAACTCTAAAATAGCCTTTGGTGTAGTCCACTTCTCACCCCCCTTGTTGCCACCAACTTAGTTTATTCTCTCACAAGGCTGCTGCCAGCCCCGTGACTCCCTTCCCCTCTACCCCCCTGTCCACTCTCCTCCACTCTCTGCTCTAAAACAGTCGATGTTTTGCTCCAATGGTTATGCTGGATTGTGTCCTTCCCCTGCTTGCAGCCCTTCATGGTGGGTAGAGGAATGGGGGAGGGGCGGTCTCAGATGCACCCAGAAGGCGAGTTCTAGTGTGCATGACTCCATACAGGAAAATGGTGACTTGCCATCATGTTAAACTTAAAATCAACATGTATAAAAATTTAAGCTAAATTAGGTATCATCTTATAATTGGCTCTGAAAGTCTCAAAAACTGTTATTGGAAATAAGCTTAAAATGAAGTTTTAATTTATGAACCTCACTTGTTTTTCATGATCATGGCAGTGCAGGCTGTGGTGCAGCATTTGCAACCTAATAGCCTTTAGGATAAATCCATATTCCTGGCCCTGGCATTCCAATTCTCTCCAGCTTTTCTCCCCCTGGCCCCAAGTATAAGCTGCACCTGCACAGACTACCATGTTGCTATAAAGTCCATCAAGACCCTTCTCCGGGCTCCCAATGTCTCCTGGTTTAGGTCCAAAAAGGGAAACTGGGAATAGCAATGAATAAAGGCAAGAGCCTCTACTGAATCCCTGCAGGAAAATACCTGACCCTGGAGGATGTGGCTGAACTGGTCCGGCCATCACCGCTGACCCTCCACACGGTCCAAAAATGGCTCTTGGCGGCTGGAGCCCGGAACTGCCAATCAGTGATCACACAGGACTTTCTGACCTGCTGGATGAGTGTTCGGTGAGAGAGAATCATTGCCCCACGGGGGGGGGGGGGGGGGTGTACCAATTGTGCCACCCCAATGGGAGGGAGCTGAGAGCTTGCTGGGGGCTATGGGTAAGAGCTAATGCATGGGGAGACAACTAACTGCCTGGTGATGCTCACACAGCCGTCCACTCTGTTCCATGCTTTCTGACCTCTGTTCTCTGCTCTCTGACCTCCAGACAGGCAGAGCTGCTGCTCTCTGGGTCTGAGTTTCACCGCTATGTGGGGGGACCTGCAGAGACCCATGTTGTAAGGTCCCTACATCCCTACCAGCTCCCGAAGGCCTTGGCCTCTCATGTGGACTTTGGTAACACCCAGTGGGGTTGGTGGGGTTGGGGCAGGCAGGGCCAGGGGCTGGAGAAGTTTAGATGCCATGGGGGAGATTGGGGAGATCGGCAGTAAAGTGGAGGTTGGAGTCTAAAAGATCTCCTCAAACCTAATCTTTCCACAGTTGGGGGGCTGCACCGCTTTCCCCCGACATCATCCTTGAGGCAACGCCCTGAGCCACAGGTGGCAGGGACTGTTGGCCTGCACCTGGGGGTGACCCCATCCGTGATCCGTGTGCGATACAACTTGACAGCACAAGACGTGGGCTCTGGCACAACCAACAACAGCCAAGCCTGTGCCCAGGTGAGCCCGGCAGGAGCCTCAGGGTCCTTGAAGCCTCCCCACGGAGCCTGACCAGCCAAGGGCCCGCTCTTATCCCCTATCCAAGGGGAAGGTTGGGGAGATCCTCAGTAAAGTGGGGGTTGGAGTCTAAAAGATATCCTCAAATCTGATCTTACCACATTGGGGGGCTAGTGTGATCTAGGATGGTATCTCTTGGGGCCATGTCCCGTGGGGCTATGTCCTCTGACCCTTGTATCTGCTCTGGCTCCCTCCGTAGTTCCTGGAGCAGTATTTCCATGACTCAGACCTGGCTGAATTCATGCATCTCTTTGGCGGAAACTTTGCACACCAGGCATCAGTAACCCAGGTGGTTGGACAACAGGGCCGGGGCCGGGCTGGGCTCGAGGCCAGTCTAGATGTGGAGTACCTGATGAGTGCTGGTGCCAACATCTCCACCTGGGTCTACAGTAACCCTGGTACTGTCAAGGGGATTGGTTGGTGGGAAGAGGGATAGGAATAAGTGTTGATCTTTGCTCCCCCAAGAGAATCCCGTGAACTAAAGGGAGATCCTGACACTCCCTCCCCCCCCCCCACCCCCACCCCCCCCCCGCAAATAACTGCCTTGTGCTCCCCTTCCCACAAAACATCCAGGCCGGCATGAGTCACAGGAACCCTTCCTGCAGTGGCTCCTGCTGCTCAGTAATGAGTCAGCCCTGCCACCTGTGCACACCGTGAGCTATGGAGATGACGAGGACTCCCTCAGCAGCGCCTACATCCAGAGGGTCAACACTGAGTTCATGAAGGCTGCTGCTAGGGGTCTTACCCTGCTCTTTGCCTCAGGTGACCTCCTACTGAAAACTTAGACCCCCACCCACCCACCCAATCTGAGAGCTCTGACCCCACAGTGACCCCGATCCTGATCTCTGACTCATACTCTGAATGTAACAGGGACAACTGACCTGACCTCTAAACTCTGACCTCTTGCACTAATGACTAACTCTTGAATTCCTCTCCAACAGCCAAACCTACATACCAAGCTCTGACCAATTAATCTGAGTGCTAAACTTGGTCTCTCTCAGGTGACAGTGGGGCCGGGTGTTGGTCTACCTCTGGAAGACACCAGTTCCGCCCCAGCTTTCCTGCCTCCAGGTAAGCACCCCAGCTCACCACTTATCTGTGGCCACCAACCTTTCATCTGTGGCCTTATGATCTGGAACCTTTGCCTTGACCCCACCGGGTGCTCCTACGGCTCAGCCTCAGCTTTACATGCCCTGGTTGCTGCACTCCCCTCTTCCAGTGGGTCCCAGGCCCCAAGTCTCCTGAGTAGAACACAGCTCCCAGTGTTTCTCTTTCTCAGGTCCCAGGCATTTTAGTGGAAGTTCTGTTAGGAAAAGTATGCAGTCACCTCAGCCAAGCCTTCGGGGCTCAAAACCTTAGTCATTGCTACGTACATGCTTCCCCACAGAGTCCAGCCCCTCCAGCAAAACCCAGGCCATCACCACCCATTTTGGAGGTACCCTTGGGACCCCTAAAATCTGAGTGCTGTCTTCTGCCCTCAGCCCTTATGTCACCACGGTGGGAGGCACGTCCTTCCAGAATCCTTTCCGAGTCACAAGTGAGGTTGTTGACTATATCAGTGGCGGCGGCTTCAGCAATGTGTTCCCACGACCTCCGTACCAGGTACGTGTATGTTTATGTGGATGGATGGAAATGGAGTGGGGGAGGTCAGGAATCCTCAGTTCAGAAGACGTACTCACTCAACGATGCTTTTCAGGAGGAAGCTGTAGCCAAGTTCCTGAGCTCCAGCCCCAACTTGCCACCATCCAGTTACTTCAATGCCAGTGGACGTGCCTACCCAGATGTGGCTGCACTCTCTGATGGCTATTGGGTGGTCAGCAACCGTGTGCCTATTCCATGGGTGTCTGGCACCTCGGTGAGAATCAGCCTGGCCTCAAACCTTCAGGAACTACCCTCAGCCTGTACCCCCAAGACCTTGTGCCCAGAACCCCTGACTTCTCAGAGACCTCTGATCCTTTCAAACATCCCTTCCCCAAAATCCAATTACTTGCACCCTCACCCTTGCAGGCTTCTACTCCAGTGTTTGGAGGGATCCTATCCCTGATAAATGAACACAGAATCCTCAATGGCCGCCCCCCTCTTGGCTTTCTCAACCCAAGGCTCTACCAGCAGCATGGGGCAGGACTCTTTGATGTGAGTGTGGAAGGGAGGTGTGTGAATCTTTTCATAAGAGTGTGGGGAGTGCTAAGATAAACCTTAGAGCAGTTCTGATGGGGTAGGATAGTCTCTGGGATCTGAATACAGGATGAGGGGGTATAATCTGTTAGTATTGGTACCAGCAGGCCCAGATCTGATGCCCACCTTATTCCCAGGTAACCCGTGGCTGCCATGAGTCGTGTCTGAATGAAGAGGTGCAGGGTCAGGGTTTCTGCTCTGGCCCTGGCTGGGATCCTGTGACAGGCTGGGGAACACCCAACTTCCCAGCTTTGCTGAAGACATTACTCAACCCTTGACCCTTTCCTGATGGGAGAGAGGGCCTATCCCCTGCCCCACAGCTGGTAGCTTGTTTCCTTATTCTGCAGTATTGGAAGCCCTGCTGACCCCTTGCCTGTTGACTGCTGCAGACGGCTTATATCCCTAACCCTGAAGTGCTGTGAGCGTGACTTGACTCCCAACCCTACCCTGCTCCATCATCTCAGGTCTCCCTACTCCTGCCTCAGGTTCCTCTACATATAACCAGTACAGTTTGGGAGCACCCTCCCCGCCCACCTTCCTTCCCTCCCCCCATTCCTTCTTTCTCTTTGCAACCAGGCTTTTCCCAAGGGTTGTCCACACTGTGTACACGATTTTACTTTGTGTTTGCATCTCAATTCATTTCGATGAGACCTCTGTTTTCACTTTTTTACTCTTTCCTCCCCTGACACAGAAACAATGGTCTCCCTGCTGCTTCATCAAGTGCACTCCTCCCAATCTTTACTTTATGGCCCTCTGTCACAGTTGCCCACTCCCTCTCTTTCCTTAGCTTCTAGGGCTTAACTTCTTTTCTGACCATTCCCTCTTCCTCCTTCTCTTTCTCTGCTTCTAATTGATGTACTTTGCTACTGCATCCTTATTTAGTCTTTTGCTCTCCTCACTCTATCTGTTGTCCCCTGAAACAAATAATGATTGGCATCCACAGCCATCACCATCTTACTAAATCAGACTTTCTATTCAACAGTGATTGATACCTCAAATGCAAGATGTGCAGTTCTCAACTTCATCTCTCTTCCTCCCTCCCAATCCTTTTACTTCTTCTTGGTAAATATACTATGCTTTTTCCAACCAAGCCAGAGAGCTAAGTGTCATTCTAGACTCCTATTTCCGTCACCTCCCCCGCTTCAATTAACAAGTCCTGCTGACTTTACCTCTGACTTTATCTTTATCAATCCACAAGTCCTGCCAGTTATATTTCCTATGTATATCTAGAACTCACGTACTTCACTCCACCTCCACTGCTACTACCTTAGCCTAAAGCCACATTCTTTCTCCTTTGAATTGTAGGCTCTTGCAAGAAGTGACTTTTCTTCCTGCCCTTTCCTAATCCATTTTCCAGAGATAAAATGAAAATCACATCAAGCCATTTACTTGATTAAGACCCTTCAGAGATTACTGGATAAAGTTTAGGGTTTTTATCATGACTCACAAACCTGACCCCTTCCTTGATATTTGTTCCTGAGTAACAAATTATTTATCCTCCCCTGCTCTTCTCTCAAATATATTCTTTCACTTTTGCTTAAGATATTCTGTGCCCTTAATACTACCCCTGACTCCCCTTTGCTTGATTGATGTCAAAGATTCTTTCCAGACTCAGTTCAGAAGCCACTTTCTCTTGTGAACCTGTTGGCTCCCTGAAGCTGGTTGACTTTGGTGTAGTACAAAAGTCCTAAAACTTGAAACCAAACCTGTTTGATTCTTGCTTCTAATACAGACTAGTGGAGAGCCTTGGGCAACTAAGTTCATCTCCCTGAGCCTTGTCCTCACGTGGTAAGTGGGGATATCTATACTTGTCTCTCATAACTATCAGTGAATAATTGAATGGAATAAAGGAGATAGAGTGCCTGGCACAAAAGTAGGCAGTAGATGTTAATTCCCTTCGTGTTTTGCACTGCACACTCTGTGTCTACCTCTAGGATTGTAACTGCCACATAGTATTGAAATTGCCAGTTGACCTGTTTGCCTCCCTTTCCAAGACCAATAGTGCCTAGAGGACTAGAATCTTGTTTTACTTAACTTTGTATTCCCAGGCCCCTAGCTCAGGATTGGCATATAGGAATTAAATAAATGTTTGCTACATCAAGAACCTCACTCTTGCACTCACTGTGATTTTTGCATATGTTGTTTACTCAGGCTGAATACTTTCCTGTCTACAGCTGCCCTGTGTGCGCTCTCCTGCAGCCCGCATTTCTCCGGGCAGCTGGCGGGGAAGGGGCTTTCCTCCTCCACTACGAACCCTGAAAGGCAGAATAAGAGAACTAAAAAGGATGCCGACTGGCAGGGAACCGGTGGTCGAGGGGTGTCGGGCGGGGCCGATAAGTCCAAAGCAAGGTCTTCAGGAGTCCGGCTGAATGAAGGTACCAGCCTGTGGGAGACAGTCCTCGACGTTCCAGGGTTCCCAAACCGGTGGAACCGCCTAGTACAGGCAGCGGGAGGCACCTCCGAGGTTTGGGTTCCGCCACCGGCCTGTGTCAGTTAGCGGGCATTTAGGCAACTGGTAGGCGGGGAGCCCCGCGGTCACGGCGTGGGCGGGGCGAACGCGAGGCGTCCGACGTCATCCTGGGGTGTGCGTAGCGTGAGCGGAAGCGGAAGCGGCTCTGTTCGCCGCCTCTCCCACCGGCCCGATGAGCTGCAGCGGCTCCGGCGCGGACCCCGAGGCGGCTCCGGCCTGCGCTGCCTCGGCCCCGGGCCCGGCCCCCGCGGTCTCGGCCCCCGCCGCGCTGCCCGCCGGCACCGCTGCGGAGAACAAGGCCAGCCCCGCGGGGACAGCAGGGGGGCCTGGGGCTGGAGCCGCGGCCGGGGGCGCGGGACCCGTGGCGGCGCGGGCCGGGGAGCCAGCCGAGCGGCGCGGGGCGGGTGAGGGCCGGGGCGGGTGAGGGGGCGGGAGCGCCCCAGGCTGGGCCCGTCGGCGGGGAAGGCAGACCTAGCCGGGCCCTGGGCCCTCCACTGGTCACAGCGCTGCTTCTCCTCCAGCTCCGGTGTCGGCGGGCGGCGCGGCGCCCCCGGATGGGGCCATGTCTAACGGGGTTTATGTGCTGCCGAGCGCGGCCAACGGAGACGTGAAGCCGGTGGTGTCCAGCACGCCTCTGGTGGACTTTCTGATGCAGCTGGAGGATTACACGCCTACGGTGGGCTTTCTGCCACACCATTTGGATTTCCATCGTCCTCTTGTATTACCCTTCTACTAGCTCTTGTGATTTACCCCCTCTGCCCACACAAACTGTGAGCTTCCCATAGCCAGGCCTGCCCTCCTGCCCTCACCTTAGCCCAGCAGTGCACAGGGCAAGCACTGACAGATGTCTCATTGGTTTCTTAGATCCCAGATGCAGTGACTGGTTACTATCTGAACCGTGCTGGCTTTGAGGCCTCAGACCCTCGCATGTGAGTAAATTCTGGACAGGTTAGAGCTTTGGGTGCTTGTGTGGTGTTTGCTGTCCATCTTCTTATGCCAGTTTTTTTCTCTCTAGAATTCGGCTCATCTCCCTAGCTGCCCAGAAATTCATCTCAGATATTGCCAACGATGCACTACAGCACTGCAAAATGAAGGGCACAGCCTCTGGCAGTTCCCGAAGCAAGAGCAAGGTGTGAGGGGAGACTCATTGAATCAGTAATTACCTCCCACAGCAGCGGAGGCATAATTTATCCTGAAACCCCTTTGGGGGAAACTCAACCCTAGGGGAAGTAAAAAACTTACTCAGGGTCACCTACCTGGGATTGAAATCACGATTCCTGTGTTCAGCAGGTACTCTTCCCTTTCCCCCCAGGACCGCAAGTACACTCTAACCATGGAGGACTTGACCCCCGCCCTCAGCGAGTATGGCATCAATGTGAAGAAGCCGCACTATTTCACCTGAGCCACCCAACCTATATGTACTTGTCTGCCTCCTTATCCCCACACCAGCCTGTTTCCATAATAAACTTTATTGTGACAGGTAGGGCTGATCCCTCCCATGCTGGGAGACACCGTGTGGCAAGTGACAAAGCTCTGAGCCCAGCCCCTTTTGGGGCCACAGTGCTAGGAATGGGGGCAGGGATGGGCCCCATGGCTGGAGTAGTACCATGACTGGAGGCAGAGGAGGCAACCAGAGGCCTGCTGCTTTGGGAGGTGCATTCCCCTGTGTCCCACACCTCTTAAGTTTAGGTAAGGACTTTCCAGCCCTATTTGTCCTGCATCTTCTCCAGGATAGGCACAATCATGTCAAACTTGGGCCGCTTAGCAGGGTCTTCATTCATGCAGATCTTCATGAGCTTACACACATGGGGAGAAATGCCTGGTGGGATGGTAGGACGAAGGCCTTCCAGTGCCACCTGTAAATGAAGGGAAAAACAAGGTAGGTCTCAGAACATGAGTCTTACGTAGCGAGAGGCCTCCAGCCATCAGGACAGGATGACTGTATATTTGAACAACTGGGAAAAGCCCAGCCCTCTACAACTGTCACTACTACCGTCATTGCCCCAACACGTGCTCTCACCTTCATTCCAATCTCCATGTTGGAGAGGTCAGCAAAGGGTACTTCCCGTGTCACCAGTTCCCATAGAAGCACTGCAAAACTCCACATGTCTGCTGAACGTCTGTTTGTGTCTTCAGGCTTCTTCTGCAGAGCTGGAGGGATAACACTTATCTGTTCTGGCTGCCTATCCTGTCCTGTCCTGTCTCTGCCCCCCCTCCACTGCTACTGAGCTGCCCTTCTCTGCCTCCCAAATAACCTCACCTTCAGGGGCCACCCAGGCAGGTGCATACATGCGCCCAGGGCATTGGAAAGAGAACTTGACGTCAGCCATGCTGATGCGGGCAGTCATGTCCTCATCAATCTGAGGAAGAGAAGATTGCTAGATAGGGAAAGGTCTGTGGGACTGAGCCAGGAGTGAAGTTGTAACCTCACCATTACACTCCGGCTGTTGAGTGCATGTCGTGGGATGAGGGGCTCTAGTGTGTGTAGGAAGGCCATGCCCCTTGCCATGTCCAATGCAAACTTCACAGCCTGACTCTGGTCCACAACAAAATCTAGGAGAGGAGGCAAGAGTCAAATAGCTTGGAGAGACTCACATACCTCTCCCCACTTCAGTGAGAGCTGGCATCCCCTACTCACTGGTGCCTTCATGTAGTACGTTGTACAAGGATCCATATGGCATCAAGTGTGTGATGAGAATCGGGTGAGGAGCAGGTGGAGCCTGACAGAAACCTAGCACTGGGAGCACATTCGGATGCGAGAAAATCCTGGGAGAGGAAGAGAGTGTCCCTGGCTGAGAACAAGAGTAAAACATCTTGGGTGTTAAGTCTGGTTCCTTGGAAGCAGTAGCTTCCAGTTTAGGCCTTGCCCCACCTGAGCCGGGGACACTCCTCATTGAAGTCCCTGCTCTTCCTTGTACTCCAGTCTCGAACCTTCAGCACCTTCATGACAATGTCATTGCCCTGCCAGCGGCCCTTCCACAGCTGAGGGACAGGTAAGGGTTCGGAGGCTTTAACTTTCAAGCCACTAATGAGAAGAAACTTAAAAGGAGGTGCAGATCATGTAATTGGGGAGGGAGGGGCAAGAAAGGCAGGGGTCACCTCTCCAGAGTGATTCTCGTTGATCTTTGTCATGAAGTGGAGTTGTTTGAAGTCAATGCCGGAGTGTTTGTTCAGAGTCCCATTTCCTGAGAGTGTGAGCAGGTCAGGTACCCAGCTTCCCCCTAACCCAGCTGGAGAAACCCAGGATTATTCCCTATTACCCCTTCCCTCACAATTGACTCACTGGGCCGAGTGCGGGTGGTCCCCTTCCAGAATGTGTCCTTGTATGGAATACGGTTGAGATTCTGGCCCATCTTCTCTGCCCGCTCTGGGGAAGAAAGACAATCGGTCTTGGTCTCAGCTGAGGAGACAGGCAGGGACAAGACGAGAACACAGCTGGGGGTTGGGGGACAGACCTCGAAGCAGCTCTCTCAGAGGTGCCTTGGCTTTGTCCACAGGCATTTCTCCATATTTGTTGCAGATGCTCACAAGGGCCCCATTAGCGACCAGGTCCTGGAAATGAAAAGGTGGTTGTGATGACGGCCCCTGCTACCTCCCTGGCAGTCACAACAACCATGAACTCAGATGCAGTACAAATCCTATGAGCGTCCTGTACTCTGCAGTGCTCACAGGATAGGATGAGGACTCCAGATCTCCCACTGGGGCTCAGACTTCCCACCCATCCCAGGGCTGAGGGCCTGAGTACTTACCTCTGCCACCTGATCTTGACCCCAAAAACAGGCATAGTGCAGGGGCACATTCCCATGCTCATTGACTGCATTGATATCAGCTTTGTACTGCAGCAGCTGGTTCCAGGGCCAGACAACAGAAAGAAGAGGCAGAAAGCGCAGTCAGTCCAAATGAGACGGGTGTTGAGGCAGGTGAGGGAGAAGAGTACACATACTTTCCCCGGTATGTTATAGTGCCTGTGACTGACGTAGGGAATGGAAGTGATCATACATACCTTCTGTACAATATCACGGTGCCCATGACTGGCTGCCAGGTGCAAGGGTGTGTCATCCCCACGGTTCATCACATTGATTCGTGCCCCCCGCATGATCAGCATCTCAACCACAGCAGAGCGGCCCTCTCGGCAGGCCCAGTGCAAGGGGGAGAAGCCATGATCGTCCCTTTGAAGGAAGGGGCAATGGTCATTTATCTGGAGGTGGAATGGGGCAATGGCCTTATATAGTCCCTCTGTGTACTCACCCTGGGCAACCTTACCTCTCCAGGACTCCAATTCTCATTCATGTCAACAGTTCCCAAAGCTGTCCAATTCAGACTCCGCCCCCCCCCCCCCCCCAAGCTTCAAACCCAACCCTCAACAAGTCCCTAAAATTCATTGTTTTCATCAACATCTCCCACCAGCCCTTCCCTGGCATGCCTTATCTCATTAAGTGGTAGCATTCTTTATCTGGTGTCCTCTGCATCCCTTTTGCAACATCTGTTGGTCCTTTCTGTTTCCCACTGCATCTTGTACATCCCCCTACTATAATACTTATAACACTGGATTGTAAAAATCCATGAATAGGCTGTCTTGTCAGATTGTAAGCTTCTCAAGAGGATGGATTGACAATGGGTTCAGTGCATGTTGCGGGTGCAGAGACATGGAGAAAGAATGCCACAATTCATGGGAAAGGGGGCAAACTTACTGATTGGCTCTGGTTGAAACTAAGATTTAAAAATGGAATGGAATTTAAAAAGTTTTGGAAGGGTTTATAATGAAAATGAGAAATGCTTTTGATAAGCCATTACTGATAAGGCAGCTATCAAACTACCACATGAAACAGGATTCTTTTACGCAAACAATCGTGGGCCCAGAAAACAGAAGAAAATCAGAGTGGCTTCTTGTAGAAAGAAAACTGCTTGACTTTTTTTCTTTTCCCATGGACCTATATTTTATAAAGTAAAAGAACTGTACAAAAAAACACCAAAACAATTGGGTGGGAGCAGGGCCTGCCTGACAGCCTGGGGCCATAAAAGGAAATTCCCTCCAGTCCAGGAGGCAGATCCAAGGGGCGGAGCTGGGGTTGGTCTGTGGTTTGGGCCGACTGCCTCCGGATGCCTTAGTGCTGTGGTCACTTCCGTGTGGGGGCTCTGGGCCCGGCCTGGAGCTGATCAGGGGTCTGGCCAACGCAGGCCAACCAGAAGCCCCCAATAGCTCATGGGAGGGAGGGGGCGTGGCCTTAAACGTAATGATTTCCTTCCGCAGCTGCCTTCATCAGCTCTCAGCCAAAAGTTTTCCTGAGAGGTGGGGTTCCTCCCCCTCCCCAAAGCAACTACCACCCTCTGCTTATCGTCAGTTTTACTTCCCAGCACTTTAATTTATGCCTTGGCTTATCATCCCCCCACCCCCCATACTATGGCTCCAAAACAGGCCAGAGCCTGAGAGCAAAAGTATGGGTAGGATTCTGCCCACTGTCAGAGGGACAGTGACCTCAGAGCCAAGACTTGAATCCTTAGAGGGGCCTGCAGGGAATTCATCCCAACCTTATAGCCATCATATGGCCAGCTTGGGCCCTCAAAATCTATCCCCTCAAACCAACAAAGCCTTCCAGTTTCACTGCCACCCCTTCACTTTTGGGCAGCAGAGTCTAGCTGGGTGCCACACCCACTGGAAACTTCGCCTAAGCCTTTATAATATAACCCCACCAACAAAATAGTAACAGTGCCCACTGACTTTATTAGAGCACCCTTTAAGGAATTATATGAATGACGGAACAAGTGACTTGAATGATGGAGAAGTAGTATAAAGCCTAATGGGAACCAATGAGCCTAGTGGGAGCCTGGAGGAAGATGACAGGTGATTCTTGCCTCTCAAACCTAAAAACTAAACTCTGCCAACCTTAAAAAATTAAATTTTAAAATGAAATTAAAGTCCATCATCCTGAGTCAACATCACTATTGCTTTTCTTATCTTCCAGTCTTATCCAACCACATCTCTCATTCAACCTAGCTGGCATAAGGCCCCTCCTTGAGGTATTGAGTCTGAATCCCCACCTCTAGTGCCCAGCAGAGGGGTTGTATTTAGTACAGTACCTTAAATGAAGGAACCCTGTGTAATCTGGATTCTTCACCTGTTTTTCTCTGAAACAGCCTTCACAGAGATCATCAGATATATCATTAATTGTAAATTCAATGGGTGCCATAAAGTGTTTGATCTCTCAGGAGCCTATACAATGTTGACCACTCCCCCTTCATTGAAACATTCACCTCTCTATGCTTAACCAAATTTTCCTGTTTCTCCTTCAACCTCCGGTTGTTCCTTTTAAGTCTTGCAGGCTTCTCATCCCCTCTCCTTCATACCCATGTCTTCACGTATCATCTATATGCTAATATCTCTCAGGTCTGTGTCTCCAAGTCAGACACATCTCCTGAAATCCAGATCTGCATGATCAACAACTTGCTCAACATTTCTACTTCCCTTACTGTCACTTTAACACGTCCAGAGTGGAGCTTATCATCCTTCAATCTTGTCCATCTCAGTTAAAGGAACCACCATCTACCCAAGTGCCCAAGCTAGACTCCTCGTCATTGTCTTTGACCTTACTCACTTCCCACACCAAGTCTCACCAATTCTTTTTTATTTATGTATTTATTTGTTTACTATTTTTTAAATGTCTTTCCAATTACAGTCAATATTATTTTGTATTAGTTTCAGGTGTACCAGCATAGTGGTTAGACAATCATATATTTTACAAAGTGTTCCCCCTGACGCTTTCACCAATTCTTTATCATAAAAATTTCAGGAATCTGATCTTTCTTTTTCACCTATCCACTATAGTCTAAGTCGCCGCCACCACCATGTCTGGGATGAACTAGGCAATTGCTTCTCTTCACTTTGCCACCGCCTTCACAAAGCATCCAAGATGATCCTTTACAAATGGACAATCTCATGTCACTACATAGCTTTAAACCCTTGTTCTTAGAACAAAGACCTTATTATAGCCTAAATATCCTTGCATGGTCTGGCTGACCCTTGCAGACCTTTCCAGTCACTTGCACCCATTGCTTCTTATTCTCCAGCCATACGAAACTTGACAATCTCTGGGCACTCCCCACTCTGTCTTGCCTCCTCGCCCAAGAAGTTCCCTGAGGCTGGAAAGCTCTCTGCAGCCTCTGCCAATAAAACTCTTACTTAGCAGTCAAGGTTCAGCTTAAACACAGCTTCCTCTGTGGAGACCCTCTGCCCTCCCCGCCCCCATACAGGCTGTGCTTGGCACTCATCACACTGGATAGGAAAGTCAGCCGCTCCAGATGAGCACCCCACATCACCGAGAGGAGAATGTCTGCCCTTCCTCTCACCCACCAAGACACCTCAGCTCACCCCTGGTTGAGGTCGTTCTCCGTGTTGTCCAGCCACAGGCGAACGGCTACCGCGTTGCCCTCCCGGCACTGAGTGAAAATGTCGTCCATAGCAGCGTCCCGGCGCTGAGTCCCCTGGGTTGGGGAAGCCTGGGGAATGTGGAGAGATCAGGGAACGGGGGTGAGCCTCAAACTTTGTCCCCTGAAGAGCATAAGTGTTTGTTTTGGGGATGGGGGTCAGGGTGCTGCGTCCCCAGTTAGTGAAGGTTTGGGAAGGAGTTCGGGGAAACGGGAGGATCACCAACTGTGTGTCCCCGGACGTGAGAGAGGCGAGTCCGGGCGAGATAGGAGGAGAGTGCGAGGTAGTATATCTCCAGAAGGGATGTCAGAGAGCACGTACAGGGACCCAGTCCGTTAACAGCTGGAGAGGGGGGGGGGAAGTTCGGACTCCCTATTCCCTGGGGGAGGAGATCGGGGTCTTTCCTGGGGTGGCCCTCGTTCCCAATTCCGAACTTAGGCGAAGGGAGGAGTGAGGGCGCCTTGGGGAGGGGGCACGGGTGTTCCCGCACTCACCGGGACTCGGGCTGGAGGAGCCTTCTTCAGGGAACTCCCGTCCGGCCGCGCCCGCTGCCCGGCCCCGCCCCGTCCCTGGCCCTCTGCAGCCCGCGCGGACCTCCCTTCCTCCCGCCTCCTTGCCCTTCTAGCCCACCAGGGTTTAAACTCGATGGTTTTCGGCACCGCGCCGGCCGCTCTAGCCACCCTAGCTTTCACTGCTTGGTTTCCGGCTCGGTGCGGTCGGATTCCTGGGACGCTCTCTGCACGTGGAGAGGCGCGGGCGTCTCGCGACCTCACTCCGCAGATGTTCGAGGAGCCGGAGTGGGCCGAGGAGGCCTCATTAGCCGCGGACCTCCGGCCTGTAGCCTCACGGCCTCGGCCTGCGGTAGCCTGTCAAATCAAGGTGAGTGGCCCCCAATGTCCCTGGGAGCTGTTTAAGGCCCTGAAGCAGATTCTCGTGGATCACAGCGCTGGCCACGCCGCGCGCGCACTCCGCGAGTAAGTGCGAGTGAGTGTGTGTGTGTGGCGCGCGCGCGCCTGTGGCCGACTGAGATCGAAGATCTGAGATCTTCTACAAGAAAATAACGTTGAAACTGAGAGTTGTTAAGTAGAACTTAGTGAAGCAAAGAGAGTTTCTTGGACAGGAAAGCACGTGCAAAGGCCCTGGATCAAGAGACCATGCATGTCCTTTTAGGGTCACACACACAGAAATAATCCGTGTCCTTGGAGCACAGAGAATGAGAGGGGAAGCCATTGATGTTGGAGAGGTAAATTAGTGGTTTTGCATATTTTAAGGATAGACAGAAGTCCATGAAGCGGTTTTAGTAGGGCAAGGATTCCTTCAGAATTGCAGTATGGAGGTTGGACTTGAGGGAGAGGGAATGACAGTGAAGGGTTGTCTGTACTACCATTTCAAAAGTGGTGTGGAGGGGGTACTAAGAACCTCCCAGTTAAGTGCCTGCGCTAAGACTGCCCAATTGGACTTCAATCCCGAAGGCCTCCCAGACAATAGACCTTCTCCTTTAAGCTCTTGCTGATGTGAAGGCAGCAGTACTTTTCAGGCTCTTTCTACTCTCGGTGAGCTTCCAACATAGAATCTGTCTGCTTTACGCCTCCTCTTCATTCCCTCAACCCAGTGCTATAATCCAGGCCATTGGTCCCGCTGTATGCCGCTTGTCTCCTTCAGTACTCTATACTGCAGTTGGAGTCATTTTAAATAGGTGTCACTCTTTTCAGTAACCTTCTACCTTTTATCAGCTGGCGGCAAACACCTGAGATGGAGGGTTGGAACTCCTGGTCTCTGGTCTTGGTCCTGTTGCTTGTGGCTTTAACACATTTCTCCGGGGAACCCCAGTACCTCTTCTGAACATTGAAGAAAGTGGGATGGGTGGTTTCTCTATCTTCCAGCCTCCCAAAGGTTGGGGTGGCAACTTGAAAGTTCTTTAGGGTCTGACATGCTTTGTGACAAGCTAGTTAACTCGGAATAATCCAGATACTGTTTGAATCAGGTCCCTATCTCTCCTTCTTGTTCCCCAGGTCCCATCCATTCTCGCCCCAACTTCCATCCCTTCTTTTTTACATATGCATATTTTTATTGATTTCCGAGAGGAATGGAGAGAGAGAGAAAGAGAGAAACATCAATGATTAGAGAGAATCAATGGACTCCTAGGCCTGAAGCTTCAGCCATGTCTCTATAAGTGCAGGAGATTGAGCCTGCAACCCGGGCATGTGCCCTGGACTGGAATAGAATCCAGGACCCTTCGGTCCGCAGGCCGACGCTCTACTTACTAAGCCAAATTAGCTTTCATCCCTTCTTTCCCCTCCAGGGCTCCAAGCACCGACAGCTCTTGGCTACACTGCGGATCCTGGAGGCAGCATCTCTTTCCCAACAACTCCCCAGCCTACCTGGCAGTGACTCTGAGGAGGAGGAAGTGGTGGAAAGGAAAAAGAAACGCCCAAAAAAGGCCTCATTGGCCAGTGTTCCTACTAAAGTAGAGGAGAAAAGGAAGAAGCAGCATCAAAAACAAGGCCTACCTGGCAGTGACTCTGAGGAAAAGGAAGTAAAAAGGAAGAAGTGCCGTAAAAGGGCTCTTGAAAGTGATTCTGCTGCAGAAGAAAAAAGAAAGGGGAAATGCCAGAAACAGGCCCCTTCAAACCCTGCCCAGCACCTGGACAGTGTTGACCAAACAGGTATTACTGGATGCATGTGTGTTTGGGACAGGGAGGGGGATCATCTGATCTTACATATGATCAAGGTTACTTCCCATCATCAGGTGTGAGGTTAGGCAGTTAGAAGTATTTTTCATCCAGGCCACAGTTGCTGTCTTAGCCAAGATGCATTTGCCAAGCCTCTGAGTTCAGTGGGTCTTGCCCCAAATATGCCTTTCCGTCTTCCCCGGACAGGTCGCAAAACTTGGAAGAGTAGTGCTACAGATGACCCATCCAAGTCAAGCTCTGTGACCACTTCCCCCCAAATTCCCCATGCCTTGAGTCGCAAGCAGTGGCGGAACCGGCAGAAGAACAAGCGTAGACACAAGAACAAGTTTCGGCCACCTCAGCCGCCAGACCCAGTCAAAGTCACAGCCCCCACAGAGGAGACAGAGGTGCCTCCTTCACCCACTCAAGATAACCACGAGGCTCGGGCAGGAGCTCTGCGAGCCCGCATGGCACAGCGGCTGGATGGTGCTCGATTTCGTTACCTCAATGAACAGCTGTACTCAGGGCCCAGCAGTGCTGCACAACGCCTCTTCAAGGAAGACCCTGAGGCCTTTCTCCTTTACCACCGCGGCTTCCAGAGCCAAGTCAAGAAGTGGCCACTACAGCCAGTGGACCGCATCGCCAGGGATCTTCGCCAGCGGTGAATGGGGTTGGGCACTGAAAACCAATGTTGGTCAATCATGGGCTCAGACTAGACCAGTGAGTGATCCCTCCCCTCCACTCCCAGGCCTGCATCCCTGGTGGTAGCTGACTTTGGCTGTGGGGACTGCCGCCTGGCTTCTAGTATCCGGAACCCGGTGCACTGCTTTGACTTGGCCTCTATGGACCCCAGGGTCACTGTATGTGACATGGCCCAGGTAAACCCCTTTATCCCTCTATGTGTCTGGTCTGTGTTCTAAGTCCAGCCTGCGTGTGCTAATCTCTAACACTCCCTTCTTCCTCCCTGCCCACACCCCCATCCTGGTGTCCAACCTACCACTCGCTGCTGGCCTTCTCCCCAAATTGTGTGCTTCATACACCACTCCCACTACCCACAGGTGCCTCTGGAGGATGAGTGTGTAGATGTGGCTGTGTTCTGCCTTTCGCTGATGGGAACCAATATTAGGGACTTCCTGGAGGAGGCAAATCGAGTGCTGAAGCCCGGGTAAGAGCCTCCAGGACACAGGTGCATGTATATGTGCACATGTGTGTGTCTGTACTTACACAGAACTTTCCATTCTTCTCAGGGGTCTCCTGAAAGTGGCTGAAGTTAGCAGCCGCTTTGAAGATGTTCGGGCCTTTTTGGGAGCCGTGACCAAACTGGGCTTCAAGATCATCTCCAAGGTGAGGGCCCAAGAAGTCTGTCCCTAATTTTGTCTCATGTGTGGCCCTTTTCAGGGTAATGGTATTCAGGAAGAAGGCCATGGGCACAGACATTTGCTTCATGAAGACATGACTCATGGGAGAGCCCAGGGAAGCTTTCTGAGCAAGGGTGGGACATAGACGGAGGTGTTTTTAAAGAATGGGGTGAGGAATTGGGACTCACTGAGTCTTTTCTGCCCCTAGGACCTGACCAACAGCCACTTCTTCTTGTTTGATTTTGAAAAGACTGGGCCTCCTCGAGTGGGGCCCAAGGCTCAACTCCTAGGCCTGAAGCTTCAGCCATGTCTCTATAAGCGCAGGTGACCTCTGGACCCCCCTTGAAGGGGGATGCAAGTCTTGAACTCCATAACCAGCCAGGCTGTGACCGAAGACCGGGTATCACCCTTCCTCTATCCCAAGAACGAAGTGTGATGAAACCCCTGGTTCAGCCCTGCTCTGCTAAAGGATTCTTGGTTGCAAGAAGCATAAAATCACTCGGGCTGGCTAAAGAATACGGAATTTATTGTGAGAACACAGGGATATCTGGGAATTATGGATCCCCTAGGTGTCATGGAAACTAGATTATTTGGAATTATTTGACTCTTTTTTCCTGTCTCTTAGGAGCCACATGGGCTTTCTGTCCTGGTGCCTCCATTCTCTCTTCTGATCTTCTGTCTGCAGACCACCTTCCTCTGCTTATTCATAACTGCTGCCTCTTCAACTTTGGTCTGCTTCTTGGCTCTGGACAACTAGTAGTCTACCAACATCCTGGCTCAGTACAACTAACTGGGTTTCTGAGTCAGGACTGTTGGATTGTCTTTGCACTAAACACTTCTTTCCCCTCTAGTCTCATCTCCACCCTTGGAGCTACATGACCCAAACACTCCCAGCATCTGTTGTTGTCCTGTGAGGCCCTGGTGTGTGTCTGGCTGAGAGCACAGATTTTAGAATCAGGTGGGCCTGGCTGAGAGTCATTTGATTTTTGAATGTCACATTCCTCATTTGGAAAACGGTAGAATTCCTGTCTCATGGATTGTTGTGGGCTAAGTGAGGAGATCTATAGCCAGGGCTGGGTACCGAGGAGATGCTCAGTAAACTATAGATGTAGCTAGATATTGTGTGTTGTAAGCTTCATTGTTCTTTAAAGACCTCTGGACTGGCTTGGAGGTTGGAGGGTAAAGAATAGATTTGTTGCCCTAGCCCAGTACAGAGCCAAATATCAACAGTACAACGATTGAAATTTCTTTTGAGAGCTAAATTTTTAAACTTATACTTCTTCTCACACCACTTCTTCAAAATAGACTCGCCCAGGCCGTGGTATTTTGTGGAAGAGCCTCACTCAAGAGAGCAAAGAGCCCCATGTGGCTCGCGAGCCGCAGTTTGCCAACCACTGCCCTAGCCAGTTTGGCTCAGTGGATAGAGTGTCGGCCTGTGAACTGAAGGGTCCCAGGTTCAATTCCAGTCAAGGGCACATGCCAGGGTTGTGGGCTCGATCCCCAGCGGGGGACTTACAGGAGGCAGCCAATCAATTATTCTCATCATGGATGTCTCTATCTCTCTCTCCCTCTTCCTTCCTCTCTGAAATCAATAAAAATATATTTTAAAAAAAAAGAATAGATTTGTTCTAATTCCTCTTCATGAGGAAGACTCAGAGAACTCAATATAGGCCTTTCAACGGGCTCATTTAATAGGATATTTAGAGATTCTTGATAGAGTCTGAGCCATCCTTGGAGGGTGGTGGTGAGGGAGTTGGGTTTTTTCATAAATAACCATCAGTTGATGCCACGTTGGGGTGGGGGATTGGGCTGTTCATTGGCAGAAAGGTCTGTCATTTCTGCCTAACACTAGGTCCAGAACATGTTCTAGGAAAAGCTATAGGCAAGAAAGGCTGGTGCTGGAGAAGATGAACTGGGTTTATAGGTCTTCGGTGGCTCCTAAAGGAAATCTGCCACGAGCCCAGGCATAGACACACAACCTCTTGTACCTACTTCCAAGAAACACAGGTTTCAGGGCTCTGAGCCAGTTGGATGCCTCCAGAAGGGGATGGAGGCTTTGAGGCTGGGCTGTGAACCATTCGGCAAATACTGCACAGAGCCTTTGCATGTGCTCGTCTCTCTGCTGAATACTTGGCTGACTGGCAAAGTCTTACTCCTGCTTCCAAACAACCTGCATGTTTTTTACTCCATCACACCCAAAGCAGAATGAGTGTCTTATCTGCACTCAAAGTACTACTGAAGAGTGCAGCTTCTGCATTTTAATGCTGCATTGTGATTGCTGTGTGTGTTAGGCTGCAGTCTTTTCAAGTTACATTGATCTTGGTATTCCCAGAGCTTGTCGCTTGAATGACAGGGTCCAGTGGAGTGGGACTGATGGGAGCAGGGGTGTTGTAGGAACCCCCATTTAGGGCACTAGATAAGGCCACTGTGATGATCGAAGAAGTGGGCAAATGGGAGAAATTCAGTAGGTAGGATTGGTAGATAGTAAGGGTTGATGAGAGAGGAATCTGAAGTGAGTCTGGTTTTTGGCTTTGTACAACTGGGTGAGTTGGCAATGCCATTCAAAATGTTGGGTTTTAAGTACCTCTGATGTTCATTTGGAAGTGTGCCATAAAAATCTCAGGAGATCCCTAGCTGGTGTTGCTCAGTGTTTGGAGTGCTGGCCCGAGTGCACCATAGGGTCCCGGGTTTGATTCCCGGTCAAGACCATGTACCTGGGCTGCAGCGGTAGGAGGCAACCAGTTGATGTGTCTCTCTCCTCACTGTTTCTCTCTACCTCCCTCCCATTCTCTCTGAAGACTAATGGAAAAAATATCCTCAGGTGAGGATTAACAAACAAAACAAAAGTCTCAGGAAAGATCTGTGCTAGGGATTTGGGAATTGGCAGCCCAGAGGTAAGAATTAAAGTCTTAGGAATAGATAAGGTATCCAGAGTAAGATAATAAGAGAAAATGGCTCAGAATAGAACTGAGGAGCGTTTAGTGGATGGGTACATGAAAATGAACCAGTAAAAGTGACAAGATGGAAAGATTGGGCCAGAGATGGAGGAGTAAAACCAGGAGAGTGATTGTTTTTAATATGCTTTTAAAAATGAATGTTAGAGAGAGGGAGAGAGAGATAGAAACATTGATTAATTGCCTTCTGCACACCCTCTACCAGGGATCAAGCCCACAACCAACCCGGGCATGTGCCTGGCGACCTGTTGGTGCATGGAACTAGACTCAACCAACGAGTTACATTGGCCAGGGCAAGAGAGTGGATTTTTTTTTAATATGGAAGGAATGGGAAGGTTGTCAGTTGTCAATTGCTTTTGAGAGGTCTATTAAGATGAGAAATCAGATTGTGGTGGGATGAGGACTGCTGAGTAATGTTGAGGGCCTTTTTGAACATATACAGGTATTATTCATGAATTTATAGTTATACCAATCAGCCCAATGGTGTGGCTCTGCCTACTCAGGAATCTAGGTGTAGCTGTAGAAATAGCACTATAATCGTCCAGAGTTGGAACCTTGCCATGCAAAAGAAATGAAAGGAAAGCAAGCAAAGGAGTTTCAGACTATTTGCAAGTAAGTGATTGCTATACTGGGACATGGAATTTTGTAGAACAGGTAGGAGAGTGAAAACAGGAGTAGGTTGTTACCCTGGTAGTAACTGAACAAGTGACCTGGGAGGATGGGAGGCTGTGGTGAGAAATTGGAATACTTAAATTATAATTATTGGAAGCAGATCAGCTCCAGGTGATGGCAGAGTCCAGAGTGCAGCGACAATGGTGAGTGCCTGAGAGACATTCAAGGGAGGCTGCCTGAAGATTGATTAATGGACTGAGGGCTCAGGTATTGGCGGGGGGGGGGGGGGGGGAGGGGGGGGAGGGGGCGGCGCTGTTGTCTGAATGGACTTTGCAGTTGTCTAGGATGGTGGTAGAAGTTGTCATGGAACAGGTGCCAACCTCTTGAGGGAGGAAACCAATCCAGGAGATCTGCAGACAAAGGGAAGGAGAGAATAATGGCATAAATTTCAAGTGCTGAGGATTCACACAGCCTATTAGAGACTCATTTGGGAGTGGAGCTGGCTGCCAGGCAGTTAAGATAAAATACCCTGACGGTCCTCTCCAGTTTGTCAGGACTCACCAGGGATTGCTGGGGAGTGAGTATTGTGGCAGCTTCATGGCCAGGAGCCTCCTGGAATAAAGGGAGGTAAGTCACAATGTCCAAGGATGTGTTGTGGTAGTAGGGCATCTCACTGTAGGACACATCACCTTTTATAGCTCCATATAAGTGTTCTTTCCCAAATGTTATTTATATTCCTAGATCTTGACTAATCTTCCCTGTTTTCTTGGTATGCTCAACAGAACAGCTGGAGTCTGCCCTCCTCCCTCTTTTGCTTTCCCCCCTTACACTTCTCCCTTGGCCTATTCTGGCACCGGCTACCTGAGTAAATATCTCTCTTAGTCTGACTCAGACCCCAGGTTCACTCTAACTCAGCCCAGCCCCCAGTAGTGGCCCATCAGTCACCCTGATTATGAAAGCAGCACTCTCTGAGCCTGACCTGGGTGCCCCCTGCTCCATCACCAACTTCAGGACAAGCTTTTGTTCAAGTCTGTGCCTGGATTTCAGTGTCTAATGTTGAGATTCTAGAATGAAGAGAGAACAATATGTGTTTCTTTAAGAAATAGCAGCATGCCAGCTGTTTAAAGAACAATGAGACCAGTTTAAGGGATACTTGGAGAACAGAGGGAAGGAGTGGCAAGAGTAGTGAGAGGCAAATGAGAATGGGAGGGGCTGCCCCGTTGTGAAAGGCAGTAGTTCTCAAACTTTAGAGTGTAGTAGAATTATCTGGAAGGCTTGTTATGCAGATTGCTAAACCCTCCCCCAGTTTCTGATTCAGAAGGTCAGGATAGGGCTTGAGAAGTTTTTTCTGGTTGCTTTGATTTTTCTCAGTGAAGCAGGAAGTAGACTTTGAGTTGAGAATGAGAATAGGGGAAAGGGGGTTGGAGTTTTGAGGAGAGGAGAACATGAATATTGTTTCTAAGAGAGGGAATGAGTGAATTAGGAAAATACAGCATGATTGCTAGTAGTAGTAATAGCACACATAAGGTACAAAGGTCAGAAAGAGGATAGGATGGGAGGAGACCAGTGTAAGATTGCTTTTTCGAAAGCTTGTTACTGTGAGACAGAGTACACCTGGACTGTCAGAACCTACCCACTTCTTGAGGGACAGGCTGGTTTCTGCCCTTTTACCCCAAATCTAATTGGGGATTCTACTGGACCATTTGGGACGCCTGAGGTATTTAATCCTACAGCCAAGGAATGATGAGCCTGGAGTCTGACTTCTGCCCTGGAAATGAGAAGGCTAGCAGAGGCTCACTGACTGCTTCAGTGTGGAGCCAGAGGAGTGCTGCTGCCTTTGCATTGGCCTGCATTCCCAGAATTTGCCGGGGCACCTGATCTATGATTGTATCCTAGACGCCTTGCAGGAGAGAAGGACGCATGGGTGGTCTTAGGTCCTGGCCAATAAGACCATTGGAAGAGGCAAAGAGACCTCAACACAAAGAAGCTAGGAGTGTGCCATGTGGACCCAGGAAGAAGTTGCAGGAGACCACCCAAAATAAAGCTGTATCACCAGAATCAAGGGGACAGCGATGTGCCCCCTTTAAATACCTGCGTAGTCTATAGGGCACAGAACCACCAGTCAAATCAAGAACTGTTTTATTCCCTGACTTCTCTGCACTTGGGCCCAAAGCAATCAGCAACTATTAGGTGGAAAAGAGCAGAAATTATTCTGCCCTTCCCCATAGCAAGCTCTTGGACTTAAGTAGAACCGAGTTGGGAAGGGAAAATAGTTAAAGCTACAACAGGTGCAGATTATTTATTGTTGCATAGGATTAAACATCCTAATCACTTGGATTGTGTTTGTATCTTAAAATGAGCACAAGACTATTAACTAAGAATGAGCTGAAAATATTGGTGAGCTCCAGCGTTTGTTCGTGTAACAGAGTCCTAAGAGAATACAGTTCCAAAAGAAACATGATCTTGGCAGAGACACAACTCAGCTCCACTCAACTATTTCTGTAATCGCACAAAGCCCTTAGAGCTTTTTAGAGACTTGTAATAAGACCTCTTTATCCCCATGTTGCCCTCTTTCCCAGGTGACTTCTCAGACTGGCCACCTGGTTCTAGGCTATATGACAAAACTCAACTGAGAAGTAAGGTGGTTAACTGGCCACCTGGTTCTAGGCTATATGACAAAACTCAATAACCACCTTACTGGTCTCCTCCCTCCCACTCCTCCAAAGCAATTCATTTTGCACACAGCCAAGTGATCTTTTTTTATTGTAAATCAGATTTGTCACTTCTCTGCTTAAAATTTTTCAATGGATGCTCATTGCTCTGAAAACAAAAGACAACTTCATTCCCAGGCCCTGTGTGACCTTGCCCAGGCCTTCCTCTCCAACTGCATCTTAACCCACTCCTTCATGAAACTCCAGCCACACAGGGTTTCTTTTCATTCCTCCAACATTCTAAGCCTTTTCTGCTTCTGGGTCTTTGTATATGCTGCTCCATCTTTCTAGAGAGCTCTCCCTGATGAGCTCATTTTCATCTTCTAGATCTTCACACCAACATCACCTTTTCTTCTGTGGAAGAACCTGGCTAGGTGCTCACCAGAATGTCCTTTCCCTGGACAGTTAAACTCCATTTCCCAGCTCCTTGCGTGAAGGTGGGGCAATGTGAGGAGTCCTCATCAATGGAAGGGAAGTAGGAGAGAGGTTTCACTACCGGACCAAGGCAGTTAAAGAGCAGATGAACCTTCCCCATGTTGTGCCACCCCTTCCTCCACCTTCCAGGGTGACCTTGTAGCACATGTTTGAAGGTGATTAACAGCATAGAAGAGGTCTGGATACCCGAGTCACTATTTGGGAGGAAAGCTGCTTGACTTAAGAACATCCACATTGAACTTTGAACAAGGAATAAACCTCTACTGCAATAAACGAGTGACTTTAGGGAGATTTAGGGCAGTTATCATTATATATCCTGGCTAATAGATCTCTAATCATTCTATCCCCTTACTCTTGATCACAAAACCTTTTTTGTTTCCTTTGGGTGCTTCAGACATTTAATTACCTTAGCAAATGCTAGTCAGTACTTTCCACCTGTGCCATTAATTTTAATCTTAATTGGGGGGGGGGTGATGTTCACATCAGGAAGTTGAGATGCTTATTTTACCAGTTACATTTTGTGACAAGAAAAAAAAATGCCACTAAAGAATGTCTTATATTAGATTTTTCTTCCTATATCAGTAGGAACCTGAAGGTTGGTAGCTGTGGGCATTGGTTCTGGAACTTGAGGATGTTAGCAATTAGGTCTCTGTCATTCTCTTGGTCTTTTGATTCTCATATTCACAAGATGTTATGTTCTGGATTAAGTGGGGACACACAGCTTACTATTTACTAATATACCTCTTGGGAATCTCACTGATTGCCTCAGTCTTTTTGGCCTTCAAGGATCCTTGTACATTGTTAATACTCTGGTGTAAGTATGTTCCATTATTTCCTATGACATAGCTGAGACAAAGGTCATGGTTCCATTCCCTGTCAGGGCACATGCCTGAGTTGTGGGCTTGATCCCCAGTAGGGAGTGTGAAGGGGGCAGCCAATCAATGATTCTTTCTCATCATTGATGTTTCTCTCTCTCTCACTCTCCCTTTCTCTCTGAAAAAGAAAAAGAAACAGGAGAAAGTCTTAGGTATCTATGGTTAAGCAACGAGCTTTAAATTTGACATCGAAAACATTATCCTCTATATAATAAAAGCCTAATATGTCCCCTTGACCAAGAGTTCGACCAGGGAGTGGGGCCCTAGGGCTGGCTGGCCAACCTCCCGCATCCCCTCTCCCTGGCCAGTCCTGTGCAGTTGCCCTGATCAGACCCCACCTGTGCACGAATTTGTGCACCAGGCCTCTAGTGATCTATAAAAGGGAATGAATAAATTGGACTGCATCAAAATGAAAAACCTTTGGTCTATGAAAGACCCTGTTAAGAGGAAGCTGCAGCAGAAATAAATTAGTTTCAGGTGAGCTACAGCACACTAGTCAATAGCATTTTTGGTCTTTGAATCATTAGTGCATATAGTGTACAGAGCCAGGCACAAATTTCCTCATCAATTTGGATATGCAAATAAAATTCAGCTCCTTTTTCAATTACTGATTTGCTTCATAAGTCTCACTCCCTTCCTGCACTCCACCAAAGAGCGGAAGAAGCTAGAAATAATCCAGTCTCTAGGTTTCATCTATCCTCTTTGAAATAAATGCTCAAAAACAAATTCCTCCATTTTACCTCTGCTTTTTTCCAAAGAGACATCTGGGTATAAAGGGAAGGGCATTTCGGTATCAGAAAGAAGGGGTTCCCTGGCCTAATACTGGTTCTTGGGTGTGCACAAGCTGGAATCTTCTGGATACAGTTGGCCCAGTATCGTACCTGGGCATTCTGCCAACATTTGCTTCTAAAGCTGATGAATCGTCTTGTCTTTTTCAGCAGTCAGGGCCCGTGCCCGCCCCCCCGCCCCCGGCCCTGCTATTTTGGCCTCCTTGCAACAACACTTCCATCACAGTGATTTTCTGCCTCATACTCCATTGAGCCTTAAAGGATCTCTACTCAGCATCCACACCATATAGGAATAAAGAAACACCTTTTCCAGCCGAAACCGGTTTGGCTCAGTGTATAGAGGGTCTGAAGTGCGGACTGAAGGGTCCTGGGTTCAATTCCAGTCAAGGGCATGTACCTGGGTTGCGGGCACATCCTCCGTAGGGGGCGTGCAAGAGGCAGCTGATCGATGTTTCTAACTATCTCCCTCTCTGTAAAAATTCAATAAAATATATTAAAAAAAAAAAAAGAAACAAACACCTTTTCCAGACCATGCTGCTCTGCCCTCGTAATGCTCTTGGGGCCTCACTAAGTCTGAGCTGCAAAGCAGTTCCCTTCTAAAGCCCCAGGAGGGAAAAAGCAAAAGCCTCTTTAGTCCTAGTATGTCATTTTACTGCCCTGTCCCAAAGTCCCCGGTCATGTTGATTTTGTTCCACTCCTCTTGCCTCTACTGTATCTACCCCCATCCACTGGGACAGGACGCACATATTTCTCCCCTTTGTTCTATGTCTCACTTCCTACTTCCTTTCATTGTTTGGGACTTGAATTTCTTAATGGGATTTTAATTTATCTGGCAGACTGAAATTGTCAAATCTGGAATATGTTTACTCAGTAGTCATTGTATTTGGACTATACTAATAACCTCTAATTGACTCAGTTTAATAACTGGGTTGGGCATAATTCAAGAATGAACTTCAGTCCAGAGAATGGTGTGGATTTGTAGAAAATATTCTGTACAAATCAATTTCAGATGGTGTTACAGGTACCTCATCACTCCCTGCTCCCACTGGAGGGTAAATAGTAGTGATGGTAAACATGGGTAGAGTTCATTTACCGAAAGGACTTCTTCAATATTCTGCTAATCTTCTTTCCTGGAGGAACAGCCATGCCTCTGGTTGACCGCAGGAAAGAAAAGGGAATGGCTTCTGAGGAAAGTGGAGGCTTTTGCTCTCTGTTTCGTCTCTTGTTCAAAGGCAGCAGTTGTACCACAGTCACTAGTGAGTGGATGACTGTGAAGAGGTTGTGCATTGACACTCATTACATTCTTGAATTGCATTTCCTCCTACCATGTAGCTTATCCTAGCCAGAGGGAGATGAGTTGTACCTGGTAAATTTTGGTGCTAGGTTCAAGGAGAGGACACCCATGTAGGCCTTTAGCTCTGCCATACTCAATTTTTACCTGAGAAGTTTGCCCTGGGATAGTATGTAATCACACAACTATTAATAACTCAGAATATCAAAGTAGAACTCTCTTCCTAACTCCTAACCTGTTTCTCCCTCAGATTGCCCATCTCAGTTAATAACATCACAATCCACCCAGTTGCTCACACCTAAAATCTAGGACTCATCCCAGATTTGTCCTCTTCCCTCACTCTTCACATCTAACCCATCAGCAAGTCCTGCTGGCTTTGCCTGCAGAATATTTCCTAAATACATTCATTCTTCATCTCCACTCTTATGACCCTTGTCCAAAATCCATCATCTCTCACTTGAATTATTTCAATAGCCTCCAAACAAATCTTCCTCCTTGTTACTCTGGATTTTCTCCCACCATGGAACAGCCAGGGTCATCTTTGAAAAATTCAAATTAGATCATGTCATCTCCCACCTAATACTCCGATAGATTTCTCCTTATGCTTTCAGAAAATACAAGTTTATTGCCATGAAAAAGCTCTGTGTGATCCCCCTTTTCATACCTTTCCATCCTCTTGACTCACACTGACCCTCACTGACCATGCTCCAGCTACACGTTCTGGTCCTTGAACACCCCAGGCTTGCTTTGCCTCAAGACCTTTGTACCTGCCCAGCCAGTGTGGCTCAGTGATTGAGTGTCAACCTAAGAACCAGGAGGTTGCAGTTCAATTCCTGGTCAGGACACATGCCTACGTTGGGGGCTTGATCCCCAGTGTGGGGTGTGCAGGAGGCAGCTGATCGATGATTCTCTCTCATCATTGATGTTTCTATCTCTCTCTCCCCCTTTCCCTTACTCTCTGAAGTCAATAAAAATAAATTTTTAAAAAGACATTTAAAGAAAAAACGACCTTTGTACCTACTGAGCACTGTACCAGAAATACTCCTTCCTTTCAAATATACCACCCAAACTGTTTTAACTGCTCCCCTCTAATCACCCTCTAACATATCAGCCTACTTTATTTTCCTTATAGAACTTAAAAATCAGGGAGAATCCAAGATGGCGGCGTAGATAAACACCTAAACTACTGCCTCCCACAACAATTTCAAAACTACAACTAAAAGACAAAATGTCTATCACCCAGAACCACGGGAAAGCTGGCTGAGTGGAAGTTCTACAATTAGAAGGAAAGAGAAAAGAGCATTGAGATGTGCACGAGCGCTGAAAAGCTGAGGTACGGAGGCGCATGATCCGGGCTGGCTGCAGGCATTGCTTTTTTCAACCTGAAGGGAGACAAGCCCCCAATTACTCTGAAATCCAGTCTCTGGGGAGACACGGGGGACCCAAACTCCTACGGGGAGAAGCTGGACTGTCTGCCAGTGAGGGTGGCTTGCTTGCAGAGCTGCGTGCAGGAATAATTGTTTACTGCACTGGGGCACGGGACTCGGGGACGCAGAGCCGGCTAACTAGCAGCCATCTTTGTTTGCCACGCCCTAGCCTAGTGACACCCTGAGACCCGCCCTGCACAACCTACAAACCCACCCAAGCTCCAAGCAGCAGTTTTAGCATAAGAAAGGCCTGCCCTATCGCAGCTTAACCTAGCAAACTTGCAGCCCGGGTCAGACAGCTCCAAAACCTCCAAACCCCAAGCAAAGAGGAGAAAACTGTAGCTCCTGCTGGGAGGCCTCAGACAGTAGCTGACCTGCACCCCATTGGAGATCCAGAAGCCAGTGTATCTAGTGGACAGTGTGAGAAACCAGATTTCAACTCCTTACATCCATAAGTGACACATTCAAGAGGCAGACTCAGTGAGCACCAAAGCCCCACTGAAAGAAGTCCTGCCCCATAAGCGTGTCTTCAGCGCAGCAGTTCTTCCATTATAGACACAGTGAGTGCTCACAGCTAATTGGCCTGGAGGTCAATTCCTCCCAGTGTACCAACAGCAATTAAGGCTTAACTACACCAAGACTTTGCACTCAGCCCACAAAGGGGTGTACCAAGAGCATCCACCTCATGTGATTGAGGAGGCTGAGCTACTGCCCCCTATAGATCACCTACCACACAAAGCTACTCCATCAACACAGGGAAGCAGCCAAAATGTGGAGACAAAGAAACATGTCACGAATGAAAGAAATGGAGGAAAGCAAACTACTGGATGACATAGAGTTCAGAACCACATTTATAAGGTTACTCAAGAATCTTCTAAAAACCGCTGAGAAACTTGATGAGACCTGTAAGGATATTAATGAGAATGCCAAAAAAATGGAAAAGGATCAGTCAGAAATGAAGCATACACTGTCTGAAATAAAGAATATACAGAAACTCAACTGTAGATCAACGTACCCCAAGAATCAAACCAAAGATCTGAAATATGTGGAAACAAAAAACATCCAACCAGAAAAACAAAAAGAAAAAAGAATCCAAAAATATGAAGATAGTGTAAAGAGCCTCTGGGACAACTTTAAGCGAACCAACATCCGAATTTTTGGGGTGCCAGAAGAAGGGAGAGAGCAAAATATTGAAAACCTATTAGAAGAAATAATGACAGAAAACTTTCCCTACCTGGTGAAAGAAATAGACTTACAAGTTCAGGAAGCGCACAGAACCCCATACAAGAGGAATCCAAAGAGGACCACACCAAGACACATCATAATTAAAATGCCAAGGGCAAAAGACAAAGAGAGAATATTAAAAGCAGCAAGAGAAAATCAGTTAATTACCTACAAGGGAGTACCCATATGACTGTCAGCTGATTTCTCAGCAGAAACTATGCAGGCCAGAAGGGAGTGGCAAGAAATATTCAAAGTGATGAACAGCAAGAACCTACAACCAAGATTACTCTACCCAGCAAAGCTATCATTCAGAGTTGAAGGTCAGATAAAGAGCTTCACAGACAAGAAAAAGCTAAAGGAGTTTATCGCCACCAAACCAGGATTACATGAAATGCTGAAGGGTATTCTTTAAGAAGAGGAAGAAGAAGAAAAAAGGTAAAGATAAAAATTATGAACAACAAAATGACATCAAATACATACCTACCAACAAGTGAATTTAAAAATCAAGTGAATAAAAAATCTGAAGAACAGAATGGACTGGTGAATATAATAGAATCAGGGACATAGAAAGGGAGTGGACTGACGATTCTCAGGGGAAGCAGGTGTGAGGGGTGAGGGAAGAGATTGAACAAAAATCTTACTCCTATGGATGAAGACAGTGGCGGGGGATAAGGGCATGGGGTCGGGTGGGGAATCAGGTGGAGGGGAGCTGTGGGGGAAAAAAAAAGGAACACCTGTAATAATCTGAACAATAAAGATTTATTTAAAAAAATAAATAAATAAAAATAAAAAAGAACTTAAAAATCATCAAATCAACTTATTTAGATGTTAGCCTTTTTTAAAAAAAATGTTGTTACTGGTTTTTAGAGAGAAGAAGGGAAAGGGAGAGAGGGAGAGAAACATTGATGAGAAAGTAACATCTAGAGAATCCAAGACGGTGGCACAGGTAAACACCTAAACTGCGGCCCCGCACAACAATTTCAAAACTGCAACTAAAAGACAAAATGTCTATCACCCAGAACCATGGGAAAGCTGGTTGAGTGGAAGTTCTACAACTAGAAGGAAAGAGAAAAGAGCATTGAGACCTGCACAAGCGCTGAAAAACTGAGGTATGGGGGCGCGTGATCTGGGTTGGCGGCAGGCGTTGCTTTTTTCAACCCAAAGGGAGACAAGCCCTTGATTACTCTGAAATACAGTTTCTGGGGAGACGCAGGGGACCCAAACTCCTATGGAGAGAAGCTGGACTGTCTGCCCCCGGTCGGAAAGTGAGGGGGGCTTGCTTGCAGAGCTGCGCGCAAGAATAATTGTTTACTGTGCTGGGGCACGGGACCCAGTCGGAGACACAGAGCCAGCTAACTAGCAGCCATTTTTGTTTGCCACGCCCTAGCCTAGTGACGCCCTGAGACCCCACCCCACACAACCTACAAACCCACCCAAGCTCCAAGCAGCAGCTTTAGCATAAGAAAGGCCTGCCCTATCGCAGCCTAACCTAGCAAACTTGCAGCCTGGGTCAGACAGCTCCAAAACCTCCAAACCCCAAGCAAAGAGGAGAAAACTGTAGCTCTCGCTGTAGCTCCTGCTGGGCGGACTCAAACAATAGCTGACCTGCACCCCATGGGAGATCCAGAAGCCAGTATACCTAGTGGTCAGTGTGAGAAACCAGATTTCAACTCCTCACATCCATAAGTGACACATTCAAGAGGCAGACTCAGTGAGCACCAAAGCCCCACTGAAACAAGTCCTGCCCCATAAGCGTGTCTCCAGCACAGCAGTTCTTATAGACACAGCGAGTCCTCACAGCCGATTGGCCTGGAGGTCAATTCCTCCCAGTGTACCAACAGCAATTAAGGCTTAACTACACCAAGACTTTGCACTCAGCCCACAAATGGGTGTACCAAGAGCGTCCACATCAGGTGATTGGGGTGGCTGAGCTACTGCCCCCTATAGGTCACCTACCACACAAAGCCACTCCATCAACAGGGAAGCAGCCAAAATGTGGAGACAAAGAAACATGTCACGAATGAAAGAAACGGAGGAAAGCAAACTACTGGACAACATAGAGTTCAGAACCACATTTATAAGGTTACTCAAGAATCTTCTAAAAACCACCAAGAAACTTGATGACACTTCTGAGGAGCTTAGTGAGACCTCCAAGGACCTTAATGAGAATGCCAAAAAAATGGAAAAGGACCAGTCAGAAATGAAGCATACACTGTCTAAAATAAAGAATATACAGAAACTCAACTGTAGATCAACATACCCCAAGAATCAAACCAAAGATCTGAAAAATGAGGAAACAAAAAACACCCAACCAGAAAAACAAAAAGAAAAAAGAATCCAAAAATATGAAGATAGTGTAAGGAGCCTCTGGGACAACTTCAAGTGTACCAACATCTGAATTTTTGGGGTGCCAGAAGAAGAGAGCAAAATACTGAAAACCTATTAGAAGAAATAATGACAGAAAACTTTCCCTACCTGGTGAAAGAAATAGACTTACAAGTCCAGGAACCGCACAGAACTCCAAACAAAAGGAATCCAAAGAGGACCACACCAAGACACATCATAATTAAAATGCCAAGGGCAAAAGACAAAGAGAGAATATTAAAAGCAGCAAGAGAAAATCAGTTAATTACCTACAAGGGAGTACCCATATGACTGTCAGCTGATTTCTCAGCAGAAACTATGCAGGCCAGAAGGGAGTGGCAAGAAATATTCAAAGTGATGAACAGCAAGAACCTACAACCAAGATTACTCTACCCAGCAAAGCTATCATTCAGAGTTGAAGGTCAGATAAAGAGCTTCACAGACAAGAAAAAGCTAAAGGAGTTTATTGCCACCAAACCAGGATTACATGAAATGCTGAAGGGTATTCTTTAAGAAGAGGAAGAAGAAGAAAAAAGGTAAAGATAAAAATTATGAACAACAAAATGACATCAAATACATACCTACCAACAAGTGAATCTAAAAATCAAGTGAATAAAAAATCTGAAGAACAGAATGGACTGGTGAATATAATAGAATCAGGGACATGGAGTGGACTGACAATTCTCAGGGGGAAGCGGTTGTGAGTGGTGTGGGAAGAGATTGGACAAAAATCTTACTCCTATGGATGAAGACAGTGGCAGGGGGTAAGGGCATGGGGTAGGGTGGGGTGGGGAATCAGGTGGAGGGGAACTATAGGGGGAAAACAAAAAGAGGAACACCTGTAATCTGAACAATAAAAATTTATTTAAAAAAAAAAAAAGGAAAGTAACATCTATCAGCTGCCTCCTACTGGGCACAACCTGACCGGGAATTGAACTGCTGACCTCTTAGTGCATGGGTTGATGTTCAACCACGGAGCCACATGGGCCAGCCTATGTTGGCCTTTCATTGTCAGTCTCTGTTAGAACAACCTCATGAGTGCCTGGAAGAGCACCTGGTTCAAAGGGGCACTCAACAAATAATTGTTGAACGGATATAGGACCTTGTATCTTATTTTGCTTGTTTTTTGGGTGTATGGCTCACTCAGAGAATCCATTGTAGAGGAAGGGATGACTGGTAGGGCAGGATTGGGGCTGTTGCAATAATATCACTAAGTGCCATAATAAATAATTTTGAGTTCTAATGTTATACCTTTAAAAATACCCTTTGTGGATTTAGCACAAGTGCTGAGACCACAGTAGAGAGCTGGGCAAGGACTCTTCCCAGGCCCCTTTCTACATAGTCCCCACACTAACCTCTCTGTTGCCAGGCACACACCCTCTTTCTTCTGCCTTCTATGTGAGCACATCTCGCCTCTGCTGTGCACACTGCTTTGCCCTCAGTGTGCCACACCCTCATGTGCCACACCCTCAGTGTGTACACACGGACACTCATTATAAATCTCAACTCTTTCACTGAATTACTTCAACTTTATTTTGGTTGAGGGCTCAGGATAAGGGTGGGCTGCACACATGGACTCTCCGTTGAACACAGATGGCGGGGCTGAGCCTTGTGGGCATGGGCAGGTACATCAGGATATTCTTGCTATGCAGCCTAGCAGTGCCCAGGGGCCCTTCCATGTACACAGGACAGGAATATACAGCCAGGCCGGTGGCGGGTGGCAGGTCATTGGTGTCCCGGGCCTGGGTACTGACGCTGACTGGAGGCAGAGGACTGGGCTCGCTGGTGGGACCATCCTTCAAGGCTCCTGCTAGCGGATCCCATTGGGCATTCCAGAGCTGTAGCCCAATCAGCAGCACAGTTCCTGTCTCTGGAACCGTGGGCTTTGGGCTGCTTACCACCTGGGGACACCAGAAGCTGGTCAGGCAAGGCTAGGAAGCTAAGGGGTTTTCCTAGAGTGGGATCAGGGAAGTGATTGGGGCCACTGAGGGGACAGGATCACCAAGAGGCAAAGTAAGTTAGCTTCCAAGTATAATCAGGAAGGTTGAGGGGGCAGAATTGGAAATGAAGGGGCTGCTGGAAGATACCTGAAGGTGCAAAGGGTTGCTGTTCAGCTCCTGATATTTATGGCGGAAATGCCTAGAACTGAGGCCTTCATCACCAGGCACATTCGAGCCGGGCACATGGTGGTCAAGGGGGACCATAGCAAAGGCAGCCTCCCAGCGTAGTGACAGCAGCAGGCGGTGTGGGTGGCGAAAGGCTGATAAGTGAAAGCTACGCTTTGGTGCTGCAGTGCCCACGCCCAGATAGCGAACCAGCAGCTGCCCACGGCGCGACAGCTGTCGCAGCCAGTGCCAGGGCGGCTGCAGCCAGGCAGGCGCATGGCGTCTCCAAGGTAGGGGTAGGCGGCCAGTCCATAAAGCGTTGGCCACTGCTACACAGCGTTGGGAGAGGCATGGGGGTGCTCCTTCCAGCTGTTGTAACAGGCAGTTGAGGTCCACCTGCAGCGTGCTCACCAGCTGGCTCAGTTCCTGCACTTCCATCTGAAGGAAGCCCTCCACAGCCTGCCCCGCATTGGACCCCATCTCCAACCACCTGGCACCAGAGGCACCAGACTCTTGGTGAGTGGTCTGGGTCAGCAGAGCCTGCAGCGACTCCAATGTCTGCTTGGCTAGAACCAGGCGCTGCCGCAGCCGCCTTTGCCTTTCGGTGTGTCTGGAGCCATCTGGCGCACACACCCAAGTGAGTGAACACTGTTGCAGGGCACGCAGGAGAGCACGACTCCGGCGTTGCAACAGCCAGGCCTGGGGTCCAGCACTCAGACCACAGGTCCTGGGTTCAGATGGTGTGGGCAGTTTGTGCATCTGGGCCTTGCATTCGGACATAGCATCCAGGTCCTCTAGATCTTGGAGATGGAGGTAAGGAGTGAGAGACAAGGTGGACTCAACCCACCCCAGACCCAAGGGAGTAGGCCTTCCTCCGACAGGTTCAGCCATCTCCCCACAACTATATGAATACCGCCCCCTCCTACTCCTTTGTTGCCATGCTGTTCACATTCCCAGGAGGATGGCACTACACTGCCTTTCCCCACCCCAACACAGATACCTGATAGAGCTTACCTGGGCTGGGTATCAGAGTGGCCAGCAGATACTGGGGGGTGTGTGGTTGGTCCCAACTCCCCCTGCTGGGGCTCAGGCAGGCATGTATGAGGCTAATCAGGGCCTCCCTGTCCTTGTTGTCTCCCACAGGACCCCCATAGAAAACCGAAGCTGAAGATGAGGGTAGAGCTCTCAGTTCCAGACCCTCCATTTTCCACCACTTCCCAAACCAAAACTATAAATGATGTGCCAGTCTCAGTACTCCCACCTCCACCCCTTTCCAGAGCTGTCCTGGGGGCAGATGACTACACGGGGGACAGGAAGGGTCTCACCAGCCAACTCTTCCATGGCAACATGGGGATTGCTAAGGCTGGCCCACACCTGGTCTTGCATCTGAAGGACCTGGGTCAGGGTCACTTGATTCCTGGGGGAGGGGAGAAGGAATTAGGGTTTCAAAACTATTTATATGCTGAGGACTCACATCTTTCCTCTCTCCTGAGCTCCTGACTCATGTGGGCTCACTAATCATTGCCACTTGGCAACTCAAATACAATTTGCTTTCAGTAGAAATCATTTCCCTCCACACCCACCACCCAATTGTTCAAGGCAGAAATCTGGGAGCCATCCTTTGACTACTTCTATTCCTCACCCAATATATACTCTCTACCACTGCTATGACTCCCCTAGTCCTACCACCATGATCTCTTTCCTCGAGACTTCCAAGCAGAATAGCTTTAGAATAGCTTCTAAAGCTATTCTGCTTGGCTCCAGCACAGTCCTGTCTGGCCCATCCCTACAATGAAGCCAGAGTGATCTTTCCAACAGACAAGTAGGGTTGTATTTCTTCTCCTACTTAAAACCCTTCAGTGGTTTCCTATTGTCCTCAGTATAAAATCAGTCCCCTTGCCATGGTCTTAAAGACCCTTTACCACAAGCCTCACCTCTCCCATTCAACCCCCAGCATGTCCACCATAGGCACACTGTTGTCTTCTCCCTCCTGCTGAGCTTAGTTCCCTTTGCTCAGAAAAGCCCATCTCCACTTAATCTGCCTCTGCTTATAAGACTCAAATCAAAGCGAGATCCCCAAGTCCTTGGAGAAGCTTTCCTTGGCTTCCCACTACCCTCACACTTTGGTGCTCCCCAGAGGTGAATCCAGCCTGTGGGAAAACAATGTTTGCTTCTGCCAGAAGCTAATTCCAGCATGTCATAAATGCAAGAAGTTTCATCAAAAGGTTGATGGAACCTTGAGTATTGCCTGCTGGAAGTGGCTAAGGGCATTTCCCTACACCTAAAGATTTGCATAGATGATTGCTTGCTGCCAGACAGCCAAAGGCATTTTAATCTACATGTTATTGCCTCCTACTGGCCAAACACCTGAACAGCCATAGGCAGTTCCCCCAATCTGACAATGGATTCTGTATACTAAACCTTGCCTTTGATTTGTATATCTACTTTGCCTTACGACAATTTGTGTTAATAAAAAGCAAGGGGTCCAGAGAGACAGAAGGACTTGGACTTGGTTTCCTTAGCTAAGTCTTCTCTGGCCCCCCAAAATGCCTTCCAAAATTATGTTTCATCTCTAAACTCTTTAATAATTTACAGCAGCCCTTCTCCAGATTCCTGAAACCCTTCTAGATGCCGAGAAACACACCGGCAGCTTCGGGACTGACTGAGCAGAATGGGTGGGGTCCTCACCAGTGGCCCCTGTGTGCCTGCAGCTTCATTCCATAGAGCTGCCGGTGTAGCAGGAGGCCATGTAAGAGGAGCAGAGGCATCGTCCTGGTAAGGGGTTGCACATAGAGTTCTTGCTGGGCTAGCTCCACATTGTCAAGCAAGACATGGCCCAGTTCCAGGGACTGCTCCCAGAAAAGAGGCATGCAGTGCTGAGTTAGCACAGCTGGAGAGGAAGGAGAGTGTTGAGTCAGCACAGCACAATTGCCCTCTCCCCTTCCATCTGAGAGCCTTTGGGGCAGGGCTCCTCACCTGGTAAGGAAGCAATAGATTCTGCAGACACAATAAGCCAAAGACGGAAGTCTTTGTGGACCATATTCCTGCTTGCAGATGGGGCTAAAAGCAGTTCTAACTCCAGGTCTGAGACTACTAAGGGTCAGACATAGGACTAAAATTAATCACTGGGTAAAGAGGGTCAGACAAGTCTAGAGATTGGACTTGAGGCTAAGGGTTCAGGAGTCAGATATAGGGGACAGGCTTGAAGCTAGGGATTGGTCATGAGACCTGAGAGTTCAAGTTTAGGCCCAAGTGTAGGAAAGGGTCCTAAGAATGATCTCTCAGCAACAAACCCACCCTCGGCTCCATCCAGCAGTCCCAGCAAGGGCTGTAGCAGCTCTTTTGGCCAGTGAGGCATCAGGTGACAGTTGTCCAGCACCAGCCAGTGCCCTTTGTACATAGCCTGGCATAGAGTGCTGACCACAACGGAGACCGGGTTCCAGGCCTCAGAGCCCAAGGCTATCACCTCCAGATGCTTCTGCCCCTGAGAACCACAGAGAGATGTCAGAACAACTCAAGGTGATACTGGGGTGCCCCAAGGGATTCCGAGTAATGCCACAATGACCCCAAAAGTCTCTGAGTAATCCAGAAAGATCCATGAGAATGTTGGGACACCCCACCCCAACCCATCCTAGCCCATAGGAGCCTGGTTGCTTTGTGGCCAAGAGGTTGGTTCAAACCTGCTCATGCTGGGCAGCCAGTTTCTGGATAACAGCCAGGGGATGCAAAGTGGCTGTGGGGTGACCAGGTGGTGGCAACAAGACCAGCAGGGGTTGAGTAGCCCGACTGTGTTCAAAGGGTATGGTGGAAGGACTCAGGTTCTCATCCAGGGGCTGGCCCAGGAGGCTGGTGGTGAAGTCTGCCAGGGCACCTGCAAGGCACTCAGGTCTCAGCACACGCCACAGGATCAGCTTATGGAGGAGGCTGAGTAGATTGGTCCCAGGCCCAGGTGTAGGCCCCAGCACTGTGGATGACAGGGACAGGTAAGACTGCCAAACGCTGGAGTGGCCTGCCAGGGATACACGCAGCCCTGAAAATGGGGGCAGCAGCTCTAACATTCCACATTCGTGCCAGGCTCTCAGCCCTAGCCAGGCTGGTCGAACCACACCTGGGACTGGCTTGCTAGAGCCTATGCTGGGAGAGGCTTCCAGTCCAGGCCAGAGTGCCAGCCTCTCCAGATGTGGTGCCTTCCTTGTCTCACACAGCAGAGCCAAGGCACCCAAGGCACCTACCAAGGGCATGTGGGTCAGGCCCAGTGCAGCCACGGTGCTGCCTAGCAGCTGGCGGGTCAGCTGTGTCTTCAGCTGTAGTAGATGGCTGTTTAAGTCCTTCCCTGGATGATTCTCACACTGCTTCATGCTGTTCAGAGCCTGCTTGGTGGCTGCCAGCCAGTTCTCTGGGCTCATACGGAAAGGTGGCAGCAGGTCTTGCAGTGGGCTAAGGGCCCTGATAATGGCTATCCCATGCCGGACCACCTGCTGATAGGGTGCCCACTGTACCATCTCCTGCAGCCTCAGGTCTTCTAGCTCCTCGCGGTAGGCAAGCAGCTGACATAGTTCTGCCTGGTTCCTTACCATGTCCCGTAGGAACTTGGCTAGATGGTGATTAGTTGGGTTCTTGGACAGCAGCCTCAGCAGGAGCCGCTCCTGCACACAGTCATTGTTGCATGGATTTGTCCCTTTCCCCCACAGTCCCTGGTGGTTTCCACTCTTCTCCACCCCCATACCTGGGCCCCTGCAAAGCTCATCCCAGCCCATATAGCGGTCCCCTGAGCACCTCAGCAGCCTCCACAGCTTCGAGGGTATCCAAGGTTCTCATCTGGAGTTTCTGCCAGCGGCTCTCGAACTTGGGACACTCCGTGCACAGGATTTCATGCAGCATCTGTTCTTCTAGGATGTCCATGTTCAGACCCAGATCCAGCACATTCAGCACTTTCAGCAATTCACAACCTAGCACTTGGGGTGATATGGGAGACTCTTAACCCTTCCCCTTGGCAGAGAGGATGGAGTGCACAGAGAGTGTGGTTCCCTGCTATAGTCCTGAGCTGGTTCTGGGCCAGAATGAGTGAATCTGGGGGCCTAATATGTCCACAAAGCTGTGCTAGCAACTTACCCACTGGCCCTCACCTTTTCTCAAGGCACCAAGGGGGAGGGTGGTGCTCAGATAGAGACAGAAGCCAGGCTGCACCTGGGGTGGGCTCAGCTGCTCCCGCTGCAGTAGCCATGGCAGTTCTTGGCACCCTAGTCCCAGCTCCACATTGGTCAGTAGCACAGGCAGGCCTGTGAGGAGGAAGCAAGTACTCTCTACCCACCATGCTAGCACGTAGGCCCCCCATATGCAAAATCTGGCTCTGATGAGCTCCCCTCTGACTGAGCAGGGTTCCCTCAGGGCTCTTAAACAGAGTTAGTGGCCAGGATGAAAGTGGGAGCTGAGGTCAGACTGAGCTATGAGAAGCCTGTGGGTCCACAGAGTTGGGGGAGGACAGAAGAGAGACGTGGTGGGCAGGGACCAGTTCTTACCTTTGGCAGCTGCCTCCAGGAGCTGAGGACCCAGGTCTGGGTCAGAGCCTGAGAGTACACTGAGGTAGGGAAAGGGCGGAGACTGGGTCTCAGAGGCTGGCCTTGACTCATGCCTCTCTGTCTCATCCCCCTTGTTCTCTTGCTCTTGCTTCTCTTCCTTGTCGATCACCTCCTCCTTTCCCTTTTCCTCTGCCTTCTGCTGTTTAGCCTTGGGACTCGTTTCACTATCATTATCTTCCTCCTCTGCATCCTCTTTATACTCTTTTTCTTGACTTCTGTCGCCCTTCCCTGTGCAGAAAGATGCAGAGGAGCTCTGCTCAGAGAGGAATTAGCCTGCTAGGGAGCACTGTCCACCCAAGGGCTCCATCTCATGAGGGACATCACTTAGGTTCATTGGGACTCAGTTTCCTTATCTGCAAAATGGGGTTGCTATCAGGGAGCCCTAAAAGGTTACTGTGAAGATAACATGAAATAACACATAGGAAGCACTTAGCTGGCACCTCGTAAGCAGTCAATAAATGTTAGCTATGGTTATTGTTACTCTAAAATTCCAGGGAGGGATTCTGTCAGTCCTGAAATTAACCCATCTCTGTCCTTCTGTGGGTAGAAGAGTCAGTGCATTCCCCTTTTGCCAAAGCTAATCTGTGACTAACAACCAGAAGAGTTATCACTAATACAGAAATCAGTGCTTGTAAGTTAAAGGCCATTAACTGTGGAATTAGCCAAGTCATGGGCAGTGTGGTGAACACAGATATTTGTCTAGCCAACAGCCATCCCAAACCCGTCTCCTTTGCCTCCCCTACTGCAGGGGCTGGAAAAGAGGAATACTTATTAATTTTTAACTATTAAGAAATTTAAGAATTTTTTTTAAGTATCACATTTTTAAGAAGCGGGCAGGTGGAGGTTGCCAGGTCTACAGTTGGGTATATTTATTTTCTATTGCTTAACAAATGACCACAAACTTAGCAGCTTAAAAAGACACCTGTGCCCTGGCCAGTGTGGCTCAGTTGGTGGGAGCATTGTCCCATGCACTGAAAGGTTGTGGGATCAATTTCCGGTCAGGGTACATACCTGGATTGCAGGTTTGATCCCTGGTCAGGGTGTGTATGGGCGGTAACCAATGGATGTTTCTTTCTCACATTGATGTTTCTTTCTCTCTCTCCAAACAAACAAAAACAATACCTGTTCATTATCTCAGTTCTGTAGGTTAGAAGCCCAGCACAACATGGCTGGATGCTCAGGGTTACAGTGGGCTAAAATCAAGGTATTTAACTGGAGTTCTCATCTGGGACTTGGGCCTCTTCCAGGCTTATGGTTTCCTTCCCACTCTTTCCCTGTAGCCCACTGCACCTTCAAGCCAGCAACGGTTCATTCAATCCTTCTTGTGTCTCAAATCTTTCTTTCTCTTCTTTGCTCCTTTTTTCTTTGAAGGGCACAAGTGTTTACATTGAGGCAACCTAGAGATAATCCAGGATAATATCTCTATCTTAAGGTTGATTGACTAGTAACCTTACTTACATCTTCACAGTCTCTCTTGCCATGTAACAGAACATAATTATGAGTGTAACACCGGGGGTGGGGGAGGGGCAAAGGTCATGAGAGCCCAAATTCTGCCTATCACACCTGGCTATTCAGACTTCTGAAAGATGTTTTGTTTTCCTGACAAATGGAATGACTATCAGCGATTCTGACATAATGCTTGGAGGGATAGCAGCCAACTAGGTAACAGATTACCACAAGTACAGTGGCTTAAAACAACAGAAATTTATTCTCTCATAGATCTGGGAGCCGGAAGTCCAAAATCAAGGCATTGGCAAGACTGCCCTCCCTCTGAAGGCTTTAAGGGAAACTCCTTCCTTGCCTCCTCCAGCTTCTGGTGGCTTCAGGAGTTCCATGGCTTGTAGCTACATAACTCCCCTATTTGTCTCCATCTTCACATGGCTTTCCCTCTGTGTATTTATGCCTTCTCTTCTGTCTCTTTTTTTCTTTAAAATTGTACTTTTTATTTATTTCAGAGAGGAAGGGAGAGTTATAGAGAGATTGAAACAACAGTGATGAGAGAGAATCATTCACTGGCTGCCTCCCGCACGCCCCATACTGGGGACAGAGCCCGAAACCCAGGCATGTGCCCTGACTGGGAATCAAACCATGACCTCCTGGTTCATAGGTCAATGCTTAACCACTGAGCCATGCCGGCCGGGCTCTTCTGTCTCTTATAAGGATACTTGTCATTACATATATGGTCAACTCAATCTGGAGTGGTTTCATTTCAAAGTTCTTAATTACATCTGCAAATACTCTTTTTCCAAATAAGGTCACTTTTATAGGTTCCAGGGGTTAGGATGTGAATATATATTTTGGGGGTCCACCATTCAACCCACTACAATGTGATAAGCCAAAATGCTAAAGATCATAGAGCAGAAAGATGGAAGAATTTGGGTGCATGAAGGCAACACAGAAGCTCTGTACTTATCTCATACTTACTATAATGTGAGCTAAACAAATCCCTATTTGCTTAAGCCATGGTAAGTTGCATTTTTGTTACTGGCAGTGATAGTATTCCTAACTGATACAGCAAGATGGGGGTTGGAGGAAGCAATGAGGGCTTTTCTTTTTCCTACTGGGAAGGTGGCTGGGCTATGTGGTAGGTAAGAGGCTGGTTTATCTCATGAGACTTAGACTATGTGCGCACTTTAGTGGATTTATTAGAAGATATTGGAGTATGCTGGTGACTTCTCTACTTACATGAGAGAAACTTTAAGGAAATTCCTTTCTGCTCAAAGCAAGCAATTTCAGACCACAGATGATAAGATAGTCATACCTCTGGCTGAGTTGTAAAAATGATCCTCTAACTCATGTTGCATGGAATAGGAAATTATGGGCTTCCTGATTCTCTAGGTCCATCCCAAGTACTTCTCTCTATGCACTCCCTGCTTGACAAAGATAAATCCTTTGGATTTGGATACAGCCCAAAGGAATAGGGGCTAAATTCCATGGCCAACCAGCCTCAGCTCACTACTTAGACTATTTTCTTACTTACAGCTTTGAGGTCAAGGCCGAGATTTAGATGGATGACAATTACACCAAGGCTTAGTGAAATTGGTGGAGCCCCCAGAACCAACATTAAGAGACAGAAGCTGGAAGGTATGGTTTAAATTCAAGACTGAGAATGTACCAAGGTTTCTTGCATTCTCTAATAGCTAATAGAGTCCTTACGAATGAAATCTGTAGTAAAAAGATGAGATATTTAAGGGGGTTAGCCAGAAAAATCTCCCATCTGGTAACAAGTGATCTGGGTCTGCATAATTTTAAGGCAAATCCTAAGTTCCCATACATTTAAGGTAGACCAGCTACAAACAGGGGACTTCTTATTCAACTTTCCTTTCATAGGTAGCCCTGAGGGCAATGGGCAAAGAAAATTATACTAGTTATCAGAACCCAGGGCAGCTGACCTGGCTGTCCAAGAATTCCAAAGCCAGTGAAATAATGCTAATTATCTGCCTTACTATCTCTCTATCTGATTTACAGTACAAGCTAGAGACTAATATAGAGTGTTTCTTACCCTTGCCCAGTTTCTAAGCAGGAAGTTTATAGTAGTTATCTTGCTTTAATTTTGCTTCACTTTGTATATCAGGTATGTTGGTTTGGTGAGATGGTATGTAATCTATCATAGGTTAAGGAATCACAAGGATCCACATCCAGATCTAATCAAGAGCAATGAATACCATTCAGAGTTCCTGGACTCAGAATTGTATGCAAAAGAGTGTCTGTTAGGCGGTGAATTCATTAGAGTTACACATGTGATCGTTCTATAATGGGCAGTTTTATAATGGTGCATGGGCACAATGGGAAGTAATGCTGAATAGCCAAGGGATGGACTGTAATAATGGTAGCAGTAATATATTAGTAGTAATGAAGACTAACATTTTGGGGGTTAGCCAGAGTGTTCCCCCCAAAAATGTATATTAATGTATACACACACTTAGAATAATTCTCAAAGCAGTGTTTATTAAAATACATTTCATTTTAAAAATTGAGCTATCAACTGTTAAAGTGTATGTACATTATGCCCAGCTGCTCAGCAGTTGAGCATTGACCCAGGAACGAAGAGGTCACCGGTTCGATTCCTGGTCAGGGCATATGCCCAGGTTGCGGGCTCAATCCCCAGTGGGGGGCATGCAGGAGGCAGCCAATCAGTGATTCTCTCTCATCATTGATGTTTCTATCTCTCTCTCCCTCTCCCTTTCTCTCTGAAATCAATAAAAAGGTATTTTAAAAAATAAAATAAAATAAATAAAGTGTATGTACATTTTGGGGGGACACCCTGTGTATTAGGCACTGTGCGAATCCCTTTATGTGAATTACCATACTTAATACTCACAACACTTTATGAGATGGGTATAACTAAGACCCTCAATTTATTGCCAAATAAACAGACTTAGAGAGATTAAGTAACTTGCCTTAGGTCAAAAGCTAGCAAGGGACAAATGATTTACCCAGATAGTCTGATTATAGAGCCTATGTTACAGACCCCTTTATTATACACCTTTCATTAGAGATATCCGCTATTCTCATCCCTAACCCTTTCTTCTGGGAAATAAACACCCTCCCTCCCTTCCCTTAGAAAATGTTCCTTCTCATACTCCACTCAGATGGGTCTCTGATCCAAGCAGAACCAAGAGAAATATTTCCCCAGAATTCCTGGACATAGGGACAAATTTGGGTTGTAAATCTCTAAGTTGTTAGCCAAGTTTCCAGTAGTGCTAAGCAGACCAGGGAAGTGGAAGATCACGGACTGGTCAGACACATAGATTCAGAATCATTGCCATTTGGGCCAAAAGATGTAAATGTGACCTAATTTAATAGGCTGGTGAAATCTGGGATTCCTTGGCCACAAAAATGTAATTATGAAAGGGAATATCACTATGGCTCCGGTGCCGGGCATTTCAGACACCCGAGAAACACTATGATTATCCCTGGCTTTACCTCTGTCCTTGGTGGGAAGTGAGGCCATCCATCTAGTATGTTCCAGAGGCAGTGGGTTCAGCCAGATGAGGGCCTGCTTGCTGGGGTCAAGAACCAGAGGCCAACGGCAACTGAAGTAGTGGGTGTAACTTCGCAGAAGCAGGCCTGCCAGGCGAGCTGACTTTGCCTGGGGCTTCAGGTCTCGGTCCCACTGGAACTGTTCGTATTCAGAGCTCAGTAAGGACAGAAGGCTAAAGGGAGAGCATGTGGAGAGCAGGGGCTTTTTTGGTGGCATGATGACAGATTTCTGATTCTGCTTCAGGGCCTGTGCCACATCATCTGGGCCCAGAGTCTCCTGAAAGCCCTTACACAGAGCCAGCCACTTTGCCAGTAGCTCCTGGCGCCGTAATGGTGGGAAGGGACCCAGGTAAACGATGGCAGCTGAACACAGGAGGGCATCGCCAAACACAGTCATGCACTGCCTCTTCAACTTCTGGTGTGGAAGGGAAGACCAGAGGGTGTGCAGGCCAGTGAGGATGGTAGAGGCAGAGGGTCTAGCAGAGAGGAAGCAAGGCAGGGTATGGAGGAAAGCATGGCAAGGGGGCAGAGTGGGACAGAGGGAGGCAGGGCACTGAGAGGAGGAGGAATGCAGGCAGTGGTGCAGAAATGAACTTTGGGGGGGAAATCTGTGAGGGGCTGGTTACCTGGAGCTCTGCAGTCCAGGAATGCATGGGCGTGAGCAATGCAGTCTTTATGGGCCACATGTGATACTGGTCAGTCTGAGTCCAACCGAGACTCTCTACCAGATGGCCGTGGGAAGACTGGATATCTTCCAGCTGCTTAGTCAGGGCCAAATTGCGCTCCAGGATCTCCTTAGCCTGAAACTGGTAGTGGGCCAGTTGGGCCTGCTCCCGAACCAGTGTCGCCTCTACCTGCCGCAGCAGCAGGCCGGTGGGCAGTCCTCGTTGTTGTGCCAGCCTGTAGCGCAGAACAGCCCAGAGCCAGGCTGCCAGGCTTGCTGCAGGTGTGCTTACTGCCCGCAAAGCTGCGTCACTCATACCTGGAGCCTTCAGAGCAGCGCTTAAGTTTATTATCTCTGAGTCTGTCATCTTCTCCTTGGGGAAGAACACCAGCTCCTGGGAGAGTTTATGTTAAAAGGAATTGGGGGGAGGGTGGGTGACACAGATGCTCGGAACCTTCCTCCAACATTCTTACCTTGTCAAGTGTCGCTTTTACGTCTCTGCTCTCCTCATCCATTGTGCCCCACATTCCCTACCTGATAAAAATCTTCGGTGCATAACAGCTGCTTGGCACTGGCCCAGCCTCTTTCACGGTGGAACAGGTCACACAGTGCATTGGTCACCTGGATCACAGATTCTGGTGGTGCTCGATAGCTTCGTATCTCCTCAAAATCAGTCACCTTCAGCTGGCTCAGGGGCCCAAGAAATGCCTTGCCCATCTAAATGAGGACAAATTCACTCTTGAAGTGAGCTCTTAAAATGCCCTCTTTGTTCAAGGTATTGTCAAGAGGGATCATCTCCTCTTAGGAGTCCCCATAAAGGGGCCGTTCCTCAAGCCATCTTATTACTGTTGTCCCCTCCCCCAGGAGACTCCATGACAAATCACCCCATCCTCTCATCTGGGCATACTATCAGGAGCTGTCCTCTCTCAAGAGAAGAGCAGTTCAGGGCAGGCGACAGGAAGAGCCCACCTGCTCCAGGAAAGCCTCATGCTGAGCCCGCAGGGCATCCCACTGCTTGGTCAGGTTCCTAATGAGGGTCTCCTGCTGCCGACACTCTGCTAGTTGCCGCTTGTGCAGGAGCTTGCTTTGCTCTAGTTGCTGATGCAATTTGTTCAGTTTCTGTGAACAGAGACCCAGGCTGCAACTCCAGATCCTAGACCAGGTGGAAATACCCCAGGGAAGACTCCAGGGGCTTGGAACTCCAGCATACTCTTCACTTAATAGTCAGAGTGATCAAGTTGAACTCCAAGTAAGCCACTGATATAGATTGAGCTCTGGCGCTATCACTTTCTGGTCTGTGAGTGATGATGCAGCCCCAAGTTGGTGGTTGCTCCTCCTGACCTGCCATACGGATCCAGGCAATCTGAATTCGACGCCTACATGGTTCACCATTATGCTACCCTTTTCTCTTACTAGACCCATTAGTGGCATTTGTCACAGAGACAGTTCCCTTCTTCTTGAAACATCTTTCTCCCTGAGTTTCATGATACTGTGTTCTCCTTTGGCTTTCTCCAACTTCTGTGGCTGCTCTTCTCAGTCTTTTCCTCTGTCATCCCTTAAATATTCCTCAGCAATTTTTTTCAGGGCCCCTTCTCTCCTCACCCCATATTTCAGTGTGCCCTCCCTAATCTCATGGCTTTTATTGCCATTTATATTTTAACAACTCCCAAGTCTCTAGCTCTAGCCAGATTTCCCCCTAAACCCTTCAACCCTTGTATCCGTCTGCTTAGTAGAAACTTCCTCTTCATTGTCTCACAGGCCCCTCAGACTACACATGTTGAAAAATGTATATATTGGCCTCCTCAGATTTCTTGCAATCTTACTCATCCATTCATGTGTTCTTTTTCTTAGAATTGTGGCAAAATACACCCAAGTTTCCCAAACCTAATTGCTGCCCTGACTGCATCTCTTCTCTTCCCCTCAAACCCAATGCATTTCCTTTCAATTATACCTCCTAATGTCTCATATGTCTACTCCCATCCCCAATACCCATCACTTATGCCTATGCTCTCTTCACTCTGGCCTGCTATACTGGCTTCTACTCTTAATCCCCTCCTCTAATCATTTTCCATGCTGGAGCCTGACTGATTTTCTAAAAACCAAATATCATCAGCATCATGTCCCTTACCACACCTGCCATTCTTTCATTTGGTTTACAATGCCTCCATGACCAGAAAGCCTCTACTCATCTTTCCAACTTCACCTCCTTTTCCTTTCCCATTACTCTACTCTCAGCCATTCCTGACTTTCAATTCCTCCAATGTGGCACACATTCTTTTGCCTCTGGGCCTTTGCATATGCTGTTACTTCAGCTTGTGACATTCTTCCTCTCCACCCCCATTTATGCAAAATCTTACTTAATCTTCAGCTATCAACTTTGATGTACTTCATTCATTTGTTTACATATTTAAAGAATGTTTTTGAGTGCCTACTGTGGCACTATGCTTTCTTTAGAAAGTCTTTCTTGATACTTCAGAGTATCCTGGACTTACTCTGTCATTACACACTGTTTTAATTGCTTGGACTCATTTATATCTTCCAGTAAACTAGGCACCATAAAAGCAAGGACTGCCTTATCTTTCTTATTAGGAGGCACTCTAACCTAATATTAATAGTAGTTAACATTTATTGAAACTCTTACTATGTGCCAGCACTTTTAAATGCTTTACATGTAAGATCTCATTTAATGCTCATTCTAAAGCTCTCTGGATTTCAGTTTTCTCATCTGTAAAATGGGGGTGAAAATAGCCACCTCAGAAACTTGTGGCAAGGATACTATCTATCTATCTATCTATCTATCTATCTATCTATCTATCTATCTCTTTATCTATCTATCTATCTATCTACCTACCTATTTACCTATCTATCCATTCATCTAGATGTAAACATAATATGTAGATGTAGACATAGAAATAAATATTAATGAATTCCTGGACAAAAAAAAATGTGGACTTCAATTAATTTTTGTTGAGTACAGTAATGAATAAATGAACCAACTGAATATGAGAGAGAAAAGAGATAGAGTTGTCCAGAATAACTTCCAGGATTTGGCTTAAATGACTAAGTGAATGATAGTGCCATTTCCTGGGTGGGGAATATTGAGAGAAGCACACACTTATCATGGCTGTTGAGTGAATGAGCAAGAGATCTGACACTTGATAGAGCATTCAGGAATAGAGGAGGCTCAGAGGGAGAGGTGACCATGAGACTGTAATCCCTGCCCCATTCCTGATGAAATCTACAGAGACCTTGGGGAGCATTCTGAACTTCACACAGTCAAGCTACTAGGGGAAACCAGAAACTACACTTGGGTTTCATGTGTTTAGAACAATCAGCCAGGTCTCAGATGTGTTATGGGGAATTTTGAGTCTAAGTTCTAAAGGAGGATGCAGCATGGATCAGAGAGACCTCATGGGGGAAGGGGGACTCTCCAGAGTCAAGAACTAAGGTTCAGTTTGGTTGGTTCTTCCAAAGTCCCCTTTTGGGCTTCTGCTTTGGACCATAGCTTCTCCCTCTTACCTTGTGGGAATCTTTCATGTCCTGTTTCAAGATGGAGACCTGGTTGATTTGGATATTGTGTTGCTCAAATATTGCTGTCATATTCCCCAGGGCATTGTTGAACCTGGAGATACAGTGACCCAATCAGTGTATCTGAGGGAGCAGAAGGAGGTACAGGGCAGGGAACAGGACCACTCACCGCTGAGCCTTGTTCTTCATCTGTAGGGTCATCTGTTGTTGCAGCAGCATGAAGGTCTCCAGGAAGTCTAAGAAGGTCTTGGGGGTGATGAGTGGCAATTCAGGGCACAGGTGCCCATGGTAGCTGGCAGCAGAAAGGTGGATGAAAGCCATGGCTTTGGCCACACTGGGAATTGAGGCCTGGAGGTCTGGGTACTTCAAGGTATCTGCAACAGGCATGACTTTAGCCTGGGCTAGTGAGCTTGTAGAGGAATAGGAAAAGAAAGGGACCCTCTCCTGGCTCAGACAAGAGGGCAGAAAAGGTGAAGGGGACTCACTAGGTGAGAGAGAGGGAGAGCGAGAGAGCTAAGTAATAATCCTCTACAGAGTTTGGTTGAGATGAGGCACAGACAGGTAGAAAGTGCTCACCATCACCAAGTGGTAGATTCTGAGCACTGTCCAGATGGTGACGAGCCACACTGATCAGGGAGTCTTGGTCCCAAGGTTCATAGTGATCAATGCTGGTGATGGCCAGTTGGAGGAGCCTCCAGAAAAAGGTAGAGGGCAGTTGTTTGTGGGCCTGGTCATCTCCGATCAGGATGAACATGTGCAGGTGGCTGCATACTTGCTGGTAGAACCTGTGGGCCAGGAGCTCAGATACTGTCCTCCCCTTTATCTCTATTTGCCCATGCATGCCCCAGTCCCAATCCTGAACCCTTAGCGCTGACCTTCTGAGCCCTCACAGCAACCCCTACTTTTCTTTTTTGGCCTTTTGGCCAGAATGGAAAAAGAGCAGAGCAGCCCCTAGAATGGGGCTCTTGGCCTCACCTCTGTAAAAGCATTTCCTTCCTGATGGTCTGGTTGACATCTCTGAGGAGATGTTCTTCAATTTTTTCCAGATGTGCTTCTGTGTACTGGTCAGGGAAACTGCCTGAGCTTACCAAGGCCAGCAGACGATGAAGAGTGGTAAGATCCACACCGTTGGGCACCAGAAGGGCCACTGGCTGACCTAACATGCCAGCATGCCAGCTGGCATCCCATAGACACTGGAGAATGGCCTTCTCTGACTGACATGGCAGATAGAAGATACGGGCCTGACAAATGTTAGCTGCCAGAATGATGGCAGTACAGCGCCCAGTGCCCAGAGCCTCTGAGAGCAGAAGGCCATGCTGCCGGGGCCTGGCCAGCACCCGGACCAGGCGGGCCACATGCTGGGCCATTGAGTGGCACCGGGCAAGGTGGGGACTCAGCTTTAGCTGAGCAGCTGATGTGGCCAGCTGCTCCTCCAGGCTCTCCCACTGCCGTTCCAGGTACATGTTGGGGCACTCAGAGTTGGAACCCACTATCAGCTCCTGACTGAAGATCAGGTCTGAGGGATCTTCCTGGGGACAGAGTAGTAGCACTGGTAGCAATAGGGGTGAGTCCAGGTCCAACTGAGATGTCTTCTGCCACCAATTCTTGGCTCTCTTTATTTGAAGTTTGTAACTGGAGGCCTTTGTGTCTTCCTCCTGATTTATCTTTTGACTTATGTTCTCTGTGCTCTCCCTCTCTACTGGGGCAATGGATGATGCACGACCTGAATCGCTGGAGGGTGGGCCTATGGTGACCCAAAGGTCATAAGTGTCCTCCTCTTCTGTCTCACTGCTGCTATTGCTTAAGTCCTCCCACTGAGCCAACTCCCCTTCAGACTCCACTTCAGGCACCCTCTCCTCTTGCAACTCCTCCTCCTCTTCACAGCCCTTGTCCAGGCTTTGGGGCACTGGCCCACAGCAGAAGACATTCTGAGCTACTTCTAGGAGCAGCTTGGCACAGTAGTCACGTTCCCTAGGGCTGTCCAGCCGATCACAGAAGGTTCTCTGTGCCTCATGCAGCCAAAGGCGCACCATGTTGCGCATGGCCATCATAGTCATCAGGCGGGTACCACGCAAGCCTGACACCCGGCGCAAATGCTCCTGGTGGTTGGGATAGTCCAGAAAACCTCGGGAGCCCGTTCTGGTTGGCAGCAGCTGCAGACTTCCCAGTAGTTGGCTCACAGAGTGCAGGGAGAAGCGGTAATGTGGGTGGAGGGGTGAAGGCAAAAAACAGCTGCTCACAATCTCCCAGGCCTCCATGGAGGCACAGATGAGGGCTCTTGCTAAAACACCCTCCCGCTCCACACAGGGGAAGCGTTCAAGCCAGGCCTGGATGATAGGTGTGTGCCTGCTCAGCAGCATGGCCTGGGTCACGTCAGCCAGGGCCAGGACTGTAAACAGTCGAAAGAGGCGGGGACACAGTGGGCACTCACAGAAGCCTGGCACTGTAGCTGTGGCAAGGAAGTTGACTATAGGCTGTAGGGTCTGCAGTTCCAAGGTGCTGTGGGCGCACACAGTGCCATTCATGGCCTGGCGTAGAGTCTCCAACACTGGCTGACAGCTCTTCTCTGGGTCTGTGGGACATTAAGAATAACAGTGAGTATATGCTTGAGTCCACATGGCAGTGTCACCCTGTTCCTTTATCCCTGCCTCACTCAGTTTACTTCTGAACACATAGGATTCTGAAGGAATTTTGTGCATCTGATGTGCTGGGGTTTGGTCATGTCTAAGTTGTTCTCTCTCCCACACACTCTCCCTAAAAGTGAGTAATTTCTTCTCTCTTCTCCCCCAAATCCTACCTTTATGGCCAATTATTCATTAACTGAAGGTTAATGAGGAAAGTTTGGAAGCTGAGATGCTTGTAAACCTAATCTGACCAAATTAGTGGGGGGCGGTGGGGAAATGCAGTCATCACAGAGAGTGTGGAGTTATATCACATGCACACTTTCATAAAATCAACTTTTTAAAATACGACTAAAATATAGGTACCCTCTATAATAAAAGGGTAATTTGCAAATTGACTGAATGGCTAGTCACTATGACGCGTACTGACCACCAGATACATGCCATAGACAGAAGCCAGGCGAGCGCAGTAGCAGTGGCAGGAGCCTCTCCTGCCTCCGAGGCAGTGCTAAGGAGCAGGGTGCTGAGCAGTAAAGAGCAGCGAGCAGGCAGGCGGTAAGGAGCGAGGGCTCCCAGACTGCAAGAGGGTGCAGGCTGGGCTGAAGGCTCCCCACTCTGGGGGTGCACGAATTGTCATGCACTGGACCTCTAGTCCTATCTAATAAAAGAGTAATATACAAATTGACAGTACCTCTGCTACACCCACAAGCCATGCCCACCAGCCAATCAGGACAGAGTATGCAAATTAACCCAGCCAAGATGGATGTGGCCACGGAGAGAGCAGGAGGCTTGGGTTTCCCTGGCAATGGAGGAAGCCAAGCTTTCCGCCTGCCCTGGCTGGCCCAGGCCTCCACTCAAGACTACAAAGTTTCAATTATAGAAGATAAATAAATCCCAACAAAAATGGCTGCGGCCACAGAGCTGGAGAGAGCAGGAGGCTTGAGTTGCCCCTGGTGATGGAGGAAGCCAAGCTTTCCGCCTGCGCTGGCCTGCCTTGGCCTCTACTCAAGGCTACAAAGTTTTAATTATAGAAGATAAATAAATCCCAGATCCCAGGGCCTCCACTTGGGTCGCCAGGGGCCGTGGCCGGCCAGCAAACCACCACAGGCCCCTCGCCCAGGCCGCCTCACACCCCAAGGGAACCCCCACCCTGATCCTGGACACCCTTCAGGGCAAACCAGCCAGCCCCCACCAGTGCACCAGGCCTCTATGCTATCTAATAAAAGAATAATATGCAAATTGACAGTCACTCCAACACAAGATGGCTGCCCCCATGTGGTCAAAGGTGACTGCCACAAGATGGCCAGCAGGGGAGGGCAGTTGGGAGGGACCAGGCCTGCAAGGGAGGGCAGTTAGGGGGTGACCAAGCCTGCAGGGGAGGGCAGTTAGGGGTGACCAGGCTGGCAGAGGAGGGAAGTTGGGGGCAACCAGGCTGCAGGGAAGGACAGTTGTGGGGGAACCAGGCCTTCAGGGGAGAGCAATTGGGGGGGACCAGGTCTGCAAGGGAGGGCAGTTAGTGGCAAACAGGCTGGCAGGGGAGCAGTTAGGCATCAATCAGGCTGGCAAGGGAGTGGTTAGGGGGTGATCAGGCTGGCAGGCAGAAGCGGTTAGGGGCAATCAGGAAGGCAGACAGGTGAGCAGTTGGGAGCCAGCAGTCCTGGATTGTGAGATGGATGTCTGACTGCCCATTTAGGCCTGATCCTACGTGGATCAAGCCTAAACGGGCAGTTGGACATCCCTTGAGGGGTCCCAGATTGGAGAGGGTGCAGGCTGAGCTGAGGGACACACACCCCTGTGCATGAATTTCGTGCACTGGGCCTCTAGTATATATATAAAAGCCTAATATGCAAATTGTCCCCACAGGAGTTTGAATGGGAGACCGATCACCCACTATGATATGAACTGACCACCAGGGGGTGGCACAGAATGAAGGAAGACCCAGCTGGTGGCTCGCAGCCAGGGAAGGGAGGCCCCAGCCAGCAGCGGGAAGGCCCTGATTAGCCCTGATTGTCGGCCAGGCCTAGGGACCCTACCCTTGCACAAATTCATGCACTGGGCCTCTAGTATAAAATAAAATGTAGTTATTTTAAAAGTATAGTTCAATGAACTTTGACAAATATATGTACCTGTGTAACCACCAACCTGATGATATTTAGAACATTTTCACCACCCTAGAAGTTCCTTCATGCCCCTTGCAGTCAATACCCTCACCTCACTGTCCCAGGAATTTCTATCTGATCTAATTTCTAACACTATAGATCAGTTTACCCATTCTAGAACTTCATATAAGGGGAATCATACACTATATGCAATTTACCATTCTGGCTTCTTTTGCTCAGTATGATTCTGAGATTCATTCATGTTTTGTGTGTACCAGTAGATAGTTCCATTTGGTTGCTGAGTAGTAGTCTACTATGAAAATACCACAATTTGGCCCTAACCGGTTTGGCTCAGTGGATAGAGCGTTGGCCTGCAGACTGAAGGGTCCCAGGTTCGATTCCGGTCAAGGGCATGTACCTTGGTTGCAGGCACATCCCCAGTAGGGGGTGTGCAGGAGGCAGCTGATCAATGTTTCTCTCTCATCGATGTTTCTAACTCTCTATCCCTCTCCCTTCCTCTCTGTGAAAAATCAATAAAATATATTTTTAAAAAAGAAAAGAAAATACCACAATTTGTAAATCCATTGACAGACATACTGAGGGCATTTAGGTTTCTGCATTTTGACTATTCAGGATAATGCTGCTATGAACATTCACATATACGTTTGAGAACATAAATATGATTTTATTTCACTTGGGTAAATACTTACAAGAAGAATTGCTGGGTCTTATGGTAAGTATATATTTAATTTGATAAGGAAATGCCACACTCTTTTCATAGTGGTTATATCATTTTACAGTCCCATCAGCAAAGTGTGAGTTTCAGTTGCTCTGCATTTCCCAACACTTTCTATTCTCAGTCTTTCTAACTGTACTCTTTCTAGAAGGTTTGAACTACTATCTCATGGTGGTTTTAATTTGCAATTCACTGATGCCTAATAGCATGGAGAATCTTTTCATGTGCTAATTGGTGCCATATCTTTCTATCGTGAATCGTTTGTTCTTTTGTACATTTTTAAAAATGGAGTTTATTTTCTTATTGAGTTGTGCATTATTTTATATATTCTGAATTTAAGTTCTTTGTCAGATATGTGTATCATGAATATTTTCTGTCTATGGCATGTATCTTTCCAGTTTGGGCAATAAATACTACTTATCAAAGAGACTGTCTTTACACCATTGCATATTTTTCCCTCCTTTGTCATAAATTAATTGATAATATAAGTGAGGATTTATTTCTTGGATCTCTCTTCTATTCCAATGACCTATTTATCAGTTTTTATGTCTGGAGGTTCAGGCTTCCTGGAGATATTGCCTCTCTTCCCTCCTCCCAGCTCCTCACCAGTAGCAGCCAGGTGCAGATCCTCCAGCAGGAAGAGGAGGGAGCCTTTAGCATTCAGGTGCTGCCCAGACCTCAGGCTGGTTCGTGATTGGCTCTGGACCCCTCGGCTCAGCAGAAGGCGAAGGTGGGTGGTACTGAAGGCAGGGTGGATGGAGGTGTAGATGTAAGGGTGATGTGGTTCCACTAGCACCTCCACAAAGGCTGACTTCCCTGTTGCTGCCTCTCCAGCCAGCAGCACTGGGTGTCCCTCTGTCAGAAGCAGGTCCACCACATACAAGAGTCGTTCAATCTGCAGGACAGGAACAGGGCTTACTGTGGCAGCTCCGGACAGTAATGCGGCTGAAAGGAAAGGTCTAGGGATCTTGTCTCAAAGCTCTACTTGCATAATATTTCGTGTATTCTTGCAAGTGTGAAAACATAGCCAAGAAAGGGAGCAAATAGGCCTCAGCTGGGCCTAGAACATGGACTCTCCCAGGAGAGCCCCTTGAGTCCCAACCCCAGCCACTGTCCTCACACCTGGGGAGAAGGACTGAAGTTGCCCAGAGATCCCTTGATGCGGCTGCCCACGTATTGCCCGGTGAAGGGGACCAGTGTCCCATCTTCAGGGCATAAATGAAGATCAAACACCGAGGCTGAGGGCGATGGCTCGGGATAGTTGGGGAGGTAACTAATAGAATCCCTCAGGAAGGTATCAAAGACGGACCAGAGCCTGCTCAGACGGACACATAGGCAGAAGTGTCAGAGAGTTACAACAGCTTCATTTGTGACACAGTCCACCCTCCCGGACAGTGATTCCCTGGGTTTGACTCCGACCGGCCAGTCCATCTCAGCCCTCTGCATCCACCACCCCCCACCCCTGTAGATACCTGGAGGGAAGATGGGCTCCAAAGCCCCAGATCAAGGCAAAGAGAAAGCTGCTGACAACCAGCAAGTGCTCCCTGCGCTTATTAGGCACATCACTGCTGTCAACCTGGGACCGGGTCAGAGAGCTGCTTTTCGAGGACTTGAAGCTCGGGGTTCCAGAATCACTATGACTGAGGTCTTCTGCAAAGTTCACTGTGGCCAGAATAGGAGCCCCGGTAAGAAGTGGGGGCAGGGGAGGAGAGTTGGCTCGATTACTTCTCACTTTCACTCCCCAAGCCCAAGTCCACCAAAGATCCCACCCCCCAGGTTCCAGCCATATGCCATCTAACCTCCAGGCCTCAGAAATCTCAAGCCAGCCCTCTCTTTCCCTTCCCTTCACCTGGGACATGTGTCTCCTCATCTATGCGTAGGTGGGGCTCAAGCAGGCAACGCAAGAGGCGAGCCAGGCTGGTGATTTCAGCCACACCTGGGCAAACAGCCTTCTGCCCATGTGTCTGCAGCACGGAGCTGGCACCCTGGCGGGTGAGGAATTGGAACATTGCAGGCACCAGCACTTCAGCCAGGTGGTTGAGTTCGGTGACCGTCTGGGGTTGCAGGCAGTACTCCTGGGGCAGGGCTGCCATCAGGGCTCTAAGCATCCCTTTCCACGTCTGCTCCCCACCACACCAGACTAGGGCACAGCGGCCCACCACTGCGGGGGGCATTCCTGTGGCATCTCCCACCTCCATTAGGAGAAAAGTATCCGGGGATCGTTCTACCTGCTGACCACTGGGGAGAATAAGCTGGGGGGGATCACGCAGGAGGCAAGTGACAGAGTCCAGCCAAGCAGCACTGGAGACCCCATCACATATTACCCAGTGCTGGGTCCTCACCGATCCCTGGGCCTTGCTCTTTGGGTCCACAGTCTTGCTCTGACTGGTTGCACGAAGCAGCCTGGGGAGGACGCCTTGGTGCCAGCAGGGGCCCTCTTGCCATCCCAGGAACTCCTCGGGGCTGAGGACACTGGGATACAGGTGTGTAATTTCCACAGGCAGACAGCCCTGTGTGGAGGTGTCCTCCATGGCCGCCAGCCGATTCTGAATCGTAAACAGGCTATGCCAGCAAGTGGTCTTGCCGCTGCCTGCAGGGCCCAGGAGCAAAATGCCCGAGGTCTGGCCCAGGGCCTGGCTCAGCTGCTCCAGGGAACCCAAAATATCAGTGCTGGGATGTAAGCCCGCCTGCTGCAATTCCTCCACCAGCAGTGGCTTCCTCAGCCTGGGGGTCACGGGCTCTGCCAGCACTTGTCTGGCACTGGGGAAGGTCCCACAGAGCAGCTCTCGGAGGTGGTGAAGGCGGACTCCGTCGATGGTGCTAAACAGAGGTGAGCGTAGCAGGGCATGCAGTAGGGCCCTCTCCTGGGCAGCAGCAAGGCTGAGGGGCAGCTGGGACTTGGGCTCCTCCTCGGCCACATTTAGAGCCTGTACCGTTTCTGCGAGGACCCGCTTGAGCAGTGGCAAGCGGCAGGGCAGGGGCCCAGACACCAGCTCACGCTCTAGGGAGAAGAATTTGGATAGGCGGGTAGCCAGGAGGGAGGCCTCCCGCATCCCTGCGCCCAGCAGAGTCAGCTCTGCCACTTGCTGTAGGTTTGGCAGTGTCAGTGCAACAGGCCGCAGCAGCAGGCGCAGGTTGGCAGGCACAGTAGGGCTCAGGGAACGTAGCGTCAGGAGACAGCCATAGCCAAGGCGCATGTCCACGTGGTTTTTCTCAAAGAAACCCCTGCCAAGGAGCTGGGGTTGGGTTGGGTCGATGGTACTGGTGCTTCGGGAAACCTGCCGGTGCAGCGGGGCATAGAGGCTGTGCAGCTCAGCCAGGCGCTGGCCCAGGGCAGAGAGCAAGCCGAGCGGCAGGTGCTGAGCGGCCTCCAGCAGCAGCCAGGCGCCACCCTGCAGGGCGCCGTTCAGGTAGTTGCTCAGACTTTGGGCCCCTATCTGAGGCAAGCAGGGTATCATCACCAGCTGGCGCCCCAAGGCCTGTGCCAGGCTCTTCACCATGGCTGCCTTGCCCATGCCATCAGGTCCCAGTAGGGTCCCACAGGCCACCTCCTCCAGGGCCAATAATAGTACCAGAGCTGGCCACTCAGGCAGCAAGCTGGGCAGAGACCCCAGCCTGGGACCCAGGTACTCATAATTGTATAGGAAGGACCGGCCCAGCACATCTATCCAGCATGCAGCTGGTGACAGAGACGTGTCCGTAGATGCAATGGCCCTGAGACTCTGTAAGGGGCTTTGGGAGATGATGTGAGATGAACCCAGGTGGTACTTGAGTTGGCGGGCCCAGTGGAAGTCTGCCAGATCACTGACCTTGTGCTCCTTCAGCAGCTGTGCTATATCCCGGTGAGTCACAGCCATGGCCACTAGGGCACTGAGCAGGCTGGTCTCGCGGACAGAGGGCAGGGGCTGCCCACCCTGGGAAGCCTTCTGGGTCCGTACAAAATGCACCAGTACCTCCAGCTTGAACACATGTGTGCGCACCATGGTCAGGGTCTGCCCCTTCAGCAGAGCCTCCTCCATCTCGGCCCGCCATACTACCTCCTCTGCCACCAGCACACACTGCCATGGGAAGGCCTTGACTAAATCCAGCCAGTGGTAGACATACATTTGCGAAGACAACTGGCTTCGCTGGGGCAGTTCCTTGTCTAGGGATGGAGTCAGAGCCACACTGTGCTGCAGACGGGCAGCCACACTGCACTGCAGCATATGCACCAGTGCCAAACGCAGACCCTTCTCTAGAGAGGCCAGCCACCTGGGGAGATCTGGATGCAGAAGAAGGGGCTGCTGCAGCTTCACCTTCTCCCCACCGGCGCCGAGTACTGCAAGGCTCTCCACCTGAGTCTGCAGGCCTGCCCTCGACTCTGGGGTATCCATGTGCTCACCAGTCAGGCTGGACTGGAAGCTCACAGCCAGCACGTGAGGAAAACAGCGTCTTACCCATATCTGGGCTTCACCTGGCTCCAGTCGGGCGACCAGGAGATCCACCAGCTCACTGTCACTGAGGAAGAAAAGGCGGGGGAAATGAACACAAAACTCATAGAGCACGCACTTCAGATCCATAATGATGCCCTCCAGCTCCACCGAGCCTGCTTGTAGCATCTGTTGCAGCTTCTGGCCTTGGAAGGAAGAGTTCCGCTGGCCACTGGGCACTACGAGTGACAGAACCAGGGGGTCAGCCACCGAGGTCTGCATCAGGGTCCGATACTGATCATCCATGGCCTTGAAACGGGAGTTCTGTGGTGAGGGAAAGGGTAAAAGTGAGGGCGGATGTGAAGAGGCACCTCCCCCTGCCACTGCGCCCTGCTGCTCAGCAGCCTCTATCCACTCTGCCTCACCCCCCTTCCCTACCAGATCAGAACTGGGAAACTGGATCTTCATCTCATGCAGAACTTTATTCAGAAAAATCCACTTCTGCTGGAAAGTCACCCACACCTCCAGTATGTCACCTGTGTGAGCAGCCAGAGCAATGCTGGGGGAATACTAGGGTTGTGGCAATGGGGTCCAGCCTGTTCCTGACCTCTCAGGTTGTCCCACCCCAAAAATATTCTCCTCAGCAGGACGCAAGGACCTCGCCTGGAGGAGAGAAAACTTGCACTGTGAATAAAGATGTGGTCCCCTCGGCCCACAAAGTAGCCCTGAAGGAGGTCCTCACTCTGCCTTTCAGCTCTTCCCCACCCAGTCCCCACCTCTCACCCCATCCCCTCTGGGCCATCCCAGGGCAGGTCCCACACATAAGCCCACCTAGAGGCCTGCACTCACTCAGGTCATGCAGGATGGTCATCCACTCCACAGCTCTGCGGTGTACGTCTCCCGACTTCTGCACGGCCAGGATCTTGAACAATACCTGAAGGCTCTCCTGGGCGGAATCCCACAGGCTGTTGTAATCTGGGGCAGGGGGGGCTCGGCTGAGCTGAGCTGGCCGTCAGATGAGGCAAGGGCAGCAGTGGCCAAGGCCCCAAATTCACTGTCACAGGACTCCAGCTCTTTTCTAGAAGACCCAACCATTTCTTTTCTGCCACTAGTTGAGCTGTTGGCTCAACAAGAGCCACAGTGTGTTGGCGAACCTGCTTGTGTGAGTTATAATTTCAACGACAGAATTTAATCTAATAGCATGTCAACCACTGAGATATCTGGGTGGGGAAAAGAGCTATTGGTACTATGGCAACCATGGAAGGCTTCAGGAAAGGTGAGTCGATAAAAACATATTAGGTATAGGCCAGCCAATTTTCAAAAATTGGGAAATTGTAATAAAAACCTAGAAAAGTGCTGTTCTCCGGTAACTTCACAAAGGTCTTCATGGCATAGCTCAACTTTACAAAGAAACTGAAGTTGGAAATAGTAGACAATGCATGAGTGCAAGAAAGGAAGTGGGAGACTTCTGCCAGTTCCCTAACTAATACCACCTTGAGTGCCTGTACCCATGCTGTTCCCTCTCCCTGGCATGCCTTTCTCCCCTTGCAATTTGAGAAAACTCCTCCTCCTTCAAAAGTCAGCAAAAGGCCTCCCCCTAGGGCAGTGGTTCTCAACCTTTCTAATGCCGCGACCCTTTAATACAGTTCCTCATGTTGTGGTGACCCCCAACCATAAAATTATTTTCGTTGCTACTTCATAACTAATTTTGCTACTGTTAATGAATCGTAATGTAAATATCTGTGTTTTCTGATGGTCTTAGGCAACCCCTGTGAAAGGTCCGTTAGACCCCCTAAGGGGTTGCGACCTACAGGTTGAGAACCACTGCCCTAAGGGAAGGGGAGTTTCTCTGACTCTCCCCCATTCTTTGAAGCTGCTTTCTGAGATTTGACTGCCCTCAGCTAGGTGCTCCACCATGCTCTTCTCTCTCTCTCTCTCTCTCTCTCTCTCTCTTTGTCTCTCTCTCGACTGCGATCTCCTAAGAGACAGGACTTCTGTCTGGAAATCTCAGGGTCTCCTGTGTTTGGCTCAGCAGAGGCAGGTGGGTTTGATGAGGAAGTGGAAAAGGAATGAGTGAGCAGGGCAAAAGGTCAGACAGCAGGGCACATGCTAGAGGACAGAGGATGGAAAGGTAGAGAGACATGACCATGAGGCGTTTCTTAATTCACTCAGAAAGGGGATGACCTTTGCTGAAGAAGCCAGGCATTGTGTGGGAGTGAGGGGCCGGGACCGTGAAAGACATTGTCTCAGAACAGAATGATGTCGCAGGCGCTCCAGCAAGGATGGGGACCTGGGCTAGAGAAGCCAGATCTGGCCGGCTCGGTGGATGTGGTGGATGAATATGGCCCCCAGCGGGGGACTTTCACTGGGCCACAAGGGCTGGGTCTCACCTGAAAGGATGAAGGTGCCACTATCCTGGGCCATTATGTCCCTGCGGAGCATTTGCCTCTTGGAACGCCCCGAGGCGGACGGCTCGCAGGGCACGTGCAGGATGAAGTTGAGCAGGCGCAGCTGGCGCGCTTCCCAGACCTGCTGCAACTGCTGCAGGGCCTCTTGGGCATGAATGCGTTCGTTTTCATTCCGCCAGATCTGCAAGAGCGGGGGCTCAGAAACCAGGACTGGGCAAGGGCTCAGAGAATAGCACTGGAGCTGGGACTCAAGGGCCAGGCTCAGGGGAGTGCAGGTCTCAGAGACGGAGAGCGGGACCATCAGACTTCAGAGACGGGCCATCAGCGGCACACTCTGACCTAGGCTGCTGCCCTGAAACCCACTGTGTTGCAAGACTCCAGCAGGGTTCCTCAAACTTTTTAAACAGGGGGCCAGATCACTGTCCCTCAGACCGCTGGAGGGCCGGACTATAGTTTAAAAAAAAACAACTATGAACAAATTCCTATGTGCACTGCGGGCCCGGGACGAGTCGGCTGCTAAGCAGGACAGGCAGCGGCACCCGGCGGGCCGGATAAATATCCTCGGCGGGCCACATGTGGCCCGTGGGCCATAGTTTGAGGACCACTGCTCCAGCTGGTTCTCGTGCTCTTTTGGGGCAGAGTAAGTGTTGGGGGACATCTGCCATCCTGTGTGCCCACACGTTGGGGCTGCCATCTACTTCCGTCCCCTCATGGGGCTGGTGCATACTCTCAGTCTCACAGAGTCTGAACCATCCATCAGATCCCCACATGCTCCAGGCAGGCCAGCAATCTCACCCCCAACCCCACCCACCCACAAGCCAATATCTATTACCCCCTTGTCTCAAGGGGGCCTTAACTGGCTCTATTAGAGCTTAGCAAACAGAACCTGGGACCACCTCCCTCCCTCCAGGGGGCCCCACCTGATTGATTTGATCTGCAAAGTCCAGCAGTGGACAAGTGAGCAGCTGGCCCAGTGTTAGGAGTTCTACGTTGAGACTGCCCAGCCCTAAGGCTAGAGGTAGAAGGGATAACAAGTCAGAGCAACACCGTTATATGGCAAGTCTGGCACCCAGAGGCCAGCCCAGTCCAGCCCAGCCTAGCCCAGCCCAGCCCAGCTCCCAGATGGCAGATCTGAGTGCAATATAGAGCCAAGAACCCTGAACCCAAAGTCCGGTGCACAGGGCAGAGCCCAGAGCTCAGACTCCAGCCTGAGCCAGCCCAGGTTAGCAGGGAGGACCCACATGGTGCTTTGGGGGTGGCAGGGAGCAACCCAGGGAGGGAAGATGTTCCCAACGAGAGTGACTGAGCTGTTCCATTGTTCTAACTCCTATGTCCTTCCCTTCCTTCCCCTCCTCTCTCTGACTCTACTTATAAACACACCTCGAACAAGGCCTTGGAAGTTGAGGCCATGCAGCTGGAGGCTGCTCAGCTTGGTAAGCAAGGGCAGGTAGCTGCGTAACTCCTCCAGAATGCGTATGCAGTACTGCAGGACCGGGCTGTGCAGGCTCACGGTGGCATTTATCTGGGCTGCCTCTGTCAGCCAGCCCTCTATCTTCTCCTGGGCCATAGGCAGGCTGAACTGTAGGGAGAAGAACTCAGTGTCAGCTGGAGACCCTCCCCCACCCCATCCCCCTGCAGGCTCTCCATTCCTAGGCAGGAGCTCCAAGGAAGGGTGTCAGCACCTTGGCAAAAGCCATGCACTTCCAATCACTGATGTGTTCAGAGATGATTCGGTACAGGTGCCAGATGCTCTGCTGCTGCAGGATAGGATGGATCCCACAGATTGGCAAGGGCACAGGACTCTCATCCCCTGTGGGACAGGGCTGGCTGAGGCCTGGGTTATGTGTGGGGGTGGGGGCGGGGCTTGGGAGGGGATGGTCAGTCAAGAGCCCATGATGACAGATGGTAAGGTCCCAAAATGCCAGGGTGGGGGGAATCCAAAATTGTTTAGTAGAACAATGGAGGTGGGGACAATCCAAGGGACAGTTGTCCCAAGTATAGGCTATCTGAGATAACTCAATGGCAGTACAAGCGACAGGCTCCTCTTCCATTAGTCTCCATCCCACTCACCCCACTCAGGCCACAGCAGGCTCCTTACTGTGGCTCAGGTACCCAGGCACTCCCTCCTGCTGAGGGTCCTTGACTGACAGATCATTCTGGAGCACTGCTCCCTCAGAGAACCAGGTGCTCCGCACTCACCAAATTCAAGTCCTTGCTCAAAACTCTCCTTCTTAATGAGGCCTAGGCAGTCCAGCCCTTTAAGAACATTCCCCACAGCCTTTCTTATTATTAATGTGGATAATACATTCCGGTTTTTCCAGTCGTTTAATTTGAACTTTGGTGCTCAAATTGTTCCAGATTTGGCCAGTTGGTGTCCCTTCTGTGTCCTTGTGACATGCTCCCATCACTTTTTAAAAGAAGTTAACATTTCCTTATTTTCTGGTTTAAAAGATATTCCAGGCTCATCTTATACCTGCCCTGCCACAGCCCTGGAATCATCCATTCCCTGAGGAGCCCTGGTTCCTTTCTATGGCAATGACATTAGAAACCACGACCAGGCACAGTGTGGTACCTTGCTATTATGGACACATGCTTATATCCTTTTCGTGTGCACATAAACACACACACGCAACATGTGAGTGTGTTTTAAAATGCAATGGAAATTATAGAGTAGATACCACAGAAAGTGGAATCTTATAAGACAAGGTCACAATATTTCCCCAGAACTGAAAGAAAGGAAGAAAGAAAAAAAGAAGTGATGATAAAAAAGATAAAAAATGGAGGAGAGATCCAGAAAATCCAATATACAAATAAGAATTCTGGAAGGAGGCCAGAGCAAACATAAGAACCATTTCAAGTAATCGATAAACATATCATCTAAAAAGTGGGAAGTCAGATTGATATCAGATTTGTCCACAATGTTACATGTTGAAGACAGTGACCACTGTGTGATATCAAATTTGAGGAAAACCTCAGAATTCAATATTTAACCAAGCTGTGAGATAAGGACAATTAGAAAGAACATTTTCAGCATAGGAACTTAGAAATGTTAACCCCTCTAATTTCCTTCTTAGAAAAAAACAAAACAAAACAAAAACAAAAACACAAAACAAAACAAAAAAACCTCAAACATGACAGCCATCCAAAGAAAGAATAAAAATAATGAAAAGATGTGGTGTTTTTAAAAATGGTAATTCATAAACAAAACCAGGAATCCTTAGATGTCAAAATAGTTGTTAACATGGTTATACAACAAAGCAAAGGTCAAAAGTAAAGAGTAAAAGATGCATAATGAAAAATAAAGGTAGTTTTAATCATCTAGATCTAAGACCCCAAATGATTTTTTAAAAATATATATTTTATTGATTGTTTACAGAGAGGAAGGGAGAGGGATAGAGAGTTAGAAACATCATTGATCAGCTGCCTCCTGCATACTTCCTACTGGGCATGTGCCCGCAGCCAAGGTACATGCCATTGACCGGAATCAAACCTGGGACCCTTCAGTCCACTGGCTGAGGCTCTATCCACTGAGCGAAACCAGTTAGGGTGACCCCAGATGATTTTAACAAAACCTGGGAATCTGGTGAGGAGACAGGGAGGGAAGAAAGAAGTAAAAGCCATGCTGTGGGGTTTCCTAGGCCACGCACTACAGGGCCTGCATCCACTGCTGTGCTTTTTCACAAACATCTCCAAACCTAATAGGAAAGGTCAATGTCCGCAGTCAAGGTCAGAGTAGAGGATGAGGGTCTCCCAATACTTAGCTAAGGAAAAAGCCCCTTGCTTGAGGATGGTCCCAATGTCCAACATCTCACACTTGGCTGACAGCCCTGAACTTGGGAGGACCACAGGGAGAGGTGGTCATAGTGAGGTTGGCCAAGAAGCAACTGAGAAGCAATGTGCCTTTGGATGGACAGAAGTGACTGATAGAAGTGACTGCACCTGAGGACAAAAAGAACTTGAGCCCACACTGTTCTTTACAGGCAGAAGGGAAGGAGCGGCGCCGCTGCATGGGAGACGTTAAGACCAGTAGTTCTGTGCTGTGGGCTGATGAGGCCCAGCAGCTGACTACACCACACTGGCTGGAAGCATGAAGACTATGTTCACCGGGGCCTGCTGCCCAGTGTAGGGCTGGGTTGAACAGGGCTACACAAAGGCTGGTACTACAATAGGGACACCTTCGCATTCTCCTGCACAGGTTTGGCCCTCTGACCCTATCACATCCTAACGGAACATTCTCCAGTCTGTCTTCCCTCCCAGACTGGGAGTCCCATCTCCCCACCCTAAGCACCACACTATATCCATTGTATGAAGATTCTATCCTGCAATTTTCATATATAAGAGACCGATGAAGGTGTGAGATCCCCGGAACTTGCTTAGGGGCTCACAGGACACAGGACCTTGAGTCCAACCCCTTCTCTCAGCTGGGGGGTTGCTCACAGGGTGGGGGTGGAGGGAGCGGGGAACCTCGGTACCAGTGAAGGTGGTATAGGCGTGGTGCAGTTCGCTGAGGTAGCTGGTGGTGTCCTGGAACTGATGCCCCAGGGCGATGAGCTGGTTCTCCATGCTCTTCTGCTCCTGTGCAGGGTCCATGAAGGGGCTGGACAGGGCCTTCCCAATCAGGCCTTCCAGCTCTGCCAGCACCGCCGCCATCAGCTGCTGCAGCTTGGGCACGATGGCATGTCGCTTGCTGAGCAGGAACTCCGAGGCCTGGCTTCTCTCAAACTGAAATGCCTCCCACAGATCCAGGAGCTGGGGGGCAAGCAGAGGGCAGTCAGGTCCGTGTGCTTGTGGGGGAGGAGGGCCAGGAGGGAGGGGTGACTCCCGGAGTTGCCTTCTCACCGAGATGTCCTGCGTCTCGGTCTCCGCACTGAAGAGGCTGAAGTGGTTGCGGATGAGCTCGTGGAGGGCCCGTATGTATTCCATCCGCTCCTCCAATTCGCTGTACTGCTCATGGGCCTTGTTCAACTGCAGGGGCCGCAGCATGAGACCGGTACCCCCGCCACAACCCTGCAGCACCCTGATGGGCACGCCCACCTGCTGGAGGCTCCAGACTGGGAGCAGGGGCAGTCTGAGGTCACGCCCCATCTCATCCAGGCCTCTCTGCAGACAGCACGGCTCCTCCCCCTCCACATCTTACCCTGTGACAGGGCAACCGATCCCTATCTGACTGGACAGGAGCAGACCTTTTTCTCTGAAAGCAGGGCAGTGTCTCTATCTTCTCCTGGGGGCCTCCCACTACCCTGGGGAAATTGAGCCAGGAGAGCAGGGCGAGAGGTAGCAGGGGCAGGTCACCCATATGAGCGCAGTCTAAGAGCATTGGGCCCTGCTGGGAGCTCAGCTGAGTCCTGCTGAGCCTTTGAGTAGGATGGGCCCCGGTTTGCTGGGAAGGAAGGAGGGGGAGGGCCCACCTTCTGGGAGCACCGGGCAATGGTGTGAATGTCAGAGTTGATGGTTTGGAAGGCCTCGATGAAATCTGTGAGCTCCTTCATCAGTTGCTGGCTGCGGCTCCAGCTCTCGCCCTGGACATGCTCAAGAATTTCCTTCCTGACTCTCTCCAGCTTGGATTCTGAACACAGAGGAGGGTGAGGTGTTAAGGGGTGCACAGCAAAAGGGGTGCTGAGGGAGTGCTGTGGGCCCAGAGTGGGAGTGGGAAGGGGATGCCAGACCATGAATTCATTCCCTCACTCACTGAACACTTACTGGAGCTCTGCTATGCACTGGGGCCTGTGCTGGGCCGGGGTACACAAGAATGAGTGAGTGAGTGAATGAGTGAGTGAAACAGAAAGGGTTTCCAGCCAAGGAAGCTTACAGTATGGTGGCAGAGACAGATATATAAACAGATAATCAAAAACCACTGATAAGTGCTCACGAGTCCTCAACCTGGCATAGTGAGAGACGAGGCCCGAGGAGGCTGGGAAAAACCTCCTCAGAGAGGGGGACATTGGAGCTGAATGTATTGAGCAGTTCATGCTCCAAGGGCAAAGGCACAGCACAGAGTTGAAACATGTGCAAAGGCATGGGGATGACGTGATCGTGAATAGCAGAATGCCCTACCACTGACAAGGGCCTTCTGCCTGGGGAGTCTTACTGCTTCTGCTCTGATAGAAGAGATAGCGAGAGGAGTGGGTAATCTGCCTTTTGTTTTTAAGGGTGTAAGGAAAGAAGATATGGGGCTAGGAGATAAGCATGGGAGCTGCCTTTGGCAATATGAACAAGCCTATTTTTTTGAGGGCATGAATAATATCAAGATGGGACCTCATCAAATCTAAAATACTACCAATTGTAGGAGGCACCATTACTTTATAGACCTCCAAAAAAGAAAAAAGTGATGCCATCTAAACTCTGACATGCCATCCATCTTAATATACCCCTTAAGTTCAGAGATGTTAAAATAATGCACAGAAGAGCATAGAAATAGGGTATAAACTATACCACAAAATACAGTATGACTACATACCAGATAACCATGTCAACTACTTTACCTGTATTAACCCATTTAATCCTCACAAAAACCCCTTGGAGGTATATACTATTATTGTCCCTATCTTACAGATAAGCAAACTGAGGCTCAGAGTGGTTAAGTAACTATCAACATCACACAGTTGGCAGTGCAAGGATTCAAACTCAGGCAGCCTGGCTCCACTCTGTTATATATTTTTTTGTTTTGAGGGGTGAAAAGTAAATCAGCTTATCCCCTATGACAGTGGTCGGCAAACGGTGGCTCACGAGCCACATACGGCTCTTTGGCTCCTTGAGTGTGGCTCTTCCACAAAATACCATGGCCTGGGTGAGTCTATTTTGAAGAAGTGGCATTAGAAGTTTAAGTTTAAAAAATTTGGCTCTCAAAAGAAATTTCAATCGTTGTACTGTTGGTATTTGGCTCTGTTGACTAATGAGTTTGCCGACCACTGCCCTATGAGCATCTCTCCCACTGCAAAGGGGGACTGTGAGTTCCAGGGACATATAATTGAGATATACTAGGAATGGCCCTTTTGGAGTCTTGGAGGATGTAACCAAGAGGACTGGGCACCAAGAGCTGAGAAAACCAAGAGGAAGGGAACTATTGAGGACCACCCAAGATAGAAGAGAACACAAGGATGCAAACTGATCCTTTTCAAACTATCCCTCTGGCCTCTGACAGGAGCTAGGCCATTGCCATGGTGCTGCTTTTGGACCTGCAGCATCAGGCAGTGAAGGCAGAGGGGAGCTCAAGAGCGACACGGTGTGGCACAAAGGAGCAACGGACTGATAAAGTGCCAGGGTTCTTTAGGCTGAAGTTGGAAATGGATGGGGAAAACTGATTTGAGAGGTATTTAGGAGACAGAAGAACGGAAATGATTTGGCGACAGGTTGGATGTGGTGGAGTTAGAGAAAGGAAAGAGAAAAGGAAGAAGTTAAATTTTTGATAAGAACAACTCACCCTAGTGGGTAATTATGTCATTCACTGTTCAAGGGAGCCCAGTGAGAAGAGGAACAGAGTGGGAGGATAACAAGGTAAACTCAGCCAGAAGGATTAGAGCAGACAGAAGAGGATAAGGTGACATGAAAAAATTAAGCACCAACTGCATGCCATACTCAATGCTGGGAATATCACACATGATAGCTCACTCAAACTTCCCTGCCGTGACCCTGAGAGTGACTCATTATTTTGCCCATGTTACAAAGAACACCGAAGCTCAGTGACCCGAGGTCACACAGAGCAGTGGAAAACCGAGCCAGGATTCAGAACCCCATGCGTTCTCTCTCCATCCGCTCTTTTTGAAGAAGCCAGTTGATTCTGGACTAAGAATCAAGAAGCTAACAAACTAGAAAGGACCCAGTCTCTCCAAGTAACCATGGAGCAAAGGCTGACCCGAACAGGGTCAGAACGAAAGCAGGCCCATCACAGGCCCTCCCGGTTCCTTACTTGCCAGCTTAACGCCCTGTGCATTCAGGACGGGGGTGGGAGGGGTGGGGAGGGGTTGGGGAGCACTTTAGGCAAGTGCTTCATCGGTTGAAGAGCAAAGGCAGGGAGGGCAGAGCAGGCAGGTACTTTCAGGCAAACTCCTTAAGGCCTCGGCTTCATGGCCTCCCACCTTCACAGAGAAAGCATAGGTCCCATAGTATCTTGTCTCTGCAGGAAGTGGACGCTAAGATTTTTCTCAGTTGCCTTTGGTTGAACTCCACCCCATAAGAACACAAAGTGTCAGGTGACAGGAACATGGTTCCGAAGGAGAATGGGGAAGGGGCAGAGCCAAAACAGGCGGAGAGGCTGTCCTCTTCAGGGGTCACACCTGCAGTTGCACAGGGAAGGGGCTGGGACCTGGGGCTCCGGGAAGCGTTGCAGCTCCAATGAGGGACCCGCTGCTAAGGTCCCTGGAGGACATTCCAGACACCAGAACGAGTTAAGGAGGTGGAAGGAAAAAGAGGGAGGGGAAGCGGCACTCACCCAGGTCGGCCTGTATATCACGGCAGCTCAGCAGCAGCAACTTGCCTTTTGTGATCAACTGGATAGGTATACCGGAGACACGGGCCTGCCAAACGTCCAGGTGGCTCATCAGCGTCTTATAGTTGCTGATAGGACAGCCTCTCATAGACTCCAGCTTCTGAGGCCCCCAGGCTTGCAGAAACTTATAAATGTCTGTCATCCAGTGATAGTCCCTGCAGAATTCCTGCACCTCCCACAGCATGTCCTAGGGGCAGACAAGGTGCTTAGGGCAGAGGCGGGTGACTGTGATGGGGCTTGGCAGGCATCCTCCCGCTCTTTACGTCTCTGTTCTCACCTCCAGCAGGGCCTGTTGTACAGCCAGTGCCTGCTGGATTCGAAGGCTGTTATTTAGGTCCTCTTGCAGCTGCTTGTAATTGGGTGGCAAGTACTGGCTCCGCAGCCGGTACCCACGGACCTCCAGCGCTTCAGTGATTGTGTGAGACTTCCAGGGCCACACCAATCCTACATTCGGGCCACAGAAGATCTGCACAGCATCACCCTGGGATCTGGGCATCAGGATTTCCGTGTTCAAGCCCTCTTCTTCATCTTCTTCCGTGGGACACATGCCATAATTGTCCGTGAGTGCCCTCCAGGGCCCACACGACCTCCCACACCCACACCCACACCCTGCTCATGAGTGAGTTTACACGTACATCTATATTACAAACACAGTACACCAGACCCAGGGAGGAATTCATTAGTTAGGGTTCAGGTGGAGAGAAGAGAGTTTACTCTAGCTAGTGTAAGCAGGGAGGACATTATAGAACACTAAGTGGGTTGCGAATACACAGAGGAGCTGAAAAACACGCTAGCTGCAAGGGGGTCTGGGAAGCGCAGTTTGGGAGGGGGGAAAGGATGTTGAGCGTGCCAGTACTCATCCTCCTCAAGGATCCTTCAACCTAGCCTCTCTTGTAACTCCTTAGGAACTGGTTAATTGACAAAAGTCTGTATTTGCATGAAAACTTTAGCCCTAGTGGTTTGCTCAGTGGTTAGAACATCGGCCCACCAACTGAAGGGTCTAGGGTTTGATGCTGGTCAAGGGCACACCTCAGTTGCAGGCTCAATCTCCAGCCCTGTGCGGAGGCAACCAATCGATGTGTCTCTTTCACATAGATATCTCTCTCTGTTTCTCCCCCTGTCTTCCACTCTCTCTAAAAATCAGTGGGGAAAAATACCCTTAGGTAAGGATTAACAACAACAAAAAATGTTATTAAAAAGGGGGAAAAAACATCAAAATGTTTAAATTAGATTCCTACTAGCAACACCTAACATTATAGTGCCTGGCCCCCCACACACAGTGCTCAGATCTCTTATCTGTACTCATTTTCTAAGTGAGCTCATCCAGTGTCATGGTTTTAAATACCATCTATTTGCTTCCAAATTTATCTTTAGCTCATATCTCTCCCTGAATGCCAACCCCATTTAAACAACTGCCTACTCTACCTCTCTACTTGGATGTCTAATATGTACCTCAAATAGGACCAAAAATGAGCTCTGATTTCTCCCTCCCAAAACTGCTCTTCCTGCAGTCTTCCTACCTCCATTCTCCCAGTTGCTCCAGTCAGAAATTTTAGTCTTTGACTCATCTCTCACTCAACACACACCCAGCTATCACAAAATCCCATTGGCTCGACATTAAAAATATATCCAGAATCCAACCCAGTCTCACCATCTCTACCACTGCTTGCCCCTCTGCCCAGACCAAGTCGCCATCAAATCTCATTGTCGTGTTGGCAATACTCTTCTACCTCGCCTCCCTGCTTCGGCTCTTTCTCTCCCTTGCCTCCCCCTTCCCCTTGATTTTGCTTGAGGATGGGATGCTTAGAACTGCAGCTCATCTTGCAGTTATGTGGCAGTAAGCCAGAGGATGAAAAGACATTTGTGATTGCAGCCTCCCTTACCACACACGCCTCTAAGCAGATCTGCCCTTACCTATAGCTAAAGCCAGGAAGGGGTTGGGGAAGGATATAAAGAGCTTGGTACTTGCTGGCGTTTTTGAGCCACTGGACCTAGCCTGGAAGCACCTACCTTGTAACTTCTTGTTTTCATTGTTTGACCCCTCTTACGGGGAAGGAAGTGCTCAGGTTAGAAATGCTCTATCCACACCCAAGGCCTGACTTACTGGCAATGCCATTAGCATGCTGCATGTGCCCTCCCCGCTTCTTCCCCTCTTCTACCCTCGGCCTAAGTCTCCTTAAATACCTTCAGAATTCAGGGAATCCCCAGAGCTCTTCAGGTCTGTAGACTTCATTACCTGCATGTCACCATATGGTGAAGGGGCAGAAATGAAAAACAATGAGGGTTAGGACCAGGCTGAAAGCTTCTGATTACAGAGGATAAAATTTGGGAATTCCTACAGCCGGCCCCCTGCCCAACCAGCATACCTTCAGAGCAGAAGCCTTGACAAACTGTAGGCCCCCAGTTATAATCTGGATTATGTCTTCAATACAGGGCTCATGAGACAGCTGGCCACAACTGTCAAAGACCAGCTGGGCTGAGAAAAAGGGATTCTGCCTCGGGGCCTATAAAGAAGGGTCAGGAGAGGTCATGGGGCTAGATGTCAGTATCCACTCCCTGCCAGTTGACCCTCGACTGTCAGCCCCCTCCACACATGCCACCACCACCTCACTTTCAAGATGTTGGCCACAAAAGAGGTTATCTTCTCCTCTATGATAGATACAAGGTTCTGGCAAATCATGTAGTGCACCAGGCGGGCCAGCTGTCCCAGCTGCAGCAGCCAGGTCTCTACTCGCTTCAGCTTCTGCTCCAGCTGCTGGCCCTGTACCTTCTGCAGGTATACAGAGCCTTGGTCTGTTCTGACCCTCTCGCAGTTCCTCACTCGCTCCTGCAGGCCCTGTTGCATTTGATATGTATCCTCATGAACCTGCCAGCACAGAGAGTGGAAAACTCACTGGAGAAAGAGGGATGGCCCAGTCGGGGTGGCTCAGTGGCTGAAACAGGTGGTCAGGGCATATGCCTAGGTTGTGATCTTGATCCCGCATGGGGGGCGTGTAGGAGGCAGCCAATCAATGATTCTGTCTCATCATCAATGTTTCTATCTGTCTCTCTCTTTTTCCCTTCCTCTCTGAAATCAATTTTAAAAAATTTTAAAGACAAGAATGAGGGATAGAGAAACCAAGATGGTGGCATAGGTAAACACCTGAACTGCTGCCTCGCACAACTTCAAAACTACAACTAAAAAACAAAACTGACATCATCCAGAACCACAGGAAGGCTGGCTAAGTGGAAATTCTACAACTAGAAGGAAAGAGAAAAGCACACTGAGACTCAGAGGAGCTGTGGAAGTAAAGGCAGAGGTACGGAGGTGCGCGTGTGCACTGAGAGGGCTGGCATCTGAGTACGCGGCTGGCTTTCTCAATCGGGAAGGAGACAAAAGCTTCCGGCTACTCTGAACTCTTGTTCCAGAAGAGACTCTGGGGACCCAGACACATACGGGGAGAAACTGGACTGTCTGGCAGTGGGCGGAACTCGAGGGCGGCTTTCTCTCAGAGGTGCTTGCAGCCATTACCAAGGGACACTGAGATCCAGGGGCCTCTTAGGGCAGGGTTGACGGGAAGCCATTGCTGTATGCTCCGCCCTGATACTCCACCCCATGCAAGCTGTGCGCAGAGACTTTTGCATATGAATGGCCTGGTCCTTTGAAATCTAAACTTACCTAACAAACTGCGGATGAATCAGAAAGACCCAGAACATCCAAAAAAGAAGCCCAAGGTCCTGTAGCAGCTTGCATTGCTTCACATCTGGGCACCTCCAAAACCCAAACAAAGAAGAAGAATCTGCAGATCTCTCCATAGCTCCTGCTGGGTGGCCTCAGGCAGAGACTAAATTAGCACCTCCTTGGAGATCCAAGAGCCAGTGTACCCAGAGGTCAGAGTAGGACCATCCAGATTACAGCTCCTCAGATCCATAAAGGACACACTCAGGGGGCAGACTCAGTGAGCACCAAAGCCCCACTGAAGCAAGTCTTGCCTCATAAGGGTGCCTCCAGCACAGAAGTTCTCCCAGCGTAGACACAGCTGATCCCCACAGCCAATTGGCCTGGAGGTCAAGTCCTCCTAGTGATACCAACAACAATCAAGGCTTAACTACAACAAGACTATGCGCACAGCCCACAAAGGGGTGCACCAAGAGTGTCCACCTCAGGTAACTGGGGAGGCTGAGCCACTGGGCCCTGCTAGGACACCTAGCACACAAAGACACTCTATCAACTCAGGGAAGCAGCCAAAATGCAGAGACAAAGAAACAGGTCACAAATGAAAGAAATGAAGGAAAGCAAACTACTGGATATAGAGTTCAAAACCACGGTTATAAGGTTTTTCAAGAATTTTCTAGAAAAGGCCAATAACTTTAGTGAGACCCTCGAGGATATGAAAAGGACACTTACATACACTGACTGAAATAAAAAATAATATACAGAGATCCAACAACAGACCAGAGGATCGCAAGAATCAAGTCCAAGATTTGAAATACAAAAAAGCAAAAAACACTCAACTGGAAAAGCAAAAATAAAAAAGAATGCAAAAATATGAAGATAGTGTAAGAAGCCTCTGGGACAACTTCAAGTGTACCAACATCAGAATTATGGGGGTGCCAGAAGAAGAGAGAGAGAGCAAGATATTGAAAACCTATTTGAAGAAATAATGACAGAAAACTTCCCCCACCTGGTGAAAGAAATAGACTTACAAGTCCAGGAAGTGAACAGAACCCCAAACAAAAGGAATCCAGAGGACCACACCAAGACACATCATAATTAAAATGCCAAGAGCAAAAGACAAAGAGAGAATATTAAAAGCAGCAAGATAAAAACAGTTAATTATCTACAAGGGAGTACCCATATGATTGTCAGCTGATTTCTCTACAGAAACTATGCAGGCCAGATGGGAGTGGCAAGAAATCTTCAAAGTGATGAATAGCAAGAACCTGCAACCAAGATTACTCTATCCAGCAAAGCTCTCATTCAGAATTGAAGGGCAGATAAAGAGCTTCACAGATAAAAAAAAGCTAAAGGAGTTCATCACCACCAAACCAGTATTATATGAAATGCTGAAAGGTATTATTTAAGAAGAGGAAGAAGAAGAAAAAGGCACAGATAAAAATTATGAACAACAAATACATATCTATCAACAAGTGAATCTAAAAATCAAGTGAATAAAAAATTTGATGAACAGAATAAACTGGTGAATATAATAGCATCAGGGGCATAGAAAGGGAGTGGACTGACAATTTGTGGGGGGAAAAGGGTGTGGGGGGAGCGGGAAGAGACTGGACAAAAATCGTACACCTATGGATGAGGACAGTGGCGGGGCAGGGGTGTAATGGCAGAGGGTGGGGTGGAAACTGGGTGGGGGGGGAGCTATGGGGGGAAAAAAGAGGAACAATTGTAATAATATGAACAATAAAGATTTATTAAAAAAAGAAAAAGAATGAGGGATAAAGAGCAAACTGGCGACCCACTGGTCTGTGCAAAATGCTCAGGTCTTGGAGACAGAACCCTAGGACCTAGATTTACACACAGAGGGCTGCTTTTTAGTGGAGATAGCCCCAGATATCTTTAAGTGACCAGGGAAGAAGTGAAATTGAGAATATATATTGAGAGGCCACAATGTACTATTTTGATAGGTCAGGCCTGTCTACTAAAAGCCCCGAGGGGGGAACTCAAGTAGGAAAATTTGTGCATGTGTAAACAGAGAGTTCCATGGCACAGATTAGACAAAAAAGAGAAAGGTCGGTAAGGCCACAATAATTCCAGGAGTTGGACTCTAATCACTGGGCTGGGTGATGTGGCCTGTTGACCAGCAGAACACTGCCTTATGTGAGAGCAGAAGCTTTCTTTGTGTACTGACCCAGACTTTCTGTGGGAGGTGGGGGTATGTGAGATAAAAGTCTGGGAGCTTCTCTGTGGGTTCTTCTCACATCTGGGAGGGGCCTCATTCTACAAAGGCTGCTGACAGGTACCACCTCTCGGGGGCCGTCCTATTGAGGAGCAGAGGGGAGATACCAGAAAGATATTCTTGGCCAGATGGACATTTTGTCCTTGTTGCTCTCTTGTCCTTTTTGATGCTCCATAGAGCTTGAAATTAAAATGAACTGGTGACTATGAACTGTTTTCTGCTAATCCTGGGCTCAAATCCAAGTCTTCTGAGACCCAGACATAGGCAGTTGAGGCTTCAGACAGGCATATCACACACACATGCCCTCAGACTTGGCGAGACAGCCTCTTTTGTGCTCCAGCAATACTCTCAATACCGCTCGGCCAGTGTGGCTCAGTGGTTGAGCATCGATCCATGAACCAGGAGGTCAGGGTTCCATTCCTGGTCAGAGCTACTGGACTTGATCCCCAGTAGGGAGTGTACAGGAGGCAGCTGATCAATGATTCTCTCTCATCATTAATGTTTCTCTCCCTCCCTCTCCCGGAAATCAATAAAAAAATATATATTTTTTAAAATGCTCTCAAAGCATTATGCTAAGCGAAATAAGCCAGTTGGAGAAAGATAAATATCACATGATCTCACTTATATGTGGGATATAATGATTAACATAAATTGATGAACCAAAATGGATCCAGAGACAAGGTGGCACTGAGCAGACTTCAAAGCTTGGGGAGAAGGCAGGGGTGGGTGTGGGTGGGGATTAGAGATCAACCAAAGGACTTGTATGCATGCATATTAGCATGACCAATGGACACAGACACTGGGGTGGTAGGGGCTTGCCTTTGGGGGTGGGAGTGATGGGGGGGGGAGCGTTAATCAGGGGGAAAAGGAGACATGTAATACTTTGAACAAACAAAATTGAATATGAAGAAAAAAGTGCTTTCAGTGCCAAGTGCTTCCCACTTCAGGGCCCCGAGTCCAGTGCATCTTCATTATCTAGTTACTTGTGTGACTCGCCCGGGACACTGTAAAATCTTTGAGGAGGAGGCCTCCGGCACACATTTTACTTCTCTATTGCTTAAGCCTTAACCCAATGCTGGGCACTGGCAGTTCCACAGTAAATATTTGTAAAAGAAATCTGTCACTTTGCATTAAAGAGCTCCCTGAGTACCAGTTCAGATAAAACCAGACAAACAGTAATTATTACAACAGAACATAATCAGAACACAATTTAAAACCTCACCACTAGGGGCAGTATCTTCAAAGTTCTGAGGACATTTTTTAAACCTGGAATTCTGAATCTAGCCACAGTATTGCTGATGTTTGAGAATGTAAAGACATTTTTAGATATATAAACACTCCACACATTTACTATTTACAGATTTTCTCTTAAAGAAACAACCAAACCCAATAACAATAGTATATTTCTGACAGAGAAATAAATGAATACAAAAGGATGGAATGGTCTATGAGTAGATTTAATGAGCACAGAAATTTGTGAAACATATTGTTAATTCTAAATGGGTAGGCTATAAAACAAGAATGCTCATAAGAAATCAATTTAAATTCCAAGAGATATTTATTTTTTATTTTTTTATTTTTTAAATACATTTTATTGATTTTTTACAGAGAGGAAGGGAGAGGGATAGAGAGTTAGAAACATCAGTGAGAAAGAAACATTGATCAGCTGCCTCCTGCACACCTCCCACTGGGGATGTGCCCGCAACCAAGGCACATGCCCTTGACCAGAATCAAACCTGGGACCCTTCAGTCTGTAGGCTGACGCTCTATCCACTAAGCCAAACCAGCTAGGGCTCCAAGAGATATTAATATGAGCACAATAGAAAGGGTAGAGGGTGAAGAGAGAAAGAAGAGAGGAAGGGAATTAGGAGAGTGTTAAGGTTCTTATATTGCTTGGGAGAAAGATATGGATACAAATCCACACTTGACATTTATTCATTCATTCAACAAATACTCACTGAGCACCTACTATATAGCATAACCTCTAATAAGCACTAGGGCCCAAGGACTGAAGGGTTCTGGGTTCAATTCTGGTCAAGGACACATACCTTGATTACGGGCTCAATCCCTGCCAGGGTGTGTGTGGGAAGCAACTGATTGATGTGTTTCTCTCACATCAATGTTTATCTCTCTCTCTGTCTCTCCCTCCCTTACACACTCTCTAAAAATCAATGGAAAAAATATCCTTGGATGAAAAATAAATAAATTTATATCTATATATCTATATATAAACTACTGACTATAAGAAAGTTATAACTAGACCTAACCAGTTTGACTCAGTGACTAGAGCATTAGCCTGTGGACTCAAGGGTCCCAGGTTCAATTCTGGTCAAGGGCATGTACGTTGGTTGCAGGCACATACCCGGTGGGGAGTGTGCAGGGGGCAGCTGATCAACATTTCTCTCTCATCAATGTTTCTAACTCTCTATCCCTTTCCTCTCTGTAAAATTCAATAATATATATATATATATTTTTTAAAGAAAGCTATAATTAGTTTCATAACATTAAAACAAAGGTAGAATTAGGAACTGGTGGTAGGGAAAAGCCATGGAACACCTCACCCCCACCTTTTGCCCCATTCAGTTCAGTGCAATGCCAGGTCCAGCTATTGTTGTCAGGAGGCTAAAGAACATTTCCCTGTATGAATGTACCAAGGGCCTCCTTCACATCATTTCTTATTTTCACAAAATCTGGGTGGGCCCTCTCTCTCAGAACTCGACTATCTATAGATGGTGATTAGCGGGAGAACTTTGTAGGTCATCCAGCCCCACCTGAAAGAAAAAAAAACCCATGATGATAGGTCATGGGGAAGAGGCAAATACACAGCAGGGCCTCCCAGGCCCCTTGGCAGGGGGCATGCACTGCAGATGCAAAGTAGGCAAAGTTAGGAAGGATGCTGTCTTTGGGTGCTTCTACTAGCCACAGCACCTGCCAAAGTTGCAAGATTGGTTCAAAGATAAGCCTAGCAGTATGAAAGATCAGGATTCCAACTCTCAAATTCCTTAGTGCCCCTGGCACAAACAACTGAAAAATAGATGTTGTTATGTTCCTTCTCCTTCCTGCTCAAGGCCAGGATCAACCCTTAGGGAAAGGCTGAGTCCAAGTCTCTGCCCACCTGTTACTGATCCAGCCAGCCTGGGGCAGAGGCTGCTGTTGCTGGGCAGAACAATGGCTGAGCCAACTGCAGAGCCCAGGCCACCCAGGGGATCCCAGGAGAAGCTCAAGCCAAGAGGGGGCTGGAACTCTGGCAGCTCAACTTGGAGAAAGGGGTCACAATACACCGGAGCCTCTTACCATGTCAAGGATGGACTTGCAGAGGTGCAGGCAGCGAGAAAGCAGCTTCAGAGCTCTATGGTTCTCCTGGGCTAGAGCCCGCTGCAGGTCAGGCAGCTCGTAGCACTGGTCCAGCTCCTGGGGGAGCCAGGACACAGAGTGCAGCTCCTGCAGAAGCCTGGAATCAAGGGCCACTCTGGTCAGAGCCACTTCTCAGCCCTCTCTCCTTGGACACATTTGACCTCTTACTAGCTCAGCTCACCTCAGAATGAGCAAAGGTTTAGAAAGATTATAATATCCCCAATGACGGACAGCCACAGCTCCCTCTTGAAAGTTCTTTAGAAGAATCCAAGCCCAGGAAGTTGCTGGCTGGGGAATTCTTCGGGGGAGGCCTGGGGCATGTGCAAATGTTTACCCTGAGTGACCTTTCCGCCAGGAGAAAGGGTCAAATAGAGCCCAAGGTCTGACTTAAAGGAGAGACTGCAGAGGCTTCCTCCTTGGACTAGGGGAAGCTGAGGGCCCTAAAAGTCTAAATGGATAGGGAGTTTAAAGATCAAAGGTGATGGACCTGCCACTCCCCTATAGGCTGACTATCCCTGAGGAATCCCACTTCTGTTACCCATTCCCCACCACCCACCCTGAAAATACCACATCTCTAAACATCAGAGAGAGAGAGAGAGAGAGAGAGAGAGAGAGAGAGAGAGAGAGAGAGAGCGAGAGAGAGAGAGAGAGAAAGAGATGAAAGACCTCCAATGAACAGAGGATGGTCCTAATGGATGTGTCATTTATTTGGTACCTATTATGAGGCACTGAACATGGTATTTTATATTCGCAATCTCATTTAATCCTCACTACAGCTGTGTAGCAGAAATCTTTATCTCTATTCAGGTCAGGAAACTGAGGCTCAAAAAGTTAAGCCCCTTGCTAGTGTTCAGGATTTAAATTCAGATCAGTCCAGCCTCCAAGCCCTTCTGCTATTAATTAACAACATGATGATTAGGCTAGGCTGGACGATGCCCAGCGTATAGGTTACAAACTGGCAGCCCACGGGCCACATTCCGACTGAAATGGTATTTTAATAAAAATTTGAACTAACCCGGTAAAATTAAGAAATTTTACAACAAAACGGGGATTTCCAGGAAATCCTGAAAAATAAGGTGGCTGACATGCTGGACCTCTGTTCCCAATGGCAACAGTCCATGAGAACGGAGCATGACTGTTCTCTTCCAATGCCATCTCCAGATTCCAGTCCCCACACTTTGTCCTGTCTTGCATCTAACCCACTGCATTTCTTCCATAGCTCCTGTTTGGGGCCCTAGGCATCTGAGATTGCAACTCCTGTCACAGAAGATCATGGGAGTGGCTGAGGAGAGCAGAGAATGCAAGAGTGTGCTGAAAATAGAGACAACTAAGCTTTCCCAGAGAAAGAACCCAAGTAAATACTGTGGAGTCAAACACCTGAGCTAGATCCCCAAATGTGATACTTAATAATTGTGTGATCTGGGGTAACCTGATGTAGGAGTGCATAAGTACACAGTGATATGTTCAGAATATGTTATTCAGAGGTAAAACAAACAACGGGTTACTTAACAATATGTAAAGTCTGATCACAATTGTACGTGTGATAGAAAAAAAAGAGAAGAATATGCAACAAAATGTTCATAGTGGTTCCTTATGGGTGGAGGGATTAAAACTGATTTTCCTTCGTGCTTCTTTGCATTTTCCAAATTTTCTACAAGGAACATGTTATTTCTTTACCCAAAAATGATTTTTAAAAGTCCACTGAAGCTGTGTTTTGAAGACCTCACCTGCTGATGTGGAGCAGTGCCACTCCAAAGTGGGGCACAGCAAAGAGCAGATGCCTCCCCAGGAAAGTCCGGCACCGGTGCAGCCCCTGAAACTTCACGGTCTTCCTCCAGCTACGGATCAGAGGGAATGGCGACATGCAGCTTGCTCTCTGCAACACTTCCCCCCCGTCCCACACCCATCATCGCCTACCCGGCCCAGGCCTTGCGTAAGAGGCAATACTTGAAGAATGGAATGAGCTGGAGCTGTTGCCAGAGGACAAAGTGGCGGTGCCAGGTACCCAGCGTCATTGTCTCGGTGGCCTCCTCAGGATGTACATGCAGGATCCCAAAGGGCGAGAAGATGTAGTGCTCAGGATTCACCTTGTTTGGTGGCACCACCACCAGGCTGTAGGGCCTTTAAAAAGGGGCTCTGATCAGTGGGAGCCCTGGGAACTTGTGCAGGCTTCAGGAAGGGACAAAAGAAGGGAGGGGAAATTTTTTTTTTAAAGGAGGCAGGAAAGAAAGCTGTAGAAGAGGGAAGAGGGGTAAAATAGCAGAATGATCTTCAAAATAGACAGATGGATCAACTATTATTAAGAATAAATAGAAGCCAAGGATAGATGGAAAGAAAAAGAGAGGCACCTAGACAATTCCAAGTTCATATCTCCAGACATGGATACCTTACATCCCATCAGATATAAGATTGTCATTCATTGTAAGATGCAGCATTTTTTAATGAAAAAAAAATACTCCCAATATGATACTCCATTGATCTGTAAGATGCTTTGCAATTCCAGAAGTGTCGAAATGTGGGGGGAAAAATGTGCAGCTTGGAAATGATAAAATTCATATATCTCTGGACACTGAAATAACATCAGGGAAAATCACGGAATGCCACTTGGAGTAATTGAGAATGGGGAAACGCAAGGGACCATGAGAAGACTAGACACAGGCCAAAAAGAGGAAAACGGCCACCTCGTGAACAAGGCACCTCCAGAGCTATCTTACAATCCCACTAACTCCTCTTACTGCAGAGAAATGCACCTACATTCCACCTTCAACACAGCTTCTATGTAGCTATATAACAGCTGTATCTTGTTGCAGTAAACTAGTTAGCTTTCCACCATGCCAATTGGCATCTCATCCCACATCATTACCATTACTAACATTACTGCCACGCAGTCATGTGTAGCCGCCACTAGGTGGCAGTAGGTAGCTCATCACATTCCACCAAAAGTGATCATTTTAATTATTTGTGATGGCACTACATGCCATGGATTACTAGTATCCCACTAGTATTTCCCATTGGCAAGGAGCTCATTTCCTGGAACTACTCATGATACCAAGTACTTTATCTGTCAGGGTCCCATCAGGAAAACCGAAACCACAGTAGACAGTACAACAAAGTGAATCCAATTGAGAGAATGTGTTTTTTTTGTGTGTGTGTTGTGTGTTTTGTTTTTTAGTTCTCACATGAGGGCATTTTTCCCATTGGTTTTGTAGAGAGAATAGAAGGGGGAGGAGAGAGAGAGAGAAACATTGATGTAAATGAAACACACTGATTGGCTGCCTCCCTCATGTGCCCTGACTGGGGTTGGGAATTGAACCTGCAACCCAGGTATGTGCCCTTGATTGGGAACTGAACCCAAGACCTTTGGTGTGTGGGCAGATGCTCCGACCATTGAGCCACATTGGCCAGGGTGAGAGTGTGATTTTTAGCATCAGAAAACTGAGAAAGCTAAAAAGCTACAGTAAGGTAACAGAGAGATCATGACTGCAGGAAATGGATGCCAGCACCAGAGCTAGAGGAGCAAAGGAAAGATGTTCAGGGTCTTAGAAGCTGTGAGCTTGGAGGAGGGGTTGTAGAGTTAGAAGCTGAATTTCCTGGCTGCTACCAGTACCTAAGTATTTTGGAGGAGGGGCTTTGCAGAGTTGCGACTTGGAATTCTGATGGGAAGGTACCACCTGGCAGGCATTGGTACTTCCCAGGATCACAAAGAGGCTGATGCAGAAAGTGCCGGCTGATGCCAGGGTGAAGCAGCCTGGTGCAATGCTGACAGGAAGAGCAAGCAAAGGAAGGAGAAAGGCCCTTCTCCTCTTATCCTTCGGTCCAGCCTCCTCCTAGCACTCCCTTTAGTCAAGCCTAACAGGTGGCCAGCTGAAAAATGAGAAATGAAGCTCACAGTCTCAGCCCAAGTATCACAAAGCAGAGAGAGAAGAGCAAAATGAGAACCAAGACATAATTGCTTAATAACTGGCACAGTGCTCTCAGTGAACGTTTGTTAATGAATTGATCAGTAAATGAATGGATGATACAGAGCAATAGTGCTATGTAAGTCCAGGAGAAAGAGATCAGTGTATATGGAAATAAGGTGCTCAGATACTGCTTAAAAGCATGAGCCAGTCCAGCCCGGCCTGTGTGGCTCAGTGGTTGGCCTGTGAACCAAGGGGTCACAGTTCAATTCCCAGTCAGGGCACATGCCTAAGTTGTGGGCTCCATCTCCAGGGTGGGGTGTGCAGAAGGCAGCCAATCAGATTCTTTCTCATCATTGATGTTTCTATCTCTCCCTATCCCTTCCTTTCTGAAATCAATAAAAATATATTTAAAATAAATAAATTAAGACAGTCCTAGGCGTAAGTCCTGTTTCCACCACAGTGGCTTTGGACAAGTCACTTAACCTCCCTATATATCAGTCTATTCATCTCATATATGGAAATAATATGGTGAGGATTAAATAACACATCTCATGGGCTTGTTAACACAATGCCTAGTATACAGGAAAGCTCAACTAGTGGTAATCATTATTATTACTTCTGAGAAGATATGGGACTTGAACAGGGCTTTTGGAAATATGTAAGATTTGGATCTAATGGAAGAAAGTGAATGAATGCCTCTGGAGTCATGTGGAAGGAGGAGTTGTTTTTATAGCCTCAGAGATCAAACTAGGACTGAGAGGTAATTGTTAAAAGAGAGCAGATTTTGGTTCAGTCTAGGAGCAGGATGCTTTGGGAAACATAAAACTTCCCTGACACTATAAAGATTTAAACAAACACCTGATTCATGCACTGGAGTTTGGAGAGGTCACCATTAAATTCCTTTCTGAGGGAATGACCGAACACTTCTATCATTCTAGGATAGAATAAAGCAGACAGAGCCAAAGGTGGAAAAGGATGACTGAGACCAAAGGCTGTGAGACTGAGGTTAAGGGAAGGGGGCGGGATACTGGCAGACAGGATAAATGGGGGCAGGGGGGGAGGGGCGGAGAAAGTGCAGGAGAGCAGAGAGGATGGCGAGCGAATATGGGAGGAAACCAGGGAGTGGAAGGAGCTGAGGTCTAGGGTTAGGCTCTTACCTAAAGTACCGGCTAGGAGCCACATTGAGGTAGAGGAAGTGGATCTTCTTCAGGTATCTCTCTGTCTTCAGAAAGGCCATCGCCTGGCTACCCAGGAGGGAAGTCGGAGGGAAGCCGCCAGTGCTGCTTTTTTTGAAGGTCTTTCCAGAAACTCCAGAGTCAAGCCGAGACCTGAATGAGAAAAAGTCAGGGGAGACGAGGTAGAGCAAAGGGGTCAGGGTGCCACTGTTGGCCATGGGAGGAGGACCTGGTGTGGCACTGTCCAAGCCCTTCTGCCACCTATGCGAGCACACCCAGGCCATGGCAACTACGTTCACACAGATGTGTGCACGGACAACTCCTTCCTCTCTGATAAATGACTAGCACTCCGGATTGATTGCATTTCCTGTGAAGTAGGTATTTTGTAGTACTGAGTAAAAGTAAGGGGAGTACTTTTATTTTCCCAGCTCATCGCCTTGCAAACCCAAGGCCTGGATTTCTCCTCTCTGGCAGCCTTCCTAACCTTCTAGACTGCCTATCTTTGCTCCCTTTATACCTACCTGCTTTCCAACCCTACCTGATCTCCATGCCTCTGACTCTTTCTTGCTCTTCCCAACCTCTAGCTTCACATCCTTTCCATTCCAGCCAGGACCCAATGGTGCATCCTTCAATCCCCGCCCCCCCTCAATCTTCTTACACTTCTACCACACCAGTCAACAGAATGGATATGAAAAGTTTTACCTGGACTAATAGTTTTGGTTGGAGTAATTTGAGCGTGCACGCGCGCGCGCGCACACACACACACACACACACACACACACACACAAAACCCTCTGAATAATTAAACTTAGACTTAACCAGTCAAAGTATACCAGTGTTGCTAATTGACCCAAGCACAGTACCATCCTATTCTAAAGTTCATATCGACAATATAGGGTTTATGACCTTGAGGTTGGATCAGGACGTCCTTGTAATGGTGTAACTGCTATTGAAGGTTCAGTTCCTTAACAATCAAAGTCCTCTGTGATCTAAGTAGGTTCAGAAGATCACAGAACCAGGAATATTGGCTCCTTTCTATGTTTCTGGTGTCCAATCTCCACTGTGGGCTCACTCTGATCTGATGTCTTAGGACCGGCCCTCAGCCAGCTGACTCCTTCTGTGTCCTCAGCTGCTGGCCAGGCCTCCACCAACCCCCACCCTATGCCCAACGCTGCCCAGCCCCTCCCTTCTGTGCCCAGAGAAAACTGAGGCTTTCAGCCATGGACTAACTTCCCGCATATTTATCTGTATGTGCTCCCATGCTAAACTTGTCCCCCAATTTGAGAGGAAGGAGTGTCCTTTCTTCTCTTACAAGGCCAATCCCTCCATTTGTGCTCTGGATCCCCTATCCCCTCTTCATGAGGAATTTTCAGTCTGTTCTCCTTATCATTAGTCTGTATTTATTCATTTGCTGTACATAGATTTATCGAACACCCACTTCTCAAGCACTGTCTTAAGAGCTATGAACATCTCTTCATCCCCCCCCCCACTTTTTTAAAGAGTTCAGCCCAGACACTACTCTTCTTTTAATCTTCTGTCCTACTGTAGCGTCCTCCCTTTCAAGCCAAACGTCATGAAAGAATAGTAAAATGTGACTTCTACTTCATCTCCCATTCAATCCTGAATGCACCACAGTCTGGCTTCCTCCTCACACAATCCCACTGAAAGGGCTCTCCCCAACCTCCTCCTTCTCTGATGTGCTTTCCCCTGACTGTACACACACACACACACACACACACACACACACTAGAGCAGCAGCCAGATTTTATAGCGCTTAGCGCAATTTGTAATTATATGTTCCTTGTATCAACTTATATAACATTTATCCCCCTAAGGGAGGAGATGGAGTCCATCTTGTTCACTTTTGTATCATCAGCATCTAGCAGCTCCTACTATATATCAAGCACCCATAATACTTACTGAATGAATGAATGCCTGAGACCAGTCCTGGAAAACTTCATGCAAATTAAGCCACATTAGCTAGGCCTCAGAGGTTTGCAGCCAAGTCCAAGAGAGGGCAGAGAAAACTTGATTCCTTCCTTACATCTCAGCCCATTTTCACTTCAGTTAAGTTCCCTCAGGAAAGGAAACTTATACGGGGGCACAGTGTAAAAGGAAGCCGGCTGGGGTTACTGAAGGCATAAATTGTAGGTGCTGGCCACCTGCCATCAGGGCCTCCAGGAGCCTGCCTCTCTGTCCACCATTAGGGCTCTAAGGCTTCAGGGAAAACTTGACCCAGCTACTACCTTAGAGCAAAAACTGACAAAGTCGAACTAGATTAAAGGTAAAACTAACCAGATCATGAATGTGTCACACATAAGCTGCAAAGCACTTAGAAAATCAACCCATGACCAGCTGGCATGGCTCAGAGATTGAGCATTAACCTATGAACCAGGAGGTTCAGTGCATGAATTTGTGCATGGGTGGGGTCCCTCGGCCTGGCCGGCGATCAGGGCCAATCGGGTCTCCCCCAGTCCTGATTGGACTGGCCATGGGGAGAGACCATGGGAGGTTGGCTGTGAGAGCACACTGACCACCAGGGGGCAGCTCCTGCATTGAGCATCTGCCCCTGGTAGTCAGTGCACCAGCCAGTCTTCTGATCGTCCAGTCCTAACGGTCACTTAGGCTTTTATATATAGAGATATATATGCAAGAAAATCAATCCAGAGAACTGGGGAGGGATTCCAAGACTAGAGTTAGAGAGCGCTCCGAAAAGGAGGTCTCTGTTGGCATTCTGAAATCCTGAAGAAAACAATAAGAGCCAGATTGGGGGGAGGGGATCATCACTAGAGGGGCCAGGATACCCACACTGGCAAGGCAGGAAGAAGACCCTGGAAGGATCAGGAAAGTCCCCTCCGGCAGTGCTGGCAACTTGAAGCTGCCCTGGAGATGGCTTAGCTCATGCTGATGTGAGTGGAAAGGCTTCCAGACAAGCACTCACCCAGAAACATCCCGAGGGGAAGACCTGTACCCAGCATCTAGCACCCAGCACTAGGGCAGCCCAGAGGCAAGGCTCAGGGATTATGAATGAGTGAGAAAAAAAACTAAGGAGGCTTCCAGCACCATCTGAGAAAGAAGTCTGGAAACTCAAGCTGTCCTCGGAAGCTTTGGCTTCCTCATAGTTGACTTGATTTTCATAAGTTTCCGCATTTTCCTGTGGGAATTAACACTAAGACCACTGGGTTAATTTTGCAGACAAAAAGGAAGAGAGGAGTCCTAGCCAGTTTGGCTCAGTGGATAGAGCATCAGCCTGTGGACTTAAGGGTCCCAGGTTCGATTCTAGCCAAGTGCACATGCCTGGGTTGCAGGCTTGATCCCCAGTAGGGGGCGTGCAGGAAGCAGCCAATCAATGATTCGCTCTCATCATTGATGTTTCTGTCTATCCCTCTCCCTTCCTCTCTGAAATTATATATATATATATATATATATATATATATATAAATTTTTTTTTTAAAGGAGAGGAGCAGCCTCACACTGGGTTGGCTTGGGGTTAGGCTAATCACTAAAATCAATAGAGAGCTGCCTTTTGACAACCAAACCCCCCAGGAGGCACCCATAAATTGGCTTCTTTCTCTGCTCCGCTCAGAACCCCAGACTGGGTCCCTCACTTACTTAGTCTTTCTTCTTCCAACAGGCTCCTCCTCTGCGTCTTCAGTGCCACCGCTTTCATACTGTACCGGGATGTCCGTTGCCAGTGCCAAGGGCAGGAGGCCAAGGCCATCTTGCCACTGTGCCTCATTCAGAGCCACCTCGGCACCCACAATGCCCAGGCTGTGCTGCAGCTCAGGCAGAGTCAGTGGTCGCAGCCACGTGGCTAACTTTTCCTCTTCTTGCTGCCCACTCCTCCTGGCCCGCACAAAAGGGCATGCTGGGAGTGGGGGCCCATGACGGAACCTCTGCTTCTGAAGATAGCAGTCAACATGGGAGGCACTCTCTAACAAAGAGGTGTCTCGGGGAAAAGCCTGGTCTATGGCATTGAGCAGGTCCAGTTGCAGTTGGGTTTGGACCCAGGGTGCCCAGCGGTACAGCTGCTCCAGGAAGGGCAGCAAATCCAGGTGGCCCACTAGCAGTGTGCGATATGGAGGCAGCAGGCGCAGCACTGCGTGCAGGTAGTGCCAGGCAGCAAGGCTGCCATCCTGGAGCACAGCTGAGAACAGAGTGCGGAGCTCAGTGACCAGGCACCGCAGGCCTGGCAGTGCCTGAGTCAGTGCCTGCAGGAACTGCCTCTGTCGCCTCTGCTGGTGCTGAGATTCCAGGGCATCATATGATACCTCTTTGGGAGATGAGTCTACCCTTGTCTCAGAGACCACGAGGAGCTGGGCATCCAACTGATGGCGAACCGAACTAGCCCATTGCTCAGGCTCCGACTGCCAGTTCCAGGTTCCTGGCTGCTGGGCCTCACCTGCTTAGCCCAGCCCAGGAAAAGAGCAAGAGAAGGGGGCCTTAAGCTCTGGTCAAGGTCAAGGGATTGGGGAAGGAAGAGAGGAGGGACTTAGGACAGGGAAATGGGAGCTGCAGGGCAGAGTCAGGCCAGCAGAGGGCCTTTCCTGGGACCCTCAACCCTACCTACAGCCTTGGCAGAGACTCTGGTAAGAAGGTCCCTCACCCCCCAGGACAGAGGTGGGGGCCCTCCCTGCACAGGTTCCTTCCCACCAGCCAGGCCACTGCCCCCTCACCTGGCCGGAAGGGTATAGGAGGCAAGGGAAGGGAAGGGAGACAGATCTGCCGATGAGGTTTCATCAGGGAGCACCTGTTGGGCAAATGGACGAACTTGGAGTTAGCTCCTGGGCACAGACCACTGCTCACAGCCACCCGCACGCAGAGAGACTGGCAGACAGACAAGCCTGTGACCTCTGCAGAGGCCAACGGATACACAAACGGAAAACGCGCCCAGAGAACCTCGGTAACTGAGGAGCCGTCCCTGGGGTGCAGCCTGTGACCTTCTGAGGAGGGGGAGCGGGTCGCCACGGGAGGCAGCAAAGCCCAGTCCTATCTGCACTGGAGAGGCCGCTGGAGTGGCCACAGAGAACTGCTTGTCGGGAGGGCTGCGGACTGGCGAGAGGAGGGGCGAGAGAAGGAAGGATCCTTGGGAGCGTGTGAGGAGGGGGCCTCCCAGGGGACAGTCCGAGAGTGGTCCCCCCTGGGGAAGGGAAGCGGGTCCGTCTCCTCACAGGGGTTAGAACGGTTACTAGATCCCTCGCGTGAGGCTCAGCGCTGCCGCCTGGAGCGCCCAGGAGGGTGGGGTCCCAGGTCGCATACGCAGAGATGAGGGGGCAGGGCCAGGCCGAACGTGCTGGCTGCCTGCACCGCTGGGAGGGTCAGCGTGGCTGGTGTAATCCTTGCGCCTGTTTATTCACTGAGCGGCTAAACCAGAGTCAGGCACCAACGACCTGTCTTTGAGACCCTCCCAACCCCCGCACCCCACCTCCGCCATATCCACCTCCCCCACCCACCCACCCCCAACTCCTAGCAAGACAGAAGTCTTCATAACAATAAGCTCAAAATAGGGGGTGGGGCTAGGGCTGAACGATTAAAACAAAAATAGTGCTATTTAATGTCTCCGCTTGGATGTCTGATGAGTATCTCAAATTTAAAAACTTAAAATGTCCAAAACCAGACTCCTAACTGCCCCCCACCCTTTCTCCCCCTGCCCCAAAGAAATCTGCTGTTTCTTTCACTGTCTTTCCCCATCTCAGTAAATGGCAAGGCAATTTTTCCAGTTACTGATTAAAAACTTGGAGTCATCTTTGACTTCTCTCCTGCTCCGATCCCCATATCTCATGTCATATCCTTCAGCGAATTTTGTTGACTATCGCCTCAAAAATATCCAGAATCCAACTGTTTCTCACTACTTTAAGTGCTACAACCTTGGTCTAAGATGATTCCTGTTGTTGACAGGATTCAATTCCTTGTGGTTGTAGGACTGAGGTCCCAGGTTCCTTCCTGGCCATTAGCCAGGGGCCACTCTCAAGTCCTAGAGGCTTGCCATATGCCCCCTCCATCTTTAAGCCAGCAACAGTTCTTCAAGCACTTCTCATGCTTCAAATATTTTTGATGTCCTCTTCTGCAACCAGCCAAAGAATACTTCCTGCTCTTAAAAGTTCACATGATTAGGTCAGGCCCACCAGATAATCTCCCTTTCCTACAGTCAAGTATGCCATATAATATAAACTAATTACAGAAGTAAACTCTATCAGATTCAAAGTTCTAGGGATTATGCAGGGTAGGGTATGTACACAGGGAGTGGAAAATCTTGTGGACCATCTTTCTTTTTCTTTTTTTAATTGATTTCAGAGAGGAAGGGAGAGGGAGAGATAGAAACATCAATGATGAGAGAGAATCATTGATTGGCTGCCTCCTGCACGTCTCCTACTAGGGTTTGAGCCCACAACCCCAGCATGTGCCCTTGACTGGAATCGAACCCGGGACCCTTCAGTCCATAGGCTGACGCTCTATTTACCGAGCCAAACCAGGTAGGGCCTTGTGGACCATCTTAAAATTCTTCCTACCACACATATACTATAATAACAAAAAGACCAAAATATACAATTACTTAGATATGATAGTTCATTTTTTTTCTCTCACAGAACTGTCCAAGTATAATCAGGACTAATATGTCAGCCTTTTAGTTAGTTGTTCTGCTTCTCCAAAGAAATGTCCTGGTCTGCAAGGTCCAAGAGAGTTTACCACCATATCTGCTAGGCCCATCCCAACTAGTGAGATGGGGGAATAGAGAAAGGAGAAAGCATGCCCTTTTAAGAGCACAATCTGGCAATGCACACATGACTCAATCACACAGACACAACTAACTTCAAGGAAAGCTGCAAAAATCTAAGTATTTTCTTTTTTTAAAAATCTCTATTGTTGAAAGTACTAAATATGTCCCCCTCCCCCCCCCCTCACCCCTTCTAGCCTGCCCCCACCTCAGTTTATTTTGTTAATTATAAATCTTTATTTTCAAAGGCCATGTGCTTGGAAAATTCAGGAGTTCTACTAGTAAAGAAAGAAGGGGACAATGGATACTGGGGACAACTAGAGGCTTAAACCACAGTGAACATTCTTTGTCCAGATGTACATGAGGCTTATTCCCTCCTTTCAAGTCTCTGCTCAGAGAACATATTGAGTTCTTCTCTGACCACCTAATATAAAACAACTATCCCCACCTTCCTTATCCTTCTTACCCTGCATTAGTTTTTTTCCATAGCACTTATTACCATCCCATATAAATATTTAATTGCTTGCTGTCTGCTTCCCTGACTAGAAAAATAACCTCCATGGTGGCAGATTCTGATTGCTCTCTGCTCTCTCCCCAGCCCCCGTACTAGGCACCATGAGTAGGTGATCAGAAAATATTTGTGGAACAAATGCATAAATGTATAGCAATCTTCATAAGTGAGAAAGGATAGATTCGAGTCAGATGCCTGGATTGAACACCTGACTCCACCACTTACTAGTTGTGGGATGTTTTACCTGTTTCATTTTTTTTTTGTAAAATGAAGATGATAATAACAGTCTCTACCTGTAGTTTTGTTGTGAGCCTAAATGAGTTAATGTGTATACAATGCTCAGACAGAGCCTGGTGGATAATAACCATTTGATGTAATGATATGTGTTAGCTGTGTGTTTTTGTTGTTGTTCATGGCACTCTAGAAAGTGCTGTTACCATAATGATGAACAAGCCATAATAGGGTTCAGTGATGGCATAAAAAAGGGTACGCAGAGATGAGGGGGCAGGACAGAGTCACAGAGTTGCAGTAGGCCTTAAAGCTGAAGGCCTTAAAACAATGGTTTCCAGTGCTAGCTAGTTTTGCCCAGTGATTAGAATGTTGGCCCGTGGACTGAGGTTGCAGGTTTGATTCCAGTCAAGGGCATGTACCTTGGTTGCAGAGTCGGGTGTGGGAGGCAACCCATCACTGTTTCTATCTTTTCCACTCCCTTCCATTATCTCTAAAAATCAATGGGAAAAATATCCTCCAATGAGGATTAATAAACACACACACACACTGGTTTTCCAGATAGACAACGACAGAAGGAAATTCTGTTCAGTAAGCTCTACTGAGCCCTCAACTTCACCTAAAATTCTACTTGTTTCTTTTGTCAGTTCATTCTTTCATTCTGTGCAAAGACTATCTCAAACTTTCTAACCTCTTGCACTTTCTCATCTTCCATTTTCTTCTATTTTACTCTCTGATAACTTCAGCTCCTATTAAAAAAAAAAAAAAAAGAACAGATGCTGTATCAATCAGGGTTCTCCAGAGAAACAGAACCAATAGGATACAGGTATACAGAGACTTATTTTAAGGAATGGACTCAAATGATTGTTTGGGGCTGGCAAGTCCAAATTCTGTAGGGTATGTCAGCATGCTAGGAACTCAAGTAGGAGTTAATGCCTCAATCTTGAGACACAATTTCTTCTCGGGGAAATCTCAGTTTTTACTTTTAAGGCCTTCAATTGATTGGGTGAAGCCCACCCACATTATTAAGGGTAATTTCTTTTATTTAAGGTCAATCAATTGTAGATATTAATCACATCTATAAAATACCTTCACGGCAATACCTAGAATCATGTTTGATGAAGTAACTGGGTACTATAACTTAGTCAAGTTGACATATAAAACTAGCCATCACACATGCTATTTACAAGGAACTCTCAATCTCCCAAAATTATATCAAAGACTACTTAGATCTGCTTTCATCCATTTCACCCTCTTTCCCTCCCTAAAGCCAAGCTCTAAACCTTTGCTCTGTAACTATTCTCTCTTCCTTCATTCAACCAACAAATATTTACTGAGCATCAACTGTGTTGGACACTATTTTAGGTGGTTATCACAGTGTACAAAATGCTAACATTGACAAAAACTGAATTATGAAGCTTACATTCTAGTGGAGGACACAAGTAATAAATAATAAACAAAATGAGTAAACGATATACGTGATAGCATGATAGCACTACGGAAAAAATAGAGCAGAGGTTAAATTCAGATTCACTTCTGTCTCTTCTAATAAAAAGTCTTCCTTTTGCTATATGAATAGTAGATTGAGCTGGGAGGAGACTGAAAGATGTTCATCCAACAAATATTTGTCAAGCACTTATTATGTGCCAGGAACTGTGATAAGAAAGCAATGGTGAACAATACAAACATGGACTCCGACCTCATGAGCAAGTACATGCCAAAAACATGAGGAATTATGGGAGCTCCAGCCTGGAAAGAGTTCTTTGAGGAAAGAGTATTTGAATTAGGTACTCAAGAATGAGTAATTCAGTAGGTGGAGGGAAAGCATTGCAAGCCAGAAAACAGCAGGTACAAAGGCCTTGAGATGTAAGTGTATGACAGGTTAGAGGAATCAAAAGGCTAGTGTGGTTAGAGCAGAGAGGAGAGAGTGAGGTGTGGTTTTAGTCCAATTCAACAAATAATATTGGCAGTCCAGTGTTTGAGTCACTGATAAGATACAGCGGAGGTGGGCAGGAGCTAGATCATGCAGGGCCTTGTAAGTCATGTGCAGAATGTCAGTTTTTATCCTAAGAAGGGGAAGCTACTGCCAAGTTTGAAGCATCAGTTTGTGTTTCCTGGTCTCTTGGAGGGGTGCAAAAGTAGATATAGGGAGAAGCAGCAATTGCAATAACCCTGGTGGGAGACTGTGAAGATGGAGAGAAACAGACAGAATCCAGGGATATTTAGAAATAGGATTTGTCAATCGAATGAAGCGATGAGTTAGGTTTCTAGTTTCTGCAACTTAAGGACTTTTTCTTTCAGGCACAGGAGAAGAGTTTATGAGGAAATATGTAGAGCTGAGGATTTTTCAAAATATATATTTTTATTGATTTCAAAAAGGACGGGAAAGGGAGAGAGAGATATAGAAACATCAGTGATGAGAGAGAATCATTGATCGGCTGCCTCCCGCGTGCCCCCTACTGGGGATGGAGCACGCAACCTGGGCATGTGCCCTTGACCAGAACTGAAACCGAGACCTTTCAGTCTGCAGGCAGACACTCTATCCACTGAGCCAAACTGGCTAGTAGGGCAAGGATGTTTTTGAAATAGCTAAGTGGCTCAGAGAAGGGATATGGGAGTCATCAGTAACCAAAGCTCAGAGTGGGGATGAGATAATCCTAGAAAAAATAGGCTGAGAAAGAATAAGACACAGAGAAACTTTTAGATTTAAAGGCTGATGAGGGGTGAGCCTGCAAAAGAGGCTAAGAAGCTGCAGCCAAAGAGGTAGTAGTTAAAGTATGTAAGTGGAATCGCAGATGCTAGGGGAAGACTGTTGATGAGAAACTAGTCAGTACTACCAGATGCTACTGAGAAGGGAAGTAAGTTGAGGACTAGGAAATAGCCACTGAGTTTAGGAATGTGAAGGTCATGTGGTGAGCCAGTGTGACCTCAGAATGAACTATTTCAATAGAATAAAGGTTGTAGAAGTCAAAACGGACTGGGTGGCCCTGGCCAATGTGACTCAGTTGACAAAGCACTGAAGGGTCATGGGTTCAATTCCCAGTCAAGGGCACATACCTGGATTGCAGGTTTGAGCCCAAGCCCCAGTTGGGGCATGTGCAGGAGGCAACCAATCTTTGTTTCTCTCTCTCTTTGCCTCCCTTCCTTCCACTCTCTCTAAAAATCAATGGAAGAAATATCCTCAGATGAGGATTAACAAAAAACAAACACCAGACTGGGTGGAGGAATGGGATGGAGAGAGCCAAAGTATTCAACTGCTTTCAGTATAAAGTGGAAAAACAGGTTGGTAGCTGGAGAGGAAATGAGGTACAGAGTGGTTTAGTTTTCTATCAGGGGAGTGTTTAGCACGTTTAAATACTGATGAGAATTTAGTAAAGGGGGAAAAGTGAGCCATTCCCAAAGAAGGAAGGACAAGGATTCAGGGCACAGGAATAGGCACTGGCCTTTAGAAGAATGCTAGGCCTGTTTAGATAGTTCAGAGGAGAAAGATGCAGATGTAGGTGGGTGACCAGATGTGAGAGTTCTCAACTGACAGCTTTACGCAGCAGAGATGACTGGAAAAATCCAGTGGGATTATAGGGGCTCAGACTCCATTTGAAGTTGGTAACTATGGATCTATAGTAATATAAATCTGCTTTATAGTAATTTCATTGGGTGACCAAATGCAGACAAATGTTTCATTTTATCTATGCATCCAAAAGAGATGAAAGGTAAGGAAACACAGTCTATTCCAAGAGAATCACTAGAATTTAAGCTCCATAGGAATCAAGAGAAGGCAGAAGGAATGGCCTGACTGCTCCAGTGAATCCAAGAATGATAATAGAGGAATAGTTCAATCAAGTGAAAGGAATAGGGTCAGTGAATAAGATGCATGTAATAGTGTTTTGAAGATAAGAACAGTTGGGGGTGAAGACAATGGCCAGGACATAACTATGGGAGTGGATGCCCAAGAAAGTGGAAATCGCTATATTGTGTCAGAGAACTAAGAGATCAAAATATTGGAGTGTCCACATAAACATAAAAGTATCAATGAGCAGATAGGAAGACTAAGGGGTAGCTCCTTAGAGGAATGTAGGAGAGTGGTAGTTACTAAGGACAAATAACGGGAGGGTGGGACACTTGAATAGTCTCAAAGGAATCAGACTTTGCAAAGGAATGGTCAGTTATGCTCTGAAGCCAGAATGACAGGAACACTAACCCTCTCTCCAGTGTCTGTAGTAATCAGATAAAGTTTTGTCAACCTTTATTCTCATTGTGCTTGAAACAGCACATGTGCTCATTATGCCAATGGCAAGACCTGAGGGAGACTCCAGCAATAATGGAAGATGGATGGTAGGAATAAGGTTCTTATAAATATTAAAAGAACCAGGACAGAAGAGATTGGAAATTTAAGAAAGGGACTAAATGATGGATCAGAATGAGGGACGCTTGTTTCTCCGTGCCTGGGGGGGTACGTTTGGTACAGATGAATAAGCAAATAGAAGCTCTGAAGTTCAAAGGCCTTCTATGTTCCTAGCCCTTCTCCAGTAATTATTAATTACATGACTTGGAAACACAGATCATTCACAATCATCTGGTAGTTTAATTACATGGAAGTTTGTTCCAAAAATGTTGATGTGGAAAAATCCTTCCACCAGCAGTACAATATCCTGGGTCCCCATTTCCTTATGTCTGGAAATTGGGGAGTTCACAAGCTGATTACCTGCATTTATACTTCCCAAGATAAGAATTTTATTGGGTAGATATGAAGCCACTTGGTAAGGAAGTTCCTGGCCAGCAACTTTTACTTTCTAATAAACCTATTCAAGATTTGTTCAAGGGACAGCAGCTAGCTAAAAGACAAAAAGCTAATATAAAGCTAAAAGACAAAAAGCTAATATACTAGAAGCACATTTTATATACATAGTCACCTGTTAAGAAAAGTGACACTTTTCTTAACAGGTGACTATGTATATAAAATGTGCTTCTAGTATATTCTGAATTCTTGCTTCCTCATCTGTTAAGAGGGGGGATAATACCTCTTACTTGTACTTTTGTCATAAAGATTAACTAAGATAAAGCATGACATATACCAACATCAGAACCTATATAAAGTAGGGGCTCAATAGGTTTGTTTTTTTTTTTTGAGGTAGCCTGTTATAGTATAAAAACAAAAACATGGATTTTAAAGTCAGATGTTTTTTTATTTTAGAGAAAGGAGAAACACTGATGTGTTGTTCCACATATTTATGCGCTCATTGGTTAATACTTGTATGTGCCCTGACTCAGGATTGCATCTCCACCTTGGAACATCATCGCTGGACTCTCCCTCAGGTCTTGCCATTGGCATAATGAGCACATGTGATGTTTCAAGCACAACGCTCTAACCAACTGAGCTACCTGGCCAGGGCAAGTCAGCTCTCTATTTTAATGCAGGGTCTACTATTAGAGAATTTCAAACTCCTGAGCTACACAAGGGAGAAAATTGCGTGCTTTGTGGGTGGTTGTACGAAGTTATTTCTATTATTGTGGGAACCAATCTCTAAGAGCTTCCATTTCCACTGTAAAAAACAAACAAACAAAAAAACATGGTCAGCTGATGGGGAGTACTTGAAGGTGAGGTGCAGGAGTAAGGAGAGCAGTAAGGTATAAATAACTGCCATGTTAAGGACAGTGAATAGACCAGGAACTCACAAAGGGTTTGCTTGTTGGTAATGGTGGCTTGGTTGAGGATGGAACCTTAAATACTTAGTGACATTCATTACATAGCTGTGTTTTTCTCTAGCAGTTTGAATGGAGGGACAGAAAAGATTAAGCAGCTGGAATGATATAAAAGGACACAAGAGCATCAAGAAAATGTGGTGATGGAGTGATAGGTCATTCACACTGCTGAAAGCAGAAGTAAATTCCACAACGGGGAGGAAATAAAAAGAATGGATAGGCTGGAAATAGAAATCACAGAACAGGCAGAGTGGGAACATGGGGTAAAGGTGGAAGAGCTGGAATTAGATTATAAATAAGCAGTGAGACAGGAAGTAACATTGAAGAAATCCTGAAGATTTTGCTTATCCCTTCTTTTCCACAACCACCACCATCACCTCTCTCAAGCCTGACCATATTGCAGAATATGGTCCCCCAAGATTCCCCCTTTCTGATTGCCCCTGAAGCAAAAAAGACCGTCTGTGCTTAAAGTTTTACTGCTCATTCAAGAAGACAGAAAATAGTAAAGAAGTAACAACTTGGGGATATGAAGTTTCAGAACATTCAGAATTCTTATAGGTTTCATCTGTTCTGGAGTTACTGATTTTTAAGGAGGTAGTTCCCCAAAACCCTGTGATTTCTTGATAGGTTGTCCTTAGATGTCTCCTCTTGTCTCTAAATCTAGCAGAATTCCCTCTTGCAAGACACAGTCCACACACAAAAAAAGTTATGAATGAATGCATATCCAGCTCACAAGTGAGCCATTAAAGTCAGACAGATTTTATTTGACAGCTAGACAGAGCTCCTACTTTCTCTGTGATCTGGCCAGGAATCATCTTCCTGCTGCTATTACCAAGCTTAAAAAACTGCATCCACACACCTTGGTTTAACCAGGTGCCTGGGAATGAATGCTAAGGTTTTCCTTCTACACATAGAAGGCAATTTCTCTGCTGCCAGGCTTGAAGCCAGCAGATATGCACTGACAAATAAAGGGTGGTGCTAATAAAGTGGGCAAAGCTTCTCCGCCCAGAACATAAACCAAACAGAATAAAAGCGGGTTTATTAGCTCCAGAAAAAGGAGCAACAGTACCCAGCTCTCAGGCAACTCCTCACTCTATATACAGGCTGCACCCAGCCCAAGGTCCACAGGCTCCTTCAATGTGAGGGTCCATCCAGTACCTCCCTTCCTGGGTTGTGGATGGCTAGCTGCCTGTTGGTGAGTTTCCCGGCTGTTCAGCAGCAGCACCTAGCCCAGATGAGGCAGCCTCATAGTCTGCGATGCGGCGCTGCACCAGGGCAGGCATGAGCTGCACATAGGCGGCCATGAGGCGGTGGCTGGAATGGATCAGCTTCCCAGCACAGCTGTGCAGACAGGCCTCCTGGAGGAAAGACAGGGTGGAGGTAGAGGCCAAAGGTGGTCTGTCAGGTGCGTCTCCTGTCGTCCCATTCCCAGCCTAGGGGTGAGGGTAAAGGAAAGACTCGACCAAAGGCTTAAGGGAAGTGGGGGGAGGAGGAAGGCAGCCCGCGGTTAACTCTGAGGAAGAAGAGTAGCTCCCCACTCGGTTCCCCACCTCCTCAGCATCCAGAGCTCGGTGGTGCAGGCTGGGCACGCAGCGCTGGAAGCAGAGTTCCGTCATCCGATTGTAGACCAACAGGAAGTCCCGCAACTGGAAGAGAAGGGGACCAAGGACTCAGCGATAAGGGGACTCACACCTCAATTCTGGGCCGGACCGCGCACCCCAGCCCATGTCCCCAGCCCTTGTACCCCTGGCTCTCTGGGGTCCCGCCCTGCAGACGGGGATGCAAGCTGAACGTAAAGTCCCGAAGCCACTTCTTGCAGCTACTCACGTTTCTCAGCTGCTGCTGCTGCTGCTGCTGCTGCTGCTGCTCCATCCCGCCCCAGGAGCACGCCCGCCCTTACTTCCGTTACAGCTTCTCGGTCACGCCCCGGAAGTAATCTCTGGTAGATTCCCCGAGAACTGAAGGGTTGGTTCAAGGATCGCCCTGCCCCCAACTCAATGTCACTTCCGCCCTTACAAACTGCGACGTGGCCGGCTTCTTCTGCCCGGGTGGGGACGTCACTTCCGCCGAATCCCTGACCTGCTGCTAGGATCGCGACGGGAACTGGAGCCCGAGGTCCCCGCGCGGACCGGGCCTGGCGCCCGGAGGGGAAGAGCAGCCCAGCCCAAGGTGAGAGGGGCATGCTTAGTCAAGTGGAAGTTGAACGCATGAACCTGTCCTGAGGGCAAGATACCTCTGAGTACACACCTGATGCCCAGGTGTATGGGTGGGGGTGGGGGTAGGGGGGATAGGGAAACACACCTGGGGAGACATAACTGACTTTGGAAGGGTTCAACTCTATCCTGGGAAAAAGAGGCTTTTCCCAGAGGCCGAGAACATATACCAACTGATTCAACTAAGGCCTGATGGAGAGGGCAAGGAAGAGAAGGTGTATGGGGTAGAGGAGGGGGAGATCACTTGAAGGGAAGGGGGAGACACACCAAAGCAGTGTGCAAGGTCAAGCCCTGGGTGACATACCTGAGCCCTGGAAAGGTGTTCATCTCCTGATGGGGAGAAACACCTGCATGGGGATAAGCTCCAAGAGAATACAGACTTTATCTATTTTGTTCACTGCTGTATTTCCAGGGCCTCAACTAGTGCATGGCACATAGTAGGTACTGAGTCAGTGTCTATTGAATGATTGAATGCATGAATGATCACGGAGTCCTGGTGGGGTTGGAGAGTCATGAGAAGACACCTGAGGCCTGGGTGTGCATGTGTAAAACTAGGCACCTTGGAGGGGAGAGATACATATGCTACCTGACGAAAGGAGTGGTAGCCAAATCAGAACACTCAAACCCTGGGAAAACATCTAAAACCTTGAAATGGTAAGGGGGACCTTTCTCTTCTGGAGTCCTGGCCAGTTTCCAGAACTGTCTGTGTTGGGTTTTGCAGGGCGCTGGGGTGGAGACATTGACTCCAGTCCCTTCCCTAGCCATGACGGACGGGATCCTAGGGAAGGCAGCCACAATGGAGATCCCCATCCATGGGAATGGCGAAGCTGGGCAGCTTCCTGAAGATGATGGGCTGGAGCAGGTGCTTCTGTTTGATTTTTCTCCTTATTATCTCATTTTAGGAATCCCAACTCATAAACCCTGGGCTCCCTATTTTAGTCGCCTTCCCTAACTTACCTAACTCCCTTCAATCTTTTTACAAATTTTCGTTCTGATTCTGTGCAGACTTCCCTTGTGTGCTCTCTCTATGATGCTTCAATCCAAGCTTGTTCTCACCCCCAAAATGCTTCAGCTGCCCCTATGTTCCTGAAGCCCCCCTCTTCTCTGGCCTATAGGACCTCCAGCAGGTGATGGTGTCAGGACCCAACCTCAATGAAACCAGCGTTGTGTCTGGTGGCTATGGGGGCTCTGGTGATGGACTCATCCCCACAGGTATGAATGATCAGAACAGGAAAGGAAACTTGAGTGAGGATGAGGAGAGGAATGGTTCTGGGGAGCATAGGATATGTCTAAGAAAACTTGAATTATCTCTAGAGATCTTGGAAACTCCTGCTAGTATGAATCCTATGGAGTCCTCGCCCCAAGGCCAGTTCCCAGGGTTGTCTAACTGCCCCCGTTTACCATTTCCCCTGAGGTGCAGCCTTTTTCTCTCCTGCCACCACCCAAGTCACATTAAGGATGCTTCCACAGAAGTTCCCCCTGCTCTAGAGCTTGATACTGATTTGGATCTTTATGAGGCTTCTCAGAGTTTTACTTTAGACTCTAAAGTTTAGAGGAATAAATAGCCCTGAATCTCACACAGACTGTGATACCACATGGGAATGTCAACCAGGTTTCCTGTTATCAGGACCCATCATCCTTGACTTCCTAGCCCACGCTCTGTGTATCTCCTTCTGTTTCCTCTGCCCCTATCCACCAGAAACTCCCTCCTCCCTCCCCCTCTAATCCCCACCACCACCTCTGAAGGAGGCCAGATGTATATTGGGGTTTGGGTTTCAGGGCACAAGACATGAGTTCCTTCTAGTGAGTAGGAGAATCTAATTGTCTCTAGCTTCTGCTTCTTCGGGAAAGTCCTTTTCAGGTGCTGGGAGGGAAGTATGGGTGGAGCCACAGAGGTGTCTGGTTGTATCTGAGAGAGGCTGGTGTCAGAGAACTTGGTCCTTTAGGGTCTGGCCGCCATCCACCTCACAGTGCCACTCCTGCTGGCCCCGGAGATGAGGTGGCTCGGGGCATCGCTGGAGAGAAGTTTGACATCGTCAAGAAATGGGGCATCAACACATATAAGGTGGGATTCAAGCACCTCTCCCTTCCCCCAAACTCCCCATGGGTACCTTTCCCCTTCTCCCAGATCCTAATATTCCATCTATGTCTGAGACTAGGAGTCTGGGTATACTGGGGTACATACCTGTTGTGGGGGCAGTGTGTTAGGGTCTCTGACTGATTCCCCCACTTCCCAATCAGTGCACAAAGCAGCTGTTATCAGAGCGATTTGGCCGAGGCTCTCGGACTGTGGACCTGGAGCTAGAGCTGCAGATTGAGCTGCTGCGTGAGACGAAGCGCAAGTATGAGAGTGTCCTGCAGCTGGGCCGGGCACTGACAGCCCACCTCTACAGCCTGCTGCAGACCCAGCATGCACTAGGTGACGCCTTTGCTGACCTCAGCCAGAAGTCCCCAGAGCTTCAGGTGCCTCGGCCAGGCCAACGAGGGTGGGGGGACTGGGCCCAGGCCCTCCCAGGCAGTCAACCCTCCCTCCCTCCCTCCTGCAGCCCAGAGGGAGAACCCCTACAGGGTGGGCCCAGCCCTGCCCCCAGCAGCACTCACCTGTGGAGGCAGCTTAAGGGTTTGTACAGAGGTCCAGAAGTTGGAGGGGCTGTGGGAGGCGGCACACTAGGTGCCTCACCAGTAACCCTTCTCTGCATTTGTGAGAATGCCTTTGATGCTCAGCCTAATCCGAGCCCCTCCCTTGCCTGCTGCACTAGCTTTCTCTGTTCTAGTCCTATGAACTTATCTGAGAATCCCACCCCCACATTACCACCCCAGGCAACCCCAGGGTGGCCCCACTAACTTTCTGGCTAAGAGAGCCTTGCTGGAGGCAGACCTTGGTTGTTTCAGAGTTGATGGCTGCTTCCTCCCTGGGGAAGAGGGGAATGAAGGGCCCTACAGCTCCAGTCAGGTAGGGACTCTTTCTTAAGGCCTGTCCCTCCCTTCTGCCCTCAGGAGGAATTTGGCTACAATGCAGAGACACAGAAACTGCTGTGCAAGAATGGAGAGACACTACTAGGGGCTGTGAACTTCTTTGTCTCTAGCATCAACACATTGGTCACCAAGACCATGGAAGACACACTCATGACTGTCAAACAGTATGAGGCTGCCAGGTGTGGGCACTGGCAGGGCCTAGGGCTTTGGGAGTTGGCTGGCTTGGGTGGAAATTTGAGGCTAGGGTCATAAGAATTCAGGAAGGAAAGGAGAGTGTGGAGGACAAAGGGGTGGAGATGAGCCTATATCACCCCCTCCCCAGGCTGGAATATGATGCCTACCGGACAGACTTAGAGGAGCTGAGCCTAGGCCCTCGGGATGCAGGGACACGTGGTCGACTTGAGAGTGCCCAGGCCACTTTCCAGGCCCATCGGGACAAATATGAGAAGCTGCGGGGAGATGTGGCCATCAAGCTCAAGTTCCTGGAAGAAAACAAGGTGCCAACCCCACCCCTTTGACCCCAGCCCATCTTCCCATCTGTAACACTGACCCTCCCCCCAGACCCTGCCCATCATTGGATGGAGTAATGCAGTCGGACTAAGGAGGGGGATCTTCTCTTAGCCCCCTCAACCTCTGGACCTTTCCGGGTCTCCCTCCTTCCAATCCCTGGCCCTTTTCTGTTGAAGAATTGACTGCGGGTCCCAGGATCATGACAGAAAAATCACACCCTGAGTTGTGGTACCAGAACCCCAGCCCCAGCAAATCAAATCAGGTTTCTCCCATCAGCTTAACCTTTCTCCTTTGATTCCCTTGGAGGAGTTCAAACCCCACCCCCAAAGCACCATCAGAGCAGAATGCATGCACCCCTGGTCTGGTCTCAGGCTCAGCCCCTCAAGAAGGGCATCTGAGTCCAGCCTCAGCTGACCCTCTGGACCCCCAGATCAAGGTGATGCACAAGCAGCTGCTGCTCTTCCACAATGCTGTGTCCGCCTACTTTGCTGGGAACCAGAAACAACTGGAGCAGACCCTGCAGCAGTTCAACATCAAGCTGAGGCCTCCAGGAGCTGAGAAGCCCTCCTGGCTAGAGGAGCAGTGAGCCGCTCCCAGACCAATCTGGCTATCATAAAGACACTGGGAGGGGCAGTCCCAGGGTGGGGGAGGTCGGACATGGGACATCCCTTGCCACCTGCCCTCAGGCGTGGGCTCCTTTCCCCTTGCTGGGGACTGACACCAGTTTTGCCCACATTGCTGTGGGTAGGGATGGGGCCTGCAGGCCCAGCAGCAGCTGCCCTGTCCCTTATCTTCCTGGCCACTGGGCTTTGTTCCCAGATCTTTTCCTTCCACTCCACAGCCAAAGGCTATGACAAAACTACTCCCTGGCCAATGGTATTGCTCAGGCCTATCCCCAGCTCCTGGGGTGTGCCCCCGACCAATGGCAGAGCCTCAAAAGGCCCTGTCAGCCAAAGGCAGCTCTTCTTGGGCTCCCCTGGGCCAATGATGTTGCCTCCAATACCCGTTGTCCCTCCTCTATGTGTGCCCATTGCAGAGAAAGGGACTGGGACCAAAGGGGTGGGAATAATGGGGAGCCCCATTTCTGGCCCTGCATCAGAATGGGCATCCTGTCACCTATCCACCCAGTTTAATTGTGCTTAGAGCCCTGGAAGATTGGGACCTAGCACTAGGAATAAACCTTTCATAAAAGCAGGCCCAGTGAGGTCAATTTGTGGGGGACTCTAGGAGGGTGGGCTGGGTAGAGAAATGCTCAGTCTAATATACCAAAATCCTACCAAGTCAGAAGAGCTGGGGACAGACAACTGAAGTCAGAGGTTTCAAGAACAGTCTGAGGACCCACTCTCCTCCCCCAGACCCAGTTTGAGCAAAAGCTTCATTTGCCCTTTAGGCCAGCACCAAGATAGCTAAGGATCTTAAGAGCACAGGGCCCAAGGGGGGTTGGGCCCGCTGACGATCATGCATTCATTTATACAGCAAATATTTACTGAGTGCTTTTACTTGCCTGGCACTGCCCTAGCCCCTGGGGAAACATCAGTGAATGAAGCACAGTCCCTTCCCACTGCTTATGGTCTAGTGAGGAATAGAGACAAGTAACCAGGCAACTACAATACGGTGATAAGTACTAGGATACAGACGTTCAGGGAGCTGTGGGAGCACAGAGGAGGGGCCTCTCCTGGACTGGAGTGGAGACGGGCATGTCAACTTGAAAGCCGAGACAAAGGGTATTCAGACAGCCAGGAAGAGGAGAGGAAAGAGCATCGTAGGCTGAGAGGCCAATATGTGAAGGCTCTGAGTAGGAATCTGGAGGAATTAATGGAGTTTCACTGGATAAAACTGGAGGGGAGTGGCTGGAGGAAAACTATAGAGGTAAGGTAGTAGGAGATCAGGGTAGGCCTGCCTCTTTAGGCTGATTAAGGACTTTTGCCCTTTGGAAAAGAGGAACCATGAAGCCTTTTTGGCAGAAGTTTGATGGCATAGAAGTCTACGGTTGAGGAAAGTAGTCCTTGTGAAGCTTAAACTAGTGTAACACAGACCCCAGTGCCCTCATAGTTAATGGTCTAGTAGCTCTGGCCCAATCTCCAAAGCAAGCATGAGTCCTGTCTGAGGCGCATCACAGCGCTGGAACACCTGTGCTGGGGGCCTGAACTCAGGTGGATGAGAGGTTCCAGGGCCCCTGTTGAACCCAAAATCTGAGGCAGGAAAGCTCTCCAGCAGCACTTTAATTGAGCCAGAGCTCAGGTGCCATCACCTCTGCCCCTTGGCTAAGGAGAGCCCCAGAATGTTTCAACACTCCCCTACCTGAGTGGAGGCCTGGAGGAAGGGGGGGACACCCCAGTCAGCAGGTTCTCCCAGCACTGAGATCCAGGTGCAGCCTGACTTTGCCCTTTGTCACAGATACTGCAGCTCCCAGGCAGGCTTCCTGGGCTTCGGTCAGCCTGCAGTCAGCTGACTGGAGCTTTATTATTAGGGAGGGGTGACCCCTACTTTATGAAACACTGGGGATTTTTTAACATGAAAGGTACTGATGAATCTCCAAGTGACTGGAGGCAGGACCTTCACACAGAACTCAAACGTTGGTTACACCACCTTCTAGCTGAGTGATCAGGGTTAATTCTAGGGAGCTGGGCCCTCAGTTTCTTACATTGTATAACACGGCTTATAAAAAAACCTACCTATTAACAATATGAGTATTAAAAGAGATAATATATGTGAAGAGGTTCGTTATGTGTCTGGCACAATATAAGCACTCAGTCCCTGTTAACTGTTGTTATAATTTTTATTTTCCACGGGGGCTGCTTTCCCCCAATGCGATGATTCTGAGAATTGCTCTGTTCTTTGGAGTGTGAAGGGAGTTGCTGGTTAGTCGGAACCGTAATTTCCTCGCCAGGTTGCTCCTCAGGGAGAGCCAGGCATCTAGAGCCGGATCAAGTCCCCCCACCTTCCTACCCCGTCACCCCCTTCCAGAGCTCTGGGTCCTGCCCTTGCACCTTGGGTTCCTTCGCCGCCCAGAGATCCGTGTCGAGGTACAGGATGAGTCCTGTCTCCCATGATCAACGGGGACCACACTAGCATATTCCGTAGGAGCCCCCGAGAAACCCCCAGGAGGCAGCCCGAACCGGCTCCCAGATTCCGAAATCTCTGCTGTCCAGCTTGTCTTTTCTTGACCGAGCCTCCTCGGGTCTCTCAGACCCACTGTGCCGCCTGCCTTGGAGCCGCTGGGAGCCTGAGGCAGCTGACGAGGACCTGGGGCCGAGGATCCGGGACTCGGGATCCGGGATCCGGGATCCGGCTCTCGGGTGCCCCAGCCCGCAAGCGAGGCAGTTCTCGCCCGAGGCTCCAAGTGGGGACGGGCGGGGCTGGGAGGCGGGGCCTGCCCGGGGCGGGCGGGGCGTGGGTGGGTCTTCAGTCCTGGATCCGCCCCCTCCCCCGGCTGGTCCGCAGCCCCGCCCCGGCCCCTCCCTCCGGCCTGTGCGGCGGGGTCCGGCGGCAGCGCCGGCGCGAGGACCCGCGGAGGCGAGGGACGTGGGGCGGCGCCGCGGGAAGGGCCGGGTGGACGGGCGCTGGCAGCGGGGGCAGCGCGGGCAGCACCGCGGGCCCCTCGGAGTGGCCGCAGTCCGGGCCTTGGCCCTCCCATCCTGCTCCGCCGCGGTGAGTGTGACGGGCGGTCCCCAGGGGTGCGTTTGTATCCCTGTCTGCCCTGGTCTGGGGCCGGGTCCGAGCGGCCGAGGGTTTGTGGAGCGTCTGTGGGTGGGGGCACAGATGCTTTCCAAAGCTGTGACTGCCTCCGTGCAAGTGAGGCGTGTCCATGTCCGTGGGAGAAGCGGGGGCATTCTTTGGGCTGTGGCTCTCACGTGAGGTCCATGTTTGAGGGGGGCAGGCGCGGGAGGATGGGTGATGGTTCCTCGGAGGAGCGCGGGGTTTGGGAGCTTGTGTATGTTGGCGGAGGGAGTCGATCGCTGCGGGCGGTGGCGGTGGAGGGGGGCGGGTGGGGTTGCTGAGTGGGACTCTGGAATCTTGTGGCCCAGCCTGTCTGAAGGGTTCCTTTCTCCCTGGTGCCAACACTTCTACCCTTTGCTCCCCCCACTCTCCTACCCCCCACCCCCAGCCCCTTCATCCTCCTCAGGCACCAAAAGCCCCACCGGTCAGGATGGAGGACACTCTTCCCTCCTCTAGCACTGCTCCCTGGACAGGAAGCCCCATCCGGAGGCTGTTTCTTGTAGGAAAGGCCCCCCACCCCCATCCCCCGTTCCCTTGCCGCCTGTGCCCTGCCTGGGGGACCCCAGGCCCCTCCCTGGTCTGGCCTCCTCCCCTCTCCACTTGGCTACAGATCCTGGGCTGCAAACCTGCAGGGACAGATGGTTGCAGGTTGGAGGGGCAGGCTGCACCCCAGGGAGGTCATTCTGACGGAAGGCAGCCCTGGGCTTGTTCCTGGTGTGTGTGTGTTGGGGGTGGGGGGGGGGGGGCGTCTCTCAGGTGGACCCAGGATTGACCCCAGTAGGAAGATGAGGTCTGGGAAGTTGGAACAGGTGGGGTCTTTTTCACAGGTCTGTCCCTGCCTGTCTGTCCAGCTCACCAGTGCCCATTCAACCCTTAAGCAGGGCTCTGATTTACTGCGGAATTGGAATCAGAGCTGCAGGGCTGACAGGTGCCCTGCCTCTCTTGTCTTGTATGCCTCCAGTGACAGAGCACTTACTCCCTTATGCTGTGGGAAAGCTTCTTTATGTTAAGTGGAGGTCTTTTGCCTTGGAGCTTTGTTCACTTACCTTATACCTTTGCTTTTGCCTCTCTGTCTGGTGAGAGGAAACTGCAGTGATTTAAACATGGCTTGCCTGTCACCGATGTATACTGAGCACCCTCTGTGTGTCAGGTGCTGCCTCAGCCACTTAGGGGACAATGGCATTCTTGATGAGAGAAGAGCTTGAGCCAAGGCCCATAGTTGGGATTACAGCCTGTGTTCAGAAAGACAGAGCAAAACCATATGGCTAGGATAAGAGGGAGTGTCGTGGGTTCCTTAAACTCAGCAAACATTATTTTGGAAGGGAGGTGGGGGCAACTGCAACCACCCTCTAACACATCTAGCCTTACCATGGAGACCGACAATCAAATCCTCAGGGTAGTACAAGATGGGGTTTAAGCATGGGCATATATTACAATCTTTAGGGACTTTTGGCTGGAAAGATTTGGGGAACAAAAGGACCCCCCTCCCCCCCACACACACAGTTTACAAGTAAGGGGGGGATGGAGTAGGAACTTGCCCAATCTTACCTTGCATTTGTGAAATTAGTGTCAGTCAAGAATAGCTTCTAGATCTCCTGACCTTTTTCTAACCTAGACACATTTTAGAGGCAGAATCAAGGATAGTCATAGCTTGTATCTGAAAGCTGAATGAACTGAGAGGACTCCTAAGGTTGGTGTGGTTAGATGGATGATGGTGCCCTTTTTTTTGAGATGAGAAACGCAGCAGGAAGAGTAGATTAGGGGAAAATGAATTCAGTTTTAAGTTAGTCTCCAATCATCTCCCATGTAGGCGTGTCCAAGATACAGTTGGATATACAGGGCTGGGGCTCAAGAAAGTTTTCTGCACTGGAGATAAGGATCTGGGAGTCGTTAGTAAGTGGTTAGTAACTAAACCCTGGCAGATGATGAGATTTCCCTGGCAGAATATGAAAGTGAGAGAAGGACCCAGGAACAAAGCCCTGGGGAACTAGACATTTAAGGAATGGGCAGTGACCGAGCAACCAAGGAGCAAGTGGAGAACTCGAATTCAGTGGTCATGAAAGCATTGGGTACAACCTCTATCTACCCTTTCGAGTAGATAGGGGTTGTACCCCTATCTTTGGCCCATCTGGTCCATGTTTCTTAATTTTTCATGCTTCCGTTCCTTTGCTCAGCTTTCCCAATGTATCTATCATACTCCTATTGGTCCTATAAGAACCAGCTCAGATATCCCTTCCTCTGGAGGCCTGTTCATTCTCCTTCACCACCTTCTGACTCAGAGACTTCATTCTCTTTGCTGCCACAGCAGTCTGAATATGTCAATATCAGGAAACTTATCACATTGTAGTTATGTATTTCCATATCCATTTCTACACTTGTTTGAGAGCTTGGAAGGACAGGTAATATATCTCTTTCAGCTTTGCATCTCCAGTTCCAAGTTAAAGGGCCTGGTCCAGCGAAGTTTGATTGGTAGGTTGATCAGCTGATCGAATAGTTCATTCACCTACTCAGTCTGGCAATGGTGGGGGAGATGGTACTGTGAATTTCTTCACTTTCCTTCCTTGCCAACCTTATTGAAAAGGATTCTTTGACTTTGAGGACTTTACCCTCTCCTATGCTTCATCTGTTCCAGGGGAACCTCAAAGACTATAATGTGCAGTCATTTGACATTTTGCTGAGGCTTCAAATAATCAAATACACCTGGAGGCTAGTGAACAGGAGTGAGTCATTTTAGGAAGCAAGTGAGCCTAGATGACCTCTTGCATCCACTTTTTAACAATGCCTTGGTTACCTATCTCCACTCACAGCTGTGTAAATCTGGGACTCTCCTGGGGTTGTAGGAGGAAGTCATGGGGGAAATTAGATGCTGTTTGAGAATTTGGAGAAACTGAAAAGCCTTGAAACACATCCTTTGCAGATGACAAGGATCTAGTGGAGTCAGCAGCACTGGCTGTCTTCCTTTGCTCACAGTCAACTTCCTCCTCAGCCCCTGGGATCTGGCTTCCTCTCCTCCGGCCCTTGGAAACCACACTCTCTGAAGTTAATCACAGCTTCTCCTGGGCTTTAAATCATGGGACCTTTCTCCAGCATTTCACAATGAGACCATTTCCTTGTCCATGAAGCTTTATTCTCCCTTGGCCTTCGCAGTATCCCTCTTTTTTGCTTCTCCTGCCTCTCTGGCTACACCTTTTCCATTTCTTGCAGGCTTTGCTTCCTGGGCCTATCCCTTAAATGTTGAGGTTCATTGGGACATAGTCACAGGCTCTCCTTTCTCATCTCTGGGTGATGTCATCCACTTCCATGGCTTCAGGCACCATCCCAAATCTTTATCTCCAGGCCAGACGCCTTTCCTAGGCTCCAGCCTATCTTTCCAACTGCCAGCTGGACCTCTCCCATAGACACCTCAGAGTCATTTTATTAAACACTGAACTTACCACCCTCTCATCCAAACTGCTCTTCTTCCAGAGTTTTCAAGCCAGAAAACTATGAATCATTTCTAATTCTTTCTTCTCCCTCTACTCTTCACATCAAATCATCTAGCCATCAAGTTCTATTGATTCCTCCCTATGAAATCTCCTTCTGTCAACCTTCTCCTTGCTACTCCGCTAATCAATACCACTATCATCTCTCCTCTGGAATATCAGCAGTCTCTTAACTTTCCACATGTGTCCCCTCTAAACTATTTTCCACGCAGCAGTAAAAAATTTACTGTTGTGGCTCTATCACTCTATACTTGAATCCCCCACCTCCCAAGAAATGTTTCCTTTGCTCTTTGGATAAAGCCTTAATCCCCTAGAAGGGAAGGGTAAAGTCTACACTCCTTAATAAGGCCAGCAATGCATTACGTGATCTAGTTCCTGCTTACCAACCCATCTTGTTTCTTAACTGTCCTCCCCTGTCCCAGTGTATGATTCAGTTTCCTGATACAGAGGCACCATGCTCTCTGTAACTCTCATTCATCCTGGAAAGCTCGGCTTGAGTGACACTTGCTTCAGGAGAATTTCCTTGTCCTCCAACTTCCAGTATCCCTGACCCCAAGTCTAGGTTAGGTGACCTCTGTACTCCTGGAGCAATCTGTGCTTCCCCATCATAGCCCTCACCATATTGCACTGCAGTGATCTATTTATTAGATTGTGGAATCCAGGAAGGCTGAGCTGCGACTATTTATCTCTGTATTCCCAGGCCTAGCAGAGTTGTTGAATGAATGCTGAATAGGAAATGAGATGCCTTTCGAACTGAGCCATACAACAGAGGGGGGCATAAGCATACAGGATGGCAATAGGAAAGAGGGTGAAATCTCAGCTCTGAGTTCAAGGTCCTCCAGTGTCTGCTGTGATAAACAGTCCACTTAAACCATTGACTATAGGACCTTGGGGGCAGATCTGTAGGGCGCAGTGGGATGGAAGGGTGGAAGTAGAAATCTAAGAGAAGGGCATCGAGTGATCCAGGCAAGGTTGTGGCCTCAGAGGCTGCCTGTCAGGCAAGCCTGGGTGGGGAACTGAAGCAGGAAGGGGAAGGGAGGGAGGAGCTGTGAGACCTGGGATGTAGCCCAAACCCCGCCCCTTTCTAACAGGCTGGGAGAGACCCTTGGGCTTGGAGAGAGGCGGAGCCTGACATCAGCTGCCCAGTAGACCACTCCTACTCTTCCTCCCGCCCTCCCCTTCACCAGACTGAAGCTTCAGCTAGGCTCTGGCCTCCTGTTTCTTAACACCAACCCTCAATCTGTCCTCCCTCCTGCTATGTTGTCCTTGTATTAAGTTTCCAGATTCAGAACCCATCACTTCTAGAGAGAACCTCAGAACCCCAGTGTCCACACCAGGAGAGAATGCTCTCAGCCATGCCCTTCCTAGCCTTCCCATGCCTACCCACACTCAAACAGAAGGCACATACAATCTAACCTCTCTCTGGTCCCTCCTCAAGCCCAGAGAAGTCTCTGGACTGGCCCCACTGCATGCATGTAAACATTCGTTCATATGTTATCTGTAGAGAGACCCATGATGCAGGCACAGAGAGTGTTGACTTGCTCCTAGCCACTGCCTATTTTGAAGTACTCCAGCTATCTTTCGCTTCTCTTCATGGCAGGATTTCTCTCATTAATTGTCTACATCTGCGGTGTTAATTTCGCCACCTCCATTCATTCTTTAGTCACGCTAACATGGCTTCTGCCCCTGTCCACACGCTAACATGGCTTCTGCCCCTGTCCACAATCAAATCTGGTGGACGCTCTTCAGTCTTCATCTTATCTCACCACTCCTTTCTTGAATCACTCTCTTCTCTTGATTCCCTTGGTCACACACTCCCCTGGTTTTCTTCCCTTTGCTCTGGGTTCTCCTTCACTCTCCACTCTCTCTCCCTAGGTGGTCTCATCCATTCTCATTGCTTGTGGCTTTAAGTCATGCCAGTGCTTCCAAATTAATAACCAGCGCAGACTTCTCCCTTGAGCACCTGTATTCTATCCCTTACTTGACATCTCTACCTGAATATCACACAGGTGCCTCAAACTTAACATATCTAAAACAGAATGTCCAGCTCTAGCCTGTTTGGCTCAGTGGATAGAGTGTCAGCCTGCGGACTGAAGGGTCCCAGGTTCGATTCCAGCCAAGGGCACATGCCTGGGTTGCAGGCTCGATCCCCAGTAGGGGACATGCAGGAGGCAGCCGATCAATGATTCTCTCATCATTGATGTTTCTCTCTTTCTCCCTTCCTCTCTAAAATCAATAAAAATATATTTCAAAAAATAAAAAATAAAATAAAACAGAATGTCCAAAATCACCTCCTCAGCTCCCACTGTTTCTGTACATGGCCCACCATTTGCTCAAGGGAGAAAATGGGGGGTGAGTGGGGGTAGGGGTGTTATTACTGGCATTCCTTTCCCCTCTCACATCGAATCCATAATGATGTTCTTTTGATTCAGCCTCAAGAGTATTTACCAAATCAATCCACCTTCTTAGCTATAGCTCTGCTAATAACTAATATCTTACAAGAACTGGGGTAGCCTCCTAACTGATCTCCCTTCTCCTACTTACTTCTCTTCAATCCTCATAGCTGCCAAAGTAGCTTTTTAATTTATTTCTATTTTTTCCTAAATTGTATCATTTCTCACCCAATTTAGGAGAAAATCCAGATTCTTAACCTCAAGGTCCTTCCTGATATCATTCCCAAGCTCACCTTCCCAAGCTCACCGCTTGCCTTTTATTCACTTTGCTCTAACCACATGGTCCTTTCCATTTCTCAATGAGCCCTCTGTCTAAGAACTTTCATTCATGCTGTTCCTTTAGCCCAGAATGACTTCCCTCTCTCATTCTCTGATGCTCCCACCCTCATCCCTACCATTTTTCTTCCATCTTTCAGAGCTCTGCTTAAAAGTCACCTGTGTGGAGAGGCCTTCCCTGATCACCAATAAGAAAAGTGTTCTTCATAGCATCCTTTTCTTCTTTATAGCATGCCCCTCTCCCAATTTGTAATTATTTGTTTATTTACTTTAAAAATACCTGTCACCACCTCTCTACCACAAGGATAGTGACTATAGTGACTATACTGATTTGTTCATTAGTCTGATTTGTTTATCTGTACAAAGTAGGCACATAAATATTTGTTGAATTATTGAATTAATTCAATAAGTATAGATTGAGCCTATGTTAGGCTCTGTGCTATTATACCAGAACATTATAGTATGGCATAAGGGTTAAGATGGAGGAAATACACGGTGCAGTGGGACACAAAGGTGCAGCACCTTACCCAGACTTCAGGAAATCAGGGAAGGCCTTCTGGAGGAAGTGACATTTACATACTGACTGGAAAGATGATTGGGAGTCAGTCAGGCAAAGGGGAGCTTGGAAGAGGATCTTGGGCAGAAGGAATAGAATGTGTGACTGCCCAGTAGTAAAAGAGAAGAAGGAGTTTTCCAGGAACAGAAATGACAGTGTTACTAATTGTAGAATCATAAGACATGAGGTGTGGGCAAAGCTAAGCCATGTTGGCAAATTTAAGAAGTTTGGACTTTGTCCTCTGGACAATGGATAACTGTTGAAGGAAGTTAAACAGGAAGTTAGTGACAAGATGGAATCTGTGTTTGAGAAGCATAAGTGGGGAGACAAGGCTACCTGTTAGAAGGCTATTGCTGCATCTCAGGAGAGAATTGGTGGTGACCTGATGGGGGCAGTAGCTGTGTAGTTGAAGAAAAGGGGATAAGATATTTAGGAGGCAGAATCCACAGACCTACCTACTGATTGGATGTGGAAAAGAATGCAGTCCTGGGCAGTTGTGCTGAGAGGAGGGTCAGAGGAAGGAGGGGCTGTAGGTGGTTAGAGGAGAGACACTCCATCAGGAAGGTCTCCTGGAGGAAGATTTGAGGGAGACAGAGGAGATAAAGGATGAGTGTCTCAGTGATAGTGGGCATCCGTGTACCATGCACGTGACATGCACTATTGCAAGTCTCAGAATAACCATTTGAAGTAGGAATTGTTATTTCCATAATTGCAAATTAGGAAATGGAGGCTCAGAGATGTTTTGTGAATTATGCAAGGGCACATAGCTGGTAAGAGGCTGAGCTGGGTTTGACCCCAGTTTAACCCTAAGTCTGTGCTCTTAACCATGGGTTACTCAGCCCACCTACTTCACCTTGCTCCCTCAGATCTGCTTGTCATGCCCCTGGCAGGGAAGAAATGGGGCTAGTTCTCTGCAGGGCATTTGAGTAGTGAGGTTCAGGTCGGGGAGGGAGTGCTAACTTCCCTGCTGCTGACCATTTCTCCATACACAGGCTGGTGTGAGTGGCGGGAGCCATCTGTGGGCACCATGGCAAAGAGGCAGGACAGCCCTGGCCCGGAGGTCCAGCCCATGGACAAGCAGTTCCTGGTGTGCAGCATCTGCCTGGATCGGTACCGGTGCCCCAAGGTTCTGCCTTGCCTGCATACCTTCTGTGAGAGGTGAGGGGGTGTGTGTCCTGGGAGGGAGGAAGTCCTTGTAGGGCTCCCTGAGAGGGGAGGGGCATGTGTAAACCTGTAAGAGGTGAGGGAGATTTGTGTACCCATGCAGGGGAGCAGGTAAACCCCACCCTGCAGGAGATGAGGGTTTGGTGCAAGAACCCATGAGAGGACCAGGAGCTCCTAACACTGGGCCACGGTCCCTGCCCAGAATAGGGCCTTTTCTGCTCCCTTCCCAAACCCCAAGACAGCCTTCCACAGCATCAGAGAAATCAGACAGAGCTGAGACTCTTAACCAGCTCTGGCACCAGAAGAGTTTATGACCAGTGGGAGGATATTTGAAGCTAGGCCTGTCCCTGTTGTCCTGGAGCGCTGAGTGAAAGGCAACCCCTTCCAGCCTCTAGGCTTCTATCCATTATTCATTCATTCAACAAATATTCACTAGTATGTAACAAGCAACTACACTTGTATGCAGTGACAAACAAAAGCAGATATCTCTTTGTTCTTAAAGAGCTTACAGTATAGCCCTGGCCAGGTAGCTCAGTTGGTTAGAGCATCGTCCCAATATGCTAAGGTTGTGGGTTTGATCCCAGGTCAGGGCACATATAAGAATCAACCAATGTATGCATAAATAAGTGAAACAACAAATCGATGTTTTTTTTCTCTCTCCCATCCTTTCTCTCTAAAATCAATCAATAAATTAAAAAAAAATGTAAAGAGTTCATAATATAGTGAAGGAGAAAGTAATCAAATAATCATATAGCCAGGTAACAGGTAAATGTAATATTGTACCCTTAGTAAGTGCTGCAAATAAAGTGTAAGCTATGAGAGCTGAGCATATGGGATTTTATAGTTTGGAGAATCAGGGAAGGCTTCCTTGAGGTATAGTCTGGAGGCTGAGTAGGAGTTAACGAATGAAGGAAGTGGTAAGAGCATTGCAGGCAGAAGGAAGAACATAGGAAAAAGCCATGAGGCATGAGGGACTGTGTCAGGTCAGTGGGCCTAGAGGAGGCCTGGCCAGGCAGGATTGAGAGTGGTATGGGATGAAGCTAGAGAAGAAGGTTGAGGCCACACCACGTGGAACTTTGTGGACCTGTTAGGGAATGTTGCCCATGAAGCCTTTGCAGGGTTTTAAACATGATCACATCTGTATTTGGACAATGTTCTCTCTACGGCCCTCATCCCTCATTGCTCTGTCTTGAGTGGCCTGGTCTCTGGATCTTCTCACCATTGTGTCCACCCATGCCTTCCTTCTGCCTCCTGCCTTCACTGAAACCTGGCTCAGCCCCAGGGACTCTGCTTCCCTTCCAGTCCTGTTCTTTCAGATTTCAGCTCTACTGCTCTCTCCCCTTTATCAGCTGGACACAGACTCCACCCTCCTGCCCTTTCCAAGTTCTTCCATCAATTTGAATGACTTTATGACCCATTTATGCCTCTTGGTTCTTGTCTGTTTCTCTGGAATGTCCTCCATACCACCTCAGTCATACTCTTTCCCAACAATGCGTTGCATCTTGCCATCACCTAGAATAATACCACTTCTTCTGTGGTCATAAACTCCACTGTCCCACTCCTGCTCCCACTACCCTCTTCCCACTACACCAGCTTTGACTGATTATAAACATCCAGCCCCTTCGACAGTTCCCTCTTTTCCCAGCCACCAGATCCATCCTGGCCTGCCTTTCTTTCCTACCCATCCTGGATGCTATGGCTGTCCATCTGACTGGCTGCCACAATCCACTCACATCTTTGTCCTTTTCTAAACCCATGTGGCAGAAGCTCATTGCTGGATCAGTAAGATGTCTCTGTACCTTCACCTACCCCCAGATCACTGAATACTCCTGGAGAAAATCAATACCTGAGAAATTATAATAATAGCTGCTATGTATTGATTGTTTACTATTTGCAAGGGACTGGCATGTATTGATTTACTTAATCTTTATAATAGATACTTTATTATCCCCATTTTGGAGACACTAGGGTTTAAAGTCATTAAGTAATTAAGAAATGTTTCCACAGTTAGTAGTCAAGGTCTGAATCCAGGTTTGACTGCAGACCCTTCAGTCTTTTTGTTTTGATTGATGTAAATTTGACATACAATATCCTATAGTTTCAGGTATATATCATAGTGATTCAATATTTATCTACATTACAAAATGATCTCTATAATAAATCTTGTTACTATCTGTCACCATACAAAGTTATTACAATATTATTGACTGTATTCCTTATACTATACTTTACATCCCCATGACTTATTTTACAACTGGAAGTTTGTACCTTTTAATCTCCTTCACCTATTTTATTCCCCCTTTAATCCCTTCACACTCGGGTAACTACCAGTTTATTTTCTGTGTCTGTGAGTATATTTCTGTTTTGTTTAGGTGTTTTAGATTCCACATGTAAGTGAAATTATATGTTATTTGTCTTTTTCTGCCTTATTTCATGTAGCATAATACCCTCAAAGTTCATCTATGCTTTTGCAAATGTCAAGATTTAATTCTTTTTAAAAATATATGTTTTTATTGACTTCAGAGATAAGGGAGAGGGGGAGAGAGAAAGAAACATCAATGATGAGAGAGAATCATCGATCAGCTGCCTCCTGCACATCCCCTACTGGGAATCGAACCTGCAACCTGGGCATGTGCCCTGACCAGGAATCGAACCATGACTTCCTGATTCAGAGGTTGACGCTCAACAACTGAGCCACACCGGCTGGGCAAGAGACTTTTTTGTTTTTTTAAAATAAATAAATGGATGTTGAATTTTGTCAGATGCTTTTTCTGCATCATATTGACATATAATTGACATATGATTTTTATTGTTTTGTTAATGTGATGTATCACATTGATCGATTTGCTGATGTTGAGCCATCCTTGCATCCCTAGAATGAATCTACTCGATCACAATGTATGATCTTTTAATGTGTTTTTGAATCTGGCTTGCTAATATTTTGTTGAGAATTTTGCATCTACTAGTATATTCATCAGGGATATTGGCCTGTAATTTTCTTTTTGTGTGTGGCTTCTGTCTGGTTTTGGTATCAGTGTATTGCTGGCTCGTAAAATGAGTTTGGAAGCTTTTCTGCCTCTTTCATTATTTTTGGAATAATTTGAGAAAGATAGGTGTTAACTTTTCTTTAAATCTTTGGTAGAACGCACATGTGAAGCCATCTGGTTTTGGGCCTTGTTTTTTTGGGGGGTTGGGGGGTATAAATTGCTAATTCAATATTATTACTTGTACTCAGTCTATTCAGATTTTATATTTCTTCATGATTTACCTTTGAAGGTTGTGTGTTTTTAGGAATTTATGCATTTTTTCCAGGTTTTCCAATTTGTTGGAGTATAATTATTTATAGTATTCTGTAGAGTCTTCACTCTTATGTTCTAGTGGGAAATGAAAGACAATAAGCAAGCAAATAATCAAACAGGTGAGTCACAGCTTGTGCTAAGTGTTTTGCAGGAAATAAACAGGGAGTAAATGGGGGTGGTTGGGCCAGGGGCTATTCTACATAGAGTCATCAGGAAAGGCTTAATTGAGAAGGTGATATTTGACCTAACACCTGAGGATGAGTTCCAGGCAATGGGAAAATCTCTGCATTGTGCCATGCAAAGCCTTAAGGAAGGAGTAAACTGGCATGTTCAGAGACCAGAAAAGAAGACAGTGTGGCTGAGTGAAGAGGAAAGTGAGATGAAATGAGGCACAAAAGAGTCAGGACAGTTATGGGGTAGCTTGGCAGTTTTAGGAAGGTCTTTGGACTTTATTATAAATGCAGGATTTATTTTAGCAGAGAAATAATGTGACATAAATTAAATTTTAAAAAGCTCACTCTGGCTGCTGTGCTGAGAATGGCTTATAGAGAAGTAAGAGTGGAAACAAGAATCCAGTTAGGAAGCTATTGTAAGTCAGGTATGCTCAACAAAAGGAAGGAGGCCGTGATGAGTTCGAAGGTATTTTGCAGGAGAGACACCAGAGTCCATGAGCTGGGAAGAGAACTACAGGGGAACAGAGTAGAATGGTAGAAATGCAGATTGTAGAGTTGATGTAGTGATGAGTGATGGGATAAGGGTGGTGGTGGGAGCATGGGAGTGGACTGCTGAGGTGAAGTGGAAGGGACGATCACTGGGGTGAGGAGATCAAGGAACTAAGAAATCTTGATAGTGGATGGGTCACCTGGTGGATGTCACAGCCACTGGAACTGATGGGCGTAGTGTGTGTGTGTGTGTGCGTGTATGGGGGTGGGGGTGTGGTATGGATCAGGAGTTAACAGAGGAAGAGAGTAAGCCAGACCAAAGAATTTAGTGACTGGGGAATCAACCATTAAGTTAGCAGAGACAATAAAAAGGAGGGGTGGTGTAGACAGAGGCTTGAGCTTTCAAGGAGCTAAAGAATAGTTTAGAAATATTTCATCTGGGGATGGGGAGGACTTAACCCCACCTTCTGGCCCTAAGGAATGTGGAGTATGAGACAAAAAAAAAACCCTCTACTTGAGAGGACTGCAGGGAAAACTAGGTCACAAATAAGTTAATATTTGTGAAGCACTTAGAATCGTGCCTGGCACATACTGTTTGTTAAATAAATAAAATTAACTAGTTCAGATCTAGAGGTATAGAGAATGTTTACAGAAAAGACCGAAGATATAGGAAAGTTTGCAGCATGCAGATATTCCCTCCACAGATTTGTGGTCTGGGCAGTCTGTAAGCGTCCTCTCCTCCACCCTTCGGTGACTAGTCCCAGCCTTCCTGTTCTTCTGAATCCTCTCCCTTTTTCACACTCAGCAGCTGATCTTGCCTGAGGCAAGTTAGGCACAGGCTCCCTAACTTTGCTCCTGTGCTCAAGTACATCCACCTCTCTCCTCTCCTCCAGTCAGAGGAGATGGTTCATTCCTCTTCAGACCAATCTGAGCCATTTCCCCATCCCTAGACTTTGTCTTGTGTCTTCTAGTCTCTTCCATCTCTCCTTCTCTACTGGCTCCTCCATTTATAAACATGCTCAAGGCTCCCATCACAAACAGATAAGAACTGTTTGTGTTTCTGTCCCCGATAGCTGTCATTCAATCTCTCAACCCCCTTCTTCCTCAAACCTCCCCCTGTTCATTCTTCAACTGGCAACAGTCAAGTTTTTGCTTCCCCTACCACTCTGATGTCTCTGTTTTACTTACAGACAAAAGTACTCTCACATTTCCCAAATTTGATGGCCATTTCTCGGTCCTTAATGTTCCCTGACTCTTCAGCTGCTTTGGACACTGATGACTACTCCTTCCCTCCTGGAACTGCGCTGTACACTTTGCTGCTCTGCCACTGGCTCTGCCCATGGCTCTTTTTGCCCCTCGTTCAGTATTTACTGGGTGCTCTGCCCTGCTCTTACCACTGCCAACCCCTTCTGGGCTGATTGTATCCTCTCCCAGGGCTACAGAGGCCATGTAAATGTTGACGGCACCTTCATCTATATCTCTAACCTGTCTTCTCCCCAGCTCTCCATAGGTCCCCTCTACTTGGATGTCCACTGTTTCAGTAAGCTCAGCCAAGTCAAGCTAAACTTCCTTAGAAACCACTCCTCTTCCTGTGAATGCCACCACTATCCACTCAGTGCTCTAGGCTAGGAATCTGGGAGTCAACCAAGACTCATCTCTCACCCCCCTTTCTAATCAGACAGTACCCCCTACTAGCTACACTTCTTAAATACTTCTCAAATTTATTCCTCCTTAGTTTACATTGCTACTGCCTAAATCCAGGTCTTCTCATCTCTTGCCTAAACGATTGCAAGAGTATCTTTGCCTTGTATTTGGATCTAGGCTCCAGTGTTCACTAGCTTTGTTACCTTGGACTACTTAACCTTTCAGAGTCTATATACATAAACAACATGTAAAGCACAGCGCCTGGCACATGGTGCTTAATAAATGGTAATTGGATGATGATGATGATGATGATGATGATGTTAAAACCCCTTGTCTGCTGTCTCATCACATTCTCTTTCGCCCTCCACCAAGAGGCAGTGAAGAGGAGCTTGATAAAATGGAAACCTGGCTGCCCCATGCTCCAGTGGCTCCCTTTGGCTGTTGCAATGACTTCTAAGCTCCTTGGTGTGGCCCATAAGACCCTCCATAAACTGGCCCCTGTCTCTCTCCAGACTCCTGTTACCATTCCTTGTCTTGGATTTGGTCTCCAGCCATATCAAGCTGTTTATAATTCCCTACCCACACTATGCTGTTTCTGGATGCCTTCTGTGTCTGGAACACCCTTCCTCCTCCCCCTGCACCTTCCTTTGGTCAGGCTAACACTATTTACCCATGAAGATTGAGCTTATATCACTTCTTCGGAAGCCTTTCCTGGCTACCCTCTCCACCCACCTGGGCTAGGTGCCCCTCAGTGCATTTCCTTATCAGTGCATCTACTGTATTCCTTTTATTAATGACAAATAGTAGCCTGCAATATATAGCACTCTCTGTGAGTTAGGCAAATACTCAGAGCCCATAATATTTAGTGCTTTCTGTGAGTTAGGCATAGAAGCCCTTTACATTTAATCCTCCACACCTTGTGAAGTCTGTACTGTCTCCATCTTACAAAGGAAGAATCCCTGGCTCATCAAAGTTAAGTAACTTGTCAGGAGTCACAGTTTAATAGATGACTGACCTGGGATTGAACCCGGGCAGCCTAGCTCCAGGGTCCACACCCTTAATCATTACACTGTTTACTTCTATAGACTCTCTATTTCAGTACTTCTATAAACACTCCTCGGTAGACTCAAAGTAGTTTAGAGGTATGCACTGTGCTTTATCTTTATATCCCCAGAGCTTGGCACAAATTTGACAAGAGTAGGCAGTCAGTAAATGTTTAATTAAAGTAAGGGCTAGTTGCACATTTTTCTATGAGAAGGGTTTGTAAAAACACCTGTGAAAGGTGAGCCTGTGTTTGTGCACACGGTGAGGAATGCGGATATGTCAGCTCTTCTGAGAGGTCAGGGATGTTTCTACTCAGTTGTGAGAGATGAGATGAGGCCTTTTATACCTGCTGGCAGGGCAAGATGTGTGTGCCAACCAGAGCGGTTTCCAAATGAAGTGTAATGGCACCCCTATGAGGAGAGGAATCAGCACCCAGGGAAAGTGTGAGGACTGTACTGATGCTGCCCCACCCCCTCTTTCCCTCTCTGGCCAGATGCCTCCAGAACTACATCCCTGCCCAGAGCCTGACGCTGTCCTGTCCAGTCTGTCGGCAGACCTCCATCCTCCCTGAACAGGGCGTCTCTGCACTGCAGAATAACTTCTTCATCAGCAGCCTCATGGAGGCCATGCAGCAGGCACCTGATGGTGCCCACGACCCGGAGGACCCCCACCCCCTCAGTGCAGTGGCTGGCCGCCCCCTCTCCTGCCCCAACCATGAAGGCAAGGTGGGCCCAAGCAGGCCCAGTGAGGCCAGGACTTGGGGTGGAGGGAAGGGAGAGGTTGGGGGAGGGGGCCTAGTGTCTGTAGGTGAGAGGTGTTTCTCGGAATAAGTGGCCCAGGTAGGGGGCACACCTGGAAGGTGAGGGGCCAGGAGGGCAGGTGGGGGAGGGGCGGAGCAAAGAAGTTTGGTGTTTAGCCATTGCCTAACTGGAGTCTTTATGCTGCCAGACGATGGAGTTTTACTGTGAGGCCTGTGAGACGGCCATGTGCGGTGAGTGCCGCGCAGGGGAGCACCGGGAGCACGGCACGGTGCTGCTGCGGGATGTGGTGGAGCAGCACAAGGCCGCCCTGCAGCGCCAGCTGGAGGCAGTGCGCGGCCGGTAGGTGCTGGTGGGAACCTGGGCTGGTGGGGCCGTCAGAGATGGTGTTTCAACTGGGGCAGAGGAGGGACCCAGGGCAGGGTACAGATAAAACTCTGTGAGAGAGCAGGGAGGCCTTAGGTAGGGGATCTCCTGGACAGCAGCAGTAGGTAGAAAGAATGGTTTGGTAAGGATGCCTCAAGCCACTCCGGTATGAGTTGTTTCCCTCCCTAGGCTGCCACAGCTGTCTGCAGCGATCGCCTTAGTGGGGGGCATCAGCCAGCAGCTGCAGGAGCGCAAGGCAGAGGCCCTGGCCCAGATCAGCGCAGCCTTCGAGGACTTGGAGCAAGCGCTGCAGCAGCGCAAGCAGGCGCTGGTCAATGACCTGGAGGCCATTTGTGGGGCGAAGCAGAAGGTGCATTTGTTCACCCTTCCCTGCCTTATGCCCCCATGTATCTCTGCTTCCCACACTTGCACACCCCTTTCCCTAGTCAGCACTTTCTGCCTCCTAACATGACCCCACGGGTGCTGTGGGCATCTGTGTCCCTTCTCCACACTCCCTCGCTTGTATTCCTTTTATGCCATAGTTCTGCACGTTCGCCAGAAATCACAGAGACCCACCTCTGCGCCAGTGTTCTCACCCACTCCACTCCTAACCCCTCAGGTGCTGCAGACCCAGCTAGACACACTGCGCCAGGGTCAGGAACACATTGGCAGCAGCTGCAGCTTCGCAGAGCAGGCCCTGCGCCTGGGCTCAGCCCCGGAGGTGTTGCTGGTCCGCAAGCACATGCGAGAGCGCCTGGCCGCCTTGGCGGCGCAGGCCTTCCCAGAGCGGCCACACGAGAATGCGCAGCTGGAACTGGTCCTGGAGGTCGATGGGTTGCGGCGATCGGTGCTCAATCTGGGTGCACTGCTCACAACGAGTGCCACTGCACACGAGACGGTGGCCACGGGTGAAGGCCTGCGCCAGGCGCTGGTGGGCCAGACCGCCTCCCTCACCGTCACTACCAAAGACAAAGATGGGCGGCTGGTGCGCACCGGCAGTGCTGAGCTGCGGGCGGAGCTCACGGGCCCCGATGGCACGCGCCTGCCCGTGCCAGTGGTGGACCACAAGAACGGCACGTATGAGTTGGTCTACACGGCGCGCTCCGAGGGCGAGCTGCTCCTCTCCGTGCTGCTCTATGGCCAGCCGGTGCGCGGTAGCCCCTTCCGCGTTCGAGCCCTGCGTCCCGGGGACCTACCACCTTCCCCAGACGACGTCAAACGCCGCGTTAAGTCCCCTGGCGGCCCGGGCAGCCATGTGCGCCAGAAGGCGGTGCGGAGGCCCAGCTCCATGTACAGCACCAGCGGCAAACGGAAGGACAACCCCATTGAGGATGAGCTCGTGTTCCGTGTCGGTACTGATGGCCGGGGGCGGAGCCAGGCAGGGGCAGGCTCAGGCAGGAGGCAAGGCAGAGAGGGCAGGGAGTTTCAAAATGACCTGCGAGTGAATTGAATTCTTTTGTTTCCCCCCATCCCCTTCCCACAGGCAGTCGTGGAAGGGAGAAAGGCGAATTCACCAATTTACAGGGTGTGTCCGCAGCTAGCAGTGGCCGCATAGTGGTAGCAGACAGCAACAACCAATGTATTCAGGTGAGCGCTTGTCCAGCTCCCACACCACCAAAATTACAGGTCCTCCAGCTACAGCCTCCTGAAACAAACAAACAAAAAACAGTGTATATAATATAGATTTCCTCCTGAAAGATGTACAATAATCGAAGCCTTACTTTAAAAAAAAAAAAAAGGTTTGCACATAGTACCATTTCTTAAAGAGCAATAAATCATAACACCACCCTTTACTTACCCACTTGTAACCTCACCCCGCTAGCCACAAGGTTAACCACGTTCACAGGCACCAAGGTTCAATGTGCTGGCAATTTATACCTCCCAGGCTATGGTTCAGCCCAGAACAGCTCCTGGACCTTAAAGGTCAGGCTCATTCTTCCTTCCCCTCTGTCTCCTCATGAGTCTCCACCTGGCTGGCTAACTTTCTCTCCTTTTCACCACCACGTGGTCAGGATGCTGGCTCTGTCCTTCCCTGCTATGTCCCAACATACCTTCCTGGCTCCAGAATGTATCTTGTCTGCACCAGTCTCTGCAAACATCCGGTGGACTTAGACAGTCAAATGGGGTTAACTTGTGAAAAGGGGTGTCTTCAGTGGCTAGACCACACTGCATGCTCACAGGTGGTCCTGTCCCTGGCCCTCCCAGCCCCTCATGCACCTGATTAAGGCATCCGTGCCACACAAATAGACATGGCCTCTGCTGCACTTCAAGCTCTTTAAAGCCAGAAAATGTGGTTTTCTCTTTTTATTCCTTGTAGCAAACCCAGAGCCCATTGTGGTAGACACAGCGGAGCAGTTAAAAGCTCAGGCTCTGAAACCAGACACCTGGGCTTGAATCCTAGCTCTGCCACTTACTGACAAGTCATGTGACCTCTCTCAGCTTCAGTTAACTCATGTGTAAAATTAGGAAAAGAATACCTCAGAGGGTCACTGGAAGCATTAAATGGCATAATGTACAGTGCCTGACACCTAGTGAGCCTTCTAATGTTAGTTAAAAATATCACTGTCCAGGTGGCGGCTGTCAACAAAAGCCAGGAGGTGGGGAGTGCTGGAGGGGGTTGTACAGGGAAATGGAAGGATTCCCAAAGGAGCTGGAGGTAGATTACTGTTAGGAGCCAAGTAGCTGAGGTCACATTGAGTTTATGCTGTATGGGATTGTTTGTGACTATCCTGAGCTTCAGTTCGTGGAAATACTTTATCAGGGAGCAAAACTGTTCCCTGAAGATCCTTACTTCGCAACACCTGTAAATTTACACTTCTTCCTGACCCAGCCTGAGCACCCCATCGTAGATCCAGCTCTGCCAAAGGCCTGTCGCTTCAATGTCAGATCCCACCTGGCTCCTGTGTTCCACCTACCAGGCAGCAAGTGCCACGAGCTCTTCCATGACCATTTTCCCAGTCCTGTATTTCCAGCCAGCCTTTATTCCCACCCTATTCCTGGGAGCGGAGGAATGGAGAGGCCCAGTTCAGCACAGGGAGGTATTTGGACATAGCCTGGATAGTGAAGAGGAGATGGGAGTGGGGGTGGTGCTGAGGCCCTACTCAGTCACTTCCTCTACCCTCTAACTCTTTCCCTGCTCCTTCTGCCAGGGATGCTTTCTGGCACAAATGCTGAGATTTGGGAAACCTTCCCTACTGTGCGTGCACACGAGTGCTCACATGCAGAGTGACATGTGCCACTTTGTTTCTTGGATGAGGAGCTGGGCTTGTCCACTGTTTCAGGGTGGGGGGAATTGAGAGGTAGGGTCTGATGTAGTCCCCTCCCTTCCAAACACTTAATAGTCCTATAGCAGTCTCCCTTGCTCCCACTTCCACCTGCACTCCAACTTCCCAGTTGGTAGGAACCTGACTTGGATTCCAAAGTGGAGTTTCTGCTTCTCTTACTCTGGGGACCTCAGGCCTGGAATGGGCTGAGCTCCCAGATGGACTGTGATCTGTACCCCTCAGTTCATCAGAATTGGACTCCGCATGAACTTTTCCTCCTTTGGACCCATGTATGGTGGAGGCTGAGTGAAGAATTCAATTTGTATATTTGGTTTGACAATTTGAGTAACTGTCTTAGTCCAGAAATTTTATCAGCTCATTTCCTTCAGGCAGAATATTAATCACATTCTCCTCTGAGCTCCTCAACCTTTTGCTATAAACACTTTCAGACTTTACCAGAATCACTGGCTTGTTTAATTTTGTTTTAGTCTCTCTCCCCTACTTGGCTCAGGTCCCGAAGTTACTTAGTGCTACTGTGATATAGCAGAGAAATGTTAAAGACCAAACTAGGGCACCAGCAGATTCCAGAGATGTTAAGGAAGCAAATATGGCAGGTTTTGATGAGCCATCAGATGTCAAGGGAGAAGGGAGGGCTCAGGAATAGCAGGACTTGGTGCACTGGGTCGGTGGTGTTGCCCTTCAGGAGCAGATCTAGATATAAGTTGATGAATTCCCTTTTGCACGTGTTGAGTTTGAGATTGCTGTGTGTCATTCAAGTGGAGATATCTAGCTGTGATCCGAGATTGAGCTGGGGAATTCATTCATTTGTTGAATGTCTGTTATGTGCCAGTTGCTTTACCTACAAATGCAGCAGCAAAGAACAGACACAGTTCCTGCCCCATCTGGAACTTTCTTAGAAGGGGACAAAGATCTTTAGTTACAGAAGCGATGGTTGTTATGACAAGAACTATAAAGCATATATCACAGAGACGTAACTGTATGTGTATACATTGATTCAGGGGATGGAGTTGGTTGTTAAAGGCTTCTCTGAAGAAGTGACCTGGCAATTCTGAGAATTGGAAGATGAATAGGAGTTGGCCAGATGTAAGGGGTGGGATAGGATAGGACAGGAAGAGTAAGACATCCCCCACACCCCACAAGCCTCTGAGTTTTGAGCTGGAAATTGAGCTTCTCAGACTGGAGAAGGCACATGCATAATCTCACTGCTGATCTGGGAGAACCTTTTAGTCTCTCTCACATCAGCTCTCCAGTCTGTGGTCCTTCCCTTCTCATGCTAGCAAGTGCTGTCCCACTGCAGGGGACTAGAGCAGAAGGGGTGAAGGCATAATAGAAGGTCTACATTAGTAGGGAGTGATGTCTCTTGGTGGGACCAGTTCTAACAGCCCTGCAGGCCTGAGAGATGGGGATGGGGTGAGGACAGGGGCCCAGTCCATTAAGGAGGGAGCAGGTCTGGATAAACTAAGGCCAAGGCCCAGAACTTGAGTTAGTCAAGGCTGCTCTTGGCTCTGATTCCTCTTATGTCCCCAGAGCCTATAACAAAGCAGTGTGTGGGACTTATGCAGTGAGTGGTGAGTAATGTCTTGGCTGCAAAGGAGGAGAAACAGGAAGGCTTAGCTGTAGAGGAAAGGAGCATTAAAGGAGGTCAAGGAGGTAGAAGAGTGAGAGAGGTTGAAAGGTTCACTCTGTCCAGGAGGAAGGTTGCCTGGTTAGCCCCATAGCCTGGAAGGGCTAATCCTGGTCCGTTTCCCTCACCTCCCTCCCTTCCTTGTCTGCTACCAAGTTTGTTGAATCTACCTACTACGGTATATGTCTCTTGAGTCCATCTGCTGCCCTCTAGCAGTGCCCTGGTCCAAGCCATCATCATTTTACACCTGGACTGCCGCAGCAGCCTCTGACTGCTTGGCCAGCATCCAGTCTTGACTCCTCCCTGAAACCAGAGTGCTCTTTCTTACAAACTCCAAGGTGTTTTTTCCAAACACTACCAAACAGTTCTCTAATTCCAGTGGACATTGACCATGTTTTCTTTTAATTTAACTCAATTCTGACACTGTGTACCGGGAGATAGTATCACATCCCAGAGGTTAAGGGCTCAGTCCCATAAGACTGCACACACTCAGACACCAGTTGCAAGTCAGGTTGTTACCTGGGCATTGACCGACCTGCTGTAAATTGGAAGGTCCCACGACCCCCTCTTCGGGTTTGATTAATTAGATAGGCTCACAGAACTCAGAAACATTTGCTTAGGTTTACCAGTTTACTGTAAAAGATCTGATCAAGGACACAGATGAGCAGCTAGATGAAGAGGTACAGAGGGCGAGGTTCAGAAGTCCCTAGTGCAGGAACTTCTGTCTCTGTGGAACTGGGGTGCTCCATCCTCTCAGTACCAACCCATAAGCTCATCAAATCTTGTTGTTCATAGAGCTTAATTTGTGTGTGCACACATTTACAACCCTTCCCAGAGGTTGGATAGGGCTGTAAATTCCAATCTTTTAATCATTTGGTCTTTCTAATGACCAGCTTCATCCTGAGGCTATCTGGGGTCCCCACCCTAAGTCACTGGAGTTGCCTAAGCTCAAAAGGGGCCCCTTATGAATGACAAAAGACAATCCTATCTCTCAGGGAATTCCCAGGCTTTGAGGAGCTCTGTGACAGGCACTGGGGACAAAGACCAAATAAATGTTTTATTATACCACAAAAGCAAATCTCATCTTGTCACTCTGTGCCCACATATTTTCAGTGAATCCCCATTACATCCAGGATAAAACCTGACCTATGTTGTACATGGATGAGCAGGGCCCATGCTGGACTCTGCCTTTTACACACTGTCCACTCTGCTTAAATGCCTTGTCTCCTGCTTCTTTACTGGCCAACTTTGGTTCATCTGTCAGCATCCATTTTGGCTATTAGTTCAGATATCCTCTTCTGGAACCCTTCCTGATCACCCCCCTCAATCCTTTCATATTTCATAGTCCCATTCATACCACTGCTGCATGTCCGCTAGGTCTGTGGCCATGTCTGATTCTTCTCTGTGCCCTGACATGGTGTCATTAGTCCTTGCTGAATGAATGGGGGTCTCCTCCCTCAGGATCCTGCTCCCTTCCCTTTGTGCCCACAGTCTCTCCCCTCCTTCCCCTCCCTCCCTTGATCCTGTGCTCCAGGTTTTCTCCAATGAAGGCCAGTTCAAGTTCCGCTTTGGGGTCCGAGGGCGCTCGCCTGGACAGCTGCAACGCCCCACAGGTGTGGCAGTGGACACCAATGGAGACATTATCGTTGCAGACTATGACAACCGTTGGGTCAGCATCTTCTCACCTGAGGGCAAGTTCAAGGTGAGAAACTTACTATCACTACACTTTGCACCCCTGGTGATCGGCTGAAGTGACTATTCTAGTGTCCCCTGGTGGTTGGGCCTGGATTAGTCCATCCCCAGCCCAAGATTCTGCTTTGGTGCCAGGATGGGACTGTTCTCCCCACCGGGCAGGATAAAGACCCTAATGCTCATCTCCTTCCAGACCAAGATTGGAGCTGGCCGCCTCATGGGCCCCAAGGGGGTGGCTGTAGACCGTAATGGACATATCATTGTGGTCGACAACAAGTCTTGCTGTGTCTTCACCTTCCAACCCAATGGAAAGCTGGTTGGCCGTTTTGGGGGCCGTGGAGCCACTGACCGTCATTTCGCAGGTATGAGGAGACAAGTCAGACATCTATTATGATTCCCCAGTCCCATAGAACCCTGGGGGAATCCCAACTCTAAAAACCCCTCCTCCTGTGTCTTGGCCCTAGAGAACCCCCTCCCTTCATTGGGCCTTAGCACCATCATCCCAGAGACCCCCACCCCTCTCTTAACACCCCAGCTTTATCATCACTGGTATTCTTTCCCACCCCAGTATCCCAGCTACTGCCCTAGAGACCACTTTATATTTTCAGGGCCCCATTTTGTGGCTGTGAACAACAAAAATGAGATTGTAGTGACGGATTTCCATAACCATTCAGTAAAGGTCAGTGTCTTCCCTTCCCTCCCCTTTTCCCCAGATCATTCATTTGCACTGTAAACATTTATGGCGTGGCTACTTTGACCCAGGCACTATGTTAGAAGTGATGGGAATACAGTCATGAATCAAGCAAATATTTTCCCTGTCTTCTTATAGTCTAGTAGAGAAGAGAAGAGTTAACTGGCATGTTATAATTTGATGTGGTACATTCTGTGATAAGGAAGTGTAGGGAAATGTGAGGGCATAGCAGGAGCATTTGGCTCAGGTGAGAGAGAATTACCTAAAGCACCAGTGGGAATTAACCAGAAGGTAGAGAAGGAGAGAAGGATTTGAGGCAAAGGGGACCAGAGGAGCCGAGAACTAGAGGTGGGAACCCTGTGGTGTGTTCAAGAAACTAGAAGTAGTTCAGACTGGGTTTGCAGGGATGAGTCTTGTGTGGCCTTTAAGGAGCTTGATCTCTTCCTAAGAGTTCTGGGAGTCACTGAGGATTGCAGACAGGTGGGGTGGGGTGATACAATCCTGTGTGTCTTAGAAAGGTCACTCTGGCTGGGGCAAGACTAGAGGCAAGAAGATCTACCTTTGCAATAATCCAGATAAGGACCATTGCTATGGCTATATATATATATATATATATATATATGTATGTATATGGTACAGACTTGGCGTAGAATCAATGATTGTGTCAATTCACTGGCTGTCAAGCAGAGGAGACAATGCAGTCGACAATGACTCATGGCCAAATGGGTGTTGCCAGTCACTGAAAGAGAAGTCAGAACTGCTTTCCTGGGAAAATGGACTATTAGATTTGATATGTCTGAGGGACATCAGCTGGAGATGTCCAGTAGCAGTGGGGTGCATGGATGGGAAGCCTGGAAAGAACTGAGCTGTAGCTGCAGACCTGGGGGTCCTCAGCCCTGGGGCTTCCCCCACCCTCCTCCAAGGCCCTGCCCTCTGTCTGAGGCCAGGTCCCCAGTCCCTAGCCTTTGCCCTGCCAGGTGTACAGTGCCGATGGAGAGTTCCTCTTCAAGTTCGGCTCCCATGGTGAGGGCAACGGGCAGTTCAATGCTCCCACGGGAGTAGCTGTGGACTCCAATGGAAACATCATCGTGGCTGACTGGGGCAACAGCCGCATCCAGGTGAGTAAGGTCCAGGGTGGCATGAAGGTGAGGTTTCCTGCTGTTCCCCATGCACACACCCCCTCCCCCCAGTATGCATCTCACCAGCCTGATCTTAGCTCTCCCTCATTCTCCACCCATTCCCCAGGTATTCGACAGCTCTGGCTCCTTCCTGTCCTACATCAACACATCTGCAGAGCCACTGTACGGCCCACAGGGCTTGGCACTGACCTCGGATGGCCACGTGGTGGTGGCCGATGCCGGCAACCACTGCTTTAAGGCCTATCGCTACCTCCAGTAGCTGCACAGGGGCCCTGCCTGGCTCATGGAGGGATGGACATAGGGGTGATTGGACAGGAGTGTCTGGCCCGCAGCTGGGCCAGACCTGGCAGCACTGAATGTGGGCTGTGGGCGTGGGTGCGCCCGGTGCCCTCCCTCTCCCCGTCTCCCACCCCCACGGTTGCACTTTATTTATTCGGTTCTTGCTTTGGTGACTGGGTGGGCTTGGACTGTGGTTCCAAGGATGTGTGCAGAGCTTCACCCTCCCCTTTTACACACCTCCCCTGTCCCCTCAGTCTGCTCCCAACCCCAGCCTGGGGCCAGAACAGCCTCTTACTCCAGGGCAGAAGTCCCTCTGGTTGTCTCCCTACCACCCATACACACTGACAGAGACAGCAATACCCCAACCCCATATTAAATAAATGTGTTCGCCACGTGGTTTTGTTGCTTTCTTGTGGAGTGGGGCTGTGAGGGGATGGGATGGCAGGACTAGCTCTGGACTAAAAAGTAGGCAAGCAGACAGGTATGGCACCCAGATTCCTAAATGGGTCCTGATGTTTTGAAGCTTGAGGGGAGAGCAAGGGAGGGTGAAGCCCTGGAGCCTGAGCCACCTGCCAAATCCCCATCCCAGGCCCTGCATCTTCTGCAGAAATAGTCCTGTGTCTCCCTGCCCTGGTGCTGAGAGGAGCCTGGGAAAATGGTCCTTGCCCTGAACACAGCCAGCGCCTGTAGAAAGAACAGTCTGGTACGACAGCAATCCTTGATGCCCAGGCCTGGGTTGGAGACCTGGGGCTGGCCCCGATGGAAGCTGGCTGTGGGAGGCTCCATGGCCAATTTTAGAGCTTGGTCCGGAGGCCCTGAAGCCCTGTTCCATCCTCCTGCTCTCCATTCCAAGATTGCTGCCCTTTCCCCACATTGGAATGAGGGTTCTAGCACCGACTCCTGAGCTCTAGTCTGCCAGGGTTTGGCTGCCAACTCCAGAGCTAATTACAACCAGCACTCTGATTTGGGAGGTGGGAACTATGATTCTCTCTCTACAAAAGGCTGAGGCTTGGAGAAATAGGCCATATTGCTGATGAAGAGCAGAGCCCAGACCTGCATCTATAGCTGTTGTACGCCTAACTGGTAAGTTGCAGCACTTACTCATTCTTTTGCCCCCAGCACCCAGCCTGGTGCTTATAATTTACTGGGGAAGGCAGGCAACCAAGTAAACACATGGAACTAAATGTGCAATAACAGTTGTGGTAAAGCCGGGAAGGAATAGGATGCAATAAGTAATATAAAGGATATGGTGTTAAGGAGGGTGGGCAAGGAGAGCCTCCTGGAGCAGTGACCTGCAGGTTGGGGGAGACAGGGTCGGGAGGGAACCAGCTGTGATAAGAGCTAGAGCTCTCTTTCCAATGGCGGAGTCTAGAGAAGATGCGCACAAATGGCACCTCGCAAGGGGAAGGGAAAGGAGGAAGAATAGGTCTTAGGTGGCTGAAGGAGAAAATGTATTTGGTGTCTGCACATCTTTACGTACTTCCATGATACTTTTGTCCATGTCACCAATCTTTCTGGCAAGGAAACCATCTGCTATGTGACTGGTGGGGTGAAGGTAAAGGCTGACCGAGATGAGTCCTCTCAATATGCCACCCTGTTGGCTACCCAGGTGTGGCCCAGAGGTGCAAGGAGCTGGCCACATCGAACTCCAGGCCACAGGAGGAAATAGGACCAGGATCCCCTGGACCAGGGGGCCAATCAGCTCTCAGAGACCTTGCCCAATAGGGAGAAGATGGCAGATTGAAGATGTCACTCAATCCCTCCAACGGTACCCATAGGAAGGCAGGTCACCTATGTCACTGTGAACAGGACTCTTCAAATTATTGGTTTCTGTTAATTGCCTTTGTATGAGCTAAAAAAAAAAAAGGAGGTAGAGATTTCCAGACAAAGGAAGGGCAGGTACAAAGGTCCCGAGGGATCAAGATCTGGGTGTTGAATGACCCAAAAGGAGGCCAGGGTGATTGGAGATGAAGGAGAGTGGAATAAGAAAAGCAGCCTGTTTGGAGTCAGGCCTGAGTTGGATCATTTAACTCAGGTAGGGTTTGGATTGATTTGGAGTATAACAGGAAACCGTGGAAAGGTTTGAGTGATAAGGATGAAAGGATGCCTAATGGGATGAACTGGCAGCTAGACAGTGACTCTGTGTGGTGGGGGAAAAAATGAGGATGAAAAGCATAAGAAAATTGAACATCTCTAAACTTTTGAAGACCGTGGATACCTTAAAACCACCTATGGAATTCCAGTTCTAGGAATATTTTCCAAGAAAAGAGTTGAGCAAAGGCACAAAAAAGTGCATGCACCCACGTTTATTACAGCTTTACTTAAAATAGAAAAATACCCGTTCTGCCCCCACCAAGCCTAAATGTCCATCTGCAAAAAATGGTTATACTAGTATAAAGTTTTGCTTAAACATATAATGGAATTGTATGTATCCTTTAAAAATGCTGATATCTGAGATACACTGTTAAGACAATGAAGTTTTATAAAATCGTATCTTCATTTTATTTTTTAAAATATATTTTATTGATTTTTTTACAGAGAGGAAGGGAGAGGGATAGAGAGTTAGAAACATCTATCATCTGCCTCTTGCACACCCCCTACTGGGGATGTGCTGGCAACCAAGGTACATGCCCTGGACCGGAATCGAGCGTGGGACCCTTCAGTTCGCAGGCTGACACTCTTATCCACTGAGCCAAGCTGGTTACGGCTCATATCTTCATTTTAAAAACAATGTTGTAAGAATAGAAAAAGGCTGTAATAGATAAAATGTGAATAGTGGTATCCTCTGGTTAATAGAATTAAAACTGACTTTTATCTTTAAGAAAGAAGTCTTTTAAGTAGGAGTATAAGGTGGTTTCAGATATGCTTTTGAAGATGACCGTGGTTGCTACAAAGAATGAATTGTAGAGGGGAAGGCGAAGCAGAGAGGGCTATTTCAGTGGTTAGACGAGAAATGATGGTGTTTGCACTATGAGGGAGGCAGGGAGAAGTGGACAGATTTTAGGTCTAATTAGGAAGTAGGAACAACAAGATTCAATACTCATTAAATACATACAGTGTTTCAGGCATTGTGCTAGGTACTAAAGATATAGAAGTGAAAAAATCAGATAAAGTCCTGTCCTGTTCATTAAGGCAGTGTGGTGGACAGTGGGGTGCTGAAGCTGGTTTGTACTGGCTTATGAGAGCTCGTCACATTTTCAGGAATTTTGACAGCTGGTTGTTGAAAAATTGAGTTATGTAAACTTAAATACATTCTGTTAAAGTCAAAGATAATAGCCCTGGCTCTTGTGGCTCAGTGGTTGGGGTGTCAGTCTGCACACCAAAGGGTTGTGGGTTTGATTCCTGGTGTAGGGCACATACCTGGGTTGCAGGTTCATCCCTAGCCCCAGATGGGACACATGCAGAAGGCAACTAATCAATGTGTCTCTCTCACATTGATGTTCTCCCCTCTCCCTCCCTGCCTCCCTTCCACTCTCTCTAAAAATCAATGGGAAAATATCCTCAGGTGGGGATTAACCACAACAACAAAAAAGTAAAAGATAATACTCAAAACTTATCACTTCCTAATTATTTTGCTGCACTTTACTCTGACCTGTGCTCTTGAGCTTATTTACATCTGTCAGGTCTGCCTGGTGGAAATACAGTATCGGAAGTAGCATGTTACTGAGCTATTTTTTCTTTCAACTGCACATTTGGATGTCTTGTTGGTAGCTTGAAGATGGCTGTGATATTTACACCACAGAAATTAACAAGTGCTACAAACTGGCCCTTTATCCTTCTGGAGAGCTGGCCCTGAAACATGTACCAGCACACGCCTTGACAGGTGGAGCGCACTCCCAGGAGTCAGGCAGCAGAGCTTCATCGTGGCTCCACCACTTGATAACAGAGGGACTTCGCTAACATACCTAATGGCAGTATCTGTCCTCATTTGTAAAGTGGGACTAATGTGTGTGTGTGTGTGATTTACTAGTAATGAGATAATCCCTATTAAGTGCTTAACACAGTGCCAGGCACATACATGTGCCCGTAGATATGAGCAAATCTATATATATAAAAGGCTAATATGCTAAGTGTCTGACCATCTGACTGGTTGCCATGATGCACACTGACCACCAGGGGGCAGATGCTCAATGCAGGAGCTGCTGAGCTGTAGTGACTTGGCAGCAGTGGTTCTCCGGTGATGCACCCCAAAACCAGAGAGAAGGGAGCCCGATTCCTCATGTGGCCATGCAATTCCATGGGTATGTTGTTGCTGGGGCACTGTCGGCCCCAAATCTGTTTTATTGCACACTTACGTTTGTGTTCCACATCCTGTATGACAGCAACTTTGCAGAGGGCCCTCTTGCACTCCAGGACCCCTTGGGGGATGTCAGAGAGCTGGTTTTGGCCCAATCCCTGCAGGCCAGGCTGAGGGACCTCACCTACTGGAGGGACCCCGCTCACTCTCCAGATGCCAGGGAGGGACTGAGGGAGGTTGGCTCTAGGCATGTCTGGCCCATCTCACACAGTCCCACCCTGACGGCCACCTTCTAATTAATTTCCTTTCAATGTGCACGAATCTGTGCACCAGGTCAACTAGTTATTATTACAATGATTTATTCATAGAGAAGCAAGAATGGATTATAGACAGAGCCAGTAAAAATGCACATGTTGGAGGACTCATTTGGGAGCAGTGACCTCTATTGGTGCCTGGAACTTTATCGCTAAGCTCTCTCAGTTTGGAGAAAGGATGGGTCTAGTCTCTGCTTCATGGAGCACACAGCCATGCAGCAGGCCCAGCACACCAGCTTTCAGCAGCCCAGGGGCAATGACTGGGGTCAGAGAGTGTGGATCAGCAGCAAGGCAGGCTGGACGTGGCCATTCCAAGGGATAGTGGGTTCAGCTTATATGTGGCCCTGGCAATGCAGGAGGAAGCTCTGTCCATGCAGACCCTCTATAGGAGAAGCAGAAAGCTACCAGTCAGGAGGACTGAGAAGACTACATGGAAAAGTAGACCGTTGGATTTTTCAGGGCTTGAATTGCCCAGAAAATCAAACAAGAGACTGAAGGCCCCCAACCCACCCTGAGCAGCAGAGATTTGCAGAGGAAGAGGCTGTGCCACTGAGGAGAGTGAGGAAGAAAGACTGGTAAGAGCCCCTTTCTGGGAGGAAAAACTCTTGGGCTCTGTCTCGGGTTGAAGGGTGGGAACGCACACACCTGCAGCCTCCAGGGGGCGCTCAGGACCGAGTGAGGACAATCACTTTCTCTTCAGCTCAGGCCAGAGAGCTGGGAAGGACTTCAGTACAAGAATAAATTCCACCTCAGTGGAGAAGAGAAGCAAGGCCAGCTCAATCTTGGATCCTCTGAGAAGAGTTGCCTTGTGCCCTGTGACCAGCACCAGATGGACAACATATCCACAACTTGGTTTCCAAATGGATAGTCCTCTGCCTCTTGGCTCCTGCTCAGAACTTGAGCTTCCCCCTGAGCGGCCTGCCCTGCAGAAGTCTCTGCTGAACTACTACTGGGGTGGGCAGGAAGTCTCCTATACTGGTATCTAAGCCATCTTAGGGTAGACAAGCAAATTAAGAAATAGTGAAAAGAGAACATAAGGCCCTCTTCTGCAATAGTTCAGGGGTGAGGGAACCAGAGCTGTGTGGGGAACAGGCCAAGTGGAAAACCCGTCATACAGTGCATGTGCTTTTTCCCCTTGAAGAGCCGTGCCAGGCCAGGGGGAGGCCACGCCGCTGCACCAGCAGGTCTGAGCAGGGCCCTGATGAAATGACTACTGAAGACCCTCACTGTGTGTGTGGTTGTTTTTTTTTGGGGGGGGTGGGGTGGGGTGGGGAGTGCTGTTAGTGACTCAGTGTGAAAGCTTCCATCTCCCGAAGGAGGCTCAGTGAAAGCTGTAGGACACACAGACACCATTCTGGAGCTGAAAACAGTTGCTGAGGGTGTTGCTGGTGCAAGGGGCTCAGGAGGGAGAGTCCCAAGAAAGTTCTATAAGATTTTAGAGGCTAAGAGTGAAAGAAGAGGTGAGGGGGAGCCTTGGAGTAGCGGTTTCTAGGGCCTGGTGCCCAGCTGCCAGGGTGGAGCAGGTCCAGCCAGGGTGAACCTGCAGAGGGGAGAGAGTGGGTGTTTGGGTATCTGCTGTAGGAGCCATGGCATTGCCCATGCTGCCAAGGGCTAGGGGAGTCCAGCTTTGTCCACTAACCAATGGGGAGGAATGAGGCTAACAAGGCACATTTGTAAGTCTGGAGAGGACACTGAGTACGATGGCAGAGGCTGGTGACCAGAGGTTCCAGAAATCTTCGTTTTCCGGTTGGGGGAGCCTTTGCAGAGTACAAAAGAGATGTGAGACCTTTGCTAAGGTTGTATAGGGTGATGGCAGGGGTGGGGGGGGGGCACAGGGCCATCTGAAAGGGATCAGGACCCTTTCAGGTTGGACTATGGAAATAGGGGTTCTGGAACCAGTCAGCCTGGCCCATAGCTCATCTGCTTATATTTGTCTTTGGCCTCAGCAGGGAGTCTCAGATGGGAATGGGGCAGGCTTTGGGAGAGGCCCTGGGGAGTACTGAAGATAGTAGGTCCTAGAGATCCCAGGTGAGTTCCCAGGACTAGAGGAAGAGAGGGATGTGGGGCTGGGACACTGAGCCCCATGACCAGCACTGGGATGGCCAACATGTGCACAGGAAAGAGAAACTACACCATAAGACTAAAGTCAGTGACAAGGGAACCTGTGACCCCTCGATCACAATATGCCTTTCATCATAACAACCCCTGCCCAGGCCCTAATATTTCCCCTTATCCCAGGAGGAAAATTGCCAGAAATTTGGCTGCAACACTAGTCAGTACTTGAAATCCATTTTTTTCATTCAACAAATATTACTGAGCACCTATTATATGCCAGGTACTATTTGTGGTGGACAGAATGTAATAGTATACAAATAAGTAGACAGATAAAATAATTTCAAATTTTAATAAGTGACATAAAGGAAACAAATGTGGGTTTGAAATGGCTGGATGCAGTGGTCATGAAGGGCTTCATTGAGAAGATAGCATTTCAGCAAGAATCGGCTGTAAATATTGTGAAACCCATGACAGTTCTATTTATTCTGTGATGGGCAAATAAAGCACTTTCCCCTTATTATGAAAAGTACCAAGCAAGAGTAATTACTAGCAGTGCTCTCTGGAAGAGAAACGTTTCCTGTCCCATTACGGTCAGCCCCTTCCCTCCTAGTGATTTTTTGTAAAGTTCTTTGCCAGTGGGAGTGGGACTGGGGTGGGACTTAGACTTTGATGGTGAAATCTTAATGACCTTTCAAGGGCAAAGCTGATGACCCAATGGGCAAGGAGACACCTGTTTGGTGGTGGTGCTCTTATATTAGGGGCAAAGCAGATGTACAGTCCTTAGTTCATTCTAGCTTGTTGCCTGTCTTGGTGGCCAGAGCTGTTTCATGTTTGGGGCACAGAAAAGAAAACAGAAGGAAAAGAAAAGGAACAAAAAGAAAAAAAGGCTGATAATGCTTGGGAATGCCCCAGAAAGGCCCTTAGTAGAACTTGGAAATAGCTATTCTCTGAGTGTTTCTAAGTATGTTTGTGCATGTGCTTGCTAAGTATATATAAGTAACAGTGTCTTTAGCTGTCTTGGAGCAGGGCTTGACACCCAGTACACAAAAATGTTAGTGTCCTCTTCTCTCCTCCCCATTATAGAGGTAAAACTAACCAAAGAAAGTGATCTTCAATCAATCTATCCACTTCCTTGATCTTATGGGCAACCAGATCCATCACCAAGGTGATGAGAGTCACAACTGGGCATCAGTGGCATGGGCTAGTCACTGTTCAAAGTCATTGAAGCCTTAGCTGGCTTGGCTCAGTGGATAGAGCATCAGCCTGTGGAGTGGAGGCCCCAGGTTTGATACCAGTCAAAAGCACAAGCCCAGGTTGCAGGCTCGATCACCAGTAGGGGGTGTGCAGGAGGCAACCAATCAATGATTCTCTCTCATCATTGATGTTTCTCTCCCTTTCCCTTCCTCTCTGAAATCAATCTCCATATATAAAAGGCTAATATGCTCTAAGTGTCCCTCCCACCATCTGACCGGTTGCTATGATGCGCACTGACCACCAGGGGGCAGACACTCAATGCAGGAGCTGCTGAGCTGCAGTGACTTGGCAGTGGAGGTTCTCGGGTGATGCACCCCAAAACCAGAGAGGAAGGAGCCCGATTCCTTGTGGGACCACATGATTCCACTTCGACTGTGGGTTATGTTGTTGCTGGGGCACTGTCAGCACTGAATCTGGTTTACTGCACACTTGCATTTGTGTTCCACACCCTGTATGACAGCAATTTTGCAGAGTGCTCTCTCGCACTCCAGGACCTCTTGGGGGATGTTGGAGAGCTGGTTTTGGCCCGATCCTCGCAGGCCAGGCTGAGGGACCTTACCTGCTGGAGGGACCCTCATAACTCTGCAGATGCCAGGGAGGGACTGAGGGAGGTTGGCTCCAGGGCATGTCTGGCCCATCTCACACAGTCCGGTCCCACTGGCCACCTTCTAATTAATTTCCTTTCAATGTGCATGAATCCGTGCCCTGGGTCACTAGTAAAAAAAAAAATATATATATATATATATATATATTTTAAAAGTCATTGGAGGGGGATGGGCCCCCCTGCCGGGAACAGTTAGTCTTAGACTCAGATTTCTGCCTGGACCCTGACCTTATTTACACTGATGTAATCAGCCAATATTGGCCTAAACCTTAGAGATAGCACATTCCCAGCAGGCTTGGAGGTGGGGCGGTACTGTTGCCATCTCTATAAAGGGGGTTCAGCCAGGTGATGAGAGCTGTCCTGTGGCCTCTCCAGCTCAACATGGCTCGGGCACTGGGAACACTAGTTGCCCTGGGGCTGTTGGGCCTGTGCTGGTCTCTGGCCATTGCCCACCCTGTTACTTCGTGAGTAAAGCTGATGCTGGGGAAGGAGGACTGGGGTCTGGGCTAGAGCTGGACAGAGCCAGGTTTTAGGCCTGGGCAAGTTTGGGGTCAGGAGCTAAGAAAGACCTCTCTCTGCCTTCTCTCTAGGACTAGTGCCTCCGGGAGTGGAGCTGAAGGTGGGAATAGGAACCAGCTGGTCCCAGACATGCTTGGTGAGGCCCCGACTCCCTGAGTGTGTCTATTTGTCTGTGTCTCTGCATTTTATCATCTGACTGGTCTTTTACTTTGTCATCTCCCCACCTCCACCTCAGAACTCTGCTCAGATGGCTGGAGCTTTGATGCTACTACTCTGAGTGAAAATGGGACCATGCTGTTTTTTAAAGGTAGGAGAGGCTGGGGTTGGGGCATTTGAGACCTCAGACTTGGTCCCCTTCACCAAGGGTGTATCCACCTGTGGGAGATCTTAGGAATTACCTGAGAATATCGCCCACAGCTTCTCTGTAACTATCTCAGTAGACCAAGAACAAAAAGTTTTGGTCTCTCAGTGAGTGCATTTTTCAGGGGAGTACATGTGGACAGCTCACCACTGGGGCTCGGAGTTGATTTCAGAGAAGTGGAAGACCAGTTCCGTGGATGCCGCCTTTCGCCTTGGTCACGACAGTGTCTTCGTGATCAAGGTACTGCTGGGTCAAGGTCAGGGCTGGGCCAAGAAGTGCTGGAATCTACATGAGAGACTGTCCCCCAAGTGGCCCTGGCAAGCAGCCCTTACCAATAAGTTCCAGGTTTCCTCCCCCTGTGCCTTCCCTTCCTGAAAAAGCTCAGGCTAAGGCAGTATGTGCATGTGAGCTTGGAAGGTACTGTATCCAAGGCTATTTTTTAGTTTTGATTTTGGTCCAGACCTCTTTGCCACTCCTCACACTCTTGGCCATCCTTTCCTTCATGGCAATTTCTCCCCTTGGCTTCCATGACCCTGCATCTGGTCCTCTTCATATGGTGGCTAGGTTGTACACAACACAATTGCATGACAGATGAAACTCAGAGGTGAGTGATGGATAAAACCCAGCCTAGGGGGTGAGTGACAGATAAAATGCAGCCTAGGGGGTGAGTGACGGATGAACTCCAGCCTACTGTGCTCACCAAGTCACGTGCCCTGGCCCAGGCTGTGTCTGCTCAGAGGAAAGGGTATCTTCTCCTCACTTGCACAAAGGTGCTGTGAGGTTGGGGTGGGCCTCACTGGCAGCTTGGTTTTCCCTCCTGCTTCTTTTCCTGCTCTTTCTCAGGCTTCTTATCCTTAGTTAGTCCTCAAATGTTCCTCGGAGATCCATCCCAACTCTTCCATACGCTCTCCGTTGGTGATGTACACTAATGCCATGGCTCTGAGGAGGCTGTTGTGGACACCAGATCTGGATTTCTCCCTGGAGCTCCAGGCATGTCTTTCCAATTTCGTGGCAGACATCTTCAACTTACATGTTCCATACGTGCATCACTCAAACTAAACTTAGTATCTTTCTTACACAGGGACTCCCTCCTCCTATGTGTCCTATTTCAGTAAATGGCACCACCACATGCCGGTTGCTGCAAGCCAGGTGCATGTGGGTCTCAGGTCTGGCCCTTGGTTATCTTTTCAGGTTTATTTCCCATCCCACCATATTCACTGTACTAGACTCATGACACTACATGTATTTCTCTGAGCATGCTCTGTATATGCTACTCCGTTTGCTGGGGATACCCTTTTCACACTTGTCTACCTGGAAAATTCCTTCTCAGTTTTCAATTCTTGGCCCAAATGTGTCCTCCTCTGTGAAGTTTTCCAGGAATTCTCTAGGTAGATCAGGCATTCTCCCTATATTGCCAGTGCACTTCACATCCACCTTGGTGGCTGCATGGCTCGGATGGTGGATCTTTTCTGCACTTGTACAGGGAACTCCTTGAAGGCAGAGACAGAGCCTTGTCATGCCTTTACCCCCTATATCTATGGTCATTCTTGAATTAATAAATGAATGAATAAATAGATAAATGAACAAATGCATGTATACATGGATGGGTGATTACAGGGTCACTATTTTTGGATGTTTTCCAACACTAATGGTGTTACAAGTAAGTGTGCCATGGGAGTGTCCATTGTACAAAGCCAGATGTGTGTGTTATAGTAATAGTGATGGGTATGGGGACAGTCCATCTACAAATAGACTGGAAGTGTGTGGGGCTGCAGGAGGATATTGTGTAAGTGCAACAGATCGAAGATGCGGTGTGTAAATGCAGGATGGCAGTATGTGGGGAGCATAGTTCAATACAGAGTGCTTTTGTATGCAGGGGGACAAAGTCTGGGTGTACCCTCCTAAGGAGAAAGAGGAGGAATACCCAAAGTTGCTCCAAGATGAGTTTCCTGGAATCCCATCGCCAGTTGATGCAGCTGTGGAATGTCACCGTGGAGAATGCAACAGTGAGGGCATCCTCTTCTTCCAAGGTCAGTCCAGAATGAGAGAGGCTGGAGTAATGGTGGGTTGGTGGTGACAGAGGTAGTGGTAGGAACAGTGGTGGTGGTGGTGGATTCACTATATGGCTCCCCAAGGAAGGAACGAAATAGGTCAGTTAGGATCTAAAGGTCAAGTAGAGGAAGTTATCCTAAGGAAGGTAACTGGGTAAAATTCTACTAAAAATTCCTCATTGTTCCCCATGACCCTTCAGACAAATCTATGTTCCTTAGTCTTACTTACAAGGTTCTCCATGACCAAGTCCCTATTGACCCTCCAGCCTCGACTCTCATCATTCCCTTACCTTGAATATGAAGCTCCAGAAGCTCCATGCTGTTCCCTGTACACCCAATTTCCTTCGTGCTTCAGGCTTTCCTCTATCTGGAGTTCTGTCTCCTCCTCCTGTCTGCCTTATAACACCTGCATCAGATTTTAGTTTAAGTATCACCTCTGCGAATTTTCCCCTGACTCTTCCCACTGCCCTTGCTGAGCTGATCATGTGCACTTTGCTGTGGAATTTTACTGTATGATCATTCTCTTCAACTGTTTCCCTGCTGGGCTGTGAGCTTCATGTAGCCAGGACCATGTCTGGTCCACACTGGAACCCAGTACAAGCATAAAGGAGGGAACAGGCTGGCCTCACCGAATGCTTATTGATTGATTGGACAAAGGTAACCACACATGGTTCTGGGACTTGGCTACAAAAACCAAAAAGGAACGTGACTGGCCAGCTGTTTGGAACTGCTCCTCTGCCATTCGATGGATTGGCCGCTACTTCTGCTTCCGGGGTAACCAATTCCTACGCTTCAACCCTGTCACGGGAGAGGTGCTTCCGAAGTACCCTCTGGATGTCCGAGACTACTTTATGCCCTGCCCTGGCAGAGGTGAGAGAGCCCCAGCCCCTGGGACTCACTGGAATCTATCCATATGCCCAGCTCCCACCTTACCTTTGTGGTGTAAGACCTTGGTCCTTGCCCTAGCCCCATTTCTATTCTGGCTCTTCCCAGTTGTCCTCGTCTGGTGGAAGCCTACGCCCCATTAACCCCAATCATCTCTTCCACCTCAGATTTCATTTTGACCTCTGGCCTCTGTCTTTGTTTCCCCTTGCCTATTTTTACTCAAGGCCATGGACACAGGAACAGGACCGGCCATGGAAATGGTACCCACCATGGCTATAAGGAGGTACGCTGTCAACCAGATGTAGTCTTGTCTGCACTGCTGTCTGACAACCATGGTGCCACCTATGCCTTCAGTGGTAAGAGATATCCCTAAGTCCCCCATCTCGCCCCTCTGCATCTCTCACTTCTTTCATGTGTCTACCATCTCTGATACATTTCCTTCATTTTCACCACTATGTCCCTTACTTTGTTCCTCAGCTCCCATCCTTAGCATGTCTTTTTTCATTCCCCTTCTCCTCTGGTGCATATTGTTCAACTTGCCCCTCAATGCCTAGGCCTCTAACTTCTGCCACCCAGTCCCATCTACTCCCAGGCCTGTGACTCTCCTGACCTCTCTGGGTCCCTTTGACTCCTCATATTACCTTTGCCCTTGCATGTCTTGCTGGGTCCTCTGTTGCCCCCTGAGCTTATCTTCAGAAGCTCGATTTTTTTCCAGGTTCCCAGAAGCTCCTGTCCAGGCTTCTGGGAACAGCATTACCTGGGTATGAGATGTTCCAGTACCAAAAACTAGCCAAGAACTGTTGGGTCCCTCAGACCTTTAGCGATAGCTTCACTGGCCTGAGGAGGTTTCCCCTCTGAGTGGTCAGTAGAGAAACCACTCTCCAGACCAACAGCATTAATTGGTAAAAGCCATGTAATGATACCTTTGGATGCTCTGGGGTTAGTTAGGCAGGTAGTGACAGGTGTTGATCCACACTCAAGAACAGTTCCAAGAGAAAGAGTAAACACATTACACTCAGCCCAAGACACACGTATGATCAGATACAAATGTAAAATAGAAGTGAGAACATGGAGTAGTGAAAATCCTTTTTTGCTCCTAACCCCTGGGACAACAAATATGATCATATATGACTACCAAGCTATAATGAAAAAGACACAGTCACAAGATCATATCCCCACAACAGGAATGCATGCTGTAATAAGAACATACATCCATGATAAAACACACACCTGCAGTGAAAAATATAGACCTATACTGAGAATATATGCCAGAGTCAAAACACTTAAGTATCAGGAGAGCATGCAGCTATGGTGAGTGCATGGGACCACTGGGAAAACACACACACACACACACACACACACACACACACACACACACACACACAGAGGAAGAGAGAGATAGAGAGAAAACAGGGTCACAGGGACCACAAAGAGATGAAGAGAGATCATAGAACCTTAAGGCCATGTGACTATGAATAGAATGCAGCTGAACTCCTAAATCAAAAGTACAGTATTAGGTATGTTCCCCTAGGTTTCAGTCTCCATTTCCGGTTGGAACATGTATGAGAGGCAACTGATCAATGTTCTCTCTCTCTCTCTCTCTCTCTCTCTCTCTCTCTCTCTCTCTCTCTCTCTCAATCTATAAGAAAAGTATATCCTCAGGTGAGGATTTAAAAATTTATTTAAAAGAATGACAATTTTTTTGTGATGAGCTAGGTAATTAGTGATTCCTTTCTCTAAAATTAGGAAAAATTAGGGAAGGAATAAGTGTGTGTGTGTGTGTGTGTGTGTGTGTGTGTGTGTGTGTGTGTGTTTGGTAGGAATAGCAATCAGTTTAGACATATTGGGTTTTTGGTGTCTAGTGGCCCCAATTGGACAGGTCAAGTAGGCAGTTATGTTTGAGCCTAACATTTAAAGAAGAGTCCTACAGAGCTGAAGAGAACAGATTGAAAGTCATCAGCATGTAGATGAATATAAAGCCCTGGACTGGGTGAAATCACCAAGAGAGTGAGTGTAGAGAAGAGGGCCAAACTAGAGGATTCCAGTATGAGACATCAGCTGAAGAGAAGAATAGTCAACAAGACAAGAGGAACATGGGAGAGTCTGGTATCACAGGAGTCAAGATCTAAAAAAAGAGATTTAAAGAAGGGAGTTGTCAGCAGTCAAATGTTGCTGAGAGACAGAGTAAGAGAATGAACCATGGACCAGTAGATTTAGCAAGCTGGAGGATACTGGTGCCCTTGAACAATTTCAATAGAGGAGGGAAACAGAAGTGTAAGTGAAGTAGGTTGAGAAAGTAAAGGTAAATGAGAGCTTAGACAAGTCATTTAGTAAGTTGGTATGGGAAGGAGAAAAGAAAATTAGAGTGCTGCTCTGGCTACTCCCTCACTCTCCTACTATCTTCTCCCCTGGGATTAGAGAATATAGCCAGAGTGAGAACACTCCATGGAAGTTTGGAAGCTTGCTGAGGTGCTTCTCTTTTAACTTCTGGTCACTCTCTCCTTGTCTATAACATCTCTGCACATGGACATCTAAGATTTGTAGGAAGCCCCAACAAACCCTATGACATAGGCCTTACTGGGCAACTTGGCCACTTTTCTTTATTCTTGCCCTTCTGTCAGGCCCCCACTGACTCCAGTTCCAAGCAGGTCACAATGCCCAACTTTGCCAATCAAGTCCTTCTCTACTTCTTCTTATGTGTCTTCTTCCCTCTTGGCCTCTGGATGCATTCTCTCCTTCCTCTCAGGACCCCACACCTGTCACTTGCCTCTTCACTGCCTGACCTTTTACCACCAGCACTACAGGTGCCTTTGATACTCCACAGGGTCCCACTACTGGCGCCTGGACAGCAGCAAGGATGGGTGGCATAGCTGGCCCATTGTCCATCAGTGGCCCAAGGGTCCTTCAACAGTGGATGCTGCCTTTTCCTGGGATGAAAAACTCTATCTGGTCCAGGTATGTGTTAGGAGGCAGAGAGGCTTGAGGCAAAGACTGGGAGAATATCCAGCTCTATGCTGATTAACATCTCTTATCCTCCAGGGCACTCAGATCTATATCTTCCTGACGAAGGGAGGCTATACCCTAGTAGATGGATATCCAAAACGGCTGGAGAAGGAATTAGGGAGCCCTCCTGGGATCAGCCTTGCGGCTGTGGATGCAGCCTTTATCTGTCCTGGGTCTTCTCGCCTCCACGTCATGGCAGGTGAGGAGCATCTGGTGTTAAGGGGTGGCTTGTTCTACTACTTCTCCATAGCACGTATCACCATCAGGGCCTGAGAAGGGTTAGGTCAGGATCCTCATGATGTGGAAGCCATGTTATATCTGGTGCCTTCTTCCCAGGACAACAGCTGTGGTGGCTGGACATGAAGTTAGGAGCTCAAGCGACATGGACAGAGCTTCCTTGGCCGCATAAGAAGGTTGATGGGGCCCTGTGCATGGAAAAGTCACTTGGCCCCAATTCATGTTCTGCCAATGGCTCCGGCTTGTACCTCATCGATGGCCCCAATTTGTACTGCTACAGCAATGTGGAGGAACTGAGTGCAACCAAAGCCCTTCCCCAGCCCCAGAGAATGAACAGCCTCCTGGGCTGCAGTCACTGACAGGGCTTCTGATGTGAATCTGGCCCAGACCCTTCTCCCCATTTTATTTACAATAAAACCAGAGGACTTCTTGGCTTGAATCAAGGGGCCCTGGTTGTGGAACAATCTCATTTCCTTCTTTAAATTGAGAGGTAGTAACATTTCTTTTGAGGCTTTCTAGCTCAAATGAGGCTGTGGGAGGCAAGGAAGGGAAAGGCTGAGGGACAAACCTCATTTCTGCCCAGATGATCCTAAATCCAGATTCTAAACTGGCTTCTTTTGGACTATTACACAAAGAAGGAAACAGAGGACCACAAGTCCGAAAAGGAACTGGTATGCTTACATAACAAGTAAGAGGCAGTGCAGGGACTCTGACCCAGCCTGCTAATAACTGACCACAGCATGCCTCAAGGCATCAGGAAAATAGGGCCATGGGCAGATATTCATGTGCCAAATGGATTGGCTCATGGTTGCCATTTGAGGGCCATTTAAACCCTCAATTTGTGGTTTCAGGTGGTTCAGCTAGCACTGCACCAGAAAATGAGGCTTTCATTGCCACGAGTTAGATATAACAAAGGGAAGTTGAGGTGGAGAAACAGGGAGAGGCCAGATGTGTGTCAGAGGCAAGCTGGGAAGAGGAGAGGTGGAACCATTCAGGGACCTGGCACCATGAACACATTTGTAGAATACTGGGTGGTCCTGCTGGCTACCCTTTAGCCTCCATGAATGTAGGCCTAGATGGTACAGTGTTGGTAAAGGTTATAGTTGTTGATTCTTTTCTGATCATAAATGGGCCAAGACTTTAGTCTCCAAACTTACTGACAACCATTTGACTGGGGAGTGGGTCTGGACCACAGGTAAGACCCTTTTTCCTCCTCTACCTTTTCAAGCCAGCAGAGGTTAATTAGTTTGTTTTAGACTCAGAAAATGGCCTCAAACTCTAGCAGGGGACCCTTACTCTGACTTTTTATATCTTAGCCTCAATGACCTCATCCATAAAATGGGTGTAATACTACTCATATCCCAATGGCAAAGAATATCGACTCAAACCTATCCCTTGGATTCTGTCAGGAAGGGGCCCTGGAAGTAGACCCAAACTCTGGTCCATGGCCTCATCTGGTTTACAGTTAGCCCCTCCTGAACTGTGGCCCCTCACTTGTGGGTAGAATGGTACACCGACAAGCTCCACTGATACACTCGGCTTTACACTGGGAGGCCATGCCATAGAGTGGCTCCTGATAGGCACCAGGCTCCTCTGGTTCAGGAGAACTACCTAAGGGCCCTTCACCAGCCTTGATGAGTTGGGAGTGGGGACACCCGGGAATGAAACTAGGTCTCAGAGGTTCCACCCAGGATTTGAGGTTGGCTGAGCCTAGGAACAGAGGTTAGAGGCCAGGCACCAGGGCTATGGGGTCCACTGCCAAGAAGTATCTTGAGCTTTCCCCTTCATCCCTGATGGTGCCTGGATGGTTCTCCTCCTTCAGTCTAAGAGGTGAGGACAAAGCCCAAGTCTCAGATTTGGGCCTTATTCAGTCCATATACTACATTTGGGCCATTGCTGCATCATGCTAGGGAGTCTAGAGGTGTCTAAACACCTCTAGTGATCCAGCAGCTCTGGTACTCAAGATTAACTTCCTCCTCATAAGGGGGAGCAACGTCTCCTCTTTCTTCTCTTCTCCCACCTGCTCTGTTACAAGAAAGCCTCTAACTTGTCTCCAAAGAACTCCCATAAAAGGCTCAGTTCATGCTTCTTTCATCCACTCACTTAACACCTCCCATGTGCAGAGCACTGTGTCAGGTAATAGAGTAACAAGATGAATTGGACAATGCCTACTTTCAAGAATCTTCCACTCTATCACAGTCAGGAGGGGACTTCAGATAAATGCAATAAGTGAGCGAGACATTACGGTGGAAGTCTATATATACAAAGGAGAGCAGAGCCAGTAATACCTGGGCTGGAGAGTGGGTTAGGAAAGGCCCCATAGATGACATAACACCTGAGCTAAAATGTAAAAGATGAGTAGAATGTATGTAATTCCTTTAGCAAATATAAATTCTACCATGCCAGGGAGCGGTACAGGCAGAGAAGGCAACACAAGCAAAGAAAATCCAGGGGAGAAGAGGTAACAACTAGGGATGAATGAAGGGCTGGTGGGAGCGGAGGCCGGAAAAAGAGGCAGGGGCTTCTCAACTCATGGGTGTGTGTGTGTGTTCCATGTCAGGCTAGGAAGCATGGATTTTGTCTATCTTTGGGACAATGGAGACCTAGTGGGGGATTTTAGACAAGGATGATGTGATTCCTTTGACTCCTGCAGAGTGGATACTGGGTGAAAGCAGACAATAGTGGCTGTGAGAAGACCACTGAGGAGATTGATGCTGTAGTCCAGGTGGTAAATCATGAAGACCTGGATACTGGGTGGTGATCGAAATAAAGAGAAGTGAGCAGATTAAAAATATTGAGAAGACATAAGTCTGTAGGACTTGCTGATGGATTGGATAGGAGTTTGAAGGAGAGAAAGGAATTTCACCTCCAAACTGCTCCATGGCCCCTTTCCCCCTTCATCATTGTGTCTCTCTTTTTTAGTTAATCCTCACTATATATATATCTTTAAGTGATATATATATATATATATATATATATATATATATATATATATATATATATATAATTAGAGGCCCGGTGCATGAAATTCATGCATGGGGGGGTCCCCTCAGCCCAGCCTGCACCCTCTCCAATCTGGAACCCCTTGGGGGATGTCCAACTGCTGGTTTAGGCCCGATCACAATCCTGGACCACTGGCTCCTAATTGCTCACCTGCCTGCCTGGTCGCCCCTAACTACTCCCCTCCCCCCTCCCGCTGGCCTGGTTGCCCCCATCTGCCCCTCCCTGCTGGCCTGGTCACTCCTAACTGCCCCCCCCTCCCCGCCGGCCTGGTTGCTCCTAATTTCCCACCTCTGCCAGCCTGGTTGCCCCCAACTGCCCCCCCTCTGCCAGCCTGGTCTCCCCTAACTTCCCCCCCTGCTGGCCTGGTCACCCCTCACAGCCCCCCTTGCTGGCCTGGTTGCCCCACGCAGCCTGCTTGTTCAGTCATTTGGTCATCCCTCACTAACCCCCTGCCAGCTTGGTCATAGGCATCCATCTTGTGAGGGTCAATTTGCACATTACCCCTGTTTTAAAAAAATACATAATATATATACATATACATATATACATATATATATATATATATATATATATATATATATATATATATATATATATAAATTTCACATGAGTCCAGGCGATTTTAGAGTTTATTTACTTATTTATTTATTTTTAATATATTTTTATTGATTTCAGAGAGGAATGGAGAGAGAGAGAAAGAGAGAAACATCAATGATGAGAGAGAATCATTGATCGGCTGACTCCTGCCTGCCCCACACTAGGGATCAAGCCTGCAACCTGGGCATGTACTCTGACTGAGAATTGAACCATGACCTTCTGGTTCATAGGTTGATGCTCAACCACTGAGCCATGATGGCCAGGCTGAAGAATATTTTTTCCCATTGATTTTTAGAGAGTAGAAGGGAGGAAGGGAGGGAGGGAGAGAGAAACATTGATGTGAGAGACAAATCAATTGGTTGCCTCTTGCACGCATCCCTACTGGGCCAGGAATCAAACCAGCAACCCAAGTACATGCCCTTGACCAGTAATAGAACCTGTAACCCTTCAGTATGGGGATCGACACTGTAACCATCAGCTAACACGGACCAGGTCCATTGTGTTTCTTCTTGCCAGGCTTTCCATCGTGCCCTCTCGAATTCACTCCATGGTTAGTAAGCTTCTCTGCATTTTTTTCTATACTTTTCTATCTCTTTATCTCCAGCTTTAATTAAGATCAGGCAAAGCCCCAGGGCCCTCTTCCTTTCCATACACAGTGGCTGTCTCAATGGATGGGAAGCAGTATCAGCATTGGTATAACTTGACATGCGTCTGTACCATTTTTCTTCCTCTTTCTATGCAGGTTTAATGGCTCCTCCTTTGGCATCACACAGGTGAGCCACACCATTCTTATGGCCATCATCTGCCAACCTTGTGACTCTGTCTTCTCAATTGCTGAAGTACCCAATTACTTCAACCACCCAATTATTATGGCCCAATTCTGACCGCAGTCATCATTCACAATTGCTCTACCCGTGAAAAAATTCCAACATCTCACCTGTGATCATAACCTCTTATCCTTATTCTTCTGTCTCCCTCACTTCATTCTGGCTCTCCTGCTCTTTGACTTTATAGAGATGTTTCTTTTAAAAATATATATAAGTTTGTATTGATTTAAGAGGGGAAGGTAGAGGGAGAGAGAGATAGAAACATCAATAATGAGAGAGAATCATTGATCGGCTGCTTCTTGCCCACCCCACACTGGGGATCAGGCCCATAAACCGTGCATGTGCCCTGACCAGGAATCAAACCCTGACCTCCTGGTACATTAGTCAATGCTCAACAACTGAGTCACACTGTCCAGGCAATATAGAAATGTTTCATCTCTTTATTATCTCCCAGCTCTTCATTCCCTAAAAACCATTGTTTTTCCTACTCAGTTTGATAAGTTGATCATCTGAACAACTAATACTTTTATTTCTCTTTCCCCTTTAACTTCTGTTTAATCTGGCCATAGAAAAGAACAACAAAAACCAACTTCAAATCAGAGAAAGAGAGAATTTTAAAAGTCAGACATGTCTGAACTCCAATCCCAGCTAGGCCACTTCCTAACTTCGTAGATTATTTGAGAAAGCCTGAGTCTTGTGTGTGGTATATGTGTGTGTGTATATGCATGAGTGTATGCAAAATAGGAATGTGTATTGAATCAATCACTGTTCAGGAAGAATACAGAAATCACTGTAGACAGTTTAAGTAGAGAAGGACTAAATGGGAATGATTTGTTACAAAGCTTTGGGGGAGGTCTAGAGAAACGTAAGAGTTTGAAAAGCAGGGCTACTTAGAGACCAAGAAACGACCACTAATCTTGATTTAAAGGAGCAAAAGTGGGGAAATATCCAAAGAATAAGAAACTAGAATCTACAAGTCTGCACTGGCTGCTGATATGGCTGGAACTTGTATTGCTGATGCTGCTGGGACTGCCTCCATTTTTGCCACATCAGAAGCTGCTGTTGCCAGAGGCACTGCCAAAAAGCAGAACTTCTCCCTTCCTCGTGTGAAGGTTCCCATTAGTGGGACCCAACTGTAACAAAGCAATAAAGGAATCAGAGAAATGTGGTTTTCAGATTTCTAGCCCTTTGTACAGGGGAGATTATAGAAGAGTGGATGTGGGGATGAATACCAACATGCAACATCTGCCACATGTATTCATCATACTCTTGGTTGCAAGTGATAAGTCTCAATTCAAAATGTGTAAGCAAAAAGGAAATTTGACTTACGTGATTTCAGGCAGAAGTAATATAGGTATTAGTGATGTTATCAGGCATCTGTCTCTCTCCCTTAACTATGTTTCATTCTCAGGCAGGCTCGTTGTTCCTGGTGGCAAGGTGTCCACCAGGCTTATGTTCTACCAGCACCTCTATTTGCAGGAAAATTCCTGGATCTGATTTTCACCAGCTCAGATTTCATCATGTGCTCATCTCTGAATTGATCACTTTGATCTAATCATGGTTTAAAAGCCCAGCACTGAAGTGGATTGTGGGACTTGTGTGACATAGACTTCGACTGGGGAAGGAATGTGCCAAAAGAAAAATGAGGTGCTGTTACCAATAAAAAGGGAAATGGATGCTGCACAGATAACAAAACGGCAACATGTTCATGACAGGATATTTATCTTGCAGGTTTTTGTTCTGCATCCAATCCACCTTCCCTTCTTCAGCTAGACTGAAAATATTGATATCCCTAGGCATGAAATAGCTCAACCTTTTGTTGGCTTCCAGTTTATTACCTTATCTACACCTTTGTCCGCACCCCTATCTTTTTAGTCTATGAAGTTAAGGTATCCAATTCTCCTCATGAGTCCTTGATCCCACCTCCTCTCCTTGCCTCTAGCATCTCACTCCATCTGTCAGCTTCTATTTCTTTACTTTCAAATTCATCTTCTCTACTGGTACCCTTTTGTGGTGTATACTCATGTTCAAGTATATTTTTAAAAGACATACCCAGCCAGAATGTATCAGTTGGTTGAGTGTTATCCTGTGCACTGAAAGGTTGTCGGTTCGATTCCTGGTCAGGGCACATACTTGGGTTGCGGGTTGAAACCCTGTTTGGGGCATGTATGGAAAGCAACTGATTGATGTTACTCTCTCAGATCAATGTTTCTCTCTCTCTCCCCCTTCCTTTCTCTTTGCATGTCCTTGGGTAAGGGTTAAAAAAAACCCCACAAAACAAAAAACAAATAACCTAAATAAACCAGAATATTTAACTTCATACCACTTTTCAGCTACTGTCTATTCTTTCTTCTAAATTTCCCTATAGGGGGTTCTGCACTTACTTATTCTTCTTCCTCGTTTTCATTTGCTCAACTCATTGCATTGTGGCTTCTGCCTCCATTTTCTGCTGATACAGATCACATCATGAACGTCCATAACCTCCATGCCACAAAATTCAAAGGATACTTTTTTGCCTTGACCTTATTGGAAATCTTTGCTGCATTTGATGCTGCTGACCATTTTTGTCTCCTTGAAAATCTTTCCTCCCTTGGATATCTTCCATGACATTACTGTCTCCTGATTCTCTTCTTACTCCATTTCTTCTCAGCTTTCTTTTTGGCCTTCTTTTCCTCTGCTGGCTCCCCAAACACTGGCATTCCCAGAGTTTAGTCCTTTTCTCGCCCTCTATGCTCTTCCTGGGAATGTATTAGAATAGTCTTGAAGAAGGGTGTTGAGGAAGTCCTTGCCAGACCTGGCATCTGACTTATGAATTCCACTCTATATAATATGTAAGAAGATTTTACTCCTTATAAATTTTTCCAAATGATAACAACCACCCAGAATAAAGTTTATTAGATCAACTACAATAAAAATTACAATATCCAAGCAATGCTTATATATAGTGGTAGAAAATGCTGCCTTTGCTTCATTAAGTGTCTTTAGTGCTAATAGAGATGAGAGCTCTATTCTTCCATATATAGGTGACATGGATGCCAACTGCCTGGTGATGCATAAAGCCAGTGCTCTTGGTAAGTGACTCTCTGGATGGAATTGTTGCTTTTTTCTTTTTTAAAAATTGATTTCAGAGAGGAAGGGAGAGGGAGAGAGAGACAGAAACAACAATGATGAGAGAGAATCATCGACTGGCTGCCTCCTGTACAACCTCTACTGGGGATCGAGCCCACAACCCGGGCATGTGCCCTGACCGGGAATTGATCCAGTACCTTTCAGTCCACAGGCCGACACTCTATCCACTGAGCCAAACTGGCTAGGGCTGAAGTTGTTTCTAATTCAAGTTTTTCTTGATAGGACCGAGGTAATAATTTTTAAAAATTGTTGCCTGGAACCCACATTGTTAGAACCACACACAGTATCTGAGGTGGTTCATAGGCTGTTTGCTCCTAGGCCCTGGAGAGCATCAGAAGGGAGAAGAGATACATTAGTGAAAGGATGGATAAAGGGCACAGGTTGATTCCCCATTGAGCAGGAGGCTTTGCAGACATAGGAGATCAGGGATTCAGGAAGACTGTGTATGGGTCAAACTGCACCATGTGTGAACTGCACATTTTCCTTTGTGTATCTTAGCTAATTAGATGCCTATCCCCACCCTTATCATCATATCTGTGTGCCTCTGGTTACCTGAAGAGATTTCCCTGAATATTGCAGCCCTCCTGTCCAATGGACTGGGAAGACAAGTATTCTGGTGGGCTCTCTGTAAACTGATGATATTTCTGGATTTTTTTTTTTAATTGCTCAAGCAGAAGTCTGGAATTCATCCTTTCCTTCATACTTCCATAGCCAATCAATTGATCACTAATATCTGTGAATTCTACCTCCTGTTTATTAAACCTATGCAATTTTCTCCATCCCTACTCCCACAACTAGTCATCTCCCACCAACTCTACATCAACTGCTTCCTAACTGGTCCCCACACTGAGAGCCAATTTTGCTCTCTTCCTATCTATTCTCCACTTAGCAGCCAGTGAGCTTCTGAAATGCAAGGATGAACATGCCTCTCTTTGGCCTCAGACCCTTTGATGATTTTCCATTGCCCTTAAAATAAAGTCCAAACCCTTAGCAAACCCTTACAAGGCCCTCCTTGATTTGGCACATACTACCTTTTCAGTTCATCTTATGCCATTCTTCTCCACTGGCACCCATACTGGCCTTCTTGTGCTTCTCCTTTGACTTGGAATAATTTTCTCTTCTGGCTGACCTTCTCCTTTACCCCATTCCCCTCACATAAGTGCCAGTTCCTTATGGAAAGCCTTCCCAAACCTCTCCAGGCTAAATTTAGTTCACTCACATAGCATCCTGTATACCTCCTTCAGATACTCATCACAAATAGCTAAGATCTGGAAATAGCCCAAGTACCTATCAGTAGATGAATGGATAAAAAAGCTATTGCACATTGATACTATGGAATACTATGCAGCTGTAAAAAGAGGGATCTCTTACCTTTTGGAACAGCATGGATGAACCTATTATGCTAAGTAGAAATAAGCCAATCTGAGAAAGACAGGTATCACATGCTCTCACTTAATTTGTGGAATCTAATGAACAAAACGAATTGACCAACAAATTAAGACCTGAAGCACAGGGGCATGGAACAGACTGACATACCTTTATGTGGGGTTAGGGGGATGAGAAGAGATAAACCAAAGGACATATATACTTACTAGAGGACCGGTACACACAATTCTTGCACGGGGTGGGGGGGAATCTCTCAGCCCGACCTGTGCCCTCTTGCAATCTGGGACACCTTGGGGGATGTCTGACTGCCTCTCACAATCCAGGACTGCTCACCCCTAACTGCTCGTCTGCCTGCCTGCTCGCCCCTAATCACTTGCCTGCCTGCCTGCTCGCCCCAAACTGCTCGCCTGCCGGCTTGCTCAGTGCCCATCATAGCGACTGGTCATTCCCATTGTTCTGCCTTAACGGTCGCTTAGGCTTTTATATATATAGATATGCATAGCCCGTGAACATGGGCAACAGAGTAGTGAAGACCTGGGAAGGGAAGGGAAGTAAGGGGGGGGGGAGTGGGAGATATCTGTTATGCTATCAACAATAAAAATGTATTTTAAAAAAAGATACTCATCACATTTCTAATCACATGTTTAATGTCTTTCCCATTATTCAAGCTTTAAGAAGGTAGAAACGCAATCTTGTTTCTTTATGTGTTCCTAGCACCAAGGACAGTGCCTCACACATAATAATTATTTGTTGAAAGAGAATGAATGAATAAGGACAACTTTCTTTTTCTGGGTAACTCTTATTCACCTATCAAGGACCAAGGCCAGATGTTATATCCTCCAGGTTGGGTTACAGTCAAATCTGATACATCTTTGGATCCCTAGGGCCTAGTGTGGAACTTGGTACATGATTCATATATCATAGATATTTGTCAAATAACAATAAACTCTTGGCCAGGAGTTGATAATTGTTGAAACTAAGTGATGGGCATATGAGGAGGGTTCAATACACTGTTCTTTCTCCTTTCATCTATATTTTTAATTTTTCCCATAATAAAAAGTGAAAACATTTATATTCACCTAAAGTCAAGCGAAAGTGTAGTCAAAGAGGATCTTGAGGTTTTTGGCTGAAGCAAACCAGTAGACAGTGGTGCGGTTCACTGGGGTGGATGAAGTGGGGCTGCATCCAGACTCGAATGTGTATGTGCATGGGCTATCTTGGAGAGGGTTCCTTTTCACTCCAGTGAAAGTTCTTCAAAAGTCAATAACGGGGATGAAAGAATAAATTTTGATTTCAACACCTTTAGTTTTAATTACTCGAGGGCTTCTCCAGTCAGCTGTGCAATAGTTAGCAGCTACAATAAATCAAAACCTCTGCCTTAAACAATGAGCTATGAGAGGGTTTCTGGATGGTAACCTTCCCCCTCATGGTCTTCCATGGCCTGTGGGACACTGATCTGACTGACCACCAGGAACTGTCCTGCAGTAGATACTGTGCACCACCAATGCTTTCCTTCACACTTCTCATCCACACTCTTCCCTTCTTCTTTACCGCTCTTATATTTCTATTGGGGAGCGATTTATTGACATCAGCCAGGCCTCGGTGGGTGTCCCGGCTTTATGTTCAGCAGCAGACAGGGTGTCAAGAAAATTCTGGTTCCCTTTTGACTTCACCACCTTCTGACTGCAAGTCGCTTGACCGTTCTGAATCTCAAATGTTGCCTCTGAAAAATAAGGGTAACAATCGTGGCGAATTCACAGGGCTGACGCGAGGATGCACGCACGCAAAGGGTTCAACACTGAGCCTGGCACAGTGTGAGCGGTCGATAAACAGGAGCTATAATTATCGCCAGCGCCGCGTCCTCCTCAGCTCTTCACCTGGACACTGGGAAAGCTGCCGCAGGAGAGGAGCAGGCTGCCCTCCGCCACCGCCGCCGGCCCCTGCCTGGTGGGTGCGTGGCCCCGCGGGGGCGCGGGGAGGGTCCCGCGGGCGCGCAGGGCCAGGGTGGAGGGTGGCGCCGGCCGGGCAGGATTGGCATAGGCGGGGGCTGCGCTGTGGGACCCGGGAACCGCGCGCAGGGTTGGCGGCTGGCGCGGGGGTGGGGCCGTGGGCTCACCGAGGCCGGAGGGTCGCGCTGGGTGGGACCCTCAGGACGCCGCGGCCAGAACCACCCCGAAGAGCTTGCGCCGGTGCCGGCTAAGATGGCGCCCCTCCCCGCGCGCGCCCGCCCCCCGCGCGCCCCCGCTCCGGGCGCAGCCCCGCGGCCCGCGCGTTCCTGGGCGGGGGATGTTGTGATGGAGAAGCCACCGCGGAGCCGGAGTCCCGCAGCCTGAGCCACCTCCGCCACCTGGGCCTGGGGCCTCCCCACGCAGGTAGGAGCTGCCCCGGCCCGGGCCCAGCCCCGGCGGCCAGATCCCGACCCCCAGCGCCCCGCGGACCCGCAGCACCTTTCCCATGGCGTCCCGGGTCCCCCGGCCCGGCCCGGCCCATCCCCGCGGGCAGTGCTTTCTCCGTGCGCATTCCCACTATCTCCGGTCCTCCTGATAGATTCTACTTCGGTCTTCACACCGTCCCTCCCCGACCTGTACCTCCTGCCCCTGCGGGATGAATAGGGGGCGAGAATGGGGGACGCGAAGGGAGGGACGGTGGGGGATGGGACGTGGGGGGAGGGGAGGTCAAGGGCTGGGAAGGGGAGGTGCAGCGAGGTAGGCAGAGGCCGCGGGTTTTCCTGCAGTGTCCCAGGCCTGGAATCTGTCAGGCCGCATTCTGTCGCTCTCAGCGACCGAGCAGCGTGCCCTGGGGCCGGCTGTGTCCCCAGCTCGTCCAGGAGGCCTAGCACTCACAGGGCCACTCATTAGGAGCGGTTTTCCCACAGCCAATTCAGAGGTTATTCCGAAGCTATTTTGATTCTGCCTGTGCGTTTTTGCATTCCCAGACCCTCCATCATAGTTCCAGCCCTCTCCACTCTTTAAAGCCAAAACCTTGTCTACAATTGCTGTGTTCATTGCCTCACTTCCCATTCATTCTTAAAGCCAATTTACTGGGTCTTCTGTGTCACTCACCCACTGAAACTGCTCAAGCCAAGGTCACTGGAGACCTCCATGTGGCTAACTCCAGTGGGCACTCTCCTTCACCTTTTCATAGTATTCACTCAGTGGCGTGTGTCAACTCTCCTTGAAGCGTTTTCCTGGTTTCTCTCCTGGCATTGTTGGCTTCTTCTCAATCTCATTTGCTACCTCTTTCCTCTTCTTTTAGATGTTGGCGAGGCTCTTCTTTCTGTCCTGAGCTATCTTCTCTCATTCTGCACTTTCTCCTTCGGCATTTCATTCATTCCCAAGGCTTCATACACACATGCTGAAGATCCCCACATTTATATATCTGGCCTAGACCTCTTTCCTGAACTGCAGATTCAATATCCAACTGTACTCAGGATCTCCGCTTGGAAGTCCCAACAGGAATTCCAAACCTATAGATCCATGCTGAATTAATTATCTTCCCCGTGTTCCCTCTCTACCTTTCTTCCAAGTCTGTTGTTCCTTTAACTCTCTGAAATGGCTACTTTCTAATCAGTTAGTTACCCAGGCTAGAATCCTGGGCAACAGTCTATCTAGGTTAACCTCTACTTCCTCACCTTCTACATCTAATGTCACCAAGTTCTGTCACATCCATTACCTAAATATTTTCAAATCCATTAATTTCTCTCCACCCCCACTGCTACCAAACTTAATCTAGGTTACAACCATTTTTTCCCTTGGCTAGCTACTCTAATAGCATACCTCCCCTCCTTAAAAAAAAAAAAAAAAGCATCCATCTGATCATTTATTCATTCAACAAATGCTATTTGAGCACCTAATATATACCAGGCATTGTATTGGGCACTGAAGATGTAATTATGAGCAGAATAGACCGGTCCTTGTCCCATGGAGCTGAAAATCTATAGGAAGGGGGAATCAGAAAAGAATAAAATTACAGATTTAATAGATATCACGAAGGAAAGGTAGATGGTGCTTTGGGAACACACAAGAGCATAAGCTAAAGTGGACTTGGGGGTAGGAAGAAAGGGTCAAGGAAGACAAGACGTCTCTGAGAACATGACATTTGAACTGAGATGTAAAGGATGAGTAAGAGGCCGAGAGGGTAGGGGAAGGAGGTTCTAAGCAGAGGTGAAATCACATGCAAACACCCTGTGGAAAGAGACAATATGATGTTTTTGAGGAATTAAAAAAGGCCAAGGAGGCTGGAGAACAGAGTGCCAAAGTTGGAGAGGAAGGCAGGGGCCAGACCGAGCAGGACAATTGAGACCATGTTATAAATTTTGGTCTAAAGGTCTTTGTTCTTGATGCAGATTGTTGATGGTAGTGGATGTGGAAAGTAGATCAAATCAAGAAATGTTTTCAGAGAGAAAATTGTCAGTACCTAGGGATGGATTGAATATGGGGAGTGATGGAGAAGGTAGTGTTAAGGATGGTTGACACTCCCTACTCAGGATGGTTGATCATATCATTCCATGAGCCAGTTAGGGGGTGGGCAAGAGAAACATGAGTGGGCATGTTAGTCTGAGAAGCTTTTGAGACATCCAAGTGGAGATGTTGAGTAGAAAGATATGTATAAGTCTGGAGCTCAGTCGAGGGATCTGATGGAGGGGAAACCATTGGTATATAGAATGTAACTGAGGCTATGGGCACGAATGAATACCTATATCGAATGGTAGGTGAGAAAGACAGAAGGGCATAAGGACAACATGGGAAACTCCCAACTGGTAGAGGAAGATGAGCCAGCAAAGGGGTCTGAGAAGCCACCAGATAGAAACTGGAGTGTAGGAAGGACACCAGGAGACGTAGCATGTAGAAGCCATGGATGAAAGTTGGATGAGAGGCCCATGGTGTCAAATGTGCAGAACGTGCAACCCAGATGAAGACTGTGAGTGTTGGATCAGTGACCTAGGGGCCATGTTGACCTTGGTAAGAGCTACTACTGAGGTGTGTCGGGAGTGGAAGCAAGATTGAAAACGATTAAGAAGTGAGTGTGAGGTGAGAAAATGTCCGTTGGGGAATGTGCGGAAGAGAGAGAGCAGCAAGTGGCACTGGAGGAAGGAGTGTTGAGTAAAAAAAGAGTGTGTGTGTGTGTTTATTTTAAGCTGGGAGATAGTATATCCCATTGAGAAGGAGAGATTGATTATATAGAAAAGAAAATGGGGTGCTCGCTTCGGCAGCACATATACTAAAATTGGAACGATACAGAGAAGATTAGCATGGCCCCTGCGCAAGGATGACAGGCAAATTCGTGAAGCGTTCCGTATTTAAAAAAAGAAAAAAAAAAGAAAAGAAAATGGGTAAGCAGTGGTATAAAATTCCTGGAAAGGCATGAAAGGAAGGAACTAAATGGTAGGTGAAGCAGTGGTTTTAGGAAGGAGAGAAAAGGATAAGTTCTGAAGTCAGCAAGTCTGTATGTTCGAGGACATTCCCGACTGATGGCTTCCATTTCCTCTGTGAATTAGGAGTGGGTGGTCATCCTCTGAGAGGGTGGGTGGTGCAGGGGGTGGTCAAAGGAGAGTTGTGTTCTTGTCTTAGCTAAAAAGTCCCTTTCTCAGGAAGGTCTTTGCTGATGTCTAGGCTAGAGTAAGCCTCAGACTGCTACAGTGTCCTGTTCTTCCCCCATCATATTACTCAGTCATGTATTCAACAAATAGGGAGTGCTTTTAGGTGCCATGTACCAGTCTACATACTGGCATTACATTTTATTGTAACGACCTGTTCAATGACTATTTCACCACTAGATTGTGAGTTCCACTGGGGAGGAACCATTTCTTTATTATTCCTCACTCTCCCCCTTGCCATGCAAAGTGCCTGGCATAAGCTACCAGGTTAGAAGACCCTTGACCTTGAGCAGGATATCACCCCCCTCCCCCTCATAGTCTGATATCAGTTTCTTCAGATCTAGTGGCCTCTCTTAATTTCTGCCCTGAATTCTTTGCCCAACTCCCTGCCTTGAGCCAGAATCCATTCGGCTCTTTCTGTCCTTCAGGGGGATCCAGGTATGGATGACCCCAATGAGAGGGAGAGGTTGGGTCTGGAAGATACTGGGCAGCTGGTCATCCTTTGATCTCAAAGGCAGTGTGATCACCATCACCTCAGAACTTCCCCATTCCTCCCCCAGTACTTTCTGCCCTGCTGGCCAGAGATGGACAAGGCTGCCCTGAAGTCAGCCAGGCTCTTTGCCGTCCCAGCCTCACAGTGCATGTACCCTTCCCAGATCACACTTCCAAGTGCTAAGGAGCTTGGTCCCAGCCTGACCTCTGCAACACCCAGCTCCATACGCCACTGCCTTAGGGAAGCACTCTGCATGAGCTTGCCAGAGTCGTGGCTCTCCCACCTCCTGAAACTCATGGAGATGGCACTCTTGAACAGCATAAGAGCCAGGATGTCAGTTTAAGTAAACCACCTTGCTCCTTTTCCCCCTAGGTCTCAGCCCACACCTATCCTGCACCCCAGACCCCTCTTACTCCCTTCTCAGGGACTCTTTACCATTCTCCAGCACCCTCTCTTCACTCCCACTGCCCATCCTCAGCCCATGGGGCCACACAAGCCTATCTTAGTGTCTCTTTCCAAAGAGTTTCAAGCTTCCCAGTGTCTCTCACCCTGTCTGCCCCACCCATCTTCCCTTCCTTCCACACTGTGGGCCAACTATGTGGCAGATGCACGGTGGACTCTCATTGTGAGTGGGAAGGTGAAGTTGAGCAAGACGTGGTCTCTGATGTGCTGGTAGGATGCAGTATTGGGTATTGTGAGACACAAAGGAGGGAATGGTCACTTAAGGATGGGGAGAGAGGACTGAACAAGAATAGACTTACTGCTGGGTGTGCTGTGGCTGACGGGTTCCATTCCAGTGCGACAGCAGCCCCACGGCCACCACACTGACTGACTGATGGTGGCTGTCAGTTTCAGGTCTTGGAGACAAGCATGGGGGAAAAAAAAAGAATAGACTTACTGCCCTAGCTGATTTGGCTCAGTGGATAGAACGTTGGCCTACGGACTGAAGGGTCTCAGGTTCGATTCCAGTCAAGGGCACGTGCCTGGGTTGCAGGCTTGATCCCCAGTAGGGTGTGCAGGAGGCAGCCGATCAATGATTCTCTCTCATTGATGTTTCTATCTCTCTCCCCCTCTCCCTTCCTCTCTGAAACCAATAAAAATATATTTTAAAAAAAGAAATAGATTTACTGCTTCGAAGCTATGACCACTGAGCCACGTTTTGAAACATGAAGCAGAGTTTCTCATGAGGGGAGCTAGAATTCCAAGCTGAGGGCAAACAAAGAGCCCCCGCTGTGAGAGTGTGGCATGTTCTAGAGCCCACCATACTTCCCGTGGCTCGAGTGTAAGGTGTGAAGGAGGCAGGGCGGAGGAGGTCCAAGGGGTCATTGGGATTGGCTCAGGAGGCTTTTGGTGTACTGCTAATGAGCATGGGTGTTTTATCCTAAAGGCAGGGGTAAGCCATCTTCTTTTTCGAACCGGGGAATTACACAATTCGTTTCCATTTTTGGAAGATTGCTGTGGTTTTGGGTAGCGGCAGAGCTGTTTATTTTTCTCATTGCCCAGGTGGAGCCACACGGAGCAGACCAGCAGTTCCACGTGAGGCAGACAGAGACAGGAGCCTTTCCCATTTATCTCACAGATGCGTGCATAGCATTGTGCTAGGGTCTGAGGAGCCAGAAGGCACAGAAAGGCGAGCTACGGCTCCTGCCTCAGGACCACCACACCTGAGAGATGGCAGAGCCTTGCTCGGCAGCCTAAACACCTCTCCTCGCTGTGCTTGGAGCTGAGAGCCATACTGAGGTGGCAGAGAACTGGGGCAGAGGGTCAGGGAGTGAAAGGATTTCTTAGCGGGGAACAGGGAGACAGAGAACTCTCAGGTGAGAAATGAAGGAGATGGAACTGTACAGTGGGAGTCAGAGAGAAAGGTGGCGTGTGAGGGGCAGTCAGTGAGGGAGAGTTGTGTTGGGGAAAGGGTCAAGTAGGAAGAGAGAACTCTAAGAGTGTTAGGGAAGTAAGAGTGTCATGCTAGGGGCTGTCGACAAGGGACAGGAAGAGAAAGAATTGCGAAGTGGTTGGTCAGGAGGCATGGACTGTGATGTGGGGGGCTAATAGGGGGTGAGCACTTTGTAGTGGTGGTCAGGGAAGGAGAGTAGCCCAGTAGTGGAAGGTCAGGGAAAATGGGGAGGGTGGGGTCACTGGGGTGATGGGGCTGGAAGGAAAGGTAAGTGGAGAAGGTGATCCGTGAATGGCTTGGGAGGAGGGGTCCGACGGGTCAGGATACATGGGCTGTCACTGCGGAACAGGAGGTTCCCTCGGCAGAAGGGCAGGCAGAGTTTGGTTGGGGCACCATGAGCACTGGTTGAGACGCAGAAACAATCAGAGTGTGCTTTCTGAAACTGGCAGTGGAGATGCTAAAAGGAGGCCTGGAGGAGATGGGAGGGCACATTCCAACATTAATTCTGCAACTGTGTATTGAGTTCCTCTTCTGTGCCAGGACTGTGTTAGCTCTAGGAAAACTGCATTGGAAAAAAAAAAAAAAAAAGACAAAATCCTCACAGTATGGAACTGAAATTATTGTCATGAGGAGACAATGAGTTATAAAAAGCAATAATAGCCCTGGTCAGTGTGGCTCAGTTGGTTGGAGCGTAGTCCTCTACACCAGAAGGTGGTGGATTCCATTCCTGGTCAGGGCACATAGCCAGGTTATGGAATTAATCCCCCATTGGAGTGCATGTGTGAGGCAACAAATAAATTTCTCGCTCACATCCATGTTTGTTTGTTGTTTTTTTTTCTTTTTCTCCCTTCCTCTCTATAAAATCAATTTAAAAAATAAAATTTAAAAAGCAATAATAATAATAATAATATCTTGTCAGATGGTGTTAGTTACTAGGGAAGATTTGGGGATTGCTGAGAGGGGGCATAGTGACCTGCAGTTTTTTGTGTTTTTTTAAAAAATATGTTTTTATTAATTTTTTTAGAGAGAAAGGAAGGGAGAGGGCTAGAGAGATAGAAACATACAGCAGCTACCTCCTGCATGCCACCTACTGGAGACTGAGCCTGCAACCTGGGCATGTGCCCTGACCGGGAATCCAACCGTGACCTTCTGGTTCATAGGTCAACGCTCAACCACTGAGCCACGCTGGCTAGGCAGACCTGCAGTTTTAAGAGTATTCAGAAAGGTCTCACTGAGAAGGTGACATTTGGGCAAAGACCTGAAGGGTTGGAGGGTCCAGTTCAAAGGTTCCTGCTGTGACCCAGGCTTGGGTTAAAGGGGCTAGTGGGGGGACCGGTGCCTGAAGTGAGATACTTTATAGAAAGACTCACCAAAACACAGTGTCAACTGACCAAAGGAGCCATGAATTGGAGCTGAGGCTCTTCCTTTGGGATCTGCCTTCCCTGGGCCCTGCTCTGCCCTGCCCTGTGGGCTGGGTCTGCAGCTCTTTCTTTCCTGACCTCACAGTCCCTATAGGGAGCAGGCTTGGGGGCTGGTTGAGCCCAGTGATGTATGATGATAGGAACGCATCCTGGGGAGCTCAGAGGTGGGACTGTGGATGGCAGTGTGGCAGGAGGAAGGGGGGCAGTCAGTGTCCAGAGTTCAGAACACATGAGCCAGGCCCACACCAGCTATGTCCCTGGCACAGTGCGCCCCAGTTGGATGAGCTGGGGGTGGGGATGCACAGAGAGCCATTGTGTGAAGCCTCTGCTGTTGGAATTGAGGGAAAGGCAGAGGTCGGCTGTGCTCTCCGGGGAAGTCGGGATTTGTGGATGGGGTGGACTTTGGGCCTGGGCCTAGTCTGGGAGAGGGGTGGTGGAGGACAGGAGTTAAGCTCAGTCATGCATATGGGAGAATAGCTCACACACAGAGCGGTGTGTGCTGGCCTGCTGAGAGTAAGGGAGAGGAGGAGCTGCGGGGCACATCCCTGGGGCAGAGGCAGGGATGCTGCTATCCTGACCTAGAGGCTAAACGTGGTCTTCCCTTTCCCCCCAACCCCCACCCTGCCCTGCAGGATCTGCCAAGGCCATGTCTGTTCCATCATCACTGAGCCAGTCGGCCATTAATGCCAACAGCCACGGAGGCCCAGCCCTGAGCCTACCCCTGCCCCTGCACGCTGCCCACAACCAGCTGCTCAACGCCAAGCTGCAGGTCACGGCCGTGGGACCCAAAGACCTGCGCAGTGCCATGGGGGAGGGCGGTGGGCCTGAGCCGGGCCCAGCCAATGCCAAGTGGCTAAAGGAGGGCCAGAACCAGCTTCGGCGGGCTGCCACGGCCCACCGTGACCAGAACCGAAATGTGACCTTGACCCTGGCAGAGGAGGCCAGCCAGGAACCTGAAACGGCACCCTTGGGCCCCAAAGGCCTGCTGCACCTGTACTCTGAGCTGGAGCTTTCTGCCCACAATGCGGCCAACCGAGGGCTCCGAGGACCTGACCTGATCATTAGCTCCCAAGATCAGGGGCCAGACGAGGGAGAGGAGAAGGCAGCGGGGGAAGCAGAGGAGGAGGAGGACGAGGAAGAGGACGAAGAGGAGGAGGAGGACTTGTCTTCTCCCCCAGGGCTGCCCGAGCCCCTGGAGAGTGTGGAGGAGCCCCCTGCTTCCCAGGCCCTGGTAGACGGCCCCCGGGAGCACAGCAAGAGCGCCAGCCTCCTGTTTGGCATGCGGAACAGTGCAGCCAGTGACGAGGACTCAAGCTGGGCTACCTTATCCCAGGGCAGCCCCTCCTATGGCTCCCCGGAGGACACAGGTACCTTGTGGAGGCTGATACGGGGAATGTGGGAGGGCAAGAGGGCAGAGGGTAGGCTTCTCCATACAGAGGCCAGGGCCAGCCTGGGGGTGAGTCCTCGGTCCACAGCAGGCCATGCCAAGGTTTTCCTGAAGGAAGCCATTCCCGCCTCAGAGCTTGACCACGTTTTGACCAGTCCATCCGTCATGCACCCCTGACGGAGAGCGGAGCAGGTCTATTTATGGGGCATTTACCAGGTACTGGCCCCGTGCTCAGCTCTGTCGTATTTAACCTTCACAATGCTGTGAGATCAATACTATTTTGTGCCCATATTACAGATGACACAACGAGGCCTGAAGAGATTTAGTAGCTTTCCTAAAATCCCAGGGAGTCTGAGATCACAGTAGAACTGAGATCTAAACCAGGTCTGAGTCCAGACCTGAGCTCTGGGCGCTGTGTTAGCCTGCCATCAATGCACACAGCGCAAGGAACCGAGGCGCCTTGGGCCAGACTTTGACATGCTTGGGAGGGAGCAGCAGCACCTCTCCACAGAGGTGTATTGTAAAAATGGGGTAGCATTGTGTGCAACACACTGGGCATTGCATGGATCCTGTTTTGAATCCTTTGTATCTGGAATAGAATATTTACTAAGTTAGGAAGAATAAATATATACGTCTTTGGGGGTGTCGGGGAGAGGAAGAATAGATATTCAGATTCCAAGGATTGATCATTAAATGTGTCTCTTGGAAGTAAGTTGAGTCTCCACATTTGCTGATATCACATTTGTGGAGATGCAGACAGAGCTGAGAGCACAGGGCAGAGTTAGTGAGCTGTAGCTACAAGCTGGGCATGTGGAGGATGGGGGTGTAGGTAAAGATCAGGAAAGACTCCCCTGCATCAGGCAGCAGGCACTATACCCAGACTCCAAACTGTGGAACCTTTGCAGGAAGCATGTGGTTCTGATGGACCAAGGGCAGCACACTGTACTCTTTTAAAACTCTTGTTATGGACACTTTCAAACATATACAAAAGCAGAGGGAATAGAATAACAAACCTGATTTACCTAGGACCCAGTTTCAACAGTTATCAACACCTGCCTAGTCTTGCCACATCTGTACGCCCACCTTCTCCTGGGCCGCAGCCTAGGTTATTTTGAAGTAAACATTTCATCCATAAATGTTTGCCTATCCATTGTTTTAAATTTTATCCTCACTCCATATTTTTTTTCATTGGTTTTTAGAGAGAGTAGAAGGGAGGAAGGAGGCGGGGTGGGAGGGGAATGGGGGGAGAGAGAAACATCAATTGGTTGCCTCCTGCACTGGGCTGTGGATTGAACCAGCAACTGAGATATATGCCTTTGACCGGGAACCGAACCCGTCCCGCGGCTGATGCTCTAACCACTGAGAAACCGGCCAGGGCAGCACATACATTTCTAACAGATGTAACTCTATTTTATTTATTTTTAAAATATATTTTTATTGATTTCAGAGAGGAAGGGGGAGATAAAAAACATCAATGTTGAGAGAGAATCATTGATCTGCTGCCTTCTGCATCCCCCACACTGGGCACTGAGCCTGCAACCTGGGTATGTGCCCTGACCGGGAATCAAACCGTGACCCCCTGGTTCACAAGTTGACTCTCAATCACTGAGCCATCCTGGCCGAGCAAGATAAAACTCTTTTTAAAAATTCACAATACCGTTATCAAGTCTACAAAAATGTAGCAATAATCACTTAATATCATCAAATATTCAGTCAATGTTCACATTTTCCCAGTTGTCTAATAAATGTCCTCCCTGCCTTTTAAAACACTTATTGTTTGAATCAACATCCAAATATTGATATTGACCTTTTGATGGTTGATATGTCTCTTGGTTTCTTTTGATCTATACACGATCCCTCCACCGCTCTGTCTTCACTTTTGCCTGCCGTTTTTAATGGAAGCCGCGGTGGTGCTTGCCCTGGTTTTTGCATGGTCGGACTTGCACATCCTCTCTCTTGGTGGTGCTGAACATGTTCCCTTCCCCTGAGGTTGCCAGGAATTGGTAGTGAGTTCTAGAGCCAGGCTCAGACTCAGATTTGAGAGTGTTTTTGCAAGAACATCTTATAGGTGCCACTGAGTCCTTCTTTATCAAAGGCAATGTCTGATTGCCTCTCTCCTCTGTGATGTGGCCTTCGATGGTCATTGCTTGGACCCCCTTTAAAGGGAACAGCTGCTCTTCCAGTCCAGCTTGTTGTTTATAGGGTTGGGTTTGGGAAAATGTAGTCTCAAGGGAGCCATTTCATGTACCTTTTCAAGGGAAAAGGAAAACTAGATATTGATGTGAACTATCTCAATTTCTAAATGTTAACAGTCAATTCTGTTGTTTTTTTGTTGTTGTTTATTAAAAACACCTTGCAGGCCACACAAAATTGCTCTGAGGCTTGCACCCATCTGCAGGTTGCTGGTTTGCAACTTCTGCCCCAAGGGTGGGAGTCAGGCCAAATAATGGAGAGGGCTTGATTGCTCAGGGATCCTTGGATGGTTACTGTGGTAGCCACACCTATGAACCTTCTGGGAGTAGGAGGATAGAACTGCTGGAGACCTGGGAAGGGTATCTAGGCATGGGCAGTGACCTTAGCAAGGGCATTGGCGTGGCAGGAGGAAAGTCAAGGATCCCACTCCGGTGGAGGCTGTGGAAATTGAGGGTAGCTATGTGGGGCCAGCCCAGGGAAGGGCCTACTGTTTTGTGATTGTGTTGCTATAAGCATGAAAGCCACAGAGCAGTTCTAGACTCCTGTAGGAATGGGCTAGAATTGAGCAAAAATTATTTCTCCTTCCCACTTTAGTATCTCCACAAAGTTGTTGATTGATTGCATAAGTGAATGAATGAATGATGAATGAATGAATGCACTCGACTACCTGCGTGGGGTGCATACTCTGTGCCAGGCCTTGTCCTGAAGGCTGGAAATGCAGACTGCAGGGGACAGGTGTTCCTGCCCTCATACACTCCCAGTCTAGTGGGGAGACAGAAGTACAAAGTTAGAATCAGCATGATGCTCTGCGATGGGGCAGTGCAGGAGAGGCATCTAACGCTGCCTGTGTGTGGGTTTGGGGTTTGGGGTGGGGCGGGGTGGGTTAGTTTTGAAAAGTGACCTTTACACTGATGCCTGAGGGAGGAGTTGGTAATAGCCAGGTGAGGATAGAAGGGAGGGAGGCTTGGCTGGAGAAGATGGGGGGCATGCCCCAAGCAGGGGGGTGGGGGGCAGAGAGAGAGGAGAGGGTTAGGGATGGTCAGAGATAAGGCTGAGAGGCAGTGGTTAGGGCCTTCTGACAACACACAAACCTTGGGGGGGGGTGTGTGGGGAGGATTTGGATTCCATCTTGAGGGCAAGGAGAGGACAATAAAGAATAATTTCATCAGCTGAGATTTCAGAACAGTCATTCGGGCTGTGATGTGCAGCCCAGACTGGTGGAGACTAAACTAGAGGGAGGCACTGACACTGTTGCTATGATCCAGGTAAGAAATATGAGTAGTCTGGGTGCTGGTGGTGACTGGGAGGTAGATAGTGGTTGGAGGAGATGTGCCAGGCTCCAGAAGGGCCTCCCAGATGGTCAGGGCAGGAGAGCAGCCCCTCCAGATCAGATCGGAAGGAAGAAGCTCTTTGAAGCAGGAAGGTACAGACTGACAGGGACAACAGATGGATTGGTGTGTGTGGCTCAGTCAGAAGATGGAGAATTCGCCCCCCAATTCGAGAGGCGTATGGCTTTCATGAAGATGTGTGTGGCTGTGGAGGGCATGGCTGCCCTTCATGCTGATGTTCTTGGAAGGTTTGGCCTTTGAGCCCTGAAGGCGGTGGGAGGTCTCTGTGGAAGAGCAGGCATTTTAATTCCCTAGGGCCTGAGGGTGGGGATGCAGGGGGGCGGGGGGGAGAAGAAGAGGTGGTTATGGCTGCCTGGAAGGCTGGATGGGCAGCAAGAGCCCCTCCTCACTGGGCCCACCTCATTTGGAAGGTCAGGGTGGTGAGGCACCTGCCCAAATAACTCTCCCCTCAGGTGTGCAGCCACCTTGGTGTAACCACGCCCACTCCCAGCCCCCTGGGCCTGGTTGCTCAGCAGCCTGGGTCTAGGGACTGACTGCCTGTCCCTCAGTGCTGCCTCTTGGACCAGTCAGGATTCCTGGTCTCCCTGGTAACGCGAAGCACGTCAGCAGACTGGGCGCTCCCAGCCGGTCCTGGTGCTGCGGTTGCCGAGGAGACGCTGCAGCCTAGCTGGGCCCTGGCAGGTGAGGGGGGTTGGTACTGGGAAGCCCCAAGCCCAGCCTCAAGCTTACTGGAGCCCATGCCCTTAAGGCCCATTCTCAGACTCAAACTGTTGGGCAGGCTCTGGGGAGGGGAGGCATCCCTGGGAGCCTTGAAGCCACACCCTGATTGTGTTGAGCTCCAGGCTTGCAGGGCCCCAGGGGGCTGGGGTATTCCCAAGGGGCTGAGCCTCCTTGTTTCCCTAAGACGGGGCATGACTGTGGCACTGATGTGATGATCACTGTGGGATGGGGTGGGATGGAGATTTGGGATTGGGGGAGGGGAGCCAGGATGGGAAAGAAAAGATGTGAAAAAAGGGGCTGGGGTCTCCTGAGCACCCTCTCTTCTCACCCCAAAGAGGTCCCCTCCCCTGGTGGTCCTGGCCCCTCCCTAGTGAGCTCCAGGCGGAGGAGGATCTTGCCTGGCAAGCACTCTGCCCTGGTGAGAAGGGGGCGGGATGAGCTTTTCTCTGCAGCCCAGCACCAGGCTGTGAGCCCAGCTGGCTGGGCTGGAGGGGCTGTGAGGAGGGAGGGTGCAGGCAGGAGGGGCTGGGAACGAGCGCCATGTTCTCCCAGGACTTTTTCCTGGCCATCATCCTGCAGGACAGCAGCCCAGGTGAGGGAGGGCAGGGGGCTAGGCATGATGTGTGGTGGGGCTGGCAGGGAGGGCAGAGGCGGAGGAAGCATGAGCTGGGCCATAGGGCTGGAGTGGTGATGTCAGCGGGGATGGGGGGAAGCGGGGGGGAGAATGTACGGTATGTCACAGGTGCGTGGTGTGTGAGCATATGCACAGAATGTTAGCCTGCACCTGTAAGGGTCCGGGTGCGAGGTCTGCAGTGTCTGCATACGCATGGCAGAGGTTGACATGTTGTATGTCTGAGAGTGCATTAAGAATGTGGTACCTGTACATGTGTTGAAGGTCATTGTGGGTGTGGTCTCTGTACTTACGCATGGCCGGGTTGGTTTATATACATATATACCTACCTATGTGTGTGCACACCACTCCTCTGTACATGGGTCTGCATTAGTATATGCCTAGAGTTGGTGTGTGTGTTTGCCCATTTTCTGTGTGCACATACTCTTGTGTTTGTGGTGGCTGCACAGGCGTGGAGTAGGGCTTGTGTGTCTGTGTGCACGTGTGTGCAAGAGCTGGTAAGCGTGTGCACCTGAGATACGGAGCTGTATGACAGGAGAGCACCTAAGCTCCCTCCCTTCTCTCTGCTCTCCTCCTTCCCCCAATATGGCCTCATTAGCCAGGAGCAGGGCCCAGGAGGAGACCTGAGCCATGTTCCCTGCTGGGGTCCCCCCTTTGGTGACTCCAGACTGCAGGCTCTAGGAGGAAGCAGGAACCATGTTGTACTGCAGCCCTCCCCCCACCCCTTCTTGCTCACCATGGGGTCTTAAGGAGGGGACTGGACATAAGCACCGCTGCCTGCTTGTTGGGTGGGCAGACTCTCACCAAGGCCCCACCTCGCAGATTCCTTCTGGAACCCCAACGCCTTCGAGACGGATTCCGACCTGCCGGCTGGATGGATGAGAGTTCAGGACACCTCAGGGACCTACTACTGGCACATCCCGACGGGGACCACCCAGTGGGAACCCCCTGGCCGGGCCTCCCCCTCCCAGGGGAGCAGCCCCCGAGAGGAGTCCCAGGTGAGGCTTACAGGCCTGTTGTATTTGGGGTGCAGGGGTGGTGCTGCTGGAGCAAGACGAGCCACCCACTCACTGCTGCTGCCCCCTCCTAGCTCACCTGGACAGGCTTTGCCCACGGAGAAGGCTTTGAGGATGGAGAATTTTGGAAGGTGAGTGGGGGACCTGTTTCACAAAGGGAGCGCTGCAGAAGGGGCATGATTTTGGTCCTGATTCCTCTCTCCCCTCCCCAAGGATGAACCTAGTGAGGAGGCCCCAATGGACCTGGGATTGAAGGACCCTGAGGAGGGGACACTGCCCTTCCCGGCTGAGAGTCTCAGGTGAGTGGGAAGGCACGAAGCAGTGGGATGGATGTATTGGGAAGGTGCCGTGGGACAGCTCCATGTTTGGAGCCTGTACCAAGTGTTACCCATCTGCCTCCAGCCCAGATCCATTGCCCCAAGAGGAGGAGAAGCTGCCCCAAAGGAATGCCAACCCAGGGACCAAGGTTTGTTCAAGACCAATGCCTGTTCCCCAGGCTGGGGCCCTTCTGTGTGCAGGAGAGCACCTCGTGTCATGCCCTGGGGGGCCCCTCTGGTCTCAGTACAGCTCCCCAGGTCCTGAGTTAGGAGCTCTTCCAGTTTCCACACAGACCCCTGTGTCTGAGCTGCAGGAGCTTCAGCTTTCATTCGGCCAGCCCAGTGGTCTGATGGGGCCCTGCGGGCTTGTACTAGGAGGGTCTCTTCTGAGACCACCACCCCTCCCACCAACTATCTCCTATTTGGGGAACTTCTGAGTCTTAGCTTAGAATACTCACCATTCTGAGTCAGGGACTCCTCTGGTCTCAGCAGAACCCCTATGTCCTGTGTTGGGGGCTCCTCCAGTTCCAACTAAGACCCTCTACCTCCGCCCCCTCTTCTGTGTTTGGCAGTGTTTTGCCGTGCGCTCCCTAGGCTGGGTGGAGATGACTGAGGAGGAGCTGGCCCCTGGACGCAGCAGTGTGGCTGTCAACAATTGCATCCGGCAGCTCTGCTACCACAAAAACAATCTGCACGACCCCATGTCTGGGGGTTGGGGGGAGGTGAGGGCCTGGCTGGTGGGGTGTGGTGCTGTGGAAAAGTGAAGGGAACTGTGAGAGATGGGAGAGCTGAGCTGCCCAGGTGGGGGCAGGGTGTGTGTGTGTGTGTGGACCTATCCCAGGTGACGGCTTGTGAGACAGATGCGTGACCCCACCTTGGGGCCTTGGGAGATGGTTGTGTAACCTGGGGGAGCAGGGGGAGGATGCTAAAAGGAGTAAGTGATGATGGGTGAGACCTCTACTCTAGTTTGGCCTGCAGGGTGGGTGGTCTGACACCCAAGTAAGGGTCCCAGAGCCATGGCTGACCTCCTCTGAGCTGGAGGTGGCAGCGGGGGCCCCAAGAAGTGCCTGCATCCTGGGCCTGCAGGGAAAGGACCTGCTGCTGCAGCTGGAGGAGGAGACGCTGAAGCTGGTGGAGCCGCAGAGCCAGGTCCTGCTGCACGCCCAGCCCATCGTCAGCATTCGCGTGTGGGGCGTCGGGCGGGACAGTGGAAGGTGGGCGCAGGGCCTGGGGTCTCAGGGTGGGGGCTAACCAGCAGCTAGAGCGGGCCCTCCTCCCTAACTCTATTCTTTGCCTCTCTTGTGCTGCCGGACCCAGAGAGAGGTACTATGCCTGTTTACCTCCTCCCTCCTCCCACACCCAGACCAATGCCTCGATGCCCCTTGAAGCAACCAAGTTCCCCTATTCTGCCCTGCCCCTTCCTGCCCGCTGTGCTCGCCCATGCTCCCTCACCTCGGCATGCTTGCCTGTCTACCCTCCAGCCAGAAGGCAGTACCCACAGGACACCATCTGAGGGCAGAAACCCTGGAGGAGGGTGTGGGTGTGGTGGGGACAGGCTCGGCATTGGATGGCACTGGGAGACACTGAGGTGCCCCTCCCCCAACAGGGACTTTGCCTACGTAGCTCGTGACAAGCTGACCCAGATGCTCAAGTGCCATGTGTTTCGCTGTGAGGCACCCGCCAAGAACATCGCCACCAGCCTTCATGAGATCTGCTCTAAGGCACGACCTCTCTGCTCCCTGGATTAGCTGCCACCTTCGCTCTACCAGAGAGGGGGTGGGGTCACGGAGTGGGGGTGGGAGGCTTTAGGGCTAGGAAGCCCTAACAGACCCTCCTTCGCTCCTCCCTTCCTCTCCTCCCTTCCTCAGATCATGGCAGAACGGCGAAATGCCCGCTGCTTGGTAAATGGACTCTCCCTGGACCACTCTAAACTTGTGGATGTCCCTTTCCAAGGTCAGTGTCACAACCCCTCCATGTCCAGCATCAACCACTGGACAGACACAATAGAAAAAAATGGCTGCTAAATTCAAATGAGTGGAGGGAGTTTGGTTAAAGAGAGGAAGTGGGAAAGGGTGGAGGTAGGGCCTTGGCTGGAATGTCCAGCTCATACCCGCATGGTGGGGACTGGGAGTGAGCAAGATCTGCCACCACGACGGAGCTTCCCCTTCTTTCCTGCAGTGGAATTCCCAGCGCCTAAGAATGAGTTGGTACAAAAGTTCCAAGTCTATTACCTGGGGAATGTGCCTGTTGCTAAACCTGTTGGTATGTATGTTCTCCTTCACCCAGGGACCACCACCTTGATCCCAAAGCTCTGGCCCACCCTCTGCCTTCCAACGCCTCTTTTTCCCAGACCTTCCTCATGCATGATGTCACCCCATCCTTCAAAATGCATCCCACCTGTGGTACCTCTGTCCCAGCTGCACTGTGTCCTGCCTGTCACAGCAGTTGGCATGCCTTCACTGAGTGTGAACCAGTGAACCAGGCACACAGGGAGACCCACTCTTGAATCCTACAGGAAAGCTTTGATTGGGTTGGGAGGCGAGGCAGGTCTTCGATGATTAGAGACACCAGGCAGCAGCTGGGAGCTGGATTTGGTATTACAGCACCAGCTATGGGCCTCTGCAGAGGCAGTGAGCATATTTGTCACATGCTTTATTGCTTGTAAATTGCTTCCTTATATTTAATTCCTGATTAAATTATGATACCTCCATTTTATAGATAAGGAAATTGAGGGTAGGCTATCTGGTTTACTCTTATATTTCCAGTTCATTCACTAAGCAAATAATACCTATGAAGCCTACTACCATGTGCCAGATCCTGGGAAAACAGTGGCCATAGTCCTGCTTTCATGAAGGTTACAGTAGGAAAAAACAGGAACTGGTAAAATAATCACGGAAATAAATATGTAATTACAAGTTGAGTCATTCGTTGAAAGAAAGTAGCAAGGTGCTATGAAACTATGTAATAGGGAAACCTCATTTAGTCCAGGGAGTCAGAAAGGACTTATTTGGGAAAGTGACATTTGAACTGAGATCAGAAAATGAAGAGGAACTAATGTAAAGAGGGATGGAGGTGGGAGTGAGGTAGGGGAAGATCCTTCCAGTCATTTGAGTACCCAGAGCAGAAGGCACTTTGGTGCTTCAAAGGCACTGAGAGAAGGACAGTGGTGCTAGATGAGGCTGGGAGCTGGACAGTGGACAGACTGTGTGTGCAACCTCACAGGCCATGTTAGCGATTTGTTCTTCATCCTAAGAGCAGCAAGGAGCTCTGGAGGAGTTTTCAGGAGAGCTCTTGACATGATCAGATTTGAATTTTGTAAAGCTTACTTTGTTATTCCATACATGGGGAATATTCAGCGGTGGAGGTGGATGTAGAGAACTCAGGAGACCTTGCAGTAGTGGTTGCCAGTATGGGGAATAACTTGGACTCTGAAGGAACTGAGAAGGAGTGTATTGACTCAAGAGATATTTAGATAGATGACAAATCAGAGAGGGAGAGATTTAGACAATTGAAACCAGTAGGCCTTGGTGATTAATGTGAGGTGTGGGCGCAGAGGCATTAAGGACGACTCCTGGCTTCCTGGCTTTTGTAGAGTAGGGCTCTCCAACATTTAGTGGATAGTGGAGAAAGGTGAAACTGCCGAGGACAGTGAGAGCAGGAGAGAGTTCAGAGGAAAAAAAGACTGCTTCACGGAGTGGTTGGGTGTCACGTCGAAAGACACTTTGGAAGAACTCATCAAAGCTTGGTGAGTAGGTCAACAGACAAACGAACGTATGACTGAATGAGACTTGCCATAGATGACATAGCCAGGAGATGGTGGTCCTAGGACTCAACCTGGTCACCTTCAGTTCTTTCCCCTCCAACCATGCTGACTGTAATGACCAGCACCTTACATTCAACCTTCTTAGGAAGGATAGGGATTGAGCTGGAGTTGCAGAGGAGTGGCTGTTCTGGTTGGTTCCAATAGCACTGCTGCAGACATGGATTTGGAGGTGGAAAAGGATGCTGAGGAAGCAGAAAGGAGGTGCTTGACCCCTACACATTCCCTCTCATTTCCTCTCCCTCCCACCCTCAGCTTCTAAGCCCTTGTTGCCTCTTCTAGTTATTACCCCCATTCCCATATCCACCTTACACAGGTGCTCACTGCACTGAACCATCTGTCTGCCACCCTTGATGGCCCCTCTGTTGTCCGTTAGCTCATTGTGTCTGCTCTGTTGAAGCCAGGTCATTCACACCAGTACTCTCTAAGCTCACTTCTTGCTTTAGTTTCTGCTCCCTTTTTGAACTCTGGGAGTTTATTTATTTATTTAAAAATATTTTTATTTATTTCAGAGAGGAAGGGAGAGAGATAGAAACATAAATGGTGAGAGAGAATCATTGGTTGGCTGCCTCCTGCACATCCCCTACTGGGGATTGAGCATACAACCCAGGCATGTGCCCTGACCGGGAATCGAACTGTGACCTCCTGCTTCATAGGTCAACACTCAATCACTGAGCAACACCTGCTAGGCTGAACCTCTGGGAGTTTAACATTGTCTCCTTCTGAAGCTGCAATATTCATTCACTCAACAAATGACTACTAACTGCCTGGTTTGTGCCAGATACTATTGTGGGTTCTTGGTATACATTAATGAGAAAACTGATAAAGATTCTTACCTTCAGGTAGCTGACACTCTAGCCAGGAGAGACAGACAATAAAATAAGTAAGTTATGTAGTATGTTGGAAGGCAACACCTGATATGAAAAGAATGCACATCAGGATAAGGGGGATGGGAGTGTGGGGCTAGCAGTTAGGGTGTAGGTTTCAGCTCTGAGTTGTTACCAACTCAGGCTTTTTCCAGGCCCATTCTTCCACTGCTTTCCCCTTCTCTCCATGCTGGTCCTCCCCACACTCTGAGGCCAGGACCCACCCTCACAGCCCCACCTGCTTCCCCATCCCCACCAGAGGATATGCTTTTTATTAATTTTAGAGAGAGGAAGGGAGAGAGAGAAAAAAACAAGCACACCAATTGGTTGCCCCCTCTCCCACTCCCCAAAATGTGCCCCGACCAGGAATTGAACCTGCAACCTAGGTATGTGTCCCAACAGGGAATCAAAACCATAACCTTTTGGTGTATGGGACAATGTTCCAACCAACTGAGACACACTGGCCAGGGCCTCATCTGCTTCTTAAGCAGTTTGATTTCAGTGTCGTATCTGCAACTCATGATCTCTGAGACTCTCTATTGACTGAGCTTAATGTCATACACATCACAGCTCTCTGCAGTCTGACCTGGCCCACCCACTCCTGCTTGCATTGACACCCTTCTGTGGACTCCCGGGTTGCTTGGTTATACCAGTTTGGGTGCATTGGCCCATGTTGCCTTGAGGGTGACTTGCTCATGCATCTGGAAATCCTTCAGTAGATAAGCCCTGTGCTAGGATTGGCAACATAGAGATGAATGAAACTTGGTTTCTGTCCTTGAGATGGCCAGCCCAGTGTAGGAAAGGTTTTAAGCAGTATTAGATGCTTTGCTAAGAGTTGACCCAGCAACACCCTCTCTCTGCCTGCAGCAGGGAAGGCTTCCTAGGTGGGGTGTGGGTGAACCTGAAGGATGAGAATCAGGAGTTTCTCAGGCAGTCAAGGGGGGAAGGTGCACTCCAGACCAAAGCCTTACCCTCAGTAACATTCTGTGTCCCTCGAGGGTATCCTCTTTCATTTTGTATTCCGCACCTGCCTCGCAGGGCATTTGCCCAGATGAGATGTTAATAAATGTTCCATAAGTCATCTGAAGCTCAGGGAGCAGTAAAATAGGAGGCTTGACAGCTCAGATGAGGCCAGGTTTTAGAGGCCTAGCGTGCTTGGGAGTTGGGCCTTGATCCAGCCAGAGGTAAGATGAGCAAGGCCAACATGAGGAGGACTGTGGAGGAAGACATTTGTCCTCTGCCCTAAGAGGGCCCATGTGGTCTCTTTCTGGTGGGAGCACAGAGGGTCCGAGGGACCGCAGAGGCATGTGCTTTTGCGTGGGATGCTTTTGTGATGGCACTATTCACCACTGCAGGGGTGAAGACACATAGGTCACACAGCCAGTCCTGAGCGGTGCAGGGACTGGAACCCATACCTCCACCACGCCACATGCTGCTGCCTGGGTTCTCGCTGAGTGCCAGCCAGCAGAAGTGGAAGAAACCATTGTGTTTCAAGGAAAAGCTGGTTGATCTAATAAAAGCCAGGAACCTTGGGTTCCTTGGCCTTTGGGCACATTATAGAAATTATTAAGCACAACTAAGATTTTGACACCCCATCCCTCCATGTGACCTAAGGTTTATTTTCTGATTTCTATGATCTTCCTTATCTATAAAAGGATCTATTGTGAGACTGTTGAAAGGCACTTGATTTAACACAGTGTGACACAAGAGTAAACATTTCCTTAAATGGGTATCTTTAATAAAACAAAAGGTTGGGTCTTGGGAGAGGACTGGCCTGAGGGGCTGATTTTGGAGTCCATGTTGTGTGAAGCACAAGGTCTGAATGTGGGTGAGTCAGATGTGGTCAGAGCTCCAGGGGGTCAATGGGTTTAGGAGGCTGGGTTCTCCTCTGAGTGCAAGCAGAAGAGGGAGAATAGTGAAGAAAACCAAGCCTAGGATTTAGGATGGAGAAACCAGACAAGAGGCAAGTCACTGAAGCCCAGGAGGAAAGCACGGGGGCAGGGCCGCCTGTGCAGCACCATGTGGGCTGTAGGCTGGTGAAGTGGGGATGGAGCAAAGGCCCTGGGTTTGACTGGGCAGAGCTGGAAAGTCTAGGGTAGATCCGGGGTGTCCTCTTCCTGCCTCCAGTGGTGCCATGTGTGTCTGTATTTTCTAGGGGTAGATGTAATAAATGGGGCCCTGGAGTCCGTCCTGTCCTCCAGTAGCCGGGAGCAGTGGACCCCAAGTCATGTCAGCGTGGCCCCTGCCACCCTCACCATCTTGCATCAGCAGGTAAAGACCTGGGATGGGAGGTGTGGCAGTGCTTTGCCGTGGAGGGGAGACTGGGGGGTGAGGGCAAGAGCTGCCAATGAGATGCAAGTGCCTGTGGAACAGAGGCTGGCTGTTCCCTACTAACTGGAGCCCCTCCCTCCAGACGGAGGCAGTGCTGGGAGAGTGTCGGGTGCGCTTCCTCTCCTTCCTGGCGGTGGGCAGAGATGTCCACACGTTCGCATTCATCATGGCTGCCGGTCCAGCCTCCTTCTGCTGCCACATGTTCTGGTGTGAGCCTAATGCCGCCAGCCTCTCCGAAGCTGTGCAGGCTGCGTGCATGGTAAGTGGGTAGGATGGTGGGGTGGTGACACTGCCCCCCTCCCCGGGCAGGGCAGGCTGGAGAATGACTGCCCCACCTGTCTCTCTGCAGCTCCGCTACCAGAAGTGTCTGGATGCCCGCTCCCAGGCCTCCACCTCCTGCCTCCCTGCACCCCCTGCTGAGTCCGTTGCCCGGCGTGTAGGGTGGACTGTCCGCAGGGGTGTCCAGTCCCTGTGGGGCTCCCTCAAGCCTAAACGCCTGGGGGCCCACACTCCCTGAAGCCCTCAGTTCTTCCTCCACCTGCTTGCATTAGGCCCCAGGGTACTCAAGGGTATGGGGCAGGGAGGGGCCCTAGAGGCTATTCTTAGGCCTCAGCCCCACTCCCCTCCCAAACTGCCCCTTCTCTGTAGCTAGGTTCCCAGCCTAGGGGCTGGGGAGGGAGACATCTAATCCCTTCAAGGAAGTGACAATACTAGATTGATAAGAGGAACAGGAAGCAAAGCCAGCCCTGTCTTCTCCATCCCCACATTTCAGGTGGAGCAGGAGGAATGCCAAGCCAGGCCCCATCTTTGTGGGGCCCAGCAGGGGCTGAAGTAGGGGACCAGTCCAGACATGGACCCCCTTCCCCCAGCTCCATGGCACCTCTGCTGTACTGATATCACTAATAAAGTCTGTCTGCCCTGCTGAGCTGTGTCACTTCCTGTGCCCGCACCACACCATCACCCCCATTACCCTGATCCCTCAGTTAGGATCTTGTTCCCACGGTCCCCTTGCCCTGCCTGCCTTGAAAGAAGAAATTGGGGCAGTCACAGAGGGAGAGGATCTGGAATCCAAGTCTCTTAGCTTTATTAATCGCCTGACAGCCAGGCAGCAGCAGCAGTGTTCCTCCTGGCTGGCCAGCACAGGCCCGGGCACTGTCTGGTCTGCCCAGGGCACCGCCAACTGAGACTTCTGCTCCTAGTCTGTGAAAGGACAGCAGCCCCAGGGCAGCCTCGATGTGGCCAACAGGCGGAGTCGCCAATCCCCGTCCATGTCTTGCCACCCCAGCTCCAGGCAAGGAGCTGTACTTGGGGCCCAGCAAAGGCTCGTCACTGACGTTTCTCACCACAGGGGCCTTCTGGGGTTTCTGCTCCCTTCCTAAGACACCCACTTTCCCAACTCGAGCAGATGATGCTAGAGTGCGTGCTAGCAGAGCGGCCTTCGCTGATGGCTCTGGACGTTGGAGATGCTTGCCTCTGGCACCAGGTGGCGGCACAGAGCGGGGCTGTCTGAGCGGGCAGAGAGCTGGGCGCACAGAGTAGCGAGGCGGCAGGGCGTGCCACAGGGCTCGGAGGGCGGGTGGCCCTTATGGTAGAGAAACCAGAAGGTCTGGAATAGCTGCGTGTCGCCCCGCATGCGGTATACCAGGTCGTTCCAGGCGGCAGGCAGCGCATTGGGCAGTCCGTAGGTCTCTAGAGCCCTGTAGAGGAGATGCCAGTGCGGAGTGGCCCCTGGCTCATTAGCTTGAGTCAGGTTCAGGATGTAGGTCTCATGATCCAGGACAACGTGAGAGCTCCCGGGGTAGTTGCCGTCTATTAGGTAGACCCGGTAACCTACAAGGAGAGAGGGGCTGGCTGGGAACTCAAAGAGAAAGGGCAACAGAGAGGAGAGGCCTCGTGTCCAGCCCCTTGCTGGCCTAGGCTCGACCCCGCCCCTTTAACCCACCAACCCCCCCTCCCCCCATTTCAACAGCTGCTCTCTGCCTCACTCACCAGGATTCAGGCTGATGTAGGTGGTGGCACTGGGCGCCAGGAAGGCTACAGAGAGTGGCCGGCTCAGGGTCTCCTCGTCATAGAAGATTTCAAACTCATCCACGTGGGTGTGGCCAAAGAACTGACCAGCCACAGTGTTCTCGTACCTAGCCAGGGACAGGAATCATATTCAGAAGGTTCTAGGGAGGAGGAGGAATGGACGCCTTCTTTTCCATCCTATTTAAGTACGTGGCCTCCCCATGGGGTTGGGACAGCAGGAATGTTGAGAGGCTCAAAGGAATTTCAATCTTCACTCTTCATCCTCCCACCCTCACCTCCCTCCTACCTGGCTACAATTCGGTAATAATTCCAGCTCCAGCTTTTCAGGCAGTGCCCTGGGGGGATGTGGCCTATTATGTGCACCTGTGGAGAGAGGTAAGGATGGTTATCAGGGCAAGGAGGGGTTCAGATAGCCCAGACCAGCTGAGTTGGTACTCATCTATACTGACTGGCATTTCTGGCCAGAGAGAGGGTGAGTGAACAAAAGGACTTTTGAGGATGACCTTGAGCAGCACCCCGAGAGAACGCTGTTGTTGGAAGCATCTCTGCTCACAGATGCTCCAGCTCCAGACAGGAGTCTATTGAGAAGAGCCTGCTGCTCCCCCTCGTTGGGCACTGATGCTATCACGCTCCCCACTCTCCCTCACCTTGTCTCCTCGATCCTCAGCAGCCTGAAGCTCTCCCACCAGCCACTGGAGCTGTCCAGCGGGATCTGTGGAGTTGATCAAGAGCCAGAAGTTCTCACGGGAACAAAAATTCATATTGAGAGAGATGAGGCGGAGGCCGGGGCTTGGGGAAAGGGCATAGAACCCCCCAATTCTGAAATAAAGTGAACACAAGGGGTCAACACTCATTCATAACCCTGGTCCTGCATGCCCAGTCCTGTGCGAGACATCTGAACGGAAGTTGGAGGCAAACGGAACATCATCTCTGCCCTCAAGAAGCTGAAGACCTATGAGCATAATGATAGGGTCTGAGTGACTGAGGGCTCTAGGAGTTCAGGGTAGAGAGAAAAGTGAGCTGGAGTGGGAAACGGTGGCCACTCAGCAAAGATGACATGGGCCTGGGTAGGTTGGGGAAAGGTAGAATGTAAACAGGAGGGGAAGGCATTCTAGAGAGGGCCAACAGGAGCAAAGCAGAGACTAGAAGGAGAGGGTATGCTGCCAGCCCTGTGAAGGAGGGTGGCGGGAGATAAGGGTGGGAAGGGAAGGGGGGGTCAGATTAGGGAGGCCCGAGAGGAGAGCAGAGGAGTCCTGCTACAGCGGTCAGAGATAATGCCCGGGTTCCCTGCTCCCTTCATGTCCATCCACCTTTCTTTTCCACTCCCGTTTTCCCATGGACCTCAAGTACCTGAGGGTGTGAAGGGCTTCAGCAGGCAGCCAGGGCTCCCATGCCTTGGCCATGGCCTCGTAGAGCCAGCGGGAAGAGTGGTTGCCCTCTATGAAGGGGGGAGGGAAGCCATTGACGGGTGTGCTTTCGTGGTTGCCCACTGCGGGATACACAGGCACGGGCCCCAAGTACTTCTTCACAAGGGCCGTCACGGTGGTCAGGGCCTGCAGCTGGTCCTGACGAGACTGGTGCCAGACATTATGGGCGGGGATGTCTCCCGTCCAGTACACCATATCAAAAGGGCCGGCGGGGCCCAGCCCGCTCAACAGGCTCTCCAGAGTCCGCAGGGGCAGGTCACACTTGCTGTACTCGCCCCAGTATCCAGCACCTGGGCGGGAGGGGGGTGGCGGGCCAGAACCCCAGCGGCAACACAGTGGGTCTTCACAGTCAGGGTCTGTGCCCTCCAGGTAGTCCCGATCCCAGTGCAGGTCAGTGAGGAAGAGGACTCGGCTGACAGGGGCACCTGGGGTCGGCGGGTTGGGAGGCTGGGGAGCCGGCTTTGGCACGGCTGGCAAAGAGATGTTCCAAGATGAGAAAATGTCCCAGTGCCCACAGGTGGAGCCCAGGAGCAGGCCACAGGCCTCAGATGGGCTCAGTACTGAGCGTCTCCACACCTCCACCATGTCATCCTCAAAGAGCTGAACAGCCGACTGGCACACGGCGGGGGGTGCGATCTTCAGCAGCTTGCACAGCTTGGTGGCCAGGGAGCCCACCCGGGCCACATTATTCTCTTTCTGTGGTGGGAAGACCCAGTGGTGAGAGGTCAGAGTCAGAACCCAGGGGCCAGGCCGTCCCCTGGCTACCACACTTTGGGCCTCCACATCCAAACTGGGGCTGGACTGGACCAGTGTCACCATGGCGAAGAGACCTCAGCGCCTCCTCTGCCTCCCACAGATACTGCCCCGTGACTCAGGCAGCACCAGGCCAGCACTCCTCTTCAGTTCTGTGGCCAGAGGCATTTCAGGCCTCTGTTTGCCCAGTTGGCTTTCTCAGGCACAGTGTTCAGTGTGCCCTGAAGTTTGGGCTGGGCACAACGACAGACTGTCCAGGGTTTGGAGACACACGCAGGGGCAGGGCCTTGCTTATCTGGGGAGCCTCACAAAGCTTACCTAACAACCAGCACTCATCATAACCGGATCAGGGTCAAGGCGGCCCCAGCTGGTCCTACACCCTGGATATATCTTCATGCAAGTCCCCTTTGAGTAGCTAGTACCAGGCACACCAGGATGGGAGTCCCAGTCTCCCCCTGGCCAGTCATCTGCCCTTGGACAAGTGACTTCACCTCCCTGGAAATCTATTCATTTGTAAAATGGAGACAGCAGCAGCAATGAAACCAGCTCTCAGGCCTGCTTTAACCTGTATGAAAGGCTAGCGCAGTGCTCAGCCTATAATTTGCTCTGTTCCCTTATTTCACAAGGTCACAATGGAGGTAGGGTGGCATACAGCCACGGTGTCCTTAAAGGAGAGCAAATTCAGTGAAGGCTTGTGGAGGCCAGCCTTTCCCCATGGGGGTGCTCTCCGGGGACCCCGGGCCCTGGTGCTCTCCAGCCAGGCCTGCTTCCCCACAGCCCCTTCAGCACTCACCTGCAGCCCGAAATCGAGGACGGTGAACAGGCTTTTGCAGGCCGGGCAGGTGAGGTTCCTCCATCCAAAGGTGTCCCGGTTCTGGGGCACTAGGCCACTGAAACTGGCGAAATAGCTTTGGGCGGGGAGTGGGTGGGCCGCCGCCGGGGTCCAGAGAGCCAGGGAGTGGAAGAGGGCTAGCTCCAGCGCCATCCCCAGGATCCCCAGGCTGGGGGCCCCGCAGGATCTGTCCGATCGCTGCTCCCCGCCGGACCGGGGGCGGCCCCGGCTGGGAGTTACTCCGTGGCCCAGCATTGTCAGCCGGGCAGGTCGCCTGTCCCGGCCCCGCCGATCTAGGCCCTGGCTGGCCTCAAAGCCGTAGGGACAGCGCGAGGGACCGCCAGTTCGCCCCGCTGGGGGCTGACAGCTCCGCGGCGAGCCGCAAAGCAGCTCCACCCCTTCCTCTTCCTCCGTCCCCATCAGCTGTTCGCGGCGGAGGCGGGGGACCTGGACGACGCTCGGGAAGCGGAGTGGGCCGGGCGCGCCCGGGACCCGCCCTTGACCCCGCCCCGGATTCCGCTGGGGCCCCGCCTGTTAGGGTGGTAGGTGAAAAGCTTATCGGAGGTTCCTAGGTGCCCCCTCTCTCCAAACCTGCGCTCAAATTCCTGAAATGGCTAACTGACAGGCCCACCCGGCATTTAACTCGGGAAGCGAGGCTGGGGGCGAGCGGGGCTGGGCAGGGATCCTCCCACTGCGTGTGCTGCCCCAGCCAAGAGGGCACCCCCCCACCCCCCGCCACGATTTCCCACCTCTGGCCCTGGCACCAGCCCCCTGAGTCACCCTGCCTGCGAATCTTTGAGTCACATTTGATTCAGGCTTCTGAAGGAAGGGACCCTGGGCTCAGGTGAGGACACCCATATTTGAATTTTGTGGATGAGGAAACTGAAGCCTGCGGATGGTGAATGACTAAGAAGGGCTGGGAACATGGACTAGAGCTTGGGTCTCCCACCTCCTGTAGCCATGATGGTAAAAGCTGTCATTCACTGATCTCTATACATGTTTCCCGCACTGATCCAGACACTGTAATGACTAATCTTCCATTTTACCAACCCTCAGAAGCAGGTATAATAGTATCATTCCCTCCACTTTACAGAAGGAAGTTCAGTGGCAGGACAGAGATGAGAACTTCTGGAATGCTGCTCCAAGACCCACAGAGTCCTGCCGATTCTCTCCTTCGAGAATTTCTTCCAAGTGACGCTGCCTCGTGTCTGTGGGCATTATCTCAGAGTAATTGTGCTATAATAAATATATTTGGTCTTTGTCTCCAGTTCCTGGCACAGAGCTCCCACATCCTTTGAATTTCCTAAGTGATACAAATGTCTTTTGTTGTTTATGTTATGGTAATTAGGTGACTTAGGGTGGGGTCCCTAGATAGAGAATGGGGCAGGTCACTAAAAACAAACACAAGAGTAGAGGGTGAGAAATTTCAGTCCCATCCCCCAACCTTCACGGAGGGGAGTAGAGCTGGAGATTGAGCTCTCTAAAAACTCTTTGAGCCCTGGCCAGTTTGGCTAAGTAGCTAGAGCGTTGGCCCCTTGGACTGAAGGGTCCCTGGTTCGATTCTGGTCAAGGGCATGTACCTAGATTGCAGGCTCAATCCCCAGCCCTGGTCTGGACACAGGCGGGAGGCAACCAATCGATGTGTCTCTCTCACATCCATGTTTCTCTATGTCTCTCTCTCCTTCCCTTCTACTCTCTCTAAAAATCAATGGGAAAATATCCTTGGATGAGGATTAACAAAACAATCTCTTTGAGAGCCTTTGGCTGGTGCAGAGGGTGCTGGGAGAATGGCACATCTGGAGAGAGCATGGAAGTTCCATAACATCCCCCTTCTATACCTTGTCCTAATCCGTTTAGTTATTCTTGTGTAGTATCCCTTATAATAAACTGGTAAATGTAAGTAAAGTGTTTTGTGAGCTCTGTCCCAGCAAATTACCAAATCAAAAATTCTAGCTGGTTGGTCAGAAGCACAGGTGGTAACCTGAGACTTGTGACTGGCTTTGGAAAGGGGGTCTGGTTGGATGTTTTTTGTTTCCACATATTTCAGCCCTTTAATTTGTGGGATCTCACACTAACTCCAGGTAGATAGTAGCAGAATTTAATTGAATTGTTCTACACCCAGTTGGTTTCAAAGAATTGGTTGGTGTCAGAGAAGACACCCCAGGATTGGCCTCAGAAGTAGGATTTGCCAGACTGGTCCTGGCTCATGGAAGCACGTGGTTTGGGAAGAGAAAGGATGAAAGGGGAGAGGATGAGGAACTTGATTCCTGGTGGCGACAGGATAGGCAACAGCAGCTGTGCTGCAATTACTAAAGAATGAGGAATAGAGTGAAGAAATAAATGAAATCGCTATAGCCAACCTGCCAAATTATTAAAATCAAGTAGGTTGAGGCAGGAGGAAATGATTCTATTCCTGTTCTAACTAGCCTGGGAACTAAAACGATTGAACTTTCCAGTCCTGTGTCAATGCCTGTGTGTACATTGAATTTCCAGGTAACCTTCTGGTTACCCCATGATGAACTAAGGAAGAACATTCATGTATCCAGACGACACCTGTGGATGGGATAAAAAAGGATTCTAGGGAAAGTAACCTCACAGTGTGATCTGATGATAAATTCCTAACTGGACAAGTTATGGTGTATACCTATGTCCCAGGCATATAATTTTTTACTAAAAAGTGTATTTTTGCCTTAAGCAAGCTCTGACAATTGTTTCTATGCATGTAGGTTAACACACCTTTGAATTGAGCCATAACCACCCTCAAGAGAGCACATAATTTTGTTAACCATCCTGTAATCCTGCTTTGCCACCTCCAGGAAATCTTCCTTAGTTTCCCTACTTAATTTCAAATGCATGGGGAAAGCTGCAAAACTATTATTTTTTGAAGCATTTGAGATTTCATTTCTTGGCATATGTTGGCTTAAATAAATTCATAAGAATTATCTACCAGTTTGGGCATTTCTTACATCAACACATAGCCATTTTCCAGGCTTCTGGGCAGCTAGAAGATTACCATCTCTGGACCAATCCAGAGGCTAAGAATGCAGGACTAATTCTTCTCAAGAATGTTCTTTTTACTATAAGAACTCTCAGCTTTTTTTTCTCTTTTGGAACACTCTGGATATTACCTAGTTAAGTTTCTGAATGTTTGAGGAAATGGAAATGAATAAGGCAAGAGCAAAATATGTAATATCTTCATTATTGCTATCTGTAATAGTTAAAATGAAAATAAGAGAGTGCTGGGTTGGACCTTGATGTTGGCTCAAGCATAGATTTTGGTTGAGCTTCGGCCACTAGTTTCCAAATCACCCCAAAGGGAAAAATTATTTGGTGACAACTGAGAGTTCCTCTAAGACTCTAGTCACCAAGAGGTGGTCCGTGTTGGGAAAGGACAAAACCAAGAAATGATTAAAACCAGGGGGTATAATATGAATGAGTTTAACATCATCAAATTCCCAAAGAACTTTACTAAAATGGGTGGTGAGGGTGAGTAATTTAGGGGCAATATCTTTGCTTTTAAATGCTACAGAGTGGAAGAGCAGGCTTGGGTTGATACAGAACCCACAGCTTGCTATGGAACAATCATGCTGTCAGATTTGTTTACCCCGGACCATAGGGCAACCCCTATAAATGTCAAGTAGAACACCCTAGATGAAGCAGCTGATCTCTTTTGTATGGAAGCCAAGTAAGGCTGGCTTAGCGATGACTCAGATCTTCACCCAGGTCATGGTGAGTGCTATGGTTCACTGGGTGCCTTTTACATGGGCACCACTTCGGCATTGTCCCCCCATGTAACTTTACAGCTGCAAAATCAAGCAACAGTCATCTATAGTAACTTACTAAACTGCAAATTAAATCCATAATTCCAGTCAATAGCTGAGAACTGAAGGGGAAAGGTCTCCCTCTTGTGGATATTTTTAGGGAGTACTAGAGGGCTAAGAATCTTAAGAATTCTTTTTCTGTAAGAAAAAAAGAATCTTAAGAAAGCCCTGAAGAAACAGTATTTTCTAATAGGCAATTCTAACCCAATGTATACAGAACCCTGAATGGCAGGGGCAGAGGCTAAGGGGGTGGACTTTAGATGCAGGATCTAAAAAGTGCATGTCACTTTCTGGGATTCAGTTTCTTCCCGTGTGACATGGAGATAATTATAGTACATATAGTGAGGCTTCAGTGAGAAAGAGTACTTAGAGCAACATATTGTGTAGAGGAAGTCTTAGTATTTGATGCCCCAGCTTTAAGATGCATCTTTGAGACATATTGACTGCCATTAATTTAATGAGGTCCAACTCCCAGCTTTTACTGACTTCCCAGGCCCCATTCACCGTGTTCATTGTCAGGGGAGACAGACTCTGGCTGCAATGAGGTGGAAGGCCAAAGGGAAGAATGTAGGAAACTTTGAAAAATCCTATTATTCCCCTTCAGTGGAATATGTAGGGAGCATTTTTTTTTATTTTTTACTTTTTTTCCTTCCATTCATTATTTTCTTTTTCTTTTTTTTTTGCTGTTTTATTTTTTAAAATTTATTTATTTTAAAATAAATCATTATTGTTCAGATTATTACAGGTGTTCCTCTTTTATTTTTTCCCATAGCTCCCCTCCACCTGATTCCCCACCCCACCCCATGCCCTTACCCCCCGCCACTGTCTTCATCCATAGGAGTAAGATTTTTGTCCAATCTCTTCCCGCACCCCTCACACCTGCTTCCCCTGAGAATCGTCAGTCCACTCCCTTTCTATGTCCCTGATTCTATTATATTCACCAATCCATTCTGTTCTTCAGATTTTGCATTCACTTGATTTTTAGATTCACTTGTTGGTAGGTATGTATTTGATGTCATTTTGTTGTTCATAATTTTTATCTTTACCTTTTTCTTCTTCTTCCTCTTCTTAAAGGATACCCTTCAGCATTTCATGTAATCCTGGTTTGGTGGTGATGAACTCCTTTAGCTTTTTCTTGTCTGTGAAGCTCTTTATCTGACCTTCAACTCTGAATGATAGCTTTGCTGGGTAGAGTAATCTTGGTTGTAGGTTCTTGCTGTTCATCACTTTGAATATTTCTTGCCACTCCTATCTGGCCTGCATAGTTTCTGTTGAGAAATCAGCTGACAGTCGTATGGGTACTCCCTTGTAGGTAATTAACTGTTTTTCTCTTGCTGCTTTTAATATTCTCTCTTAGTCTTTTGCCCTTGGCATTTTAATTATGATGTGTCTTGGTGTGGTCCTCTTTGGATTCCTCTTGTATGGGGTTCTGTGCGCTTCCTGAACTTGTAAGTCTATTTCTTTCACCAGGTAGGGAAAGTTTTCTGTCATTATTTCTTCTAATAGGATTTCAATATTTTGCTCTCTCCCTTCTTCTGGCACCCCAAAAATTCGGATGTTGGTTTGCTTGAAGTTGTCCCAGAGGCTCCTTACACTATCTTCATATTTTTGGATTCTTTTTTCTTTTTGTTTTTCTGGTTGGATGTTTTTTGTTTCCACATATTTCAGATCTTTGGTTTGATTCTTGGGGTACGTTGATCTACAGTTGAGTTTCTGTATATTCTTTATTTCAGACAGTGTATGCTTCATTTCTGACTGATCCTTTTCCATTTTTTTTGGCATTCTCATTAATATCCTTACAGGTCTCATCAAGTTTCTCAGCGGTTTTAAGAAGATTCTTGAGTAACCTTATACATGTGGTTCTGAACTCTATGTCATCCAGTAGTTTGCTTTCCTCCGTTTCTTTCATTCGTGACATGTTTCTTTGTCTCCACATTTTGGCTGCTTCCCTGTGTTGATGGAGTAGCTTTGTGTGGTAGGTGATCTATAGGGGGCAGTAGCTCAGCCTCCTCAATCACATGAGGTGGATGCTCTTGGTACACCCCTTTGTGGGCTGAGTGCAAAGTCTTGGTGTAGTTAAGCCTTAATTGCTGTTGGTACACTGGGAGGAATTGACATCCAGGCCAATTAGCTGTGAGCACTCACTGTGTCTATAATGGAAGAACTGCTGTGCTGAAGACACGCTTATGGGGCAGGACTTGTTTCAGTGGGGCTTTGGTGCTCACTGAGTCTGCCTCTTGAATGTGTCACTTATGGATGTGAGGAGTTGAAATCTGGTTTCTCACACTGACCACTAGGTACACTGGCTTCTGGATCTCCAATGGGGTGCAGGTCAGCTACTGTCTGAGGCCTCCCAGCAGGAGCTACAGTTTTCTCCTCTTTGCTTGGGGTTTGGAGGTTTTGGAGCTGTCTGACCCGGGCTGCAAGTTTGCTAGGTTAAGCTGCGATAGGGCAGGCCTTTCTTATGCTAAAACTGCTGCTTGGAGCTTGGGTGGGTTTGTAGGTTGTGCAGGGCGGGGTCTCAGGGTGTCACTAGGCTAGGGTGTAGCAAACAAAGATGGCTGCTAATTAGCCGGCTCTGCGTCCCTGAGTCCCGTGCCCCAGTGCAGTAAACAATTATTCCTGCACGCAGCTCTGCAAGCAAGCCACCCTCACTGGCAGACAGTCCAGCTTCTCCCCGTAGGAGTTTGGGTCCCCCATGTCTCCCCAGAGACTGGATTTCAGAGTAATGGGGGCTTGTCTCCCTTCGGGTTGAAAAAAGCAATGCCTGCCGCCAGCCCGGATCACGTGCCTCCGTACCTCAGCTTTTCAGCTCTCGTGCACGTCTCAATGCTCTTTTCTCTTTCCTCCTAATTGTAGAACTTCCACTCAGCCAGCTTTCCCGTGGTTCTGCGTGATAGACGTTTTGTCTTTTAGTTGTAGTTTTGAAATTGTTGTGGGAGGCAGCAGTTTAGGTGTTTACCTATGCCGCCATCTTGGATTCTCCCTCGGGAGCATTTATTTAACAGACAGAGACTTAGTTCCTTTTATTGCCAGACAATCATACATCCATTCATTCAAAACACACACACACACACACACACACACACACACACACACACACCCCTCACTAAATTTATCCTCCCCAGAAAAGCCCTGTTGTCATCTATTGTTATTCATGCAGCCTTTGGAGGACCTCACTCTCTCCACCTAAACTTCTCACTCACCAAATATTAATGCAATAAAACCAATTCTCTCCTGAAGGGATAGGGAGAAAATTCTGCATCTAAATATATATATATATATATATATATATATATATATATATATATATATATATATATTTTATTAATTTCTCTTTATTGCTATACTAGTAATTGATCAATTCTGTTTAGTCTGATAAGAACTTCCAGGGGGAAGTGTGGGGAGTTGTGGGAGCAAAGAGGAGGCTGATCACCTGGAACGGAAGGCCTTCCTTAGTGCAGGTTCCAAGCAAGTGATTCGTGTCTACACTGAGGCCCAAGGAGTGCCTAGATGAAGAAAGACCGATGCTCCTGGCAGAGAGTACTGCTTGCAGAGTCCTCTGGCAGGGAGGGCTGGGCAGGTTCAGGAACTGAGAGAGAAGACAGTAGGACTGGAGCCCTGCGGAGGAATCCGTAGTTGAAGAGTGCTGAGAGCTGAGGCTGGAGATACTGGCAGGGCCACATTAAGAGGATTACATTAAAGTGTTTAGTCTTAATCTTTAAAGGAATGGATGCATTTATTATTAATTTTATTCATTCATTCAGCCAGTCAGCCAGCCAGCCATTCCTGTGACAAATACTTTAGAAGTCTCCTCTGCACCAAGTGTAGGAACCATGAACACAGAGCCCCACTAAGACACCAGTACCTCCCTCAGATCCTCCCTCATGGACCTGGGGGAAGAAGCAAACATGAAAGCACAGACCTACCACAAAGGGCTTTTGAGGTCATGCTTACTTGGTACTTGGTAGGGGTCAAAGCAGTCAAAGGAAAAGTGGTTGACTCCTACTGATTAGGGAGTAAGGGTTGGTGGGGATGAGAACAAGTTTTCCAGTCTTGAGAAATAAGTTAGTTTGCCTGGAGAACAAGGTTGGGAAGAGGTTTCCCTTTGTGTCTCAATGCTTGCGATGCACTAACCTTCTTTTATAATTTATACAACATGCTCCCAGCTTTCTCAGGGCCTTCGCACATGCTGTTCCTCCTACCTAAAAAGATCTTCCCTTTCCTTTTACTTAATTAACTTCTACTCATTCTTCAGTTCCACTGTGATTTCCTTGGGGATACTTTCTTTGATCGCTTTAACTCTTGTTCTTTTTTCTGCTCCTTCCCTTCCCTCCTCCTCCTTTTCCCTTCAGCATATTTCTATTTACAGTTATAATTTTACATTTATTTATGTGCATAATTGATTCATGCCTGCCATCTCCAATAGACTGTAAGCTTCATGGGGGCAGGGGCAGTGTCTGTGTTTGCTCCCAAAAATATCCCCAGTGTTTACCACAAAGTCTGGCAATGTCACAATAAGAATGGTTGAATAAATTAGAAGTGAGATATAAGCAAAGTGTTGGCAGCAGCTGGAACAGTACCAGGTGTTAGTCTGGTGGGGTCAGGCATGGCCTGGGTTCAGCAATCTCCATACTTGAGTTCTGGTTAGGATAGAATTCAGAGCCAGGACTCAAACTATGAGAGATTTCACTCATTTGGAAAATCACAGAGGTAGGAAAAGTAATTCATAGAAGAAATGGGCTTAGGAAACAAGCTATAGAGGCAAAGGAAGGGCCCTTGGAGCTCAGAAGTAAGGAAGGTAAAGGTAACATGCCAGAGAGAAAGGGGAAGGGGAGGGTAAAGGGAAAGGCTCCAGCACGCTCCGGGGAGGGAGAGCACTCAGGGTCCTCCATCCTAAGGGTCTTAAGGGTGGAATCTTTTAGGGGAGGTCTCAGGGGGAAGATCTTAATAGAATGCTCAGCAGCTTTCAGATCTGGGTCTCCACTGATTGATTGGTCAGGGCCTGGGTAGAGGGTCATTATTCAATGCAGCTGGTCCTGAGGTGGCATCCCTTGTCTAGTTTTGCTGCTTTTCTGGGCCTGGAGCTGAAATACAGCTGAGGCTTTGATGTTATCTCTAGGAAGGAAAGGTTAGGGGGTCTAAACCCCATGATCAGCCATATGCTAGGGGAGGAAAGGTCACCTTGGGGATGAGGTCCCATTCTACAATTGTTCTTTGCTAGTCACCTGGGGCTGTCCACTCTGGTGACCTTCTGTGCCTGGCCCACTGTCCTTGCTTTGCTCATGCCTGTTTAACTGCTTACCACAAAGGGACCAATGGCAGAAAACACTATGCAGCAAGGAGAAATAGTTAAAAGTTTAGATGAAGGGTGGAGATCAGCTGGTGAAAATGGTAATAAGTACCAGGCTGGTGTGGCTCAGTGGTTGAGTGTTGACCTATGAACCAGGAGGTCACAGTTTGATTCCCAGTCAGGGCACATGCCCGGGTTTCGGGCTAGATCCCCAGTGTGGCGTGTGCAGGAAGCAGCCAATCAATGATTCTCTCTCATCATTGGTGTTTCTATCTCTCTCTCCCTCTCCCTTTCTCTCTGAAATCAATAAAAATATATTTTAAAAAAAGAAAATTATAATAGGTAAAGGTAGAGATGGTGAATTCTGAAAAGTGGGACTGAAGAGGGGCATTCAGCAGGGGGAATAGATAGAAGATATATTTAAAAAGCGGTCTCAACACAACCAACTGGATGCTATAGTGCATGGAAAAAGGGGTTCTATGAAAAGTAACCTCATTGGGTGATGTGATCATAAATTTTTAATTGGGCAGGTCATGGTGGGTAGTCATACCCCAGGAATTACAAGTTTTTTAATAAAAGGTGTATTTTTGCCTTCAGTAAGCCCTGTTCTTTGTTTCTATGCATCTAGGTTAACACACCTTTGCAATAAGCCATAACCACCTGCAAGAGAGCACATAATCTTGTGGTAGACAGACAGACATGAGCAAAGCAAGAATGATGGTCCAGGTACAGAAGGGTACCAGGGTGGAAAGCCCTGGGTGCATAGCAAAGGATAATTCTAGGGTGGGGTCTCACCCCCAGGGTGACCATTCCTCCTCTAGCCTATCTCTGGTCAGGAGATTTGGACCCCCTGATCTTTCCTCCCTAGAGGTAACATCTAGGCCTCAGCTGTATTTCAGCTCCAGGCCCAGAAAAGCAGCAAAACTAGACAAGGGACACTGCCCCAGGACCAGCTGCATTGAATAATGACCCTCTACCCAGGCCCTGACCAATCAATCAGTGGACACCCAGATCTGAAAGCTGCTGTACATTCTATTAAGATCTTCCCTGCCCTAGCCAGTTGGGTTCAGTGGGTAGAGCATCAGCCTGAAGATTGAAGGGTCCCAGGTTTGATTCTGGTCAAGGGCACATGCCTGGTTTGTGGGCTTGATCGCCAGTAAGGGACATGCCGGAGGCAGTTGATCAATGATTCTCTCTCATCATTGATATTTCTAGGTCTCTTCCCTTACTCTCTGAAATCAATCTATATACTAGTATATAAAAGCCTAAGTGACCAAATGACTGGTTGACCAGTTGACTGGTTGCTATGACATGCACTGACCACCAGGGGGCAGATGCTCAATGCAAGAGCTGCCCCCGGTGGTCAATGATTCCTACAGCAGGAGTGCCACTTAGCTGACCGACCTGTCCCAGTAGCCCACCAGCCTGGTGGCAGCCACTCACTCCCTCAGCAGTCCTGCAGGTCCAATCTCCTGAGAACGGGCCAGGCACCACACCAAGGGACCAGTGCCACCTGGAAGTCAGCCTTGGGCACTGCAGCTCCCCTCTCTAGACATTCCACAAGGAAGAAAGGATATAAAAGCGACTGCCAGGTGACTCCCAACCGGCTAGAACCTCAGCAGGCTGAATCCGGATCCTGGGCTGGCAAGGGCATCCCACCACCTGCCCAGAGGGCTGATTGTGTTCCGACCCCAGCCCCAACCCCCTTAGGACTGGCACCAGATGCAGGGCTCATGGTTGTGTGTGTCAGTGAGCTCCCATAGCCCACCTCCTGCGGTCCCATCCCCCAGCCAGCTGGCCCCCGATCAGCCTGATTGCCAGCCAGGCTGAGGGACCCCACCCATGCATGAATTTGTGCACCGGGCCTCTAGTAAAAAAAAAAAAAAAAGATCTTCTCCTGGATGCTCAGCTGGTGTGGTTCAGTGGTTGAGCATCGACCTATGAACCCAGAGGTCACAGTTTGATTCCCAGTCAGTGCATATGCCCCAGTTGCAGGCTGGAGCCCCAGTGGGGGGCATTCAGGAAGCAGCTGATCAATGATTCTCTGTCATCATTGATGTTTCTATCTTCCCTCTCTCTTCCTCTCTGAAATCAATAAAAACAGAAAAAAACATCTGGATTCAGCAACCTCAGTACTTGAGTCTGACTAGAAAAAATTCACAGCCAAGACTGCAACTATAAGAGAACATTTATTTGGAAATCACAGAGGTAGAAGTAATTCGTAGGAGAAGTAAGGGGCCCTTGGAACTTGGGAGTGAGGAAGCTAATGGTAATGTGTCTAGGGGGAGGTTTAAGAGAAAGGCACACCCATGCTCCTGGGAGTGAGGGCGCTCTGGGTCCTCCATCCTAAGGGTTCTAAGGGTGGAATTTTTAGGGGAGGTCACAGGGGAAGGTCTAACACCTGGTGCTGTTCCTGCCTACCACAATCTTCACTATCCTGTAATCCAATCTCCACCTTGCTCTCTCCCAGCTCTTTGTAATCTTCCTTAATTTCAAATGCATAAAAAGAAGCTGCCAAACTGTTACTCTTTGGAGCTTTGGAGATCTTTGCTTCCTGGGTTTCATAAGCTTCCATAAACTTCTTCTGAGGTTGAAGGTAGTGTACTTCTGTTTTTTGTTGCTGTTGTTGTCTATTCTTCTTAATTTATATTTATTTATTTTGAAACTAGTGTACTGTTGTCTATGTAAGAAAGAGATAAAGAAGATTACATTGAAGGAAGAAAGCAAGGTGGGGGTTGGATTACCGGATAATTAAGATTCTTAAGTGGTTATGGCTTTGGGGAGTGGGGAGGGTCAGGGGGTGGTATTACTTCAGGCATTTCAAAGGTGTGTTAACCACATGCACAAGAACAATGGCCAGGACTGTCTTAAAAACCTTTCACTAAAGAAGTTACAGGCCTGGGGCATAACTACCCACCATGACCTGCCCAGTTAGGAATTTATGATATATTACAGCACCACATTTTGACCCACACTTCAGATTCATGTCGGGGGAGAAGGAAGAGGACAGAACATGAGAGGATTTCAAAGTCCCCATGATCTTTGTCAGGTAGGAATTGAGGTCATGCAGGCCTTGGTCTGTGCTGTCCCCTCCCCTCCATCTGTCCTTCAAGTTTCAGTTTAGCCGATTCAAACCTGGGGGATTTCCCCATGCTCTATCCACAACACACCCTTCAGGGGACAATTGCTCAATGTTTTCCCCACTAGACCAAGAGTTATGGGGGTGGAGATGTTCATTTGCACCATTTTATCCTCACTCCCTGGCATGGTGCCTGGGGCATAGTAAAAGCCCACTGCCTGCTTGTTCAGAGAGAAAGGAGTGAGGCTGAGATAGGGGTCTGTAGAACTTGGCAGTAGAGATGAGGGGAATGGGAAGAATATAAGGAGAAATAGCCAACATTATTGACAAGGAAGACTGGGAATCCAGCTGTTAGAAACAAAAAATCTCAAACCTGAGAAAAGGTGAACTCATATGTTATTGCACTGATAATAAACAACCCTGATCGACTAAAGGGAAAGAAGTTTGTTGTTTGATTTGAGCAACAGCCCCTTGAGGAAAGTTAGCCTTTAACTCTCTCAGCTGACCATTAGTCTTGTAGTGAGGAGCACAATGGCCTTGAACCAGCCGTATTTTTCTTGAATCTCATTTAACAATTTTATCTACATACCCCCTTTTACCCTCCCAGCAAAGCCTTCTTCCCTCAAATACATGTTTTCAACCGAGCTTCTTGTAAGCTTAGCTCCCTTGAGGGGAAGTTTGAAATAAACTTTAACTCTTGCTTGAAATCTGCTTGTCTGGCAAGTTGCTTTAAGAAAGGCATTACTTTGCTCTGTGTAATACCACCCACACTTGTTTGTTACACTGGTGTAACAAAACCATCTTGGAGACTGAAGAGAGAATAGGAAAGCTTTCAAGTTTTTAAAAATCCAGTTTTCACCAAAACTGGTTTGGCTCAGTGGATAGAGTGTCAGCCTGTGGACTGAAGGGTTCTGGGTTTGAGTCCAGTCAAGGGCATGTACCTTGGTTTTGGGCACATCCCCAGTTGGGGGTGTGCAGAAGACAACTGATCAATGTTTCTCTTTCATTGATTTTTCTAGCTCTCTATCCCTCTTCCTTCCTCTCTGTAAAAAAAATCAGTAAAATATATTTAAAAAAAATAAAAGTCCAGTTTTCTTAAAACTGAAAAAATAATATATGCACATGTTAAATTTCTTTTTTTTCCAGAGAATGCGTCCTACCCTCAAGTCCTGAGCCTCTTTCTTTGGAGAGAACCATGACTCCTTTGTGTGTTTTTAGAATGTTTCTACCACAATAAGAGTAAGTGTGTGTGTGTGTATGTGTGTGTGTAACAGAATGACACTTAAAAAAATTTTTTTTTATTGATTTCAGAGGAGAGGGAGAGAGAGATAGAAATATCAATGATGAGAGAGAATCATTTATTAGCTGCCTCCTGCCTGCCCCCTACTAGGGATTGATCCCGAAACCCAGGCATGTGCCCTGACCGGGAATCAAGCTGTAATCTCCTGGGTCATCATAGGTCAACGCTCAGCCACTGAGCTAATTCGGCTGGGCGGGATTTCTGATATCTCAATATTTTGACCAAAGCTCTAATCTTAGACAGTACACATACCCAACGGATTTCTTAAAATTTGACAGAAGGAGTCCTTTGACCCTCACCCTAACATCCACATTCAGTATATATAAATGGAGTCTAAAAAGTCTATGAAAATTAAAGCACAGGGACAAGTGCTATGGTTTTCTAAGTAGGTGTGTGGTAGGGGATGGTGCCAAGAAAACCGCTCAGTGATTGGGAATCTTGTTTCTTTCTTTCCTGTGGAGAAAGGCTTGGGGAGTTGCAGAAACATACCCAATGCAATCCCAATGCAGTTACTGGAGCAGAGGGTGATGAGACAGTTCTTGAAAGAGCTTGACATGTGACAGTCTGCTGCCTATTTTCCACCTGTATAATTTCAAGTGGGGAGGCTGGCTGGGGCAGCGCTCAGTGTTACAGCAAGGAGAGAAGGCAGCAGTGGCATAGTCTGCATGCCAATAGCTTGATGTGACAAAGTCAAGTGGATGCTGCAGAAGAGAGTGGAACGTGAAGGAGCCTTGTCCATGGGGGTACTTGGTACTGACAATAAGAGACTATAGAATATGCATCAGTGGAGAGGAACTGAGGAGGAGGTCTCTCAGGAGATCAGCAGGAGGATGCATACCTTTCTGCCCGTTTCCTTCTCCATCTCCCAGGTCAGAAAACTGTACAGGGTTGAGATCCCTCCTGGGCTCTGAAATCCACAAATGTCCCCAAGAGGGAGCCAAATTCCACCACCTCTATATGGAGGGTGTCAATTGTTTGGTTACAACAGGCTCCTGCTATATATAGAAACTCACATTCAAATACTGGTGGGGACTCTGGAGGAGCCAGTTGTAGAGTGAAGGAGGTAGATAAAAAATGAAAGAGCTGTCCATGTTTGTTTTCATTATTACAAGTTTCAAAACCACAGAACTGGCCTGAGCTGGAAGTGCAACATGGGTAGGAGAAATTTGGAATTGGGAATGTTTTATATTTTGATTTAGGCAAGACTGAATTATTTTAACACTTAGAAAGGAGTTTAGTTTTAATTACCAATGTGTGACTCTTTCCATCTGCACGTGACCAAAATCTGTGGGATCTGCTTGAGGCGTCATGGGAGGGGTGGTGTGAAAAGGGCATTCAACAGAGAACGTGTGAAGGCTGTGGTTGGAAAGAAAGCTGAGACCTGTTACTATTGCACGGAGTTTGGTTCATTCTGTAAATCCATTACATATGTATTGATTGGCAATGATAGAAAAGACACTAAGGAAAATGGCACCTTGTTTTTTCCACTTAGCAAAGTGTCTTTTCATATCAAATTGGAGAAAGCTAACTTCTGAGTAGTTCCAGGAGCCATTTAATCACAGGACTCCCAGCGTCAGATGAGGTCTGGGTACACCAGCCTCATGGGGATCCTCAGTGGGGCCTGGAAATTTTTCTGTTTTTCTCTAGTCAGCTTGCTCTACCTTTTTCTACACTAACTCTCCCATTACTTTGCAAATCTTCTCATAGCTCTGAGTCCTCTGTCCCCACACCACACCACCCAGTCTCCTTTAAGGATTTGCCTTCTATTTCACAGATAATTCAGGATCCACTAGACAGAAACATCCTTGTCTTTGTTATAACAAATTAATAGTCTACTTGCTTCTGTAACTATCCTGAGCATTCCTGAACTCTGACATAACTAACTCATAATACCTGCATTTTGCCTTGGTTAGCAGAAGAGGGGTTCCATCTTAACCAAAGCAGCTAATTTCAGCCTCTTATCACCTAAAAGTATAAGCAAGTCCCCTAACGTAAGGACATGTGGAGGAGGAGCAAACTCCTCTACCCTAAAGGTTCTTTTGGCTGGTCTAATAAACAGTCATGAAACAGGTAAGTGAGGGACAATAACCAAATTTAATACATACTATATGTATGAGAACCCCACATATATGAGAGAGTCAGAGACCCCATGTGCAGGAGAGGTTCAGAGATAGAAGGGGGATTGAGGAATATAAGTCATCATGAGCTAGGGATGAGGTAATGCACCTTGGGGGCTTCAAAGGGTCCTTGCAAGACGATAAGAAGAACAGATGGCCTGGCCAGTGTGGCTCAGTGGTTGAGCATCGACCCATGAACCAGGAGGTCACAATTTGATTTCTAGTCAGGGCACTTGCCAGGTTGTGGGCTCCATCCCCAGTGTGGGGCACATAGGAGGCAGCCAATCAATGATTCTCTCTCATTGATATTTCTCTCTCTCCCTACCTCTCTCTGAAATCAATAAGAACATTTTTTTTTTAAATTAAGAGAACAGATGTTTAGTAAATAAAAGTTTGCCCTGCCATATTGTTTACCTCTGATAATCTCTTATGGGCAAGGCCTCTAATTAAAATACATCAAGGCAGTTAAGGGGGTGGGGAGGGCAGATGTTTCTCCTGAGCCTGTGGCTAACGTGGCCTTTAGCTCAGAACAATCCACATACCACAGAAGCACATCTTGGGGTGACTCTTTCTGGACCCCACAGACATAGCCCATAACTAGGTCTTTTGCCTGCCTGGCTCAGGACCATACTTTTTGGTCTTTTATGTCTTTCTTGAATCTAAGCTACGAAGAAAGTACGTTACTTTTTTTGAAACAGTTTTCTTCCTCTTAAAAAGTACCTTTTTTCCTATTCCTCCCTTGTGACATTGTCTGAGATGTTACTGGTAGTCAACGATAGACCTTCTTTTGCCTTTTCCCTGCTACAGAACTTCAGCCAAAAGCAGGTTTCCTGCTTTATCTTCTCTGCTTTAACTTCCATGAGTTAAAACAGACATTAACCCACAAACCACTCAAAGACACGTGAGAGTCACTGGGGCTGAGGCCTATAGGCCCCTCCTTACTCCTGAGCTGGCTGCTTTCCACAGCCTGGCAGCTGCGCAGTGTGGGCAGGGCAGGTGACCTAGAACTTGCCAGGCTTGTCCTAGCTTTTCTGTTGAAATCAAATTTGTTTCTCTCACTAGTTCTTTGGATGCAAAATGGTCCAGTTCTAATTTTATTTTATTTTTTGTTTTGTTTTATGTGTTGCTTTTTTCAACTTCTAATTTTTATTCACTGTGGTCCTAGATTGGATCCACTCAATCTGGAGTGTGTGTGGGAGGGGTTACCAAATCACATTCTGGGGCTGGGCTGTAGTCTCTTAGCAGCTAAGAATGGGGGAAGGAAGCCTGGAAGGGCCAGAAAATTTAGTCAGATCATCATGAATGACCCTGAGACAGGTACGAGTATTACGGTATCCCTACTTCTCAGAAAACAGGCATAGGGAGACTAAAATTTGGCCAAAGTCACACAGCCAGTGAGAGATGGAATCAAGGCTTGGGATTTGCTTTCACATTGTCCAAACCCCAGCCATACTCTCAGGGATCCCAACGCATTGCCTCTCTGTCCACATTTCACTATGAAAATCTTGCCAGTCACACAGGCCTCGGAGATGTTAAGATACCAAGACACCATGTAAACCTTTCAGACAGTGTGCCTCTCATTATTGGACATTATTGCAAAGGTGGGAAATGTGTATGACACCACCACCAACAGAACGAGAACTTTCAAACAAATAAGCAGAAAGGTTTATTCTCTACTCCTTGCCTGGGTGAGAAGACAGCTGGAGATGTAAGAAATGACTAGGGAAGTGGTCTGATTCCTTAGCTTAAGGATGGGCTTTGGTTTCTGTCCCTGCATGCACAGAGCCCTGTCATGTAGTATGAAGACATAAATGAGGAGCGTGGATGGGAAGCTGGTGATCTGAGGAAAGTTAATTGGCACAAAAGTCAATTGATTAGGGACACAGTAATACTTTTGAAGAAGGACAAATTTGAATTTACTCTGTTTTCATAGTTGTATAATAGTCAGGATGAGTAACACTAGGCCCTTTAAGAAACAATCTTAGAATGTCAGTGACTGAACACAGTACGGGTTTATTTTGGGCTGCCATTGTCCAAGGTGGGTGTGTGGTGAGAGAAAAGTGAGTGGGACCTGGGTAGACAGAGGTCAGAGGTTCTATCATAGTATCATAGTCAACTCGTGACTCCTGAAGTTGCCCTAGATGTTGAAATTCAGATGGAGGTGGAGAGGGTTGGAGTAGGGAAAGAAGGTGGGGGGGGGGGGAGGGAGAGAGAGAGAGAGAGAGAGAGAGAGAGATAGGTGGTCATGCAGACGAACCCAGGCTTAGATGCAATTTTTATGCACCAGGCCTGAGACTGGTGTCCATTGTTACTGCCCAGATTCCCTTGGCAAGAAGTAAGGCAAGGATGCCTGGAAAATCTAATTTAGTTGTGGGTCAAGATAGGAGAAGAGGGATCTTGGAGAGTACTGTAATTCACAATGTGTGATTCTTTAGTGCCAGGTATAATTAAATTTATCTTAATGTTTCATCTCTGCATTTTCCTATCTACATAGTGTCTTACCTACAGAAGCTCAGAGAATGTGCTGAAATTTTGAATGACTTATGTGCTAGATAAGAACTCAAGCTTTCTAATTTTCATGTTGGTGTTCCCTTAACCTGACCCAGATTGTAGAAAAAGGTCACTGTGTTCAGGTCACTCTAGGCTGAGGTGATTAAGAAAGGCTGCAGGGGAGAGCAGTGCCTGAACTGGGCCCTAGAGGATTTGGATACACCAAGCAGAGAGCAGCATGCTCCAGGCAAGTTTGGAAACAGATTTCAGACAGTGTGCCTCTCAAAGAGCATATTCATTTACTTCAATTTATATTCTTTTATAACTAAAACTAGAGGCCCGGTGCATGAAATTCATGCACTCAGGGCGGGGGGGGGGGGCTGTCCCTCAACCCAGACTGCACCCTCTCGCAGTCCGGGAGCCATCAGTCATACATTCTTAGTGCTGCCGTGGAGGCAGGAGAGGCTCCCATCACCACTGCTGCGCTAGCCAGCCATAAGCCCGGCTTCTGGCTGAGCGGCGCTCCCCCTGTGGCAGCACACTGACCACCAGGGGACAGCTCCTGCATTGAGCATCTGCCCCCTGGTAGTCAGTGCGTGTCATAGAGACCTGTCGTTCTGCTGTTTGGTTTATTTGCATATTAGCCTTTAATTATAAAGGATAATGTCTTATTATGGGCAAGGCCTTTAATTCAATTTTTTTTCAGGTAGTTAAAGGGAGGGGCAGAATTTTCCCTTGAGCCTGAAGCTAAAATTGCCCTTAGCTCAAAAATCTGCATACCACTGAGACACATCTTGGTGAGGCTCATTCTGAACCCCCACACTGTTCTATGATGTGTATCAGTATTGGGAACCATCTCATCTCTTTAGTGAAAGGAGCCTTTGTTATGTTACAGTGACTAACTTTATCTCATGAGTTGTGTTTTGGCTTCAAGCCTGTATCCAGTATTCATGCAGCGATTTCAGCTCTTCTGTTCAATGTTTATCTGGCATATCTTTTATCTTATTTTCTCTAAATCTTTCTAGAGTTTTATGTATTAGATAGTAATAGCCTATGGACACAGACAATAGTCTGGTGAAAGTCTGGAAGGGGTGGGTGCAGGGTGGAGGAGATCAATGGGAAAAAAAACTAAAACAAAGGGACATCTGTAATACTTTCAACAATAAAGATACATTTTAAATAAAGGAAAATATCTTAGTTGAAAAGGGTTTTATGTGAAATAATATAAGTAATTGCTGTACACTGTACTTTATATTCTCAACTCCTCTCAAAGAGATATTAATTGACCCTATGTTTACTTAATGTTAATTGACCCTACATTCACTGACTGTAGGACTGACTTCCGCCATGCCGACCCAGCACTGACTGCCACAGGGACTGTGATCAGACTCTGCTTTTCTCTCTGGGCCTGATTGCAGCCCCCTCGGTGACCCAGCACTGACTACAGGACTGACTTCTGGTGTTCGGTTGAGCCTTTGGTCATTTTGGATGCTACAGACTCTAGCTCTCTCTCTCTCTATCTATCTATCTCTATATATAATTTTCTAAAAAATGGTAACATATTCATATGACTCAAAAGGTACAAAATGATACAGGATGAAAAAAAAATCTCAGTGGATAGAGTGCCAACCCATAGACTGAAGGGTAGTGGGTTCGATTCCAGTCAAGGGCAAGTACCTTGGTTGCAGGCTCAATCCCTGGCCCTGGTTGCTGGTGCATGTGGAAGTCAACCAATCGATGTGTCTCTCTCATATTGATGTTTCTTTCTCTCTCCGTCTCTCCCCTTCTTGTTCACTCTCTCTAAAAATCAGTGGAAAAATATACTTGGGTGAGGATTAACAACAAAATTTCTCTTCCATCCTTATTCCTTCCCCACCCCAATGCCCACCAAGTCCCCCTTCCCAGAGGCAAATATTACCTGTTTCTTCTTTCCAGATATCTTCTTTGCATATATAAATAAATACTTGGGCCCAGCCTGTGTTGCTCAGTGGTTGAGTTCTGACCTATGAACTAGGAGGTCATGGTTCAGTTCCCAATCAAGGCAAATGCCTGGGTTTCTGGCTCCATCTCCAGTGTGGGGCATGCAGGAGGTAGCTGATCAATGATTCTCTCTCACTCTAGCTGATTTGGCTCTGTGGATGGAGCATCAGTCTGCGGACTGAAGGGTCTGGGTTTGAATCCAGTCAAGGGCATATGCCCAGGTTTCAGACTCAATCCCCAGTAAGGGATGTATAGGAGGCAGCGGATCAATGATTTTCTCTCATCATTGATGTTTCTATCTCTCTCTCCCTCTCCCTTCCTCTCTGAAATCAATAAAAATATATTTTAAAAATTAATAGAATAAATAAATACGTGGGTTCTGGCCGGGTAGGTAGCTCAGTTGGTTGGAGCATTGTCCTGCTATGCTTAGGTTTCAGGTTCAATCTCCAGTCAGGGCACATATAAGAATCAACCAATGAAAGTGTAAATAAATGTAACAACATATTGGTGTTTCTCCCTCCCTCCCTCTCTGTCTCTCTCTAAAGATCAATAAATTAAGAAAATTGTTTTAAAAATAAGATAAAGGGAATCTAGTTGTCCACAAAGTGATGAAGATCTGCTGCCTATTAATGGGATCTTTTTTTTGGGTAAACTTGACCCAGAACCAGGAATCCTTCCATCCCCTGAGGGCCAAGTGAACTCAGCCACACCCGCAGCTTCCCATACTTTTTACATGTCGACGAGTTCCAGGCTTATTTATACCTCCAGTTCTGCCTCTGAGCTCAGACATCTCTAACTTAACTGTGCCCACAGTGGAGCTTTTGATCTTCCTTCCTGAATTTGGCATGGCTCCAGTCTTCCTAGCTGGGGATTAGGTGCCTCAATCTACATAATTCTTTGTACCAGAAACTTGGGAGTCACTTTTGCCATTTCACCGCCCTTTATTCCTAAATTTTATTCATCACCAAGTCATGTCTATTCCCTCCCCCGCAAAACCTACCCTAAAGCCTGCTGCTGCTAACCCCTCTGCAGCAACTGACAGCCAAAGTCCCTATCACCTTTCATTTAGATTGCTGCCAGTGATCCTCATTGGTGTTCCCACTTTCCCCCTTCTCTGTCTGAGTCTTTTATTTCCCTCCTACCCCCATGGCCACTTGTCTCTGTGCTCAGTATATGGTCATGGGGTCTGAACACCCCAGTTCTCTGTGCATTTGTACATGGGTGTGGTTCCATCTTCAAATAATTTCTTATCCTTTGACCTTCTGGCAAACTCTACTCATTCTTCAAATTTCAGCCCAAATGTCTCTTCTATGCTGCTGTGCCCTGTGTGTCCCCACACCCTCATTCATGGATTTCATGTAGAAGCTCATTTAGTGTTTGTATGAATATATAGGTGACCTTGAGCGGGATAAGGACTGAGCCTGGAGGGCAGGCAGGACAGGAAAGTCAGCACTAGGGCCTGAGGTGGGGGTCAGGCCAGGTCAGTTGTTGGGTCTGAGGAGCATTGGCCTCTGTGTGACAGGACTGTGCTGTGATGGAGGACTTGTCTGTGTGGGAGAGGGGGTGAGATGATCCCTACATGTGTGACTGGTATTGGGGGTCCAGCAGACGTGAGCTCCAGGTGGTGGCAGGTGGGCTGTCCTGCAATGGAATCTGACCTTCTGAGGCCTGAGTTTCTGGGAAAGGGTTAGCCGTCCCAGCAGAGCACACACTCCTCATGAGACCCAGGCACAGCTGTGGCCACATTTGAAGCAGGAACCCAGGAGCAGAGACAGAACAAGATGGAAAGCCTTGGTGTCTTAGCCTCTCTGGAGACTAGAGGTAGTGGGGAGATAGATGGGGAACCAGATGGGACCTGCCTGGTTCGTGCGGAGCCAAGAGTCCCTCATAATCCCACTCCATATGTCCACTGGGCTCTAGTTTCTGAGTGTAGAGGGTCCTGGATGAGGGAGCTCCAGATCACGGAGGGGCCCTGGTCGCTGGGGACTGATCGAGGGACTCTGGTCTCTGGGAGTCCAGCTGTGGGTTCTGGTCACTGAGTGGTCTGAGTGAGACTGAATGACAGACCCTCGTTACTGCAGCGCTTGAGTGAGGGGTTCTAGTCATTGAAGCTCAAGTCAAGGTTTCTGGTCATTCTGGGGCCTAAGAAAGAAGCCTGGTCACTAGGGGCATGACCTAGGGTCCTGGACACTGAGGAGCCTGAGTGAGAGGCCCTGGTCACGGGGTGGTGGGCCTGATCTCAGGGGGTCATGGTCACTGAAGGATGGGAGCAGGGGCCTCGAATCACTGAAGTCTTGAGTGAAAGCCCCTGGTCAAGGCCACTGTATTAATCCTGAGCTGAGGTAGGGGGAAGGCTTCCCAGTGCCCCAGTCTGTCATGGCTCTCAAGAGCCAGCAGATGGCACTGTGACTGCACACACAGCCTGGAATCAGAGCTGGGCTGCTGGCAGGCAGTCCTTGGGGGGCAGAAGCTCAGCAGAGACAGGCTCAGGTGCAGCCTCCGCCAGCTGTGGGAGCCGCAGAGTGGGAAGGTGGGGTGTTAGGTGGACTCTGACCAGACTCCCTGGGGTGATGCAAGGCAGATCCCCTGGAAGCAGAGAATTTGGTGCTGTGGGTCAGGAGTCCTGAGTCTGCTCCAACCCCAGGAGCCAGGACAGGCTTGATCAATAGCTGTGAACTCAGAACAAACTCTACTCCAAATGTTGCCTAACACACCCCGATGCACTTTCCCCTCTGTGCTGGCTCGGCTTTCCCTGTCCACAGATCTAAGACAAACAGGGTCCACCTCCAACATTAGAACTCTTGTTTCCCAGAACATTCTGTGCCCTGTGACACCCAGACAAAACTGGAGGCTGCCCCTTGTCAATAGCCAGAACTTGTCACAGCTCAGAACTTGATACCGCACATCCCAAGACTTGGTCACATTCCAGAACCAGGTCACCTTCCAGGGCCTTGTCATACCCCAGATGGAGTCACAGAGCAGGGCTCTGTCATCCCCTAGATAAAGGCACATCCCAGAACCCAGTCACCCTGCATGTTCAGAACAACACAAGGCCTGTCCTGCCAGTCTTTATATACTAGTACATTCTTCCAGGGTCCTGTCACAGCCCATGGTTGGCCCTGAGCTGTGAAAATACCGGGGATGTGACAGCTGGCTCTGACAGTATTGGGTACATGACCAAGCCCTGGATTGTGCCTGGATTTGAGCGATGGCAGGGCCCTGGGCTGTGACCTTGTCCATGTGTATGCAGCAACTTGTCCCACAACTTGCACCTGTGAGCTTGGCCCCCATCAACAGGTATTCATGATTAGCATCTGTAACGATAGTGGCGATGAGTGTTGTGGAGCAGCCCTTCTCCAACCGTCTGTGGTGAGAGAACAGTTTTGTGCCTTAAATTTCCATGCTGGATCCATTGCACACGGACACTTTTATAAAACACAATTGCATTGCTATAAAAATGGAATTGAAAAAAGATGTACAAAACAGAAGCCTATATTTTAAAAAATAGATCTTTTATTTTGGAGTGGTTTTAGATTTACAGAGAAGTTGCAAAGAGAGAGCTGCTGTATAGCTTTCACCCAGTTTCCCCACTATTAATGTCCTAGATAACTGAGGTACATTTGCCAACATGGACAAGTTGATATTGGTTCAGTGCTATTAACTAAACAATGGACTCTCTCTGATTTTAGCAGTTTTCCTGCTAATGTTCTTTTTCTGTTTCGGAATCCAATTCAGGATACCACATTATACTTAGTGCACTTTAAAAAAAATAATAATTTATTGATTTTTTTACAGAGAGGAAGGGAGAGGGATAGAGAATCAGAAACATCGATGAGAGAGAAACATCAATCAGCTGCCTCCTGCACACCTCCTACTGGGGATATGCCCACAACCAAGGTACATGCCTTTGACCAGAATCGAACCTGGGACCTTTCAGTCTGTAGGCCGACACTCTATCCACTGAGCCAAACCAGCCAGGGCACTTAATGCACTTTTTAGTATTAGATTCAAATGGTGTATAAGTATTCTGTCAAATTGCTATAAAAGTTTCTAAGCACTTACTCTTCTTTCTGCACTTATTTCATCATTGACCGGTCACTAACGATTTGTGGCTGGCCCTGGTCCATAGGTCACACCTGGAGTGGCGTGGGTATAAAGAATAGTCGCCTTATTTACGGTGGTGCAGCAGGGGGTGGAGAGAGGGGTGGGACGCAACTGCATGAGCAGCTGGAGCAGAAGGGACAGAGGAAGGAAAGATGGTCTCTATATGGGCAGGCCTTGGCCTGGCCTGTGTAGAACAGAATAGTGGGAATGGGAAGCTTTAGGGCAAGCAGTCCCACAGGATACCCTGTGAAGCCATCCATGGCCCTGCATTTGTGTGCATTGTACTGAACTTCATTGCAAACATCTGCAACCACTAACAGGTCCTGATGACTATTGATGAGCTCATTGAGCTATTGGGTGTCTGGGTGGAAAAGTGAGGACTTGAAAATCTTGTGTTTGGGCCCCGGGATTCTGAGGTCTGACCCAGGCCTCTGACAGTCCAAGGACACTGGTGAGTCAGCATAGTCTTAGGAAGACTCAGGTCTAGGATCGCACAACAGGAGACCAGGAAGCACGCAGATCCAAGATGGCAAACTCCCCTCAAGGGAGGAGAAGAGATCAGAGCAAGATGGATATGCCGGCTTCAGGGCCTCCCTTCATTCTTTTTTTTTTTTTTCTTAATTAAATCTTTATTGTTCAGATTATTACAGGTGTTCCACTTTTTTCCCCCCATAGCTCCCCTCCACCTGATTCCCCACCCCACCCCATGCCCTTACCCCCTGCCACTGTCTTCATGCATAGAAGTAAGATTTTTGTCCAATCTCTTCCCGCACCCCTCACACTTGCTTCCCCTGAGAATCGTCAGTCCACTCCCTTTCTATGTCCCTGATTCTATTATATTCACCAGTCCATTCTGTTCTTCAGATTTTTTATTCACTTGATTTTTAGGTTCACTTGTTGGTAGGTATGTATTTGATGTCATTTTGTTGTTCATAATTTTTATCTTTACCTTTTTCTTCTTCTTCTTCTTCTTCTTAAAGAATACCCTTCAGCATTTCATGTAATCCTGGTTTGGTGGCGATGAACTCCTTTAGCTTTCTCTTGTCTGTGAAGCTCTTTATCTGACCTTCAACTCTGAATGATAGCTTTGCTGGGTAGAGTAATCTTGGTTGTAGGTTCTTGCTGTTCATCACTTTGAATATTTCTTGCCACTCCCTTCTGGCCTGCATAGTTTCTGCTGAGAAATCAGCTGACAGTCGTATGGGTACTCCCTTGTAGGTAATTAACTGTTTTTCTCTTGCTGCTTTTAATATTCTCTCTTTGTCTTTTGCCCTTGGCATTTTAATTATGATGTGTCTTGGTGTGGTCCTCTTTGGATTCCTCTTGTATGGGGTTCTGTGCGCTTCCTGAACTTGTAAGTCTATTTCTTTCACCAGGTAGGGAAAGTTTTCTGTCATTATTTCTTCTAATAGGTTTTCGATATTTTGCTCTCTCCCTTCTTCTGGCACCCCAAAAATTCGGATGTTGTTTCGCTTAAAGTTGTCCCAGAGGCTCCTTACATTATCTTCATATTTTTGGATTCTTTTTTCTTTTTGTTTTTCTGGTTGGATGTTTTTTGTTTCCACATATTTCAGATCTTTGGTTTGATTCTTGGGGTATGTTGATCTACAGTTGAGTTTCTGTATATTCTTTATTTCAGACAGTGTATGCTTCATTTCTGACTGATCCTTTTCCATTTTTTTGGCATTCTCATTAAGGTCCTTGAAGGTCTTACTAAGCTCCTCAGAAGTGTCATCAAGTTTCTCGGCGGTTTTTAGAAGATTCTTGAGTAACCTTATAAATGTGATTCTGAACTCTATGTCATCCAGTAGTTTGCTTTCCTCCGTTTCTTTCATTCGTGACATGTTTCTTTGTTTCTGCATTTTGGCTGCTTCCCTGTGTTGATGGAGTGGCTTTGTGTGGTAGGTGACCTATAGGGGGCAGTAGCTCAGCCTCCCCAATCTCCTGATGTGGATGCTCTTGGTACACCCCTTTGTGGGCTGAGTGCAAAGACTTGGTGTAGTTAAGCCTGAATTGCTGTTGGTACGCTGGGAGGAATTGACATCCAGGCCAATTAGCTGTGAGCACTCCCTGTGTCTATAATGGAAGAAGTGCTGCGCTGAAGACACGCTTATGGGGCAGGACTTGTTTCAGTGGGGCTTTGGTGCTCACTGAGTCTGCCTCTTGAATGTGTCACTTATGGATGTGAGGAGTTGAAATCTGGTGTCTCACACTGACCACTAGGTACACTGGCTTCTGGATCTCCAATGGGGTGCAGGTCAGCTACTGTCTGAGGCCACTCAGCAGGAGCTACAGTGAGAGCTGCAGTTTTCTCCTCTTTGCTTGGGGTTTGGAGGTTTTGGAGCTGTCTGACCCGGGCTGCAAGTTTTCTAGGTTAAGCTGCGATAGGGCAGGCTTTCTTATGCTAATTGAGCTGCTTGGAGCTTGGGTGGGTTTGTAGGTTGTGTGGGGCGGGGTCTCAGGGCGTCACTAGGTTAGGGCGTGGCAAACAGCAATGGCTGCTAGTAAGCCGGCTCTGTGTCCCCAACCGCGTCCTGGAGTCCTGTGCCCCAGTGCCGTAAACAATTATTCCTGCGTGCAGCTCTGCAAGCAAGCCACTCTAACTGGCAGACAGTCCAGCTTCTCCCTGTAGGAGTTTGGGTCCCCCGCGTCTCCCCAGAGACTGGATTTCAGAGTAATCGGGGGCTTGTCTCCGTTCAGGTTGAAAAAAGCAACGCACCCAGTCGCCCGCAGCCAGCCCGGATCACGCGCCTCCGTACCTCAGCTTTTCAGCGCTCGTGCACGTCTCAATGCTCTTTTCTCTTTCCTTCTAGTTGTAGAACTTCCACTCCGCCAGCTTTCCCGTGGTTCTGGGTGATAGACGTTTTGTCTTTTAGTTGCAGTTTAAATTGTTGTGGGAGGCAGCAGTTTAGGTGTTTACCTATGCCGCCATCTTGGATTCCGATCCCTCCCTTCATTCTGATCATGTTGTGATCTGGGCCCCCAGGAAGTGGGTAATGTAAACACTCCAAGCCTCAGTCTCCTCTTCTGTTAGTGGGGTACATAATGCCCCCTGAGGGAAGATTCTGAGAATGAAGTGAGAATCATATGGAAATGTTGTCATGACACCTGGCATGGAGCAGGAGCTCCCCTTTCCTGCTCAGGACAGCTAGCTAGAGTCATCAGTTTCCCCGTCTTTATTGCCTTTTCCTTCATGAGCTGGAATTGAGGTTCTAGTAGTAGTTGCCTGGCCCAGGTCCCATCACACCCAGCTTCGTCCTCTTTGCAGCTGTGCCCACTCACCCCTCAGTGTCAGGAGGAAGCCTCGGGGGCCTTCTCTAAGCCTTCCCTCCATCACCTCGAAGATGCACAGGTAGCTGCTAAGCACTTGCTGCACTTTATCATCATTGCTTATTCGATTATGAGTACAGGAATGGCAGACACTGTGCCTGTCTGATGCTCCACTCTATTTCCAGCTCCCAGCAAGTGTCTGGCCCATAGTCAACATTTAACAAATATCTGTTGAATGAATAATTGGGAGGATAATATGTAATTTATTTCTTCAAATAATTTCAAGTATAGTTAACAGAGTAACAAAGAATGTACAGTCAAGTAGCAACATAATCGTTGCTTGGAACCAAGTAGGTTTCCTGGGAAAAGGTGGCCCTGATGGACATGAGTTTAATCCTGTCTAATAAAGAGGGAATATACTAATTGACCATCAACCCTCAAAAGATGGCGGTGCCCACAGCCACAAGATGGCGGCACCCAGTCCCCTCAGCCCACTGGGGAAGGCGGTTGGGGGTGATTGGGCTGGCAGGGGAGGGCAGTTGGGGACGATCATGCCAGCAGGGGAGCAGTTACGCATCAATCAGGCCAGCAGGGGAGTGGATAGGGGACTATCAGGCTGGCAGGCAGAGTGGTTAGGGGCAATCAAGCAGGCAGGCAGACAGGTGAGTGGTTAGGAGCCAGCAGTCCTGGATTGTGAGAGAGATGTCCAACTGCCGGATTGGGCCTAAACCACAGTCGGACATCCCCCAAGGGGTCCCAGATTAGAGAGGGTGCAGGCTGGGCTGAGGGACACCCCCACCATGCATGAATTTTGTGCACTGGGCCTCTAGTATATCATAATGGTGGAAAAAGAAATTATTGGTAAATGAAGAGATTTATTCTCTATGTAGTCTGGGAAAATTGTTTAGTATCAAAGAAAAAAAAATCTAGATGTTTTCCTCACATTGTGTACTAGGAACTTTCCAGATGGACTAAAGAGCTTAAAAGCCTTGGAAACACAAAACTACTTATCAAATCTCTGGAAGGATGTAATTTTCCATCTTAGAAGCAATAGAAGCAGTCACAAAGGGAAAGGTTAACTGACTTAACTATAGAAGTATTTTAAACTTCGGCAGGTTAAAAAAAAATGAAACTCAAATAAAGAGGCACACAAACTAGGAAATATGGAGGCAGCTGTAGCAAGAACTTCCATAAATTGATTTTAGAAGAATTCACTGAGGCTCCAGTGACTAAACAGGCAGAGTATATGATCAGATAGCTTCCCAAAGAGAAAAGCCATGGCATGGTGCTTAATCTTAATAATTAAAGATAACTCCTGGAAGGAGAGGGCCATGGTGGCCAAAAGAGTCAGGGAAGCCCTGGCCGGAGGAAGGGAGAGGGAGAGAGAGATAGAAACATCCATGATGAGAGAGAATCATTGGTCGACTGCCTCCTGCATGCCCCACACTGGAGATGGAGCCTGCAATCCGGACATGTGCCTCGACAGGGAGTTGAACCATGACCTCCTGGTTCACAGATCGATGTTTAACCACTGAGCATGCTGGCTGGGCCTAGAGTCTTTTCTTCATATGATTTAACATATTTTTAAAAATTAAGCAAGCAATACATATTCACTAGAGAAAGTCTATCTCTATATCTGGCATTTCTGAACATTTTCTTCTGAAGAATAGAGAGGAATAGAAAATGCAAACAGTTCTTCAACAGTCAGGTTTCCTAGCACGGTGTGCAGACCCCACAATAAGGAGACTGCCCTGACACGAGGCTTTCTGGTCAACTGGGCTGGGGATTGCTTCCACATTGGAGAGGTCTTCTGGCATGATGGTGGCCTCCAGGCAACACAAACCAGATTTGTATTTGCAGCTCTCTCCCTTCATCCTGATCAGCTCCCTCCCACTCAGCTCTCTTTCTGGTCTAAGGAGTGTGACTCATTTTCAGCTGTGAGCAGCAGCCATTCTCAATTTTTCCTCCACCCACCGCATGTGACGGATGACATCCATATTCACACACACTCTCAAAGGTTAAACCCAATTTTATCCAAACCCGGGAAGATTTTTGCAGGAAATGAAAGCCAATGGTAAAAATAACTATTTCATCTCAATGCAATACGATGGTTTGAAATTGACATGACCGTTGGTGTGTTAGCCATCTGCCCACTCCTGGCCGCTGCACATGTAGCACAGGCTTTGGGGAAGCCATTCCTGAGTGCTGGCTATAACACCAACCTTCCTCTCCCAAATCAGTAAGGGTGACATTATTATAGGGACAGCTGTAGTGGTGGTTATCACTAAGCCTCGTGCGTGCATTTTATTGATTTTCATTGTATTTATGATAGCAATTTTGTTTTGCCCCATGTCTATTTCCCCAGTTAAACTTTTTTATTTAGTTGTTGTATATCTAGTGCCCAGCGTGGTGCAGGGACTTGATCAATGGGCAGTGACTGAATGAATGAGTCCATGGACTCTTCACGCCCGTATATGTCTCTTGCTCTGATTCTAAGAAATCTCACCTTCTTGCTATTCCTCTTTCCTGGCTTATGCTGTCTGGGGCCCTCTGCTGCTATGTTTTCTAAACTTAGTTTGCTTTCTTAGAGTCTTTTCAGGTTTGGCTGTTTGCACTAGTCTAGGGTCCCAGCCCTGGTATCTTGGCCTTGTTTCCTTGGCCCTTTACCTACATTTTGTCTTTTCTAGCTACTGGGAGCTTTTGAGATATGCTCAAGAACTATTCAGACGGTGAGATTTCTCCAACCTTCTCCTTCCCCTAGCAGATATTCTGACTTTTCACCTAAATTTAGATCCCATCTCTTTTATAATCATCCAAGCAAATAGCCCAGGCCTAGGTACCTGGAAGGCCCATCTCCTTGGAAGCATGTATCACACTTAAAAATTTTTTTAAAAAACTGATTTCAGAGAGGAATGGAGAGGAAGAGAGAGATAGAAACATCAATGATGAGAGAGAATCATTGATTGGTTGCCTTCCCCATGCTCCCCCCTCCCCACCCACTGGGGATCGAGCCCACAGCTCGGTCATGTGCCCTGACTGGGAATCGAACCATGACCTTCTGGTTTATAGGTTGACACTCACCACTGAGCCCACGCTGGCTTGCCTATCACACTTTTTATTAACTAAGTAACCATGTAGTTTGTCTGACATCTGTGTATCCCATTTGGGGGTAAATTCTGCAAGGACAGGGATGCTAACTATTTTACTCACTGCTGTGTCCCCAACATCTAGCAAACAGCATAATACATAGTAGAGCCCAATAAAGATATGTGACAAGAATGAATGAATGAATGAGTGCCTGAATGCTGGAGCCATTATGATTTTGATAAGCAGGGCAAAGCTTTGTTTCTCTGAAGGGAAGCCTTAATGTTAAAGGTTCTGTTTGTGAAAGGGAAAAACGGGCCTCAGGGAAGTTGGTGACCAAGAGCAGTGGTTAATGCTTAAGTGGACCCCATGGACAGCCCAGTGGGCCAAAATAGAAGAAACAAATGGCTTTGGGAGGGTTGGGAATGGGAGTGGGGATGGTGAGTCACAATTTCCTATTTGTGACCCATCACTTTCCCCCAATAGTCATATTTACTTTGGACCTTGTACTGTTCCCAGAGGATTTGGGGTAAAAGTGGAAGTTGGTTTGTTTATGTGGGGTGTGGCAGCAACATTTCAAAGAGGTTATTGCTAATCACTCCTAATGGGCCAAACTGGCCTTTTGGGGGTCAATCCCTGGAATTGCACCAATTAGCCCAGCAGGCCCATACCTCCTTCTGAGACCTGGGCACAGCTGTGACCCCTATCTGGACAAGGGGCCCAGGGACAAAGCAGGAATCAGACATCCGGGGGGCAAGAGGCTTTGGCAGCTTCTCTGGGGACTAGGAGGAAGCAGAGGGTAGGCCCATGATCTGAAGAGACCAGCCGAGCTCTTGTTATGCTCACTAGGCCTTAATTAGGGCCTTTGGTCTCAGAGCTCTGAGTGATGGCACCAGGTTCCTGAGGGAATGGGGCTGGATCAATATCAGAAAAAGTCCAAATATGTTAAAGATTATGTTTGGTCTCCATATGTCATTCAAAGTAAAAACAGTTAAACCATAAAATATGTGCAAGGTCAATATAGTTCAGGTTTATCCCATGATGGTTACATGGATGCTCTGCTGCAAATACTGAATTCTTTAAAAAAAAAAACACACACACACAAACACACCCTTTTTTCCAGTTTTGTTTTGGTGTTTCTGCTTTAGTAATGCCATACATTTCTTGTCAGCCTATTAAGGATTCCATCCCTGAGGAAAGGTCTGAGGGAGGGGTCTTGTCACTGAGACCTGAGTGAGAACTAAAGAAATCTGAGTGGGGGTCCCTGGCTCACCAAGAGGCTGAGGGGGGTTGCTGGCCACTAAGGGAATGGAGGGAAGAGTTCTGACAGCTGAGAGATCCAAGGGAGGTCCCTAGTCACTGGTAGTGCTGAGGGTGGGCTCTGGTCAGTGAGGGGCCTAAACAGATGGTTTGGTCATTGAGGACCCGAGGAAATGCTCTCCTCACCGAGGGGCCTAGTCAGGGGACCCACTAACCAAGGGGCCTGCCAGAGATATCTGGTCAGCAAAACTGAGGGCGAGGCTCCCACCATAAACTCTTGAGTGTGGTCAGTGGGTTCTAAGTGAGAAGGTCTACTTCTTGAGATGGCCAAGGAGGATGTGTGGGTTACAGAGGAACATTAACTTCTGAGGGGACTGAGGGTAGAGGTCCTGGCTTAGCGAGGTTTGAAGAAAGGGCTCTGACCACTGAGACATGATTGAGTGTCTTTGGTCAACAGGAAATATAAAAATGGGGCTCTCTCTATCAACTCTGAGTTCACATAGATGGCAAAATGACCAGTGTGGGGTCCAATAGCTGAGATTCCAGTACTGGGTTAAACCGTAGTGAATCTTGGATTCCTCCTTTCCCTTCCTTCCAGTCTGACCTGCAGGTTTTCTAGTCACCAGTAGATGGCACTGCAGCTTCACACGAGGAAGGGGCTGCTAGCTTGGTTCCCAAGGTGTGGTCCAGGTGCAAGCAGGTGACCCCTGGGAGAGAGAGGAAATTAGTTGCTTCCTTGACCAGATTCCCTGGTGATAGGGAGGAATGAGGCCATGATGGCCAAAGCTGGTTTCCTAAACACAGGCCACCTAGAGGCTGAGTCCTGTTATCACCAGACCAACTAGTTCTAAACACAGTGTGACTTTTTATGTTTGATTCATTCATACATTCATCTGTTCAGCAAATGTACACCTAACACCTGTTAGAATTTGTGTGAGGACACAGGGTGATTGAATAAGGTCACTGTTGTTGAGAAGTCCATAGTCTTGGGGATGAAAGTTTATTACAAACCTAATGATTACAATAAATGGGATGAAGACTGTAACAAAGGATGCATATATGCCCTGGAAATCCAGGAAAGAAATGAATATAGAGTTTGGGGAGGTAGTAGAGTGAGGTGACATTGATGTATGGTCTCAAAGTAAGAACAGGGACCCCACAAATGAGAAAAGGTGTCTGGAGTGGAAGCAGAAGTATGAGTAGAGGTGTTGAGGGATCTTTGTGCAGTCCAAAATGTCTAGGGCAGTGGTTCTCAATCTGTGGGTCATGATCCCTTTGGGGGTCGAACGACCCTTTCACAGGGGTTGCCTAAGACCATCGGAAAACACAGATATTTACATTACGATTCATAACAGTAGCAAAATTACAGTTATGAAGTAGCAACAAAAATAATTTTATGGTTGGGGGTCACCACAACATGAGGAACTATATTAAAGGGTCGCGGCATTAGGAAGGTTGAGAACCACTGGTCTAGGGCATAGGAAATGTGGTGTGGGTGGGCTGGGAGGATGGTGGGGAGTAGAAATGACAGATATGTATGGGGACAGATCATTAAGAACCTTATAACCCATATTTAGGGACCTGGTCATGGTCCTTTAATGGATGAAGAATAAGGAGGGTTTTCAAGATGGCAGATGAAATATTCAGGTTACTGATTAATTACTCTGGTAGCCAAGGTATGGGGTGGATTAGAGGAGAAACAGACTGCATGCAGGAACCCAGGTAGGCAACCAAGTTAGAATTTATGGGTGTTAAGAGAAGAAGGGAGCCAGGGAAGAGAAAAAAGATTGGAGGGGTATTTAGGAGAGAGGATAAATAGGATGCTGTGCCAAAGTAGATGTGAAAGGTAAGGAAGATTGAAGAATTTAGGAAAATAAATGTTAACATTTACTGAGCATTTAACATTTGTGATACTTCATCTCACTGATCATAACAGCACTCTCTTAAGTAGGAATTATTACCCTCATTTTCAGATGAGGAAACCAGAGCTCAGAGAGGCTGTGTGGCTTGCTGAAGGTCACACAGCTAGTTCTGTCCCCCACCTGGTTTCCTATCTTAAGCCTTATCCCTCTCCAGACCATTTTCCACACTGCCACCAGCATGAGCATATAGAACCTTACAACCTTCCAATGCTTCTCTACTGTGTATACGATAAAGTCCAAGCACTTCACAGTGGCATGCGAAGTCCTTGGCTGTTCAGTTCCTGCCACTCTCAGCCTTTCCCTACTCCATTCTAAGGATCAGGCACACAGGGCTGCTGGAAAGTTCCTAAAGAGCTGTGCTGGTGATACACCCCCCATCCAAAACCTTCACCCATACTGGTCCTCTGCATCATAACATCTCTCTCTTCCACTGGAGTATAAGCTCCTGTACAGGAGGGCCCTTCCTAGAGATATTCCTTGTAACTCTTTTGTAACAACAAAAATACCATGAGTAGTGGGTTGGTTAAATAAAATGTGACTAAGTGTTCCTTCTAATGAAATATTCTGCCCGTCATTAAAATGAACGAGAGCTCATGCCACCTTCCCTCAAATCCCACCCAGGATCTTTGACAGAGGATGAGCAGACCCAAGACTGATTTTCAGAAAGCTCTGCACAGGACACAGCCACCAGACAGAAGTGGTTAGGAGGATGGAAAACCCATCATTCATACAGCCTGGAAGATGGATGTGTCATCGCTCATAATTGTACTTTAATAATCATTCTCAAAATGTTGGCTTTCTGACACCAAGATTCTTATACTATCCAAGTCAGGGACATTTGTACTAAAGGATTATAATAATGATTCTATTCATTTGGACACTGGGAACTGCTCATTTCACATTTCTCATGACACAGCAGAAAGGGGAAAAAAGGTCCTAGTGTTGATTAGGATGATTTGTCTTGACTACTATTGGAGAGAATGTTTTCCCGTCACTCCCAATGGTTTATTTCACATGGAGGAAGCTTCTCTAGAGTGCCAGTCTTGGCTTCTCTCCCCAGAAGAAAAGTCAATAACTTGTTCTAATGACAAATTTCTCTCTTTGGGAGTCAGGTTGACACAAAAGTATGTATTCTGTAGGGCATTTTAAAGGGAATTACCCCAGTGGGGGAGACCTCAGTTTTCTTTCTTTTAAAAAAAATATATTTTATTGATTTTTTACAGAGAGGAAGGGAGAGGGATAGAGAGTTAGAAACATCGATGAGAGAGAAACATCAATCAGTTGCCTCCTGCACACCCCCTGCTGGGGATGTGCCCACAACCAAGTTTCATGCCCTTGACCCTTCAGTCCGCAGGCTGATGCTCTATCCACTGAGCCAAACCAGTTAGGGCGTAGTTTTCTATTCTGACCCATGATGGGGTGGGCGAACCTCTCTCTGTTTCTGGGGTTCACTATTAGAAAGTTCATTTGTCCAGTGATAACATGCCACCTTCTCCAATATTAACTTTATCAGTAATAAAAATAATATATTGACTCCTATCTTTTAACTGCTTTTAAATCGAGGAGAGGGAAGCGGGTATTTATTGAGGGTCCACAGAACTTCGACATCTGATTAACTGGACCAGGAGCCTTAAGAAATAAACAGGAATCCCTGACCAGTGTGGTACAATTGGTTGGGCATTGTCCTATGCACCAAAAAGGTTGCTGGTTGGATTCCCAGTCAGGGCACATGCCTGGGTTGCACGATCCCCAGTAGGGGGCATGCAGGAGGCAGCTGACCAATGTGTCAGTCTCACATACTAGTAGATGCTTCTCTCTTTATCCCTCTCCCTCCCTCTCTTTCTAAAAATCAATTTTAAAAAATCTTTTTAAAAAAATAAATAAACAGGAAGTAGAATTTGGAGACCCAACTGACATGTGAAGAGGCTTTAGTGAGGCCAGGATTCATAGCTTATGGTTTGGGCTTTAAAGTACTTACATAGAAGAGAGAATAGCATGCCCTGGCCAGGTAGCTCAGTTAGTTAAAGTGTCATCCAAATATGCCAAGGTTGTGGGTTGATCCCTGGTCAGGGAACATACAAGAATCAACCAATAAATACATAAATAATGGAACAACAAATAAATGTTTTTTTCTTTCTCTCTCTTCTTCTCTTTCTAAAATCAGTAAGTTTTAAAAAAGCAAGAATAGTATATGTAATGGCATAATGATTCATGTAATCATAACCCACCTTAACAATAACTGGAAGTCAATCTTATTTATCTGTATTTCTTTTTTTAAATGTACTTTATTGATTTTTTTACAGAGAAGAAGGGAGAGGGATAGCAAATCAGAAACATTGGATGAGAGAGAAACATCAATCAGCTGCCTACTGCACACCCCCTACTGGAGATGTGCCCACAACCAAGGTACATGCCCTTCACTGGAATTGAACTTGGGACCCTTACAGTCCTCAGGCTGACGCTCTATCCACTGAGCCAAACCAGTTAGGGCCTTATCTGTATTTTCTAACACTCCCTTTAGCATCAACCTCCTCCCACCCTCATTCTACTTTATTTTGAAGTAAATCCTCAACACGATATCATTTGATTTCTAAATAATTTAGTATGTTTCTCTAAGAGATAAAGACACTAAAAAAAATTTGACTGGTTTTTGTAACACGAGTTGTTTATTGATGCATTGTGACCTCCATTGAATGGTTAACAAAACTAGAGACATATGGTGCAAAGGCTTCAGAGTTAACATCTGCGTGGAGCCCATAAAATTGCAATTGACTTCTTTTGTGTGCCAGAAGTGTTTAATTGATTTTATCAGTTTATCTACTGAGACCAGTAGCCAAGAATATTATTATTCATTTCTATCAGGTTTTGATTACAGTGCCTTCAACCGTGTGAGAATTAAAGACACTTAAGAAAACACAACCACAATACCATCATGACAGTCAAAACTTATTTTCTTAATATTATATAATATTCAATTAGCACTCAGTTTCCCAGGTGGTCTCATAATTTCTTTTAGTTTTTTAAAAAAATCAGTTTTGAGGTTACTTAGATCTCTTTTAATCTGTATATATCCCTTCTATAATTTTTTTTTCCCTTGCAATTTATTGGTTGAGGAACCTGGGTCATTTGTCCTGCGGCATGGCTCACAGTATGCATAAACCCCTATGATATCATTAAAGGTGTTTCATTATCTCATTAAAGGTGTTTCATTATGAGTTGGTAGTTAGATCTGGAGACTTGATCAGATTCAGATTTGATTTTTGATTTGACCCCTCTGGGGCAAAAGGGTCACTTCTCTGGTAAATTTTGGAAGAACAAATTGGCATACTCAACACTACTTCTCTGATTCTTTCTCTTTAGCCAGACTCTCCTGGGTTACACACATTCTGTTCTCCTCCATGAAGTATATTTAAAGGGGTTTTCCCTGGACAGTTGGGTGGGTGGGAAGGGGAGTTATGGTTTTCTTTCATGGTCTGTGAGTGGGTGGGTTAGTCTCCCTAATCATGGGGTTCAGTATTAAATGATGTAACCACATGTTCCCATATCAACATTATCAGTAGTATTGTTATTTTAAGCTCTCATTTGCCTTCAACTTTTGCATTATTTCTCAACCGATTCGGAACTTGGGCAGGGATCAGGGGACTCCAACCACCAACAAGGATGAATAGACTAGCCACTTTTATTAGACAAGCTCCGCTGCCTGCCTTGCCTACAGATCTTTTAACACTCACCACAGTTGCCACATTCATCTCATTCTCTCACCTCTGGGCAACAGCCTATTGGTTCTGATCCAGGGCTATCAGTCAGATGCTCACTCTCTTTCTCTCTCAGGAGATTTAGCCATGACACAGTGTGTAATCATTTGACAGTAGGCACTTGAGCTGGATTTTCTCACCATGTGTATTGCTGATAAGTAGGGACAGAGAGCCAGGTTTGGGGAGCAGCAGCATGGAGCTGGCCCATGGAGAGTAGTAGAGCTAAGAGATCAGGAGGCATTGGGAATCAGAGGGAGTGAACCGGCTCACTGACCTTGTTCTAGTTCCCCAGACTTTTTGGGTGTTGTTGTTCTTAGATTCTGTGAGATGGTCACTTGATTCTAAGTGCATGAGAAAATTATATTCACTGGACTTGCTGAAGAGAGATCACTGCAATTTTTAGAAGAACTTTCATGACAGGCTCATTTGACATACAAGTCAAGGAGTTGGAATATGTGTAAAACCAGACTGGAGAAAGAAAAAGTGTTTTCTGATTATTCAGGAGAGGAAGGGAAGAAAGAGTAAGTGTGTGTGTGTGTTGGGGGTGGGGGGAAGGAGGGTAGAATCTGTGACATTGATGTGACATTTCCCACGAGCAACCATCCAAAACATCAGCGTTCCTACCTCTTGCAATAAGAAATTTTCAGTTTTCTTAGTGAAAATTGATGAAGAGGCATTGCTTGACACTAGATTCATGTGGAAGAATTAAGGCAGCAAGAGGTAGTATGGGAGCCCTGAGTGTGTTTGTGTGTATGTGTGTGAGGGGTGCAGGGGGTAGGAGTGTATAGAACTTTGGACTGTGGTTTGGAACTAACTGTACTTAGATGGTATCTGGTCACTTTGAATGCCCAACCTCCCTCACTTCCTCTTACAGAGGACAGTATCTAATCTACATGAATACCCACAAGCTTCAGTCTTATTGCCCCTCAACTTTGTCATCTCTGCAGCGCTGTCCTATCGTCATGGCTGTTTTTGCCCTACTCTCAGTTTGGCCTGTCTCCACCAGGAGCTCCACGCTGAAGCCCGCTTAGTGTCTCTCTCTAATAAGTCAAAGGAGGATGCTTGGGCAGATCTTTCTTCCTCTTACAGTTCTTTGCCTCTAGTCTTTCCAAAATTACCAACAGCCTCGGTATTTATATACAGGTTTCTTCACAGAGAGTTGAGGAGATTTCAGAAGGGGAGTTCAATGTCAGCGAGGGAAGGATAGAGCACTCCCCATTTAGACTTTCTCTTTACTTCTCAAAGGGATGGTACCTGCACATCAACTCCTTCACAAGCTCCCTGGCTTTCAGGTGTACAACCTTTCTTTCTCCATGGGCCCTCCTTTTAATATTTGTTCAATTCAAAATCCCACCAACATCCATACCCATCACAGGAAGGGATCCTACTTCTTGGCTCTCTCTCTCCAAATTTACTACTTTTTCTACTTCCAAGTCCTAAATCAGAGCGTGCCAATTAGAGATGGACCCCCGAGACTCTAGGCAGTTAAAAATGATGCCTATTGTCACCCAAGTCTTGCAGAGTTGTGTATATAGGAGTGTGGGTGGGGGATGAAGACAAAAAGCCTCTGGGTCTGTAGCTAGTTGTGGATTCAGATCTTCCTGGTCAGGTTTCCTTTTCAATATTCCTACATGTGTGAGTGGAAATCATGGCAGTTCATTTGATTAATACAATTGTTATATTAGCTCTTCTACTGCTCCCAAAAACGGACATTAATATTTAGAGAGTACCCATATTGAAAAAGGATATATATCCTCAATTAGAAGGGCCTCTCGCCTTTTCCCCAGAGTTAGTGAGCCCCATTATTGTGCAGAAAAGAGGTCTGGTTTCTTTCCTGCTCTGCCTGGGAAGCTATTGGAATAATAAATAAGCTATATTATCCTTTAATGGCTCCTCCCTTTCGTTAATTCAGGAAGGGCTCCAGACTCAATAAATTGTTTCAACACTCTGCTTTGGGGATGGGGTGGCTGCCAATTCTTTTACAGTAAACCCAACTTCACTTAAGTTAACTGAGATAGTTTCTGTTCTTTGCAACCAACTGATCCTTGTTTAGAAGAGAAATGGATTCTGGCAAGGAGGTTTGCAGCAGTAGAGCCTCAAGAGAATGTGGATGTTGTCCCCACCTTCGCTGCTTGGTACAGAGTGCTGAAGGCTCTCTCGTCCTGGGTGAGGCCTAGCCAGCTTGAATGGGTTTCCATTCGTTGCAAAAAAGTGATGCCCATGGTAACAGAGGCGTGGAGAAATTTTTATTCTGCCATGTCCGGTGGAAAATGTGAACTAAAATATTAGCACAATTCTAGGCTAATTCACCAAGGGTTCAGATTCTTCTGAAGGTTTGGATCGGTTCATCTGGTAAAGAAAACTGTAACCAGTGTACATACTGGTTAAGAGCCTGGGCAACATGAGATGTGTTGTAGAGGACAGACAAATAAAGACCAGTTCTATTTCTTCAACTCAACTATCCATTTCTTATCTAACTGGCATATTGAAATTTAATTTCAGCTTATTTTTCTTTTCGTTTGTATACTTAGTATGTTTAACTCAATCTGTTTTCTGAGATTTAACTCTAGTCTTAACTGACTTTCTCCCTTCTCTTTTGTTTCCCTCTTTCTCATACTATTTGATGCTTAAAATCTTTCCTATTTATTTTCCCCTCTCATTCTAATGGTCCCAGATTGACTAAAAGGATGAGAGGGAAGTCTCTGACTTGGACAAACACAAACTTCTGGCAAGGAGTAGGTAGTGCAAGCGACTTTCTGGAAGATGGACCATGTGAGACAGTTGGGGTCAGGTGTGTGTGTGTGTATGTGTGTGTGTGTGTGTGTGTGTGTGTGTGTGTGTGTGTGTGTGTGTGTGTGTCTTTCTGCACCTGTTTCCAGATATCGAGTCCTGCAAGATTTGTGCACCACATGGTTAAGCTGCAGGACTCTCCTATGGTAACTGCTTTCAGTTTCAGCCAAGACAGTATGGCTCACCCAACTCCTCACAATAAGGAGGAGTCATGGTTAAGCAGCAGCTGCCATAAACAGGCAAGTTGAATAGCCAGTGGTGGATGGATTTTGCATAGCATATTATCCCCAGGGGACTGGTGGATCAGTAATACCATCACACTTACCTAGATGGGATTTTGATACCAAAAAGCTGGGGCACCAGCTTCAAGGACATCCCACCAGTCTCAGGGATCATTCTTACCCTTGAGTTAAATGGGTAAGCTGGCAGACCTATTAAAACAAGTTTTCCCTTTTCAATGCCTTTCAGACCTGGCTGGCTTAGTGAGTGAATTATTATACACAAGGTCTGATTCGGAGAGCCTTCTCCTCTGTTTCTACAACGTCCCAAATCAAACAGAATAAGAAATATTCACTATGGTACTTTGTGTTGTGCGATATCACTGAACCAGGCCAATTGCCTTACAGTGGGCTGGGATGGAAGAGCCAATGCTATTCTTTGCCCAGGATAGGCTCACTTCTCCCCCTCCCCTTGTTAAATAGAATAGCTAATATCTCTTCTTTAGACACCAAACCAATGATAGTTATTTAGAAAAAAATCTCATAACTAAACACCATCCAACTAATGTAGTGCTAAATCATACAAGTCATATTATTTCCCAGTTGGGGTAGTAGTAGGTGGCTCCTAATGACTTCTCCTTCCTTGGGCCCAGCCCCAGATACACAGGGGGATGTTTGTACTAAGATAAAAGTGGTTTCAGGGCCCTAGCTAAATATAATTTCCTGTAAGTCATCTTGGTCAAGGCTATCTTCAATGCTCCATTCTATCTCTCAGTCTAGAGGGCTATCTCTGAGAATTAGGCCACACCTCATGATCCGCCCTGCCCTTTACTCTGTGGGTGGCAAAACATGTTCCTGGTTTGGAGGCTGTAGCTGAGTTAGCTTAAGGTAGAGGATGCAGTGGCTCAGATGGTGGCTCCTCAGTGGTTTGTCCAAGAATGCAAGTTCAAATTCAGGCGCCCATTGAATTCCTGAGATTACAGAAAGAGGTTCAATAGAGTCTATTCAGTTACTGCTTCTCTAGGCTTTTTGCCTTTGGAATGTTCCAGGACATTTTTTCAGGAGGAGCCCAGCTCTCACATCCCGACACTTGGCTCCAGCGGCAACCAGATACCCCAAAGTTCTGGGCTCCTGCCAACCTCTGTCTCATCTCAGGTGCATGGTGCTCTGACCCGCCCAGGGTGCCTCCGCCAAAGCACCCACCCATGGCATGTTGATTTACTTGGTTGGTAAACTTGTTTTTTTTCTGCCCCTCACTTGCTGTTGCCCCAAAGTTATAGCTCTTTTAATTGCCCATGGCACAGAGCTCTCTCATTGTGTGGAGTGGCCATACCCTTTCCGTAGGCAGGATGTCGATGACAAAGGGTGGAAGGTAGTGCCTGTCCACTGTGGCTCATTCCCTGTTAAAAGGCAGTTAGTTCTGCTGTGCTGCACGTTGTTACTTTTGATTCAAACGTTAAGTCCCTGGAGGATGCCCCAGTTTGTCTGGCAGCTGAAAGCGAGGCTCAGGGATGTTTTTTGTACTATTAACTCACATAATTCCCTGCCCCCCCCCTCCCATTTTATAGTCAAAGACTGTTAGGCTGTATTACTACGTGAGACCAGGGGTTCCAATTTACAAAACAACCCAGGAACCCCTGGTGACTTTTTCCACTGGTATTTGGTAGTAAGCCAGCAATTGTCTCTCAATAGCAGTATACTTCTCAGCTGCTGGAAGCATTGCCCTAGCCCAGTGGTCAGCAAACCGCAGCTTGCAAGCCACATGCGTCTCGCGAGCCGCGTTTGCCGCTCTGTTGACTGAGTTTGCTGACCACTGGACTAGACTAAATGTTACCGTGTAGTTGGAAGCTGTGAGGATTAGGCAATTGTGGCATATTGTGTGCAAAGAGGTAAAGGGTAGTAGATGACAGTGGTCGGCAAACTCATTAGTCAACAGAGCGGCAAACTGCGGCTCGCGAGCCGCGGTTTGCCGACTACTGTCCTAGCCCAACATCCTAAATACTCTGCCATATTTTTTCTTCTAGGATCTGTTGTCTCACCCCTCTTCCCCAAACTGTCTTGGTGGGAGAGACAGAGACCTCAGATCTCAACTTTCTTTCTGATTTATAGGGTCCAAGGGGTAGAGCTGACCAGACTGTTAGCCTGTAATTTGGCCAGGGCCAATCATGGAGGCTCCCCTGACTCCATTCAAATTATGTGGCCTTTTGGATAATCCAAGATATGGAGTATGTAAGAACTCCAAGGGGGAGCATGTACTGACTCTAAAACCCAAACACCCCCATGAGCTTCTGTGGGATGTAATACACGTGTTTCACTACCTGTCACCTGAGGGCACATGCTCATTTCCCCACCCCACCCAGCCCTGCCCCCAGGGATGATGTTAAGAACTATAGTGTCTCTGCCTCTTTTGTTTTAGGAGATCTTTGAAACACCTGTAGGGGACCCCAGATCATTGAGGAAAGAAGATAGAAAACAATGATGCATTACCAGTATGATACCATCCAAGGCACTGGAACCTGATCTGTCCCTTTCCCTTTTTCCTCTTCTCACTTAAGTCAAGGAAGCAGCCAACTGTTCTTAAACCAGGCAGAAACAGAGGCAGATATAATATAATATGCAGGCAGGTTCAGCCCTGTGAAAGGTGCAGTGGATTTAATATATATACTTTACATATATAAAGTATATACTTTACATATATAAAGTATATACTTTATATATATATAATATATATATTGATTTTAGAGAGGGAAGGAGGGAGAGGGAGAGAGAGATAGAAACATCAACGATGAGAGAGAATCATCAATTGGCTGTCTCCTGCATGCCCCCAACTGGGGATTAAGCTCGAAACTTGGGCACGTGTCCTGAACAGGAATCGAACTGTGACCTCCTGGGTCATAGGTTGATGCTCAACCACTGAGCCACGCCGGCCAGGCTGGATTTTTTATTTTTTTTTTTAAATAAAGCCAATCCTTCCTCATAATATGCTATGTTCTGGAAAGGGGATGGGCCAGTGTATAAAAGGATCCCTTGTCAAGCAAAATTTTTTTTCTTGGAATGTCCATGTTACCCAGTGGAAAAATTCTGGGAAGCTTCTGAGAAATAAATGTCTTAAATTTTAAGAGGGTCTCTTCTTTTCTCTTGATCTTGTGCAGAGACGTGAGGCTTGGAACTGCTCTAGTCACCCTGCTCCCAGCCTGGGAATAAACTGACACCTGTAGGGGGACACAGTGTAAAGTACCAGATTTGGAGCTGTGACTGACCCACATTCAACCATCACCCTACAATGGTCTTTTTCACCTATCTTTGGATTGGATTTCCTGTTCCTAAGAACTGTTTTAATTGGGTTTTCTGTTCCCTCAGTTTGAAAGCATTTTAACTGGCACAGCGTGACGGGTGTCTCTGGGCAAATAGAGTCCCACTGGAAGAGATGGTGATTCCCATCTGGCCACTGAGGGAGTTCATTTCTCTTGTGTTAAGCAGAGGGGTCAGACTCCATGACCTTGTATTTGTAGAAGTCAGTCATCAACAGGACATCACCAGGTTTCTGGCAATAGTTGCCCATCCTCTGCCTTACTTCTGTGTAAGTCAGACCTGAGGGCCTTCCAGACTCACTTAACCATCCTGAATGACACAGTTTCTCTCATGTTGGTGTCCAGTGGCCTCACAGGTGGGTGAGCAGAGAGAACACCAGTATCAGCAGATTGCTTGGATTTCTAAGCCTGCCTTTGGTTTACCAAGGATTGCTAAAGACAAGGCATGGGATTTTCCAAACTCAACATTACAAATTCATGGCCTACATCTGTGCTCACTCTCCTCCCCTCTACAGCAGCAAATTCAAATGTCCTTCACTTGCAGCAAATATTCTCACTTATTTGCAGAAAAAGTTAAGAAACAACTTCAGGCAGCAGCCACAACCTACCTCCATGAAAACAAAGACATACCAGCACTTGCTCTAATCCTCATAAGGATTTCAAAGGAAATGATGTCCTGCCTGCCCTCCCAGCTTGGGGTGCAAGAGCTGGGCGCCCTGGGCTTTCCCCAGGAAGCCCAAGGAAAGGGAGCGGAGAGAAATAGAAGCACATGGGGCAATGCTACCCAGTTCTTCTCAGTAAGAACAAGAGAAGCAGGAAATGGGGCCTGCAGCTAAACCCTGGCGAGGACTATTGGCAACATACCACAGGATGCCCCGCCCGCCCACAGTTCACATTGTCCAGTCTGCCCAGCCACGAAGCGAGGCCTCGGGCCCAGACCGGCTTAGGTCTGTAGTGGAACACTGGGGACATCCAAGAGCCTCCCCAAGGCTGCCAGTCTGGGGCCGCAAGCACGACCCTCAGAAGCATAAGAGGCGGAAGGCGGGCTGCTGAGCAGGCCCCTTTGGTTGTCCCTGGGCTGCGCTAACATAAACACTGTAGTTTCTCTGCCCACCTGATACAGACAACAACATTTTCCATGGCTCGCCCTTTCTGGTGGAGAGTTATGTTCCAGAAAGAGGCACACCAGGGACTTGGGGGCCGAGAAGAAGTCAAACTCAGAGTGAGTTTGCGGGATGATGTGGGGTTGAGGCTGGGCCAACCTGTTTCCCCGGGGGTCCCCGGGGCGGAGCAGCAGAAGGGGGAACGCTTCCTCGGGACCCCGCCGCCCGCCGACATCCCGCCCCTTGCCCTCCCTCCTGCTGCCCGAGGAGGCCAACTCCGCCTGCCTGAGTCACGGCTGGAGCTGGGGAGGAGCCGGGGAAAGGCGGCCCCAGCCCAGAGCTCAATCGGCGGTCGCAGGGAGAGCAGGCCCGGAATCATGGGGGAGAGCGCGCTGGACCCGGGGTCGGCGCCCCGAGCGCCGGCGGAGGGCCCGGTGCACGCCGTGACCGTGGTGACCCTGCTGGAGAAGCTGGCCACCATGCTGGAGACGCTGCGGGAGCGGCAGGGGGGCCTGGCGCAGAGGCAGGGCGGCCTGGCCGGCTCGGTGAGCCGCATCCAGAGTGGCTTGGGCGCGCTGAGCCGCAGCCACGACACCACCAGCAACACGCTGGCGCAGCTGCTGGCCAAGGCGGAGCGCGTGGGCTCGCACGCCGATGCCGCCCAGGAGCGCGCCGTGCACCGTGCCACCCAGGTGCAGCGGCTGGAGGCCAACCACGGGCTGCTGGTGGCGCGCGGGAAGCTCCACGTCCTGCTCTTCAAGGTCAGTGACCTCAGGCGTCCCCCAATCCAGGGCCTTTTCCCGCCTTCGGGCCACCATCTGGGGGCTCCCCGCTCCCATCCGCCCACCACACCCACATTCCTGGCCCTGCCCTGGGGAACAGACTTCCAGAGCCACACCCGCTCCCCACACCCAGCCCGCTTCCCCCGCCCCCCCGCCCACGCCTGAACCGGTCTGGCCAATCAAAACCCGGCCAGCTCTAGTCAGGACACGTCCACGGAATTTGCTCCAAGTCTCACCCCATCCCTGAAAGAAAATAACGGTGGTGGAAGTGCATCCCGCGACAGCGCATCGCTCCTCCTCCAGTTCTTGCCCCTGCTGCCACCCTCCTCCTCTCAGGCCCCTAAGCGGGTCCCACCTATTTAACAAACTTCTGCAGTTCGCCCCGCCCCCTACTTTCCCACGCCTGCCTTTTCTTTCCCACTCGGGCAGCGGAGGCTAAGGGTGGGGCGGGCTCCCCTGCTGTAATTGAGGAGTGAGGCTCAGGCTGGTGCGGGGTAGGGGGCTGCCAGGGTCAGTGCTGTGTCCACCACCTGCAGGAGGAGGCTGAAATCCCAGCCAGAGCCTTCCAGAAGGCGCCGGAGCCCTTAGGCCCCCTGGAGCAGTCTGAGCCCACTGCAGAGCAGCTGGAGGCTGAAGTTGAGGAGAGCTCGGATGAGGAGCCTGTGGAGTCCAGGGCGCATCGGCTGCGGCGCACGGGTTTAGAGAAGGTACAGAGCCTGAGAAGGGCCCTTTCTGGCAGAAAAGGCCCTGCGGCGCCCACGCCTGTCAAGCCTCCCCGCCTTGGGCCTGGCCGGAGCGCTAATGGCCAACCAGAAGAAGCCCTGCCTGCGCTGGAGTCTAAGCTGGAGCCAGAACCTCCGCTGGACACCGAGCAAGATCCAGGGAGACCTGGGGCTGCCCAGTTGGCTGTGCTCCAAATAGAGAGTGCGGCCTGATGGCTGGTGCGCCTGCCTCCCCTGTGCCTAAGCCTAGTCCCAAAATAAATCTTCCTCTCGGAAGGCAGTATTCACGCCCAAATAAGGAGTGAACCCTGTGTCCACAGCCCAGCTTTGGTCCTCCCTCCCGGGATCCTTCAGCCCAGCATCCTGGGTCCTGGGAGCAGCCACTTACACCTGCTTGTACTCACCATCAATAAAAGCAATGTTACCTAATCCAGACTCCATGGGAAGGGGTAGGGGGGCAAGGAATAAGACAAACGTGGGAACCAGGAATGTGGCTTCTGTTTCAAAGTATGATTTCTCTAGTTTCCACTGAATCCGAGGCTCCACTTCCCGGGCACATGCAAATATCCTGCTGGCCGCTTGCTCCTTAGATGCTTTCCTCATGGGGACACACCCTGTATAGTCCCTTGCTATAGGTTCTCAATACATGTCAACTTGTGGTTTGCTCTTAGTCTCTTCTTCCTCTACCACCTCCTAAGACTTGGGTTTCCCAGGCTTCTGTTCTCAGCATTCTTCTCATTCTGGGTACCCCTCAGTTAACATTCACTTCTACCAGCCACATACCCCCCAGACCACTGCCTTGAGCTGAAAAGTACTGCAAATTCAATGTGTTCAACCTATCTTCTACTGTGTAATCAAGCCCAATTTCAGTTCTGCAGCTATTTATTGAACACTTACTATTGTTCAAAATTGCTCCTCCTCTTGCATTTTCTTTACTAATGAATGGCGCCATCATCCACAAGGAAATCTGGCAGTCCTCTGACAAGTCCCTCTCACACTCCTCTACCACATGGAAAGTTATTCTATTGCTTTGACCTCTGCAATCTGTCCACTTTTCTTTTTTAAAAAAATATATCTTTGTTGCTTTCAGAGAGGAAGGGAGAGGGAGAGAGATAGAGATAGAAACATCAATAATGAGAGAGAATCATTGATCAGCGTCCTCCTGCACACCCCATACTGGGGATGGAACCTGCAACCCGGGCATGTGCCCTGAGTGGGTTTTGAACCATGACCTCCTGATTCATAGGTCGATACTCAACCACTGAGTCATGCCGGTCGGGCTGTCCACTTTTCATAATACACATGGCCACTGTTCCGTTTCAGGCCTTCCCTTTCACCTGACATTCACATTATGTGAATTGCCAATCTGATCCTATCACTCTCCTGATTCAGACCATTCAATGGTTCCCTATCACCTTAGAATAAAGTCCATGCTCTTTAACATTACCTTCAATATCTTCATATAACCTTTTTGTAGCCTCACCTCTTGCTACTTCCCTTAATTCTACTAAATTGCACTAAGCAATGTATTCTAACTCTCCTCTCTACTGTCCTGCAAAACTCAGCAAGCTACCCCTGTTTCAGGGCCAGAGGCTTCTCTTCCTTGCTCCCAGCACCACCTGCACACCTCAGTGCTACTTGCACTAATCCTGATTATTAGCAATTTCACTCCCAATCCCACACCACTAGACTGTGGCTCCTTTGCAGTAGGGACCTTTTTATTTATTTCTGTATTTCTCACACCAAATACTATGTTTAGCACCCAGTAGGGCCTCATAAAGCAAAAACATCTCACAGAAGTGAGAAGCAGGAGGGATTGGCTAGGGTTGAGAGCATGGTCATCCATGCATTCATTCAGTCCTTGCCTATGAAAATGTTTTCTAGTCCCTACTCTATGCTAGGACTTGTGAACACCAAGATGACAACCCTTTCTGAGTCTGTCAAGGACCTCAGAGTTTAGGGAAATACAAACATAATTACTAGAGGCCCAGTGCACGAATTCATGTATCAGTGGGGTCCCTCGGCTTGGCCTGCGGGATCGGGCTGAAACCAGCTCTCTGACATCCCCCAAGGGGTCCCGGATTGCAAGAGGGCACAGGCCAGACCGAGGGACCCTACTGGTGCACAATCGGGCGGGGAGGGATGCAGGAGGTTGGCCAGCCTGGGAGGGACTGCGGGAGGGCTCCAGGGCGTGTCTGGCGCATCTTGCTCAGTCCTGATCAGCAAGCTCACCTACCAGTCAGAGTGTCTTCCCCTTGGTGGTCAGTGCACATCACAGTGACTGGTTGACTGGTCAACTGTCTGCCCCTAGGTGGTCAGTGCATGTCATAGCGAGCCATTGAGTGGCCTTAGTATATCATTAGCATATTGTGCTTTGATTGGTTGAACAGCCAACCGGACTACCAGACACTTAGCATATTAGGCTTTTATTATATAGGATATTATATAGGATGATAAATGATATAAGTGCAGTGATAGACACAGGTTATTTTGAGAGGAAAGAGACACAACCTAACCTGAAGAAGGAAAAGTGGAGGATGTTTAAGGAAGTGCTCTTGGAAGAAGGTAAATAGTGGGATGGGTGGAAAACAGGAATGGCGAGGGGCAGTAGAGCTCAGTGGTTAATAGTTTCTCAGTTCCTTTATCTATAAAATGGAATAATGGTAATCCCTACTGGGCTGATGTGAGCATTACAGGACATAAGTGCCTAGCACAGTGCCTGGAATGCAGTCAATTTTAGCTGTATAATTCATTCATCCACTCATTCCACAAATATTTACTGAATTCTGAGTGTCTGCCAGGCACTATTTTAAGAGCTAGGGATACAGTGGCATGTAAGAAAGACAAGATTTCTGCCTTCGTGGGCCTAGTAGGGGGAGACAGGCAATACACAAGTAAATGTCTAAGCCAGATAAAAACGAGTAAACATATGAACTAGAGGGACATTCTGGATATGGGATCTGAAGAAAACAGGAAGGGTACACACAGATAATGATCAGGAGGGGGAGGGCTTCATATGAGAACACTGGGGATTTAAAAGCGCACCCTCTCCCTGTCTCTTACTCTGGATGTCTCTGCTGCTATTGCTTCTTATGACCCCATGATGCCACTGTTGGGGAACCAGTGTCCTGGCTGATGCCTCATCTACCAACCCTGAGGCCTGCCTGTCAGGTTCTGTGCCCCGAACCAGTGGTCCTTCCATGGAGGGCAGCTCTGTAGTAGCTCTGGTCCCTCTGGAGAAATTCAGGGCTCCTCCTGCAGGCTTCCAAGTCTAGGTCAGAGACTGTACCAGCTTCCCAGCAGCCACTGCTTTCAGGTCCTGCCATCATAGAAGGGCTTGTCTGGGTAGGCTCGGTTCTCCATCCTCAAGGAAAAAATAAACTCTTGTTCTTTGTCCAAATCCTTGGAAATCCAGCCAATTACCTGCCTTTGACCCACATACAAAAATAATGTGCTGCACATACTATATAATGAAGAAGTAATATGCAAATTGATCCTCACGCCCTTGCACAAGATGGCCACCCCCATGTGGTCAAAGATGGCCACCACAAGATAGCCAGCAGGGGTGAATAGTTGTAGGTGATCAGGCCAGCAGGGGAAGGCAGTTGGGGGCAATTGGGCTGGCAGGGGAGCAGTTAGGCATCGAACAGGCAGGCAGGGGAGTGGTTAGGGGGTGATCAGGCTGGCAGGCAGGGGAGTGGTTAGGGGGTGATCAGGCTGGCAGGCAGGCGAGTGGTTGGGAGCCAGCAGTCCTGGATTGTGAGAGGGATGTCTGACTGCCAGTTTAGGCCTGATCCCAGGGCAGTCGGACATCCCCAGAGGGGTCCGAGATTGGAGAGGGTGCAGGCTGGGCTGAGGGACCCCCGTGCATGAATTTCGTGCACCAGGCCTCTAGTGTCTCACATAAAATGTCTTAATAGCTCACTGGAAATCACATAAAGGACCAGAGACTCTGACCCCTGGGAACCTAAAGGCTTGGCTAACTTAGGTGGGAGGGATGATGCTTTTTTTTTTTTTTTTAAATCCTCACCTGAGGACATGCTTAGAGAGAGGAAAGCAGAGAGAAAGAGAGAGAGAGACACCAATGTGAGAGAGAAACATGATCCCCTGCCCTCCATACATACCCTGAACCGGCAACCTCAACCAACTGAGCCACTCTGGCCAGGCGGGATGATACTTTTTATTCCTTCTTGATTCTTCTACAGCAAATAATAAAAAAATCACACTGAAAGTATAATTTCTTAATAGTTGTCTTTGTTACATTGCACTCCCTATTATTACTGCTGTGGTTATTATTAATATGATTATAAACTAGAAGGAATGGAGATACTGACTCAGAATACCAACTTGTCATCCAGATATGTGGCATTTATCTGGCTGCTTTAATCAGGGGGACTCACACTGGTGTATTATCAATATGCAGAGATTGGTTCTCAGTTCCTCCGACCAGATGCACAGATTTATTATGCCTTCCAGCATGATTAGACTGAAAGGGACTGATCTGCAATTGTCAAACTCAGAAAACATGGATTAACTTGAGAGCTGAATTCATTAGTTTCCCTAAGACATCTAACTGTTAACTGACCTAGAATAATCTAGTTAGCTAGTTAGAACTTATTCCATCCTGCAGTATGGCAAGGCTTTAAAGTGAAAGGAAATAGAATAGTGGAAATGGGATGAATTCAATGGACAGGATAATCCAATCTCTATGCCCGTTTTCTGCTGTGCTAGTCCTCCTCCATGAGTAAGGATATGTACATTCCTGGTAGAAAACTTCTTCCTCTATTAAGTGCTGGAGATCCATTTGATGAAGAGAAGACAAAAGCCAGCGAATCTACCTGCATTACCAACACTTACACCTCCTCTACCATCTGCTGCCTATCCTCAGCGGACCTACAGTGGAAAAAGTCCAGTGACAAGGAGCTCACTACCTCTCAGACAACTATATTTTTGGACAACATTGACTGATAGGAGACTTCCCTTTGTACTGAGGTCAAAATTTGTCTTTATAGTTTCTGATATGTGGCAGTTGGCCTCCCTTCAGCAATATCTGCACAACAAAATTTCTTTATTTCTATGGTGTGCATGTCTTTGGAATCTAACCAGAGTAGGACTGCCTTATTTAGGAATTTTCTCTCAATCTCAGGCCATTCCTTGTGAAATATTGTCAAATCTCAGCCATTCTTTTGTGAATTGTTTTTGTTTACCCATATCCATTTTAGATAGGGAGGTGGCAAGGTGCATGGAAAAAGACATCTGAGTTACATTTCTGGTGAATGATAATTCCCTTTTATTAAGGTCTGTTATAAGGTTTGCATAGGATTGTTTTTGTAATACTCACCTGAGGATATTTTCCCATTGATTTTTAGAGAGAGAGTGGAAGGGAGTGGGAGAGACACAGAGAGCGAAACATCGGTGTGAAAGACACACATCGATTGGTTGCCTCCTTCGACCACTGGGCCTGGAATTGAGCTTGCAACTGAGGTATATGTTTTTAACAGGAATCTTCCATCTGAGGGCCAATGCTCTAACCACTGAGAAAAAACCAGCTAGGGCTGCATAGGAGTTTTTATTTACTCCTGAATTCATTTGACATTTGTTGTGCTACACGATGGAAACAGATGGTGTATTACACAAGCAGGGAGGCCACCCTCATGGAACTTACATTAAACTGGCAATTGTAATAAAGTTTTAAATAAGTGCTATGATGAGAGAAATATAAGAAACCAGCAGGAGAAGTAGTAATCATAGAGGAGGTCTCTGGAACCACCTGAGCCATGCTGGCCAGGACTCAAGTGACCTCTTGGTTCATAGGTTGATGCTCAATTACTGAATCACATCAGTTGGGCTTAAATTTTTTAAATCAGAAGAAAAAAGTAAAATTTTAGGTAAAAGAAGTGTTTTAACATGTAATATTAATATATTCATTTTTATATCAACAAAGTTGTAAAATATAATTTTAATTTTTTTCTTAATGGAGGAAGGAGCCCTTCAGGGCAAATGTGCTTATGGCCTGGGAAGTCATAATGCAGCCCTATTTCCTCAGTCTCCCTTTATTTTCTTCCTCTGTGGAGTTTTCATGGTTTTATTTTTTCCTCTCTCATTCAGTCTCATATATTTGATCTTTAAATTGGTTCCAATTTTCTGTTGGGTCTGACTCATTATGTCTATGTTCTTTGGCTATTATTTAGAATTGACCACAATATTTTTATTTCTTGATTGATTTAAGAGGGAGAGAGAGAGAGAGAGAGAGAGAGAGAGAGAGAGTGAGAGAGGAAGATCTGTTGGTCCATTTATGCATACATTCATTGATTGATTCTTGTATGTGTCCTAACGGGGGTTGGAACCTGCTACCTTGGCATATAGGGATGATGCTCTTACCAACTGAGCCACCTTGCCAAGTAAAATATTTTTTATTAAAAATGCACTGGGCCGCCCTAGCTGGTTTGGTTCTGTGGATAGAGCATAGGCTTGTGGACTGAAGGATCCTGGGTTTGATTCTGATCAAGAGCACATGCTGGGGTTGTGGGCTCAATCCCCAGTGGGGGGAATGCAGGAGGCAGCCAATCAGTGATTCTCTCTCTTCATTGATGTTTCTGTCTCTCTTCCTCACCCTTCCTCTCTGAAATCAATAAAACAATATATTTAAAAAAGTGCACTGGGCCCACTATGTCCTTTCCCATCTGCCGTGACCTTTACCGCTGGGTTCAGGATCTGAAGGAGGGGCCGATGCACAAATTAAAACACTAAATAAGAAATATGAATTATTAAGGGATCGGGGCCAGGTGGTGTCTCTTTCATGAAGAGCACATTTACTTCCGGCCTGGTCTGCCTTTTATTTACTTGAATATACATTTACCTTTTAGCAATGCATACAGGCATATCAAAGGTAAAGTTTGGTAAACAGTAAAAGGATTATCAGGTTAGGGAATTGCCTTGAGCCATCACTTATCTCAACACTAACAATCGGGTACTTAGTGTCAGCCTTGCTAACACCCAAGGTCCATCGGCCTTCCACATTCCTTGGTGCACTCTCGTGACAGTATCGGCAAGCAGTGGCTTCCCTTACCCATCCACCTACAACTACCTACCCTTCCCTCAGACCCTTGGCCACTAGCCCTGCTTCCTGGTTCAGGTGTCAAAACCCTGAGAGTTGTCACATTTGTCTCAGCCAACACAGCCTATTGTCCTGACCATCTGGCAGCAAGGGTCAGGCTTTGGCTTGAGCTTCGCTGCATCAGCCACTGTAGGAGCAACCTGTGCAGATCTAGCACCCAGGTCCAACCAAGGAGCTGTTTCCAGATGAAGTGGTTCCATATGGCCCACCAATCAATGTTTTCTTAAGAAGCTATAGCCAACTCAATTACTGTATCATCTCATGTTTGTTTTCCTTCCTTCTTTGCCTTCCTTTCTTCCTCCCTTCTTTTCTTTGTCTTAGTTCTCCCTTTCCCCTCACTCTTGCTTCTTTGATATTATACTACCCAAGGACTGGTCACATATAGGTTGCATTTATGAAGACCCTCTCTACGCCAAACACGGTCTTAAGCTTTTGCATTGCATTCTCATGCCAGCTCATTAACATCTCATTTTACAGAGGAAGAAGATCAGGCGTAATGTCGCTAGTTATGCACTTCACTTGTTTCTTGCTTTGGATAATTCCCTAAATCTTTTTTAAATTAAAAAAATTTCAATTAGGGTTGATATTCAATATTATATTAGCATTAGCTGTACAGCCTGGAGGCCAGACAGAACCTCTAAATCTTTAAATATTTGTAACTGATACTCTGTCAATGAATGGAGGATTCAGTATCCCACAGCATATTTGTCCTCACATGCTTTATATCTCTAGGTTCTAGTTTAAACTAGTAAGTCTTTCAAATTCATTACAAAGGATTAGGTCACAATTTTCATCTTCTCTGTAGCAACATTTTTTTTAAATGAATGTTTTTCAGGTGCCATTTATTTTTCAAGTTCTTTTTTTTTTCTTTTTCTTAGAGTAACTTTATTTAAGCTCTGTACAATTTTTAAATGCAAGCTATATTTCCCCCCTTTACTTTCTTTTTAATTTAATTTACAGTTTACATTTAATGTTATTTTACTAGCATACTCGTTTCAGACCAGCTATGTTTTAAAATTAAAATGTGCATAAAAGGAAAAAGAATAACTCAAAATGTTAACAGTGATGAGAGGACAGGTCATATACAGAGTGTCCCCAAAAACATATGTACACTTGTAACAGCTGATAGCTCAATTTTGAAATGAAGTGTATTTTAATAAACACTGGCTTTATAATTATTCAAAGTCTGTATACACTTTTGGGACACCTATATTTCCTTCTTTATACTTTTTTCTTAGTTTCCAAATCAAATTATTGTGATGAGTGCTTTTATAAATAGGAAAAAATACATATCAACAATGGTAAGCAACAGTAAATATAAATCCAAGTAAATAAGAGCTGTCAGAAATGAGAATGGATTTATGAGTGTAGAGGTAGTAAGATTGAGGCAATTCTATGCGGACATGTATAAAATGTAAAGAATTGAAGAGACTCAATTTAGTAAGAATGTCTCATTTGATTTATAGAGAATGGTGTTCTGAATTTATTTTTCCAGCATCTAAATCAGGTGCTTTCAGGTTGTGCTGAGAAGAAAAAAAAGTGCGGAAGATAGATAATGTGTGGTTTGAGCCTGAGTCTCTGTAGGTAAAGAGTCCATAATGGAGTATTTCTGCATTCCAGCTGAGCAGGCTCCTCTCCATCTCGTAAGCACATATTGGAAAGTAAAACTGCAGTTACTTATAGGAAGCTAACGCTAAATGAGGAGGTGACAGGGTGGAGGTGGTGAGTGGTGGTGACATGAATACTACCATAAGCACTGGCTTTGAAGGCACAACTATTTAGGCTGTGCTGAGTATCTACACACCCAGGATGTGACCGAAATAGACAGAATCCAGAGATAGGCATTTCCACTGGGGAAACTAAGGCAAGATGGCCATACCCTATGTAATATATTCTACTGCTTTTAAAGCAGCATCTCAGAAAGTAAGCTTGCCATCTTCCACCTCATTTCCTTTTATCCCCCTTCCGTTGAGTTAAATAAATAGCAGGCCATAAGACTGGGGTGGCTCTCATGCTGTGGAGGCCTATGTAAGCAACCCAAAATCTAAGCCTGTGAGTGCCTGAAGGTTATAAAATTGAAACCTAAGGACAACCAATTACAAACAGCCAATTAAGCTTTGAGCTTTAGCTGATCATTTTTTTTTTTTTTTTTTTACTTTGCTTCCATACTTTCTCTAAGTCTTTCCCCTCATTCCTGCCCGATGAGCTGCAAGGTTGGAATGGAAAAATGCTCAAATAAACTCTTAATTTTTTCAAACATGCCTCTGTTTATCTTTCTACACTTCTGTGAACCATACACACCTCCACTGTCCCAATTCCCAGTGCTCAAATATTTTGTCTCCTCCCTCTCAGTCACCTCATGCATAATTAGTCAACAAATCTTGGAGAAGCTAGATATGCAGCATTCCACAAATCTAGTCCCTCCATTACGTTTCATTGTCACTGTTCTTGTTTAAAATCTTATTGCCTCTCATGTGGGCTCCTGAAATCATCTCTTAAATGTCCTTACTTGAATCTGTTTGATATACAGTACTCAGTTGGCCCAAACACTACTTTTGATTTTCTCAAAAACTTGTGACCTCCTCTTCCTCTTAGCAAAGTAGTATATTCTTGTGTGACATTTGTTATACTCTTATAAAAATGTAATTATATGATAATGTAATTATCCTATCTAATAAAAGAGTAATATGCAAATGGACCATCACTCCAACACACAAGATGGCTGACCCATATGGTCAAAGATGGCTGCCCCCATGTGGACACAAAATGGGCACCACAAGATGGCCAGCAGGGAAGGGCAGTTGGGAGGGACCAAGCCTGCAAGGGAGGGCAGATGGGGGTGATCAAGCCTGCAGGGGAGGGCAGTTAGGGATGACCAGGCCAGCAGGAGAGGGCAGTTAGGGGTGACCAGGCCTGCAGGGGAGGGCAGTAGGGAGGGGGAACCCAGGCCTGCAGGGGAGGGCAGTTAGGGGTGACCAGGCCAGCAGGGGAGGACAGTTAGGGGCAATCAGGCTGGCATGGGAGCAGTTAGGCATCAATCAGGCTGGCAGGGGAGTGGTAAGGGGATGATCAGGCTGGCAGGCAGAAGCGGTTAGGGACAATCAGGAAAGCAGGCAGGCTAGCAGTTGGGAGCCAACAGTCCTGGATTGTGAGAGGGATGTCTGACTGCCCATTTAGGCCTGATCCTACTGAGATTGGGCCTAAATGGGCAGTTGGACATCCCTCAAAGGGTCCCAGATTGGAGAGGGTGCAGGGTGGGCTGAGGGACACACACCGCTGTGTGTGAATTTTGTGCGCCGGGCCTCTAGTATAATGTATAATGTATAATGTATAATGTATAATGTATAATGTAGTTGTTCTATTCCCCATGACACTGTAAAGTTCTTGAGGGCAGGAATACACTGAATTTATCTTTCAGTCCTTTACAATGCTGCGTGTTTATTTAGAAGTCACAAAAATGCTTGTTTCATGGAATAGTGGGCCCTTGGGACATACTTATTAATTTAGCTTCCCTCTCCTTTCACCCCAGTGCCAAGAAGCTCCTTCCAAAATCACACCTCAGGTAAGAGAAATGGAACTGATGCTTTTTTCTGAGCCATAAAACTACTTCCTGAGCACTTGTTTTCCTCATATTACCAATCAAGGATGGAAATACATTAGAGCACAGTCCTTCCAAAATAGACTGAAGTTGATATCTCTTTTTCATAAGTGTCTGGTGGCTGGTAAGTGTTAGCACCTCCATCTATGTTGGGGATGAATATCCAGACAGTGTTTTCTATTAGGCACAAGTAGCTGCTGCTCCTGAACTTTGACACCAGTTCTTCACTGCAGGTAATTCTGGGGTGACTGCAGTTACACTGTCACTCCCACACAGGATGCTCTGCTTACTCTCCCAGAAGCTCTTTGCTCTGTCACCAGGAATTTCAGCTCCTCAAGCTCCCTTCCCCTCCACCATTGCCAGTGCTCCAATATTCTGCTGGGGAGTTGAACCCCCTGCCCTTGCTCCAGCCGTGGCTGGGGGTAAGCTTTCCTGTTTGGCCCCTTGGAAGCCTTGCTTTTTTAAGAATTCTAATTTCAGAAGGAAGGTTATAGGATTTCTCTTCTGTTTTACCAGAAACTCAGTGCAACCTTTCTCTCCAGGGAAAGACTGGGATCTTCATCTTCTCTCCAGGTCAGTGGGTTGGGGGACTCAAGAGATACCTCAAACAGACCCATGGTTCTTTCACTTTGAACTGTATTACTCCACCAGGTGGTTAAATATACTAAACCTACAATAGTGTGGGTTTTGTTCCACCAAGCCTTTGCTCTTAGTCACGAATATGGCTCTATGTAAGTAAGCAAACATAGGATATTTGGTTATGACCACCCCCCTTTTTTTTCTTCATGGAGGACAGACACAATACAACCTACACATTTGCCTAGTATTTTTCAGGTTTTACTAGAGATGGAGTCAAGTAGAAAAAATGGGGCTCTCATCTAGATTAAACAAAAAGGAACTTAAGTTTTATTTAAAATTCATAGAATATTAAACCCATAGGGATAATATAAATACTGATAACAGAAAAAAGCTTCCAAAACAAGTGATCTTCATACTTATAGATAAAAGTAAAAAATAAATCTATATAATAAAGAACCAGGGTCGTAAGGACCATTCCCACCAAAGGTTCCACCAGCCTGGAAGTCAGTGCTGGGTTGCCAAGGCAACCCACCATTGACTGGGGCACTTCCAATGCCCCAACCCAGCACTGACTGCCTAAGGGGCTACAGATCAGGCCCAAAGAGAGGCCTGCAGAGAAAGAGGCAGGGTCTGATCTGTAGACTCTGTGGCAGCCACTGATCAGAACTTGCCTCTCTTTCTTGCCTGACCTGGCCAACAGCCTGCCTCCATTTCTCTCCAGGCCTCCATCAGGGGCTGCTAATCAGGCCTGCCTTTCTGATCAGGTCCTGTTGATAGGCCCAGAGATGCTGACTGGCATAGAAACTGACCAGTCAGAACCAAATCTGAGTGAATGTAAGAAGCCAATGGCTGCCTAGGAGGCAGAGCTTTTGATGCTGATTGGCATAGAAACTGACCATTCAGAACCAAATTGGTGGCAGGGGAGGGCAGTTGGGGGTGATCAGGCAGGCAGAGGCAGTTAGGGGCAATCAGGCCAGCAGGGGAGAGCAGTTAGGGGCAATCAGGCTGGCAGGGGAGGGCACTTGGGGGTGAGATCAGGCCAGCAAGGGAGGGAAGTTAGGGGCAATCAGGCAGGCAGAGGCAGTTAGGAGAAATCAGGCAGGCAGGCAGAGAGGTTAGGGGTGATCAGGCAGACAGGCAGTTAGGGGTGATCAGGCAGGCAGGCAGGCAGAGGGGTTAGGGGCAATCAGGCAGGCAGGCAGGTGAGTGGTTAGGAGTCAGTGGTCCCAGATTGTGAGAGGGGTGTCTGACCACCCAAGGGGTCCCCGATTAGAGTGGGTGCGGGCTGGGCTGAGGGACCCCCCCCCCCCCGCCCCGTGCACAAATTTTGTGCACCGGGCCTTTAGTATAATAATAAATTAAAGAGTTTAGCACCATTAACAAGGAGCAAAAGTACAAAAGTCAAACCCTAGGGGGAGGGACTCTGCAATGTGGTGGACACTTAGTAGATGGATTTCCCAGCACCCCTTTAAGGAGCAGCCACATAGATCCAGCTAGAGCTATGTTCTAATTTACTGATGGCTGTACCCTGGTCGTGGGTTAAATTCCTACTCAGGGGTGTGTACCTGGATTGCAGGTTCAATCCTGGGCCTCACTGGGGGTGCATGTGGGAGGCAGCCAATCGATGTCTCTCTCTCACATGAGTGTGTGTCTCTCCCCCATCCCCTCCTTCCTTTCCACTGTCTCTAAAAATCAATGGAAAAAATATCTTCAGGTGAGGATAAACAAAAACAACAAAACATCAACAACAAAAACAAAACAAAAAAGGAAAACCCAGAAATAAATGAGTCCTGAATATTACATTCAGCTCTGATGGGTTGGAGAGGGTCAAACAAGCCATTGTTCTCAGCTGGATGTAGGAATTTACCCAGTGCATTAAAAAAATATATTTTTATTGATTTCAGATAGGGAGAGGGAGAGAGAGAAACATTAATGATGAGGAAGAATCATTGGTCAGCTGCTTCCTGCAGACCCCACACTGAGTATGGAGCCCGCAACCCAAGCAGGTGCCCTGACTGGGAATTGAACCATGACCTCCGGTTCATAGATCGATGCTCAGCCTCTGAGTCACGCTGGCCAGGCCCCCAGTGCACTTTTCAAACATATTAGAGTAACTCAGAGCTTGTTGCAGATGTGTTCTTAAACTTAGCAGGGACTGTTAGGAAGAATGGGGTCTAGCTAACAAAGGATAAATAAAACATTTCTCTGGTCAGGTAATGAACAAGCTGTTGGGCATATTTAAACCTTCAACAGCCACTTTATGGACCCTCTAACCTTCCCTGAAGTTGCCAGAAGCCAAGTTCTTTCTGATGAATCAGGGTACTGCTCACATCTTTTAAATGGCTCTGAGACAGTATTATGTAGTTCCTACTGGGCCAGCTGTCAGATGAGGGGAATTAACATAAGACACGGACCCCTTTCAGAGTGTTATGCTGCTGTCCATCCTCACAGCTTTGCATAAGTGTTTTAATCAGAAGAAAAAAAGCTGCCTGTGTTACACCCCTTCATTGCTATTCATCTTCCATCCAAAGATTGTGCCATTTGACCCACAGTTAGGTGCTATCTAACATGCTATGCCTGCCAAAAAGGGAAGGGTCTTGTCAGGTACTGCTTCTTGGATGGCTGTGCCACGATCAGAGGAACAAGGTTGTCTTTGAGTTCAATAGTCATTCTCCCCCACTTCTCTATGACTGCAAGAGACCACAACCTTGTAAAACAGGTCACCTTTAGGCAACATTAAATGCAACTCCAAAAGAGAAACCAAGATGGTGGCATAGGTAAACACCTAAACTGCTGCCTTGCACAACAATTTCAAAACTACAACTAAAAGACAAAATGTACATCATCCAGAACCACAGTAAGGCTGGCTGAGTGGAAATTCTACAACCAGAAGGAAAGAGAAAAGCACAATGAGACTCAGAGGAGCTGCAGGAGGCAGAGGTACTGAGAGGCGTGGGCAGAGAGGACTGGCAACTGAGTGTGCGGCTGGCTTTCTCAAGTGGGAGGGAGACAAAAGCTCCCAACTGCGCTGAACTCCAGTTCTGGGCGAGACTCTGGGGACCCAGACTCATACAGGGTGAAAATGGACTGTTAGGAAAGAGAAAAGCACACTGAGACTCAGAGGAGCTGCAGGAGGCAGAGGTACTGAGACACGCCGGCAGAGAGGACTGGCAACTGAGTGTGCGGCTGGCTTTCTCAAGTGGGAGGGAGACAAAAGCTCCTGACTGCATTGAACTCCAGTTTCGGGCGAGACTCTGGGGACCCAGACTCATTTGGAAAGAAACTGGACTGTCTGGCAGTGGGCGGAATTCGAGGGCGGCTTTCTCTCAGAGGTGCTTGCAGTGATTACCATGGGACACTGAGACACAGGGGCCTATTAGGGCAGGCCTGATGGGAAACCAATGCTGTCTTCTGTGCCCTGAGACTCCGCCCCATTCAAGCTGAGCACAGAGGCTTTTGCAAGTCTTGTCTCATAAGGGTGTCTCCAGCACAGAAGTTCTCCCAGCATAGACACAGCTGATGCTCACAGCCAAGTGGCCTGAAGTTCAATTCCTCCTAGTGATACCAACAACAATCAAGGCTTAACCACAACAAGACTGTGCACACAACACACAAAGGGGTGCACCAAGAGTGTCCACCTCAGGTAACTGGGGAGGCTGAGCCACTGGGCTCTATAGGACACCTTGTACACAAAGTCACTATCAACTCAGGGAAGCAGCGAAAATGCGGAGACAAAGAAACAGATCACAAATGAAAGAAATGGAGGAAAGCAAACGACTGGATATAGAGTTCAAAACCACGGTTATAAGGTTTTTCAAGATTTTTCTAGAAAAGGCCGATAAATTTAGCGAGACCCTCGAAGATATGAAGAAGGACCAACTAGAAATTAAACATACACTGACTGAAATAAAAAATATTATACAGGGACCTAACAGCATACTAGAGGATCACAAGAATCAAGTCAAAGATTTGAAATACAAAGAAGCAAAAAACACTCAACCGGAAAAACAAAAAGAAAAAAAAAATCCAAAAATTTGAAGATAGTGTAAGGAGCCTCTGGGACAACTTCAAGTACCAACATCAGAATTATGGGGTTCCAGAAGAAGAGAGAGAGCAAGATACTGAAAAACTATTTGAAGAAATAATGACAGAAAACTTCCCCCACCTGGTGAAAGAAATAGACTTACAAGTCCAGGAAGCGCAGAGAACCCCAAACAAGAGGAATCCAAAGAGGACCACACCAAGACACATCATAATTAAAATGCCAAGGGCAAAAGACAAAGAGAGAATATTAAAAGCAGCAAGACAAAAACAGTTACCTACAAGGGAGCACCCATACGATTGTCAGCTGATTTCTCAACAGAAACTATGCAGGCCAGATAGGAGTGGCAAGAAATATTCAAAGTGATGAACAGCAAGAACCTACAACCAAGATTACTCTATCCAGCAAGGCTATCATTTAGAATTGAAGGGCAGATAAAGAGCTTCACAGACAAGAGAAAGCTAAAGGAGTTCATCACCACCAAGCCAGGATTATATGAAATTCTTTAAGAAGAGGAAGAAGAAGAAAAAGGTAAAGATAAAAATTATGAACAACAAAATGACAACAAATACATACCTATGAACAAGTGAATCTAAAAATCAAGTGAATAAAAAATCTGATGAACAGAATAAACTGATGAATATAATAGAATCAGGGGCTTAGAAAGGGAGTGGACTGACAATTCTTAGGGGAAAGGGAGTATGAGGGGTGCGGGAAGAGATTGGACAAAAATCTTACACCTATGGATGAAGACAGTGGCGGGGGCTAAGGGCATGGGTGGGGTGCGGAATCAGGTGGAGGGGAGCTATGGGGGAAAAAAAGAGGAACATATGTAATAATCTGAATAATAAAGATTTATTAAAAACAACAAAAAACCTCAAGGCACATGAGGATCAGCCATTAAAGGATGGTTTAGTTTTATGCAGGCATTAAAAGAAAATTTTCAAAACTAGGTAAAATCATGAGTCTTATACAGATATAATAAATTTATGTTAAAAATTTTATTTAACTCAATCATGAGGAAACTAGTGAAGTTTTACAACTAGGTCAAAGGAGATTCCTAAGAACAGACACAGATATAGGTCAGAAATATTGTAATTAATGTGCAAATAGAGCCAAAATTCTTTTTTTTTGTTTTTGTTTTTGGTTGTTTCCCCCTGAATAGAATTAGTTTGCATGTCTATGGGCAGGAATTCTTTAGCAATACTCTTAGTTACCTACAACTTACAGAATCAGACAACCCAGGTGTGCTTTAGTGACAGCACATATTTTCCATTTAAGAACCAATTTTCCCTTTTTTTGTAAGCATTAGAAATAGAAAAATAAGCAGTTTCCCCACTTTTGGTCAAAAAGAATATAAAAAATGAGTCTTGGCTGGTGTGGCTCAGTTGGTTGGGCATTGTCCTGTGTCCTGTGCACTGAAACGCTGCTGATTCACTTCCCGGTCAGGACCCATGCCCAAGTTGTAGGCTCAGCAGTTTCCACTTACTGATGTTTCGCTCTCCCTCTCCCTTCCTCTTTCTCTCAAAATCAATTTTAAAAATTGTAAAAAAAAAAAAAAAAAATCTCAAAAATAATTCATATCAATAATGTGTATTTTTAAAAAAATATTTATTGGGGGGACATTGGTTAATAAAATTATACAGGTTTCAAGTATACAATTCTATAATACATTTAATTAGTACTTATGTGTAATGGTCTACACTGGATGATATGAGCATTGTAAATGGGAGCAAAGTTTGATTCCTGACCTCCAGAAGCTTTTAATGTAGTAGGGGAGCTGAGACATACATATATTGTAATGCGGTCGGCATGTCCAGAGGTGGACAGACTGTAACATAGGTTGAAATGTGGAGAAAGGAATAACCATCCTCTGGTTGTGCAAATACTGCTTGTATGTAAAAACTGAGTGCTGGTGGTGGATCTAAAACTTGAGTAGGCTTTTCAGATGTGTTTAGGATTTTTGGTACCTGCTCTCATGTTCTGACCCTGTGTTCTCTCTCTCCCTTTCTGAGGTGTGGTCAGAGTTCTCCTGGTCTCAGATTACATTGTCCTCTGAGAAGCTGAGCAGATGGCTACAGCAGCAGTGGCAGGAGTGACCACTGTATTCTACTCTTTGGCCAGTGACAAGTCTGGCTACTACAGGGGGCTTGGCTTCACTGTGGTGTGGTCTGCATGTCCTGGTCCCCCATCCATGAAGATTTCTGGTGCTGTGGCAATATCACCTGTCCTTGCTTGCTTGCTTGTTTTGGAAAAAAATTTAGAAGTCCTGCAGGGGAAATTTGGTACTCCTTTTTTTCATCTTCCTAGCCCTCTTCTTACTCATGGATTTCTTCTTGGCTCAGATTCATAAGCAGATCCAGGTCAAGTCAGTGGAGTCAGTGGCAGCTGAAGTGGAGGAAGGCTCCATGGTGGGAATCCCCTCTCTGAAGAAGTCCATCTTGAACTTCCATCAGGTGCTTTTGCTTTTGTACCTTCTTTATTTCCTCCTGCTGGTTGGCACACAGTGCTTGTTTTTGGTTCTTCTCATGTACCAACACCTGTCACTGGTGAGCCAAGCCATTATCCACTGCAGAACTGATGCTGCCCTGGACCCTACCTCTGCCTGATCTGGGGGATCATGGAGAAGTGCATATCCATCTACACCCCCATCACTTTGTTCTTCATGACCATCCCCTTCTGGTTGGGTATCTTCATGCATTGTACCCATCATTACCTATTGAAGGGGCTTGCAGTGTTGGCTTGAATGATATTTGTAAGTTCTTACTGAGAGTCTTCCCTCCTTCACATTAGGAAGTTTGTGTTCCTCTAAATATTGTGCTTTGGGCAGGGCTTCCTCTTGCTAACTTTCTTTGCTTTCCTCCTTCATAAAAAAAAAATTTGTTGTTCTTGTTTTCTTTGTTCATGTTGTCTTTGTTCTTGTCTAACTGTGGGATAGATGGGATGCACTTGGTAACGTTTCATTGTTCTTTCACACATGCATTCAATTTGTTTTTCACCAGAATCTTGTGACATTGAATTTGCTACTTCACTCTTCCAGTACCTTCAAATCAGCTAGAGTTTCCATTGTCTTAAAACAATGAGCTTTCAAGGTTCCACAAATTCTGCATGGGATTAGAAAGAAACTTCTTTTGACCACCTGGGTTTGATTTTGTTTTACAGGATCCTGTTCAAAGTGGGATGGCTACATCAGCCACCTCTGGAACCAGGAAATATGATATCCCTTTGTTGATAACAGCCCTGAAGCAAGAAGGCTATCAGGTCTCTGATAAACTCTACCTCATCTAGGTGAATAGCTGCTTGCAACTCCTCGATTTTGAAGTCAAGCAGGCAGAAAGAGCGAGGAGAAGCGCACAATGGCCAGGACTTCCAGCTGGGCCGCCTTCCTCCAGGTATTTCTCCTCCAGGCTGGCCTGGACTGCCACGGGGCACCACAGTGCCTCAGCTCTTACAGGGCTGTGGTTGGTTGTTCCTCCTGCTGCTGCCGCTAGGCATGTGCACTGGCTGGTGGCTCAGGCCAGAGTCATTGAAGCAGGTGCTGCTACCTCACCTCTTCTGTGGCTGTGGCCACTCCAAGTCCTGTACAATGTAATCATCTCACTGCCAGCAAAAGATTGAAGATGATTGATCATAAAATGATTCTGGCATCATTAGATTTGGCCTGAGTATTTACATAGGTGCAACAAGAATGTTAATTTAGCATAAAAACCTTCTTTAAGTTTGCTCTGCTAGAGGTTTCCATAGGAATCTCAGGGTGGACTTCTAAAGTCTATTACTCACTGTCTTGAGGCTAGGAACCATGTCCAAGAAACTCTATCCACTGAATTTCATCTGCAATACCCATACAAGTTAGGTGACTTCTTCTTTTCTCAAAGTTCTCTAAACATCTCTAGGTTCATGGCCGGCCATGGAAGTGACCTCTTTAAGGCTGGACCCTGAAAGCCAGGCACCAGGAGAGCTTTCTCAGCATTGTCTCCATAAAGTCAACCTTAATTCCCTTAAGGTGACTGGTCAGGCACTGGCGACAGCTTCTCCAGGTTTGCAGAGAGCCTTCTCCCTTGCCTCTGTGGTCATGTCCACGTGGAGGGGCCTGGCAACAAGGTTGCTGCTGACATGGGCAGCCTGTTCTTCTCAAGGCAGCTGCCTGGTGGTAGTGTATTTGGAGCAGCTGGGAGGCAGGGGGTATGATTCCCCTCTCCCAATTTCCAGAGAGTCCCTTCACTTGCCCCTGGTTGTCTGAAACCTTTCCCAAAAAGGACAGGAGGAGCTCAGATCAGTAGTCCACAGTTCTGCTGGTTGGAAATTATTTGGTCAAGTCCCTTCCGGAGAGAATCTTTAGAAAGCTTCCGAAAATAATGCAGCAGAAATATGAAGCAGAACAGGGAGGACCTGTAACCACCACTTCAGTTTTGAATTTGAGCCTCTTTCTAATACCATTCCAATTCCTGAATATGGGCCATTATATGATTGGTGATTGCTTTTATGTACTGTTGAAGAAATCTTTGCCAAATCCAAGGAAACCTTCCTGCCAAATCTGTGGAAGAAGCTTTACTTCATAGACAAGAACATTAGGGCATTGAGCTGAGTCTAAAAATTGAGAAATTAAAGCAGTAAATTTATAAAAAGAAGAAAAAAGATGTAAGCAGGAAGAAAATATTGCAAATACAATGGTAATTTGGAACAGTGAAATGCTGCTCAATTGAGAAATAATACATAGTAGGAGGAAGACTGGAGAATTGAGGTGCAGAGGTTGCCCTCTAGTGTTCGTGATAGAGTTTGGAGCCTCGCTGTATAAAGAACTAACTACCACTCCTGAACTTTATGAAGTATTTCTCTCCAAAGGAAAGAAATGGTGGAAAAGCTTCGGTAAAACACGGTCTCTTTAAACACATCATTCTTTAAATGCAGGATGTGTATCTGTTGATTATACAGATGCCTGTTTGGAATTAAGCTGCACATGTCCGATGCATCTCCATCTCTCTACACTTTGCACAAGGATGACCCATATTATGACACTTTATACAGCATCTTGGGGGCCATATTCATGTTACAGGCCTGATGTTATGTCCAAGGGATGTCCTTCATTGAGGCAGGACACATTCTCAATTAGGAAGAGGCAGATGTCTTCATTGCTTTTGGAAATCTCATGAATAAGTCATGCCAGTTGGCCTTTTTTCTATGTGGATCACAGCAAGATGTTGAAATTTTTAGAATATTTGAAGCATTCTCTGAGGACAATCTTTTCAAACTATTTCTTCACTCAAGTCTTATGGCCTTGCACCAGACATGTACTTGATAGACAGGATCTTCACACAGTATCTCAAATACAACTACTTGACCTGGCCTGTCTGGTCTGGGATGTATTTTGCAGAGATGGGGAAGAATTTTTATTGAGAAGTAGGTTAGGAATTCTCTAAGTACATGAAGGCATTTCCTTGCAGGTAGACTTTATTCATACAGGACAGTTTCTAACTGAATTGACAGAGGTTATCACACCAGGAAAACTGTTCAGCTGCATCACAGCCACTCAGAGGAGCACTAGTAAATGGACTTAGGTCTTTGTGTTTGTAGTGAAGGATATTTAAGAAGGAGACAAGAATAACAGTACTGCTTTGAATAGCGAATCTTCATAACAAACAAATGAATTGAAATATAAAAAAGTATTTTTGATAACAGCGTTTTTTTCCTATGTAAGCAACATGGAGTAAAGTTGGAAAAATTTCCAAAAATCAAGAGATGAAAACAGCTAATTTTGAACTTTGTGATTGAAATAAAAAAATGAATAATATTGACATTATTATTTAAAAATATTTTGTAGGGATAACCATTTTACATAGGAAAAAGTGCAAGTGGCTAGTTCATACTTCATAATTTAAACAGTTGAATGCAGTAATATTTTAAAACTTTTTTTTTTAAAAAACAGTGGCTGGTTGTACTCAATTATATAAGCATCATTTTAAATATGACATTTCAGACAAGACTTTAGTCGCATAAACAATTTTTCCACTTATATCTAGTAAAAAAAAAGTGGGTCGATTCTTATTGAACCTATGCAAATATATTGCCATTTAAAAGTAAAAATATTTGATATGACTTTCTGAATTTGGGAGAGTGAGTTAGGCAGGAAGAATAAGATAGCACTTAAAAATTTTCCATTTCAGTGCACAAAACCAGAATCGAATAAATTGTTGTTGGTTATAGATAACCTAATAAGAGAAAGGGCTTCCTTATATGTCCAGGAAATAGAAAATTAAAACAACATCAACAATATTCCAAATAGCCACAATCATCTCATGAGTTCATTCAGTCCTATGTAATCAATTCTTGTTCTGCTGGACCTTGGATTAGCAGAATCATGAACATGAACTCACTGGTGTCTCGACTCAAAAGAGTTCTTGAAATACCGACTCTGCCTACTGAAAGCTGTTTAAGTGATGACATCAGAAACGTGTACCAGATCCAGTCTTCGAAGTGTCAATAGTTTGAAGGACCAGGTCTTTTTCCATGGGATCTGAGACCATGCTTCTTTGTGAAGATGTGAATTCTGGCTTGTAGCTGAATGCAGAGCCTTCAGGGGAACATTGCGTAATACAAAAACTATCTGTAGGTGCTAAAGACTTAAAATGACTGGTAATAACTGAAGAGGATTCATAACAAGAATGATACAACTGATAAGAAAAGTTGGTGGTTTCTGTGTCATGTAAGGCAAAGCTAATACAAATCTGTCAGTCCTTAGACACAATGTCAGTATGGAAAATGATTAAGGATATTTTCAAAGAAGATGCTGAATATTACATCTGGTTTATAATAATAAATGAACATACTTTTTACAGAGAAAAATTAAGATATATAAAATTCCTGTCATACTATGCGCAATATACTCAGAATTACCAGGAATGTATCAAGAATATCAAGTCAGTAGATTCTGAGTATTTCTTAAACATCTCTGTTTTACTTAAACTGTGCAGGTAAGTCTGATGTTTATCCCCAAATGAAAACCACTGGCTTAGAAGATGTGGAATTCAAGTTAAAAAGTAAGATTTTGCCTACGTAAACATTATAAATAATAACAAACATTATGAATGGTAACATCCTATTAACTAACATCAGGCAAAGCACCATAGGACACTGGTAAATAGAAACACTGAAAAATCTCCAGGGACTTCCCAGAAAGCATTCAAGATGTAGAATATTGACATTAATAATATTTTACCTGTACACATTTAACCTAGGAAAGTCTGAGCACCTTTTGTGATTTGATGACTCTTTCTATGAAACACATTAATAGTAACATAACAAGTGAAATGAAATTATTTTTAACACCTCTCTTTTATAAGGTAAAGGAACAAATGTTTGTATTTCAGGGAGGCAAAAATGAAAAGTTGTCAGGAGATTTGAACACTTAAGATCATGGGTTCCTAAGACACAGTAGTTGGCTCCATTTGAAAGTGACAATAGAACATCTAAAAATAAGCATGAACTGTAACATGATTGTAAAGAACCTTAGCTCTTTCATAAGTGAGAATCCTTTGTTTGCTTTTTAAAAATAATCAAGAACACAATAAAGCTAACATAAAACATAGAAAATTATTATGATAAGACAAAATTTTTTTGCAATTGAGAACAAACTTTTCATATTGTAGGTAAAGGCAAATAAACAGTAAACCAAGGAAACTGGGCCATCAAAATTGAGCAAACTTTGTTAAGATTTTAACACATTTCATAGTTTTCCCTCTGGTTTTTATAAACCATGGCAAGAAAAAGTAGAATGGTGGCTTGCCAGGGTCTGGGGTGAGGGTAGGGGGATAGGGAGCTATTGTTGATAAAAGTCCTCCCTCCTGGCTCTGAGAGCACTCTTTCCCTTTCCAGAGAAGACTGCAGAGAAACTAAGATGGCGGCATAGGTAAACACCTAAACTGCTGCCTCGCACAACAATTTCAAAACTACAGCTAAAAGCCAAAACGGACATCATCCAGAACCACAGGAAGGCTGGCTGAGTGGAAATTCTACAACTAGAAAGAAAGAGAAAAGCACACTGAGACTCAGAGGAGCTGCAAAAAGTAGAGGTACAGAGGTGCATGTGTGGAGAGGGCTGGCAACTGAGTATGTGGCTTGCTTTCTCAATCGGGAGGGAGACAAAAGCTCCCAACTGCTTTGAACTCCAGTTCCGGGCGAGTCCCTGGGAACCCAGACTCATATGGGGAGAAAATGGACTGTCAGGAAAGAGAAAAGCACACTGAGACTCAGAGGAACTGTGGAAGGCAGAGGTACGGAAGCGCGCGTGTGGAGAGGGCTGGCAACTGAGTATGTGGCTGGCTTTCTCAATTGAAAGGGAGACAAAAGCTCCTGACTGCTCCAAACTCCAGTTCCGGGTGAGACTCTGGGGACCCAGACTCATTTGGGGAGAAACTGGACTGTCTGGCAGCAGGCGGAATTCAAGGGCGGCTTTCTCTCAGAGGTGCTTGCAGCAATTACCGAGGGACACTGAGACCCAGGGGCCTCTTAGGGCAGGGCTGACGGGAAGCCATTACTGTCTGCTCCTTCCTGACACTCCACCCCATCCAAGATGATGAGCACAGAGGCTTTTGCAAGTCTTGTCTCATAAGGGTGTCTCCAGCACAGAAGTTCTCCCAGCATAGACACAGCTGATCCTCACAGCCAATTGGCCTGAAGGGCAATTCCTCCCAGTGATACCAACAACAATCAAGGCTTAACTATAACAAGAATGTGCACACAACCCACAAAGGGGTGTACCAAGTGTGTCCACCTCAGGTAACTGGGGAGGCTGAGCCACTGGGCCCTATAGGACACCTCATACACAAAGCTACTCTATCAACTCAGGGAAGCAGCCAAAATGTGGAGACAAAGAAAGAGGACACAAATGAAAGAAATGGAGGACAGCCAATGACTGGATATAAAGTTCAAAACCACGGTTATAAGGTTTTTTAAGAATTTTCTAGAAAAGGCCAATAAATTTAGAGAGACCCTTGAGGATATGAAAAAGAACCAACTAGAAATTAAGCACACACTGACTGAAATAAAAAATAATATACAGAGATCTAACAGCAGACTAGAGGATCACAAGAATCAAGTCAAAGATTTGAAATACAAAGAAGCAAAAAACACTCAACCAGAAAAGCAAAAAGAAAAAAGAATCCAAAAATATGAAGCTAGTGTAAGGAGTCTCTGGGACAACTTCAAGCGTACCAACATCAGAATTATGGGGGTGCCAGAAGAAGAGAGAGAGCAAGATACTGAAAACCTATTTGAAGAAATAATGACAGAAAATTCCCCCACCTGGTGAAAGAAATAGACTTACAAGCCCAGAAAGCACAGAGAACCCCAAACAAAAGGAATCCAAAGAGGACCACATCAAGACACATCATAATTAAAATGCCAAGGGCAAAAGACAAAGAGAGAATATTAAAAGCAGCAAGACAAAAACAGTTAGTTACCTACAAGGGAGCACCCATACGACTGTCAGCAGATTTCTCAACAGAAACTATGCAGGCCAGAAGGGAGTGGCAAGAAATATTCAAAGTGATGAACAGCAAGAACCTACAACCAAGATTACTCTACCCAGCAAAGCTATCATTCAGAATTGAAGGGCAGATAAAGAGCTTCACAGATAAGAAAAAGCTAAAGGAGTTCATCACCACCAAACCAGTATTATATGAAATGCTGAAAGGTATTCTTTAAGAAGAGGAGGAAGAAGAAAAAGGTAAAGATAAAAATTATGAACAACAAATACATATCTATCAACCAGTGAATCTAAAAATCAAGTGAATAAAAAGTCTGGTGAACAGAATAAACTGGTGAATATAATAGAATTAGGGGCATAGAAAGGGAGTGGACTGACAATTCGTGGGGGGAAGGGGGTATGGGTGGAGCGGGAAGAGACTGGACAAAAATCATACACCTATGGATGAGGACAGTGGGGAGGAGGTAAGAGCAGAGGGTGGGGTGGGAACCAGGTGGAGGGGAGCTATGGGGGGAAAGAAGAGGAACAATTATAATAATCTGAACAATAACGATTTATTAAAAAAAAAAAAAAAGAAACCACATGACCCAGCAGTTCCACTTCTATACTATCTTTGCAACTCTTCTGTAATCATAAAATAATTTCAATAAAAAGTTAAAAAAAAAAAAAAAGACTACATTTCCTGGGCTGAGCTGAAATACCAAAAATGTCTCCCCAGAGCAGCGTGGGACAGACCAGCACAGAGCAAAGCAGAGTGGGATGGAGCAGAGCAGAGCTGACCAGTGAGGAGCAGAGCAGAGCTGTCTAGCTAGAGAGGCCTGGCCCAAGGGCTGCCTCATAGCTGTGCTGTTTTCACAGCGGTGCTGTATCACAACTGAGCTGTTTTGCACTGAATAAAGTTTTCTTCTTCACCACACCCCAAATTGGAGATTCTTGTTGGCGTTGAATTGGCACCAATGACCCTTGGTTGGCTGACAACATAAAACCCTGAGAACTGTTACTTTAGGACAAAACAAATTTTTTTCTTGAAAAACATAAGCATGTGCACAATTGTATTTCTCTGTTGGTCCTCAATATAGCCCAACCACTAATATAAATTATAACTTTTAACTTAAGCAACTTCTATTTCACAGAGAAAACTGGGGTACGGGAAAAGTAGAGAATAATTGTGAACTCTGCCACATACCAGCTTTTCAGTTTTTTAATAGGTTAGCAGGGCTCATAATAAATACACATAACACCTTTTCATAACCACACACACCTTCTAGCACAACTTATCAAAGTGGAAAAAGTGAACACTTTTTTTAAAGTAACAAACTCAAAGATATAGCCTTTCTGCAGTGTATAAATATAAGAATAAAAAACATAAAATTGTGCTTAGTAATTAAAGCTTCCATATTCTATTTACTTAGAAATAACTCTGCTTAACTCAATTTTAATATCAGTTTAAGGTTTTAACTTATCTAAACCTCTTAGAAATTATCTTCAAAGCTGACATACTACAAAATTAAATTACTGTTGAAATAAAGTTTTCAGAATAATGATTCATTAGTTAAACACAAATTTCCATTTTCCATATTCTTAAGCAGTAGGAGTAATGTTAACTTATTTAGTTAGTAAACCTATATACATTTAGGAAAAAAACATATACACATAGAATATTGTTAGGAATTATACTTAACACAAATAAATCAGAGAAAATACAGCTGTTTTTATCAAACCCCAAATATTAAACTAGTCTCATTTTCCAGAGATATACTTAAATTTGTGAACCTGAATTCTAAAATGTTATTGGGTTCATTTCTGTAAGGACATTTTGTTAATGTAGCACATTTAAAGATGTAGAAGTTCAATTTTACTACTTCTGGGAATTTTAGGAGTATTCATTTTATTTAAACACTTATTTATCAGCCAATCAGAGAAGAACTCCTTTAGCATGAGACTTTATAATCAAATTAATTAATACCCTCTGGAGGTAGGAGGATGTTACACATTCACACAATGAAAGAGAAAGGCCTTTCTAAACTATAGACACATAGACACACAGAGACAGATAGAGTTTGTAGCTTTAATCCTAAGATTTCAGTCATAGAACAAGAGTAAACACAGATACATCAAATCTCCCAGTCCAGGTATGAAAGACTTGTTTTCCTTCCCAATGGGCACAGGTTCTTAATTGATTTGGGTTCAGAAAAGACAATAGGACTAACAATCCAGATTCTCCACTAGCTCCATCCAACAGAGACTAGATTTCTATAACCCATTTATAAAAGTCACCAAAGGGTCAGTCCATACAACCAAATTCTCAGTCATGGCTGCCACTGATGAATATTGGCTATAAATGAACCCAAAGCCAAACCCAAACCCAAAACAAGACATATTAGTAGAGAGGAAAAAAAGACACTAAGGGTACGAATGTATAGAGAAAAACCTTGTGAGAACAGAACAAGAAGACAGCCATCTGCAAGCCAAGGAGAGAGGCCGCAGAAGAAAACAGCCAACACCTTGATCTTAGATTTCTAGTCTCCAGAACTGTGAGAAAATAAAATTTTGTTGTTTAAGCCAAAGAAAAAAAAGATTAGGAGAGAGGAAAATTAAAATTCAAAAAAATAGCAAAGATGCTTTGTCACTTTGGTTTCACCTCTGGGAGCCAAGAAGCAGGGAGTGCCCAGTCAGTGTTGCTCAGTGGTTGAGCACTGACCTGTGATCCAGGAGGTCAGGGTTTGATTCCTGGCCAGAGCACAAGCTCAGGTTGTGGGCTTGATCCCCAGTGCGGGGTGTGCAGGAGGCAGCTGATCAATGAATGATTCTCTCTCATCATTGATCTCTCTCTCTCTCTCTCTCCCCCCCCCTTTTTTTCCTGAAATCAATAAAAATATATTAAAAAAAAAAAGCAGCAATAAACCAAGATGAGATGTGAGTAGGCTTAAGCAGCCTGTAGGAGGTGCACTCTGGTGACCAGGTTGACCAGGCTCTGTCAAATGATCCATGGGCATCTTGGTGGAAGACCTCCAAAACTTTTAAAAGGCTATTTTCAAAAGGAGAAAAAAAGCCTGATTCTCATACACATGTATTAAAGATTCTATTTAACACATTAAAGAAGGAACTAATGAGTTGTTATACCAGGTCAAGGGAGGATCCAAAGAACAGACACCTTTATGGATCAGGAATATTGAAATGCATGAGGAGCCCAAACATTTTTTTTGGGGGGTGGGGGGTGGGAGCAGAGGTGTTTTGCATTGTAATTATCTACAACTTGGGAGTTGTAAAGTAATTCCAATAGACTCAGCAGATAATGGGAAGGATGTATTATAAACAATGCAGAGGGTTACTGAAGCTCAATTTCCCCCCCTACATAAGGTGATATTGATGCCATTCCCTATGCTAGAAAGATATGGTCCTACTGGACCTGCCTGTAATTCAATGACTCCCAGGCCCCAACTAGGGGTGGGGATTATTCTAGGATTATGTTTACAACCCTTCCCCAAACTCAACCACCCCACAACTTTCATCCAATCAGACCACCTAACACCCACAATATCACCAGCCAGATCATATACAATGGAAAAACAACCAAAAACCTTCCTCCCATGTTTCTGAAATCCTGATGTGAAAAGCTCAAACCTAAACAAAATAAAAAAAAAACAACTTGAATTTGTTTAAAATCTCCCTGACATTAGTTTCCAATGTAAAAAGAAAATACCCACAAAGCTAAAAGCATTTGTCTTAAACTGCTTTCAACAAGGAAAATAGGTTCCCTACTTCTCTATAAAAATTTCTTTTTGACTCAGTATCATGGTGACTTGCCAACTCTCATTTCTAAATGGTTAAAAAAGAAAAAAAGGAACTCTTACAAAAATATACTATGACAGACTGTTCGTAAGGAAAAAAAGGCAGTCAGTCTGTCTCTCATAAATCTAAAATAGTGTTTGAAAGGGGGAGAGATACTTTCTTCTCCTCTGAGGGTTTTAAAATGAAACTTCATGGGTGCACAGTGGAGCTAAAAACCACAACATGTCAAAATGGGCTCTGTCTTGGATGCAGCTGAGGCCCAGAAGCTAAGAAAAAAATAGTAGGATACAAGTTCCCTTCCTGCAAGGTGGATTTCAAGACCTCCTGTGAGGACCAGCTGAATCAAGTTTTGTGACCCTGAGAAGAACTCATAAGGTTTGGGGTTGAAGGACTTGAAAAGAGAGACTTTGGAAAAAATAGTGGAAGCATTGTGGCGTTTCCCCTCCCACCTCCTCTGCCTTGGGGAGGCTGAGCTCCTCCTCCTCTGAAATCTTTGGAAAAGGGGCTTTAAAAGATCAGTTGGAAACAGTCCTTTAGAACTGAGAGGGCTAAAGTGGGCATTGGACCCTTGCCGGAGAAGATGAAAGGCAAAAGGTAGTGGCAGGAGTTGGTGGTGCATAAACCACTAAATGCAGAAGAGCATCGCACGTTCCTGGTGGACCAGATGGAGAGGGGAGAAAATGCGCATGAAGGTTGTTTTCCTAGGTGGGCTTCCTGCTAGAGGCTGGTGGGCAGGAGGGGTTTGGAATTAAATGCCAAAGCCAGCGGAGATGTTGAAGCCTAATTTTTTCGGTGGAGCCATCTCTCAGGGCCCCACAAAAGTGCCCCGTAACAGGAAGACTCATAGCGAACACCCACCAAGATCTTGGATCAGCACCACCAGGTGCTACAGTTCCCCTAAAAAAAGACCTTTTCTCCTCTAGTTCTTCTCTCCTCCCACCATTCCTCCAAGCCCTGTAGGACCCACACCATAGAGGGAGGCGGAGTAGAAGCTTTAGGTGGGAAAACAAGCCAGTTATGCCACGCCCACTCCCTTTGGCCCCCACCTCACTCTCCTTACTCAGGCTTCCAGTCTGAGTCAGCCCAAGCTAGGGAAAGAGAGAAAGGAGAAATTGCCTTAATCAAAGTTCAGTTTTAACTATTGCATGGCACTGGACATTTCAATGGCTGAAGTGAGATATTTATGACTAAACTTGACTGGGGGACTTTTTAAGTTTTCTGAGTGTCAGGAAAAGCTATAAAAACCCACCTGAGACCAGCCAGTGTAGTTCAGTGGTTGAGCGTCAACCTATGAACCAGGAGGTCACTATTGGATTCTGGGTCAGGGCACATGCTCAGGTTGCAGGCTTGATCCCAGTAGGGGGGATGCAGGAGACGGCCAATCAATGATTCTCTCTCATCATTGATGTTTCTATCACTCTCCCCTCCTTTCCTTTCTGAAATCAATAAAAATATATTAAAACAAACAAACAAACAAACAAAAACATCCACCTGGGATTTCATTCAGGGGCAAGGAAGAAACTAGCCCCTAAGCAGAAGCAGAAGGAAAAAAATGAAGTTGCTTGATGAGCACATCCTTTTAATATATGGCTGAACAAGTTTGCTCCAAAGAACACAGCCTCTTTTGCAACCTCTAGTAAGCCAGCCACTGCCCCCACACAATGGTTCAACAGGACTTTAGAAATTCCCAGGATAGCCTTCCCAGAAAAAGGCCCTGCAGGCTCTGAGAGGCTTGTCAACCACGGAGGATACAGCAGCCAGGCAGGAAAATAATAGCATATTAATAGCAAAAAATAGATTTCCTGCTTTTTTGAGGGTCTTCTAGCATTGGTTCCAGATTTGGAATAGTCTCTGGGATCCATCAGACTGTTTATCAGAGGAGGAAAAAAATATCAGTGCTGACTCATTGTAGCCAGTCAAACCATGAAGAAATCAAACCATGCAGCAGATGCAATGAGTTCTAAAAACTTCCTCATATGGCAGTTCTTTGTACTTGGTGAGACTTGCGTCCCAGGAAGCATGCCAAAGAACCTTTGGGTGTAATCTAGAGGCTGCATGTTGGAGTGGCAGGGGGACACTAACAGGGGTCCTTTCAACCTCTTTGCTGAGAGCAGTAATGCCCTCAAACCAATTTCTGATTCAAGTTAAGGGCAGAGGAGAGAATTACCTTCAAGGGCCATGTCCATGTGTAACTGAATGCAAACTGTGCTGTTAATTTCTAAGCACAGTGAATGTGTGCACCTGCCAACAAAGTAGGTGCATTATATTCACTTCCCCTCCATAATTATTCAGATATAATTGAATATTAAAATACGTAGAAATATTTTAAAATATATCTGACGTTATAAGCGTATATGATTTCCACATTCCTTTGTAATCTGCCATTTATACTGTTTTTTTTTTTTTTTTAATGATTAAGTATTCTACAATCAACAGAACCTCTGCAGAACTACTGGGGCAGGCACACGGGAGAGCATACGTGAGATGTTACTGGTGATTTCCAGCAATAAAATTCTGGTGAGGGGAGATGACGGGGTAAGAGGTAGAGAAGTAGGTGATGGCTGAAGCATCACACGTGTGCCCCCTAAGAGCCTGCACCCATGGAGGGCGTCATGGCAGGCTGTGTCAGCCAGCGGAGCAAGGAGACGACAAGGATGTGTAAATAATGAAGGCCTGCAACTTGAGCACTAATGAGATTGTCCCTAAGTGCACTGTTAATAAAGCTGCACTGTAATCATCGTGACCTCCATGTCTTTCCACACGAACACCTGAAACCTACTTTACCCTGAATCTAAAGGATCATATTGCTCAGAGGAAGAGAACCCCACAACTATATTACTAACAACTGCCCCAGGTAATTCTTATCATGACAGAAATTCAGAAAACACTACTGAGTGCACTTTAGGTCAGGGATTTATCAGGTACACCCTAAGCTAGATGTGTGTTCACTACCCCATCTCCCAACTGAACAGGTGTTATTGCAAAAGGACCTGCTTCTGAAGCTCTAGCCATTTAAAAAGGAAAGAATGAAATATGCTTTAGATATAGAAGTATTTCAAGATGGATATTTGGAACTGGGAAGGAGGTCTGGACTGGAGACCTAGATTAGAGAGTAAATGTGCATAGAACAGACTAGAAATCTAAATTTGGGAGTGAATCTGTATAGAACAGAGGCACCTACTACATAGTAGGAGCTGTTAGGTCTTCTATGTATAACTCGCATGAATTTAATCCTTACACAATGTGTTCTGTGATGCTTGTCCTTACACAATAGGTTCTGTTATCTACATTTTGCAGACTAGGAGACTGAGTTTCAAAGAGGTCAAGTGACACGGCACAGAGCTAGTAAGCAGAAAAGCTCCCAAAGATAGCGTGACGGTTTATTCATTTAACAAATGTTAAGCATCTCCCCATGTATCATGCATCTCTCTTAAACATAATGTATCCTGTTTGCTAGTAGCTTTTACGCTTTTCTACAGTTCCATTATGATGACTCTAGGTGTTGATTTATTCAGTATCTGTTAGGATTCATGGGGGTTCTGGAACCTGTGGCTTTAATTTCTTGCCAGAAGCTGCCCTAAGCGCCTTGCCACATGTCTACTAACAAGACTGAGACTTTTATAATGTTAACAGTCTTGGAGACAACATTCCATCACATTCTGTTGGTTAAAGTCATTAAGTCCCTTCCCCTAAACTTGGGGTGGGGAGGAGTGGATACCTTAGAGCCTGTTCACCGCAGTCTCTCATTAGACTCCCTCCTTTGCTGGCCCCTGGCTTGATCTCTGCACACTGGGACTCACCACGCTGACAAAGCAAAGATTCTAATTTGGGGAAAATGCAAGTGCCTTCAGGGCAAAAGCATCTGCCCTGACTCCTTACCCCTCTTATGTCTCCCCTTCCCTTTTTGGCATGAGAATTCCTTACTGATTTATCATCTCTTCATTGAGTTTAATAAAATGTTTCCTACACTTTGACTAGTTTTTCTTTTTCAAGTTGTTTTCTGCTGGAGGGTTCATCCAAGCAAGCTAGCCCACTGTTACTAAAAAAAAGAAATCCTGCTTTAGTGTTTAGAAGGTTCACGCAGACTGCTGTTTGAGGAACAGCCTGCAAGGATACAAGTGTGGAAGCAGGAAGAGCAATTAGTTATTGCAATAATCAGGATGAGACATGTTGATGGCTTGGTATAAGGTGGCAATGGTACAGAAACCCCAGGCTTAAGGGGTGAATACTTTAAGACAAGCCTTCAGAAACAAATATTGAGGCTTTTTTTTATATTATCATTTTCTCTCAAGTGAAATTGTGAAGGCTGGGATTGTGTAGGAACTCATTAAGACCCTGAAATCTACCAGGTGGTTCTGCATTCCAATATTGGTTACCCTCTAGAACTTTAACCTTCAGTGTAACCATACCTAACAGGTAATCTGTCAAAACCCTGCTTATCTATCCTCACTATAAACATTAGAGGACAAGCCTTGAGCCAGTGAGCAATGAACTTCCACTGACAATAGAAACAGCTTCCCATTTGTCTACAAGAAAGGACAATGGCAAGGCGCATCTCCATCCTCAGAGGTGGCCACCTCCCAGAGTCCTCCAGAGGAAAGTCACTTAAGGCAGTCTGCAGCTCTGAACCGGGTTTGTGGTCTCAAATATCTTCCCCCCAAACCCCATTTTCTGGGCTTGAAAGGTCAGTATGGCTCTTAATAAGGTTTCTCAAGTCACTGACAATCTGCGTTGCAAACTAGTGGACTTTATATCTTGTTCTTGCCCACCCTGCATCATCCCTATCAGCCTTCTCCGTTTAGGAGGCCCAGCCAGGTTGTCTCAACCCTCTGCTGTTCTGCATATTAAATTAGGATCCCTAACAGGACATCCCTATTGACAGCCCACCACTGCCCAGATTTCATTCCTCAGCCTGCAAGCCCCCTTCTCCCCACACAGGTTGGAACTTTGCCTTCCTCTCTGCCTGCCTTCATTTCATGTCACTTTACTTCCTGGTTATACGCTCCAGCCTTGGGGGAACACCTGGTTCCAGAAGTTGGGAAGATTATTCCTGCTCTGGAGCTTTTCCCTCCCTATTCCATCTGCCTGGAAAGCTCTTCCCTTAGACCTCTCAGTAGCTGGCTCCTACTCACTATTCCAAAGCCCCCATCCTCCCTTGAGCTCAGCATCAATAGAGTAAATGAACCCCTAGATGACATGGATGACAAGAAAGGTTAAACACACTCTAACATAATAAAGGCGGGCCGGTAAGCCGGTCTAAGAAACAAGAAAGCTGTAGCAAGCACTACCTCACTCCTGAAGGACAAAGGAGTGATCATTTCACCTGGGCACACTTGACACCACCTAAGCAGTGAGTGCTTTCCAGCTCTGCCTGGTCTGCGTACTGGCATCTCCCCTCACTTCTGAAATTCTTGTGCTGAAACCTAACCCTCTAGATGGGGCCTTTGGGTGGAGATTAGGTTACATGGGCGGAGCCCTCATGAATGGGATTAGTGCCCTTTTATAAAAGAGGCCAGAAAAGGCTCCCTTGTCTCCCTTACAGCAAAAAGGTGTCCATCTAGGAAGCAGGTCCTCACCAGGCATCAAACGTGCCAGCACCTTGATCTTGGACTTCCCAGCCTGCAGAACTGTAAGAAATAAATGTATGTTGTTGATAAACCGTCCAGTCTATGGTATTCTGGTATAGCAGCCTGAACCAATTAAGGCAGCTCCCAATTTCTGAAATGACTGTTAGTCTGAGTTAAAGGCATGCCTGATAGAGCGGGCCACACGGAGGACTCTCAGAGATGCTGCAGAGGGATTTGGAGACCCAAGGACCAGGGTGAGGCGCATTTGCCTTCCTGGATTTTACGGATGAGGAGGGAATGATTTTTGAGTCTGGAGACTTTTTTTTGTGGGCTCTGTGTCACAGAGTCATATCCTGCTCTAATTATTTTTATTCCAGTCTAAGCCAATACTCACTTTAATAAGATCCACAACCAGCCTTGATTTATCATTTTGGGCAGGTCATTTCACTTAAGAATTAACCTCTTTGCTCATAAAATTCAACCACCTGAAGGTATTACTGGTGTTTTTTAATTTTTAGACATCACCAGTGTTGTTGCAGGGATCAGATTAGAACAAGGGAAAGCACTTAGAAAGGGTTGCTATGTGACTGGGAGTTAGGATTGTTACAGTTATTTGCATTTTGCCAGATTACAAGTTACAGCCCAGCCCAACAGTTAATGCAGTGTCCTCTAAGATCTGCGGAGTGAGAGCACTGCAGAGCCATCAAAACCTATTCGAATCAAGGCTTACTCAGGCGACTACCTCTGGGCTCCACAGCTACACGCGTTTTCCTGTCCCTGGTGAGGGACCCGCAGTGCTGCAGTCAGAGAGCGCCCTGGCTCTTCTGCTAAGTCCTTTCTTTCCCCAAGGCAACTTTCCATCCTCTCTTTCACTTTCCTCTCCTTCTTTTTGCCTATTTGTTCCCCGACGTTGATCACTTTACCCAATCCCGCTACCCTTGGCCCCTGTCTGTCCTCACTGAGTCCCATTCTGGTTGCCAGTGTCTCCCCCACTGCTCACCCTCCTGGAACCACGCCACTCTTTGCACTTCCTCCTCCCTCTCTTCCGCTCCACTCTGCCCTGACAGCCCCTTCCAGCCAGGGACCCCAGTGCTCAGCCTCTTTCCCTCCTCTCATCTCAGCCGTTTCTGGTTTCAGCCGTTTAGTTGGTGCAGGGTTCGGGTTCGCACCATCAGACGTTGGAAGTTCAAAGCTTTCACGTGAAGCCCAGGCGGCGGGGGGCGGGGCCAGGCAAGGGTGGCGCCGCAGCGCTTGAGAAACACGCAGAACTGATTTCCCTGGGGCTTACCGAGGAAAGGTGACCTACAGATGGGTACCAACAGGAACCCGAAGTGCCGCGGGCTGTGTCCCGCAGGGCCTTGCGCTGAACCGCCTTGGGCCTTGGACACATCCCACCTCACATCTTTGCATCTCCTCCTGAACTGGCTTGGGTGGGTCTGTCCTTCACACCTGACCTTGAGAGGAATGTTGGCCGGCGGCGATCAGACAATGGGGACCCAGTACCCATCCGTGGGAGCATCCTCCTTGCCCATGCTCCCTATACAAAATAACCGATTTTATAATTGTTATAATCAAAGTGATTACTTGAGGAATGCACTGACTATGCAGATAGTGAAATTGTACCTCTATCAGCACCAGCAGTATTTGCTCCCTTAAAGGTCCAAATTTACCTCCTAAAGCAGCCCATCTGTGCTGGATAATTCAGTAGAAAAGCTAAGCAGAGGCCTAGGGCACTTCCCAGCAAACGTTAAACTTTGACACTAGGCATGATATTTGGCTCTTCTTTTAAGCCTCACTAAAACTACAGTCCCCCCCCCCCCCCCCCAAGTATTTGCTATATGATTGAAAGTGAGAGGTGGTTAGGGACTAGGATTTCCTCATTTATCCTTGGCCAAAATGGATAATGTGTTTCCATCTCTTGTTACCACTCTGGCAACACACCAACGCATTGCCCTGATGCTTTAACTGGCTTGAAAGGGATTGTTTTGATTTTTTTACAATTACAGTTGACACACAATATTAAGTAGTTTCAGATGTACAACATAGTGTTTAGACATTTATATAGCCTATGAAGTGATCACCCTGGTAAATCTAGTACTCATCTGATACCAAACATAGTTATTATACTATTTTTTACTATATTTTCTGCGAGTGTCCCCTCCACGTCCTGCATGGTTCAGGGTTCGGGCTCTGGAGGAGGCCACACGCAAATGAAAGAGACTAGACAAGAAAATATTAATTTGGAAATATTGGGGGCCAGGCGGGAGCCCAGCTCAAGAGGAAGGACTCAGCTTTGCTCTGGCCTTGAGATCCCTTTTATTCAGGTTTGGGATCCACCGATAGCCCTTAGGCAGGCAATTTCCAGTAACAGCTCCATGATAGCCCATCAGCAAGGATTTACATAAGACTAAAAGGTGGAAGTTGCTTCAGCTACCATTGTCTCAACCAGACAGTGGGTGCTTAGCTCTGACCCTTGCCAGAGCCTTCAAGGTTAACCAGCCTTTCGGCTCCCTTGTCTACCTCTTTCTGCTAGTGAAGGCAATGGGCAGCTTTCAATAATTTCCTATACTGTATTTCACATAAAGGGATTTTTTAAAGGCATAAATCCTCAGAGATGAGAAAAAGAGGAGGTGATGACATTTCAGAAACTGAAAAATAGATGGACAGGTATCTAATGACTTCGTGGACTCAAGACCCAAGAGGAAAGACTTGAAGGCACCAACATCTGGAGTTCCTCAACAAACAGCCTAACCAGATCACGCTATAATGAAGCTGTAAGTTCACAAACTCCATCCACTGTGCAGAACTTCCAATCAGCTTTTATTTTAGTCCTCCACTGTAAAATTGAGTCTTGTCCTACTGTGAACAGGACAGAGCTGTATAACCAACAAAATTACAAAATCAGAGCCACTATGTAAAGCAAAGGATCAGAAGTCAAATGACTTTGGACTTTATAAGAATAAAATCTCCAAAATATGGGAATTCCAAAACATTCTCAACCTGGAATTATATACCTGATCAAACGATGAATCCATTGTGAGAGTAGAATTAGATATACATATAGATATGAAGTTATTAAAATTTTTCTTTCCACACACCTTTTTTAAAATCCTCACCTGAGGATATGTTCATTGACATTTTTAGAGAGAGAAGGGGTCAAGAGAAAAGGGGAGAGAGAGAAAGAGAGAGAGAAACATCAATGTGAGAGAGAAACATCAATTGGTTGCCTCCCATAAATACCCTGACTGGGAATTGAACCCATAACCCAGGCATGTGCCCTGACTGAGATTTGAACCCAAAACCTTCTGGTGTAATGGAGGACACCAACCAATGAGTCACCTGGCTGGGGGTCCACATATGCTTTCTTAAGAGGCTATTAGAATATGTTAGGGCTGGGACTAAGGTAATGTGAGTGAGGTGCTTTTTTGCCTTGGGTGTACAATTTGGAGGGGCATAAAAAAAATAGTGATTAGGATAAAGAGTATTTTAATGCAATATTAAAAATACTAGAGACCCAGCACATGAAATTCGTGCACGGGTACAGTCCCTAGGCCTGGCCTATGATCAGGGCCATCTTCTCCAGCTGCTTGCAGTCGGCTCCACACCCTGCTGCCACCCAGCCCTGGTCCCCCATTTGCCATCGGGTGATGGGTGCCTAGTGACCAGAGGGGAAGGGACTGGGAGGTTGGCTGTTCCCACCAGCTCACCGGCCCTGCCCCCATAGCAGGTGGCCATGAGGTGATGGGAGCCTGTTGGCCCAAGAAAAGGACCAAGAGGTGGTCAGTGCACCTCAAAGTGACTGGTCCAGCGTGAGGGTCAATTTGCATATTACCCTTTTATTATATAGGATAAAATTAATGGGAAAAGTCCATGATTAGCAGAACATAAAAATGTGAAATATAGGACCCAACAGGACTGGGATAAGGTGAGGTGAATGGGGCCAAGTCATGCAAGTGCAGGGTTGGATCCTGTCTTTATTAAACATTTTTATACTGTTGTTTATACAGGTCAGCCTTCCTTAAAGTGGGACAGCACTACATAGAGATATGGGTACAAAAAGGTGTATCATTGGGGATCATTTTTGGAGCCTGATTATCACAAAACAAAATTATGTTACAACTTTATTGGGCAGGAAGAGGGTATACGAGTGTGTGTGTGTGTCTGATAGGCTGGTGGTGGGAATGAGAATTAAACTCTCATCATCATCCATGGTGTGTAGTCAACAGCTAATACTGCCAAACAGAAGAACCAAGAAGTAATATTAACATGTTATTAAAACATATGGGGATAAATACTAAAAAAAAAAAAAAAAAGGATAAAAGATGTGAAAGTGATTCATTCCTTCTGGGGAAGGGGGAAAGGAGAAGAGCAAGACAGAGAACTGGAGACTGATATTTGTCTTAATGTTGCAGAACTAGTTGACTCTAAACTAGTGCATATATGACTTATAAGAAAATTAAAATAAGTAAATCAGTGTTGGACATTTCAAATAAAAGACTGAAATACTCATCATGGGGGAAGGCAGAAGTGTTTTGGACTTCTTACACTCTAATATGATTCAGTATTATTTTTACTTTGGATTACATATGGAGGTGGGTGCTAAATTGTCTCCATGATAGGTACATAGATAAAAAATCTTCCTGAGCTTGTATATTTTCTGAGGGAGATAGCTGTTCCATCTCATGTAACCCTCACAACTATATAGCAACGTGTGAACTATCCCTAGGTGAGGGATTCTGATAGAGGAGGGAAACTGAGGCTCAGAAAGGGAAAGGAACAAGCCAGAGCTAGTCTTTCCATAGTAAATGGGGTTGGGATAGAATGGTTACCAGATCCTTCCACCAATGAGACCTGTGTTCATACCAGGAAACTGTGTCAGCTCCCTGGACCGTGGCTGCATATTGGTCTCCTTTGGCCAGATCCCCGCTTTTGCTGTCTAGTTTTGGTTTGACCTGTATCACCTTTCCAAGTTGGTGGCTGAAGCTGTTCCCTAACATATGTGAGGGCCCTCCGTCTCTCTGGCTGCAATATCTACACTTTCTGTGCTTAAAGCCAGACCTCCTGCTTCAACCACCCCATGGTTCTTGTGCTGGCCTTTTCTGGGCTGAACTACAGGTCCATATAGCTATGCAGCCTTGGGGCTGGCCTTCAAATGCCCGAAGGGCTGCACATTACTTCAGGGAGGATCAATACTATTACATTTGGAAGGATCAGGGAGTTATCTCTGGTCTAAGGCAAGAAAAGGATCTCCCCCCCCCCACCCCAAAACTGAGTTCCACCTGCAAGTTTCCGCCCCTGTCCAGGTGGGGCCTTTGCATCTGCCTCTTCTTATTCGCATGCTGTGCTGTAGTGCTGTTTCTTGAAGCATGGAGAGGATTAAGTATCCTGGCTGGGAATGTCTTGAGTTGTTTCACCCTGGGAGATTGGACAACCTTATTACTAAAACCCGCCTTATTGTTCAAGCGTCCATTCCTGAAGAGCCCTTCCCTGTCTTTATCTCTCACTCCTTATATACCCAGTAAGGGTTCTAGGGCCCAAAACTATTTGATTAAGACAAAGTGCCACTACATAACTTGGCTAGAATACTGTTTCCAAAAGACTGGGGCTTACAAAGAGGGAGGTGCTCATCTTTGTGCATGGTGCTAGTGATGGGCCAAGCACCTGGCTGACCAAGTGCCCTGAGGTTCGGAAACTCTGAATGAGGCACAGAGAACTTGAAGCAGCTAAAGGGCCATAGCAGCTTGAGTCTGCAATTAGGGCCACCATTTCTAGGAGGGCCCCACCTCTAGGCATTGTATCCCACAACAAAGCTTTGACCCCTGGGGCCTGCTTTCTTTCCCACCTTTGCTTTCCTTCCCTCCCACATATCCTCTTCCAGAGATAACTCAAAGGAACAAAGACTGTCCCCTTTCTGGTTTGCCTCCATTTTAGCCAGAGTTTCTGAGACTTAGCCAAAAAACTTACTCTTTTGGAGCTGCATAGTGCAAGGTATGGGGAAAGGGGCAGGGAGCTTCCATGCCCTCTCCCCCAAATCTGCATGTGTTCATCTACCAGGAAGCTCTCCAACTCTGTCCTTTTGGGTTTTTAGGGAGGCTTCATTACATAGGCATGCTTGGTTAAATCATTTGTCATGGTGACTGAACTCCCATCTCCAGCCCTTTCCCCCCTCCACTGCCCCCCCTTCCCCCCCCCCCCCCCCCCCCCCCCGCCTCAACCAGGAGAGGGACTGAAAGTCCCAACCCTCTAATCACTGGTTGGTTTCTTTACTGACTAGTTGCCATTCTTAGGTGTCCTAAAGGCTTTCCAAAGGGCATGTCATTAACAAACAAAAGACACTTTTGTGGCTCTTCACACTTAGAAAATTCCAAGGATTTAGGAACTCTATGCCAGGGACAGGACAAGAGCGAATACCAATTTGGATGCCTTTTATTTCTTCTTGTCTGATCACTATGGCTAGCACATAGTACTATGGCTAGTACTATGTCAAACAGGAGTGGTGAAAGTGGACATCCCTGTCTTGTTCCCATTCTTAGGGGAAATCGTTTTAGTTTTTGCCCATCAAGTATGATGTTGGCTATAGGTTTGTCATATATGGCCTTTATCATGCTGAGATGTGCTCCCTCTAGTCCCACTTTGCAGAGTTTTTATCAAAAATGGGTGTTGGAATTTATCAAATGCTTTTTTTGCATCTATCGATATGTTCATGTGAATTTTGTCTTTCAGTTTGTTTATGTGATGTATCACGTTTATTGATTTGCGATTATTGTACCAGCCATGCGTCCCTGGAATAAATCCCACTTGATCATGGTGTATGATCTTTTTAATATATTGCTGGATGTGATATGCTAATATTTTGTTAAGGATTTTACCATCTATGTTCATCAGGAATATTGGCCCGTAGTTCTCTTTCTTTGTAGTGTCTTTATCTGGTTTTGGAATTAGGGTGATGCTGGCATCATAAAATGAGTTTGGAAGTGTACCTTCCTCTTGGATTTTCTGAAATAGTTTGAGGAGTATAGGTGTTAGTTCTTCATTGAATGTTTGGTAAAACTCCCCTATAAAGCCATTAGGACCTGAACTTTTGTTTGGTGGGAGTTTTTATTTTATTTTCTTATTATTATTACTGCTTCTATCTCATCAGTTGTTATTGGCCTATTCAGATTTTTTGATTCTTCCTGATTCAGTTTTGGGAGATTGTATTTTTCTAGGAATTTGTCTATTTCACCCACATTGTCCAGCTTGTTGACATAAAGTTGTTCATAGTATTTTCTTACAATCCTTTGTATTTCTGTGGTGTCAGTGGTTAATCCTCCACTTTCATTTCTGATTTTATTTATTTGGGACCTCTCTCTTTGTTTAATCACACAACTTTTAAAATACAGGACCACTGGAACCTGCCCAGGTCTTCAAGGCTTGAAGGAAGGCAATACAGCGTAATGGAAAGAGAAAAAGCTTTGGAGGCAGATACCTGAGCTTAGTTCTTGCTTCCATCCTATCTGCAGGACCTAAATTTCTCAGCTTCACTTTCCTTTTCTGTCAAATGAAGAGAAATGTTCCTTTGATGAGTTCTGAGAATAAAATAAATTGTGTATACAAAACACCTATCGTATAGCACTGAGAAGCATATTTCATCTCCAAGCCTTCCATCACCTCACCATCTAGATCTAGGCTCAGTCATCTTCCATTGACTTCATGCTTCTCACACTCCAATATGAGAAATCAGGCAGGGACACAAATAACTTCGATAGAAGAGAGAAGGTAGTCAATACTGTATGAGCACATGAGCTTTGTTAGGAAGGCCAAGCAGGACTTTATGGAGGCAGCGACATTAAATCTGGACTTGAAATGTTTTGTCACATTTCAAAAGATGGGAAGGCTCCTGGGATTCCACTTTTGGTAACTAGATAGAGCACAGAGTGAATACATAAGTATTCAGTAGACTAAAGGGCTGCACAGTGTGTGGGGTTCTAGGCTAGCCTTTTCCACAGCCCTCCCTCTTGGGCTCCCCACTGCCATCTGGTGGTCAACAGGAGCCCAGGCCCCAGCTGAAGGGGCTGACCCTCGTCAAGGCTGCATTTCTTTCAGATGGGATGGCAAAGATGGGGGTTGGGAGGGTAGGAAGGCTGCGAACCCTATGGGAAACCCTACTTCTTTCTCCACCCCCATCCAGGAAAAATTGGCATGAGAAATAAAGGCCTAGTATCTTGCCTTCAGCTCCTCAGACCAGCTGGGATTCTATTTTTAACCAGCACTGTGTTTGACAGCTTGGAACGCCTTCTCCCTCCGTTTCTCCTTAGTCCTGCCTCTTGCAGCCGAGAGCTTGTAAAAAGGATGGCTGGGAGCCACCTCAGCACTGTTAAACAGAAAACCCACTTTCCTTTCTCACTGTCCTTCACTCCACCCAGCCTTTGTTCAGTGCAGTTAGTGGGTAGAGGCATTATTAGCTGTGAAGCTAATGAGGCTTAAATCTCAGGGCTGCTCACTCACACAGGCCTCTTCCAAGGCCTTGGTGACTCCCCTAGCAATTTTGTATCTGTATTTTTGTATTCTTTTTCTTGAAAAAGGGCTCCCAATTTTATAAGTTCCAGGCATCACAGAACTTGGGTCTGCTCCCTGATGGGTATGGCTTCTTTCCCATCTCCAGCTCAGTGTCTACTTTAAGAGGATTATTTCTGTCTTGCTCCTATTTATCATATGACCTTGAGCAGTTTTCTTTTCTTCTCTGGGTCTCAGTTCACCCATCTGTTACAAGATGAAATGTCAAGGAAGCCCTCTCCCAACATACCATACCATACACGATTATCCATGTATGTCCCCTTAATGAGCACCTCGGTTCTTCCCTATCTGTTTGTCATTGTGTGTGTGTAGGGGGTGATGTTCCTGTCTCTGTCTCTCTGGGGCTGGATCAGTTTTTAAAAAATTATTTTCATTGATTTTTAGAGAGCAAGGAAGGGAGAGGGAGAGAGAGGGAAACATCAATGTGAGAGGGAAACATTGATTGGCTGTGTCTTGCACATCTCCTACTGGGAATGAAGCTCCAAACCTGGGCATGTGCCCCGACAGGAAATCAAACAAGGAACCTCTCGGTGCATGGGAGGTGCCCAACCAACGGAGCCACACTGGCCAGGGCTGGATGTCTTAGTGTCAAAAGAGAGGCTGGGCTCTGGGACTTCTATTCAGGGCCAGCCCTCTCCACACCTCTTTGTTGCTGCTGACCAGTAAGGGTGCTTCTGTGGAGCAGAAGTGTGGCCAGGTACTGCTGCCAGATAGGAGCGCGTCGACAAGGCTCTACTCTTTAATTAGTTTCTGTTCACCTGTCATGGTCTGACCCCTGGTGTTTCAAACATGTATTGGATAAACTGAGTCTCATTATACAGTGCTTCTTCCTTTATCTTTTCATTAAATGTTTAATAAGCATTTATTATTATAGTACCTTAACAGGGATGCCACTTTAGGAGAATGTGCTTAGGACTCATGATGTGTCATGGATAGCCTACCTCCCACCCTCACCCCCATTTCCAGCTACTACCTATGACATGGGTGTGTGTGTGGGTCCAGGATGACAACTCAGAGACAACACACAGCCTCCTCCAGCCTCAGACAATGGGCTTTTTGGCAGGGGGTCCTGCGGTGGGTGACCTGACAGGGAAGATCACAAAACCCCATGCCTCCTCACCTGCCCCTGAAGAGCCCAGAAAGGAAGTTTAGGAGGAAGCCAAGGCATTTATTGTTTATTGAAGAGGTCGGCTGGGGGAGGCAGGGGCAGGGACATAGTATTTAATTGGAAAGGAACGAAGGGACTTCTCAGTGCAAAACAGCCTGTTAGTCAGGGAGCTGTGAGAGGAGGTTGGTGTACCCGTACCCGTTGCTGCTTGGGGAAGGGCACTGCGAGGTCAAACTGGGGGCAGCCTGGAGCATCTCAGGAGTCAGCCCAGTGCCGTGCTCCAGATCTCTAAATGAATCAGTGCCATTACTCTGTGTGTGAGAGGCCGGCCTTCCCTTTCATAGAGGTCCTGCTGCGGGGGATAGTCCGCCACTAGGGATGCTGCGTCTGAGTCTGTCCAAGGTCAGTGCCATGTTTCTATGCCACAGCAAGTGTGCCTCGTTTTCTGTGTGTGGGTCTGCTTTGCTTACTTTGTGTCAATAAGCCACCCTTTCCTATGCATTGGGGGTAAGTCCATGCTGTTGGGTGTCAGTCTTTTGTGAGGGGCGGTCTGTGTCTCTTGTGTGTCTGAATGGGTCAATGTTTGAAAAATCGGCCTGTCTTGCCTTAGCCCCCACTCCTCCCCCACCCCTCAGCCAGGCCCCAGCGTGCTGACGGTGGTGTAGCTCAGCCTGGACAGGGAAGCAATGGAGGGGGTGGGAGGGTCCTCGTCTGGAAGAGGCCTGGGGCGAGCTCGAGGAGGCCGCGGGCAGCATCGGGCACATGTGTCGAGACAGGCCTGGCGAAAGCGACGGTGCATGAAGCAGTAGACCAGGGGGTTGACGCAAGCCGAGACGTAGCTCAGCAAGTGGATGAAAGAGATGGGCGCGCCCGACAGTGCTCGGCGCGCTCCAGGGCCATCGAAGGCCTTCCACGTGTTGGCGCTGTATACGGGCAACCAGCACAGGAAAAAAAGCACGACGATCACCAGCAGCATTCGCACCACGCGCTTCTTCGCCAACAGCTTGGCCTGGGTAGGCCGGTGGCAGGATCCTGGCCCGGGAGTGGGCGCAGTCAGCGCGGACAGCTCCATAGCAGGCCGGGAGCGCGGGAGCTGCACGTAACAGCCATCGCCGTCCTCGCCCGCCAGCCGGGTCTCCAGCCGGCAACGCCCGTTCTGTAGGGCAACACCTAGGCACAGACAGTGGGCGCTCAGAGCAGAAAGCCAGTCCTCTCAACTCCAGACCAACCCCTATCTGACCCCCCATTTCCAGCCTTTCCGTAGACCCCCCCACCCCCACCCCCTTCTCCACTTTCCAAAGCCAGGGCCCTTATGGATTTCTCTCCGGGTTTCACTCACCTGGTCCCGCCCCAGCTGGCAACCCTCCTGGGCTTCGGGCTCGGCTCTGGCTCTCGCTGTCACTGTCGCCATCAAAGCGAAGCCCTAAGTAGAGTTCGCGGGAAATAAGCCCATAGGCCACAGCCATAACCACACCCGGGATGAAGAACAAAAGCAGGAGCAGCAGTACCGACCTGGAAGCAGAGCACAGACTAATCACGCGGGTCTCTATCCAGCCATAACCGCGGATGAAGAACGAGCCGAGGACTGATGTTTCTAGGCTTTGGGGGTGCTGCTGGGAAGGCCTAGAGAACTGCGGAGAGGCCCCAAATGGGAATCCCAGGGTGGTGGGTGCCGAAAGGGAATTGGAGGAGTAATTCTAGGAGCAGCTTCTGGGGAAGGTTCTGGGGAATGGTCCTAAGCATCTGATGGAGATGGAGAAGGGATTCCCAGGGATAGGCACCCTCACCAGGTTTGGCGAACCCTCGCACTGGGCCAGCGATGCACGCACTGCAGCACTCGGGGGCCCACTGGCTGCACAACGGTGTATACGGGGTAGGGCACCATGAGCAGCCCCGACAGCATCCACGTGGCTATGATCACACGAGCAGCGTGGGAGCGTGTCTGCCACACGCGGGCCTGCAGTGGTCGGCAGATGGCGCTGTACCTCTCCAAGGCGATGGCCACCAGGCTTAACGTGGACACACTTACTGACACCCCTAGGCAAGGAAGGAAGAAGGGGTCACCTAGGAAACCTGAACTACACAATCACCAGTGTGACTTCAACTGTCTCCAGAAAAAACCGCAGACATGGGGCATGAAGAGGGGAGGGGCAAGGGGGGCAGGGTGGTTGTCTCACCTACCCATGAGGTAGGCAACCGCCTTGCAGACGACTGTGCCAAAGATGAATGTGCCCATGAGATTGGGCAGGAGGGTGAAGGGCATGCAGGCCACAGCCAGTAGGAGGTCGCTGACTGCCAGTGAGAGCAGGAAGGTGTTGGTGACGGTCCTCAAGCGGCGGCTCAGTCCCAGGACCACAATGATGAGCACATTTCCTCCAACACTCATCAGAAAGATCACTGCATAAAGGGTGACCCTAATGGCAAGCTCCAATTCTGGGCAGGAAAAGAGAGAGGTGGCAATAAGGGGCCTGTGTCCCTGGCTCCAATCCCACTCATCCTGATCCCCATTATCCAGCCAGATCCCCTGCTTCCCAAGAGCACCCCAACTCAGTAAATGATGAACTTGAATCCTTTATCCTTCTAACCCCTCAAGACTTAATTAAATTGGCCTAACTCTACTCTTCCTTAAGAAAGCCTATCTTTTCTCAAGCTTTACTCCAAATCTCTTTGCAGCCAAACTTCTTGAAAGGATTATATTCACCTTTCTGTTCATTTCTCAGTCCATTACAATCTAATGCCCCATCTGTCCTACCATCACTGTTTGGACACTTCTTCCCAAGGTCACTAAGCTTTAACTGCTAAATCCAAAAGTCTCATGTAAGTCTGTTCTACTTGACCTCCTTGTAGTATTTGACAGGTCAGGTGAGGTCCTTATTGTCTTAAAAAAACAAACAAATACCTTCCCCTACTCTCTACTGTCTGCAACCTTTAGCAAGTGCAGGTTCTCTGAGAACTGCCCTCATCCTCTTCCCACCCCCTCTCTGCAATGCACCCACTTAAACTACTGGATGACTCAGTTTCTTGAAGGCATCATATGCACTTATGACTCCCTCCCTTGCTTACATTGGTTTCTCAGCCTGGAAAGTTCTTTCACAAACCCCCACCTCCCTCACAAATATGTTTTCTGTATCTGGTGAATTCCTATTTACCTATGCCCTTAAGACTGAGATCTAGTGCCCACTTTTCTGTAAGGCTTTTCTGGACATCCATCTCCCTTGGAGTTAATTTCCCCTTCCTCTGACTATGCATGTTCCTTACACATCTATTAGGACCCTTTTTACTTTCTGCCTTGTATTTTAATGATCTCCAAACATTCATTCTCACTCAATAAACATCTGCATGCCAGGCATTGGACAAAGAGATGAACGTGAAAGAGGAAGGAACACCCAGATATATACACAGATAATTGCCACACAGTGTGATGAGGAGTGGAGGTTGAGGAACACAAAAAGTGCTGCGGGAACTCACAGCAGGGACACTAGAGTTCTGGACTAGACAGAGGGCTGACTCTGTACATTTGAATCATTGACTATTGGGAGATGGATTCATCTTTGGGTCTCTATATCACAACTAAGCAGACCCAGACAAAATGGAATTGAATTAAATTAAATTGTCCTGGTCACCCACACCCATGGCCTGAGCCTGAGGGAGACTAGAGCTTAAGGGGAAAGAGGGCAGGGGGCAGGGGAGGGAAGGACTCAGAGCTGCAACTCTCTCTTGCTTGGCTGACTTTGCTTAGCCTCCAAATCAAGCTGTTTTCTCATCACAAATACCCACTTATTCAGAAACTGTTGTAGATGTTAAGTAAATGCTAATTACAAGAGCTCTCTGAACTAAACTCAGCAGTGACATTACTTGCTCAGAGCATACAATAAGTAGGGGGCAGAATCAGAATAGAAGCCAAGTCTCCAGGTCTCTAAAATGCTTTGCCTCCTACTGCTCTCTCACTCCTGTGCCATTCATCATGCAGTCTCCTTCTCCCAATAAAAATCTCAATCTGTGCTTCTTTCTCTCTGCTCTCTGTCACAGCATTTCTCACTGTATCATGGCGATGTGTAATCCTCTGTCTCCCCCACTAGACTATGAGCTTCTGGAGATCAGGAGCAATGCCCATCTTGTTTTCCAGCATATCCCTAGCACTTGGCAAAATGTCCCTCACAAAGAAGTGTCAACACATGCTTGTTAGTGAATCTGGAATGAATCTCTGTCACTTTGCACACAAATGCACCTGCTTTGTCCTTCCTCATCCAACCTTCACCTCTGTGCCTCTAAAGCTCTAGCATGCCCTCACCTCTCTGTCTCTGTCTCTTTGGAGACAGAAGTAATATTCAAGTGGACAATATTTAAGTGAGTATAAATGTGAGATGTGAAGATGTTAAGTGCAATGCTAATCTGATCTGAGTCTTATGGGTAATATCTGAATGTGTGAGAGCAATATCTGGAGAAGGGTTACTTAAGTGAGCATCGGTAATATCTAATTGTCTGTGTACAATAATAAAATGAAAGTGAGTGTGTTTAATGAGTACTAGCTAACTGATGTGGGCAATATTAATGTGAGTGTGGACGCTGTTTTTCTGTTGGTAGTATCTGAGTGAACATGGGTATCACTCAAGTCCTTGTGAGTTACAGCAGAATAGTGTGGGTAATATCCAAATTTCTACTGGTTATGAGTAACATGCACCTGTGGGGGTAATATCTGAGTGAGTGTGGCTAATAGAGTTTTTGTGGGTAACTTCTGATGGCCTGTGTAACATCCAACTGTGTAGGTAACAACATCCAGATGAATGAGGCCAATTCCTGCATCCGTGCTCTGAATCGCTTTACATTCTGCTTTCTCAGGCTTCCTTGCTCTATTCACTATCTCTGCTGTCTTCTGCACCCCCATCCCACATTAACTTTCCTTTCTTTGCCTGGCTTTTAAATATTGGTTTTCTTCAGGGTCTTGTCCCAGTACCTCTTCATATATATATTTCAGAGAGGAAGGGAGAGTGAGAGAGAGAGACAGAAACATCAATGATGAGAGGGAACCATTGATTGGCTGCCTCCTTCATGCCCCACACTGGGGATAGAGCCCACAACCCAGGCATGTGTCCTGACCTGAAATTGAACCATGACCTCCAGGTCCATAGGTCGACACTCAACCGCCAAGCCACGCCAGCTGGGCCCAGTACCTCTTTTTTTTTTTTTTTTTTTTATTCTATACAAATGTTATCTATTCACATGGCTTCCATTACTTTCTCTAAGCAAAGATCTTTGAAGTCTGTGTTTCCAGCTCAGACCTCTCCCCCAGCTTCCAGACCCTTGGGTTCAACAGTTGATTGTACAATCCCACCTGGGTATCTTGCCAGCATTTATGCTTAGCTGACTCCAAATTGAATTAACTTATAATCTCTTTTAAACCCGATTCTGTTCCTGTGTAATCTTTCTCATTATACAGTTCCAATATCCATCCAATTATCTAAGCCAGAAACCTGGATGTCATCCCTTGACCTCTTCCTCCCTCTCTGTTTCTCACAAATCACTAAATTCTGTTGATTGCACTTCCAGAAATGCCTCTCAAATCCATCCACTTCTCTTCATCCCCCCTGTCAGTACCTTACTCTAGGCCAGTATCATCTTTCACCAGGACCAGTGCAATATAATAGCCTTCTATATAAGTGTCCACCTTTCCCACCCCTGCCTTCTATGCATGTATTGTCTTGCAAGTCATCCTTCACACTACAGAATAAATCCTGGCAGAACTACTGAAATTTCCAGCAGTTCCTATTGCCCTTAAGATAAAATTGACACTCCGTAGTCAGGTCTATAAGAGTGTAAACCCTTTAGCTTGGTCTTCATTTTGAGTGTTAATTGTTCCTCTTTTATGGTGTATGTTTCGGGTGCCCAGAAACTAGGGCACACTGAACAAAAGTGCTATGGACTTAAACTTTGGGCTTTTACATATGCAGTTCCTCTGCTAGGGATGCTTTTTGCCTTTTTCCCCCTCTGTTCACTTGACTGGCTCTCTCTCATCTTTTTTATTTTTATTCAGTTCATACTCCACCTTCTCAGGAGGCCAACTTTGATTCCCAAGTCTAGGTTAGGCTAGAGGTGCTCCTCTTCTGTGTTCCCCAAAGCCTCTCAAGGCCCCTCCAACTTTGTGCTGCAATTCCCTGTTTTCTTGTCTGTCTCTTCCACTAAACTGTGAGCTCCATGAAATAGGAACTATGTCAGTTTTGGTGCCTAGCACAATCTCTGGTTCAATAAATATTTGTTGAATGAAAGAATCTAAGTGAGAATGTGTAACAACTGAGAAAGCATGTCTTACATTGTCATTAAAAAAAAAAACTTGAATTATAATTTATTCCCACATTCCCATCTTGGGTTTAGAATAATTTCCTTCTGTTTACCACTGCTTCCTCTACTAAAATCCCACTTCTTCCTTTTTCTGCCTAACAAACTCCAACTTCAAGACCCATCTCCAGGTTCCCTCTACAAAATTCTTGGACCCCATTTCCTTTGGACGCTGATATTTCAGACTCTCTTGTGGGACTTCCCATGCTTAATGTGATTTTTCCAGTGGTATTGTCTCCCCTCTGAGGGATGAGGGTCCAAGCAAGGTCTAGTTCATCCCTGTGTCCCCAGCTCCTAGCCCAGGGATTAAAATAGCAGGTGCACAGTAAGCATTTAAGGAAAGAAAAGGCCCAGGAAGGGAAAAAACATCTTGATCCAGGCCATCAAAAAAAAAAAAAAAATTAGGATGTTGACTCATGGGAAGAGTGAAAGTTATTTTGGGGAATAGGTGAATGGATATCATCTGAAAGGGGGCGATGAGGAGATGGTGTGGCACAAAGGCATGGGGTGATAAAGGGGGTAGTCCAGCTGTGGGGGGTTGGGGCGTTTGCAACCTAAGGAGAGGCAAGTTGGAGAGGAGGCATGGAAAGGATTTGAGGATGAGGGAAATGGAGACAGGCAGCTCTAGGGAGCAGCATCCAGCCTAATTTACAGCTTAATTCACGTTGGAGGATCTCTTTAGGGAAGGTTGGGGGTTGAGGAGGGGGACACAGATTATGATTCTAACTTCCCACTCAGGTCTTCCAGAGTGCTCCTTCCTTCAAACAGCCCCCTTCTTCCCCTAATCTTACCTTCTTTCTTTCCTTCCCCATTGTGGCTCTGTGAGTTGTATGTAAAGGGAAAAGAGAGACCTGGAAGGAATGGCAGCAGGAGGTCCTTGCTTCCCCACCCTCCGTGTCTAGCACTCCGTGGGCTGTGTTGCGGAGGGTGCTGTGTTTTGGGTTTACCAGAAGCTCGGGGTGGGATGAGGGTGTGAAGGGACTCTGACCAGGTAGTGTGATGCTGGGATGGAATTTTATGAGCTGCAGGGGACAAATGTGTCAGGGGAGCTATGCGCCCTGAGAGGATGGTGTGAACCTTTGAAGCGGCAGTGCGGGGGCAGCGGGGTCCCTCTATTCGTGTGTGGGGTGGGGTGCAGTGAGAAGGAGCTTTTGGAGGGAGCTTGAGGAGGCACCTACCTCGTGTCCCGTTTCCTCGGGTGGTAGGTGGCTCGCAGCTGAGGTTGCCGGTATCACTGCTGTTGAGGAGGGGGACCCCGGGGCGGCAGAGGGCAGCTCCCGATCCTGGCATGCTCCGGTTTAGCCTCAGCAGCTCCATGGCCCTGGCCCAGCCACCGCCTCCCTCGGCTGGGCCGGGCGGGCTCCCGCGGCGGCTCCACCTGCTCACGCTGAGATTCCGTGGAGGCGCCCGCCCCGCCTCTCCCGCCTCGTCCCGCCCCCAACCTTGGCCCCTGCCCTCAGCTCCTTTGCTGCGCTCCTGGCCTGGGCGCGAGTCCCCAAGGCCCGGGTAGGCAGCGGTCCTGCCAGGTGATCTCCGCCTCCGCCCCCTCCCCATTCAGGACTCGCCCCTGCGGGACTGTCCTTCAGCCTCGCCCCCTCGCCCCCTCGGCCCCTCACTCCCTTCCTAGATCTCTCCGCAGAGGTTTCCTTTCTTCCCACCCCCCTGCACCACGGTCGCGGCTCCCGGGAATTCGTGTGTGTGTGTGTGTGTGTGTGTGTGTGTGTGTGTGTGTAGGGTGGGGTAGGGTTGGTTGGGGTGGATGGAGCAATTTTGAGGAGGGAGGTTGCGGGGAGGGGGTAGGGTACGGTCCCCGGGGGTCTCGCATCTATCCCTGGTGGTCGGGGGACGTAGGGGTCATAGGCCGAGTGCGGGGTCACTGGTTGGGCGCAGTTGCCTAGCCCACGCGGAGCTGCGGTCACTGACTATGCCGCAGTGGCCGGGACACTATCGTTGGTTCCCTGCAGCTCCTTGCCGCTGAGCTGGGGTAGCCCCTGCATCTGCCCCCGCACCCCGCGTTCCACACTTCCTACCGCGGGCCCAACACACAGGCTTCCACCTAAGGCTCTCAGGGAACCCTCAGCATCGGACAAAGATGGGGCGGGAGAGGCAGCGTCGGACTAGAGGAAGCCTGGCAGGGAAAGAGCTGCCTAGAGGAAGAGTCTAACTTGGGTGCTGAGGGCGGCGGAGATAGATAGTTGTGAGACCTGCCCAAGATAATGGGGGGTGGGGGTGGGGGCCGACGGGGGGACGGGAATGACGGTGGGTTAAGGCTGTAATCCCACTCAGCACGAGCATAAGAGGGAGAAGGCGACTGGCTTTCTCCTTGGTCTCCAAGCAGCGCCCACCCTCACCTGACACCCTGACGTCCCTGTTTGCTCTCAGCGCAGGTGGAGCAGCCTGCGTGGTGTGTCAGGTTCCCACGGGAGGGGCCGGAAGGGGCCTGGATCACTGGGGAGCAGCGGAAACAAAGCTGATGGGGGTAAGCGCAAGGCTGAGGTTGGTTCAGCTCTTTGGGCAGGATTTGCCTCCTCTAGTATTTCAGCCAAAAGGGCAGATTAGGTTAGGAATGCAGTCTGAGTTTGTGGGGGAATTCACAGAGCCCTGTCCAGTCTTTTGGAGAGGACCTGGTCCCGCTAGCGCTGAGTTAAAGGGGCTTGGGCATTGGAGGACATAAGCCTGTGGTGAGTGGGGATGTCCTCACCTGCTCTCCCCACCTTCCTCCCCACATTACCTGCCTTCCTCATCAGAGAGCTCTGGGCCAGAGAGCGTGGTTTGCTGTTTGTTCAACTCCAGCACAGGTGGGGCCTCAGATAACCTGCTGAACTTTTCCCACATTGGGTGACTGTAGGGTGTGGGTGCTGGGGAGAGAAATGTAGGGGAGAGAGGAATAAATAGGAGAAGCAGACTAACATTCACTTATTCAGCTACATATATGCCAGTTATAAGGCTGCGAACTAGCTGTCCCATACCATCTGAGACTGACTATGTGGCACTCTAGCAGGGCAGGTAGGGGGTGGGGAAGAATGACAGGTGAACTAATGATTACAACATACAATATCCACCAAGATGCACAAATCAGAAATTTAGGGATCATTCTGATGCCTTACTCCTTTACGCTTCATCCCTGTGGAGGAGGCTGTGATGAAAAGCCCAGAGAACTCTCCATAAATGAAGGATTTCTTCTCCAGCCGCTGAGAGGGCTGTTGGAAGATAGCCCTCAACTGTTAGCTTCTTCAGGAATTGCTTTAGTTGAAGAAAGCCTACTCATGAAAGGTTATGTTCCCTTTCTGGGACATCTTACACCAATGACTGATGAGTAGAGAAGCAAAATAGTTGAGCCCCTCACCCCAACAGAGGACAACTCTGAAACACATTTGCAGCTTCTTCGGGGATTGGCTGAGGCCTTCGTTGGGACCGAATTACTGCTCAGCTTGCCCAATCCTTCTTTCATCCTCTCTCTTGCACTGGTGTTGACTCTGAGAGCACAACATCCTCCACAGTATCTCTTAGAGTCCACTTCCTGGGAACATGACTGCCTCACTCCCATATTTAATCATTCATGAAGCCTTGTTGATTTTTGCTGCTGAGTGTTTCTTGTATCAGTCTGCTTGTATCTCCATTGACATCACCCCACTGTCCCTGGCTCTACTCTCCTAGATCCCTAAGGAATACACCACATTTTACTGATGTCCCCTTACATCCATCCTCCACCTTATAGCCAGGGGGATATGTTCAGAATACAGATCTGATCATGCCACTCTCCTGATCACTACTTTTGGGGTAGAGAAAATCTTTTAACAGAGTCTATGAAGCCTGAATGCCTTGGCTCCTACTGACCTCTCTAACCACCTTATTCCAAGCCACTGTGCTTCTTGTTCTGCCTTCTGTAGACACACTGGCCTTTCTTTAGTCCATTTAAAAAAATATATGGTCCTCCAGGTACATCGCTTTTGTACAAGCTTTCCTTCCTTCTCTAATTAACTCACACTCATCCTCCTGATCTCAGCTCAAGCTCTCAGCATTTCTCAGTGGTGTTTACCTGGCTTCCCTTCTGTGGTAGACAGAATTATAAGAATGACCCTCAATGACTCTCACTCCTTCCCCTGAGTGTGGATGGAAGCATGGGACTAGTATCTTATATGATAAGATACTAGTCCCATGATTATATTACATGGCAAAGTGGATTTTGTAGGTGTCATTAATGTTATTAGTCAGTTGACCTCAAGATAGAGAGATTATCCAACTAGTCATAACCAAATCACATGATTCCTTCACTTACAGTAAGTAAGCCAGCCTCCTATTTCATAGAGAAAACAGCAACTCCCACTAGCAAGTCTGTTCCATTTTGGACATGTTAAATTTCAGGTGTCTATTTGACACTGAAGTAGGAATTCCAGTAGGAAGCTGAATATACAGGTTACATAGGAAGTAATGCAAACCATAGAATTAATGGGACTGTGTTGAAGAAATGAGGAACCAGGTCAGAAGTCTGGAAAAGGTCATTATTTAACGGCTGAATAGAGAAAGACCAGCCTGCAAAAGAGACTAAGAGGAGCAGACAGAGGGGTGGGAGGAAAACAAGGGAGCAAGGCATTGTAAAAGGGAGAGGGAAAAGTGCTGAAGTGATTTGAATGCTGTTTCTGGACCAAGACAATGAAGAGAGAAAAGCACTCTGAATTTAGTGACTTGACAACCTTGGAAAAAGCACCACGTGATGAGGTTGTAAGAGAAGTTAATTACTAATGCAAATTTCCTGAGAAGGCAGGGAGGTATGGAATCCAGGGCACATAGAGAGGGTTCTAGATTTTGAAAGGAGTAGAGATTCAGTTGTAAAAGGAAGTTAGTAGAAGAGAATAATTATAGATGAAAATAGAGAATAACTATATTTTCTAGATTTTTGGCAGCTAAGTGTGGCTTTATGGCTATGTCCTGAATAGTGGCTGTGTATGGAAGTAATACATTCAGCTCCTAGATCAAGTTTTTAAAGGAGAGGAGTAGACTCCTTCCTAATTGTCCTTTTCTGCAGGTCGAATGAGGATGTGGCAGTAAGCCATTTTTCTTTAGTCATGCAGTGAGGGTAACACACTAAGGGTGGCAGAGTGCAAAGATGGAAGGAGCCTGGGTCTCCAGTACTCTCAAGACATTTTACCACCCCTGGTTCTTCAGTATGAAAAAGAAACTACAATTTTAAGGCCACACAATTTTTTCTCTCTTGTGTCATAGTAACTTGATCTGTATCTTCATTAAGACAGTAGGTGTGTAGATTTGGTGAGACAGAATTACAGTCTGATAATTCCTATTTTCATGATGAAGTTGGATATCTGGTTACACTGAGTTGGGTGTGTGTATGAGTGGTATTAAAATTTTAGGAGTCAAGATAGTTTGAAACACTGTATATAATGGGAAAGGGAAAGTGGAGACCAGAGGAATGTAGTAAGATATATAGGCAATTAGGAAAGTGTTAAGGACCCACTGATGAGTTTTAATCCAAGAATTTCTATTGGTAGCAGTTTCTCCAACACAACTCAGATGGTTGGATGCAAGCATGGAGAATGCTGATGGTTCAGTTCCTCAAAAGTTGAGATTTCACTGGGTGGATGGGATGAGAAAACAAAGGCACAAGGGCCATGAAATCTCAGCTGAACATGGAGAAGACAACTCTGAGGTAGTTGACAGTCTAATGTGAGTAATAAGTAGGCTTCAGAAGGTTTGGAGTTATCAGCATCGAGAAAGGGAAGAGTGGACATCTGAATGTCAAGGAGTAGGGATCTATTGGGAGTAAAGAAACAGAAAGTGAGTGCAGAGGACCCCAACTCTATGTACATGTGTTGTAAGGGGATCAGAAGCCACCCCTTTCTGCACCATCCTTATAGGATTGCTGGTTTTAGTTAACACAGGAGTTGGGAGAGTGTTTAAAAAAGTTGAAGATATAAGAGTTTGCTGATATTGGAAAAGAAGTTTCAGAGGACGAATAAACTCTTCTGAAAAGCTTTTTAAAAAATCCTCATCCAAGGATTTTTAGAGAGGGAGGGAAGGAGGGAGGGAGGGAGAGATAGAGAGAGAAACTTCAATCGGTTGCCTCCTGAAGTGTCCCAACCAGTATCAAACCTGCAACCAAGACCCTTCAGTTCATGGGATGATGCTCCAACCAACTAAACCACACTGGCCAGGACTGAAAAGCTTTCCTTAACCACACAAGTCTGGGTTAGGTGTCTCTCCTGTGCACTTCTGCAACACCTGTGCCTCTCATGATGGCAATTCTTACAATTAGAAGTCTTATACTTGGCCTTTTGCTATTTATATTTCAAGGGTCTGCTTCTGGTCTTTTCTTCTACAGATTCTCAAACCACTCTCCATACTACTCTCATTACTTATTTTCTACCTTTTCTTTATGCTCAAGGAACATTGAATTGTTTATAGTTTCATGGTGCATTCCATATTGCTCATCACCCTTGTACCTCGCTTACATTCACCCCTCTAACTAAAGGCAGTTGAGTGATGGGAGGTGAGGGCTAGGAGATGGTGGGCATAGATGGTTTCAAAAGATGGTTTGTAAAGAGGGGGGAACCTCCAAGTAATAGGTACAGTGGAGAAAGGGGACAGACCATGAGCAGAGGAAGGAATGAAAACGGAGTGCTGAGAGAGTCGGAACTCATTTCTCAAAATCAGGAAATCCTATCTATGCCAAGGATTAAGCCAGCATTCAGAGAGCATGGGATTGCTCCTGGCCAGGAAATGGGGACTTCAGATCAGAGTAAGGAGGGAACTGCAAAGTCAGTATGGGTAGCCAGAGGAAAGAGACCTGGACCCTTGTCCCAGAACAAGTCGGAAACCTGAGGTCAAGGAAGAAAATTCAAGGTGTCCTGAAGCAGGGCCAGGCTCAGTCCTGAAGGACGCCGCCTTTCTGACTCAAGCCTTGACCTGTCAAGGTTGTCAGTTTTTGTTTTTGTTTTTTTGGTCGTTCTCTCTCTCTCTCTCTCTCTCTCTCTCTCTCTCTCTCTCTCTCTCTCTCTCTCTCTCTCTCTCTTTCTCTCTTTTTGGGGCGGGGTGCAGGCACACCTAGCTTGACTCTTGTAGGTAGAACAATTTACCTTTTCCTTAGGGAAGTTCAATCACCTAGCTACTGCCCTACTGCCCAAGTGTGGGCACACAGTCCTTCTTTCAATATTCTATATCACTGTTGAGATAAGAGGGGAACATTTAAACAACACCAGTAAGTGTTGAGCAGAAACAACTGAAGAGACGAGAATAGAGTGCCCAATGCACAGCCAGAATAAACCTGCTTATTCTAGGTAGCTTGCAGGTCCACAAAAATAGCATTTTACTCAAGAAATCCTGTGCTAATACACACAGTGGTGTGAAGTTCACGGAATAGGCTCTGCTTCCAGCTCTCCTGGTCTGACAGACAGACACACACACACACACACACACACACACAGCTGGGATCCAGTCTCTGAGAGAAACCAAGCCACAGTTTAGTCCTTGGGGTGCCCACGCCCTTACTGGTTCAGCCCTTCGCTCTGTGGCTAATTAAGCTGCCTTCTCCACACATCGTTCAAGGTCTTTTTTTCTCTGCATTTTTATGATGTGCTGACAATCCTTCTGTGCTGAGCTCTTGCCCACACACTCACTGCCCACATAGGAGGCCCTTCTCTTGGGATAATTAAACAAAGAAGGAGCAGGCTGAGAAGACAGACCGGCTGGAGCTAGAGCAAGCAGGTTTGTTGGGCAAAGGGAAAAAGCCAGGTGATGGGACAGGCTTTCCGGAGTGTGGGACTTGTGCTGGGGAGAGCAGAGGCAATACCGGAACTGGCTCCAATTGGATGGTTACACTTGGCTTCAGACATAAACTCTCACAGGTAGGCCAAGAGGGACCTGGATCTACCAGCTCAGGGCTTCACTTGAGGGCTACAAAAGCCATACGAAGGCTCACTCAGGAAGTCACCCAGAGAGGACTTCCATGAACACATCCCTGCCATTAGCCGGTGGGGCTCCATGGGACCCTTTGGTGAATAGCAAGGCTGAGGACAAGAGGCCAAGGTACTGAAACTGGGAAGGCAATGTCAGTCACAGAGAGGCCCCATGCCTTCTGGGTGAAAAGCACTAAGATTTTTCAAGTCTTGAATGCTCCAGGCCATTAGATGGTGCTGCCCCCAACAGGACTGCCTCAGGCTCTGATTTGCCACAACTTCCTCTGTAATGTCTCTTGGTACCATTTCTGAATTTTAACTTTCTTTAAAAATCTGAACAAGGGCCCTAGCCAGCTTGGCTCAGTGATTACAGCATCTGCCTGTGGATTGAAGGGTCCTGGGTTTGATTCCGGTCAAAGGCAAGTACCTTGGTTGCAGGATGTGTCTCACATCCATGGTTCTTTCTCTGTCTCTCCCCCTCCCTTCCACTTTCTCTAAAAATCAATGGGAAAATATCCTCGGGTGAGGATTAAAAAAAAAAAAATCTGAATAAGGAGTTTCATAAACAGTAGATCTTGTCCTTAAGGTTTCATTTCTCCTAGGGTAATTCTCCCAACTTTATAAGGGAATGCATTCCTGAGGCCTGGGAATTATCCGGGAGAAGAGAAGGGGAACCCTTGCACCATCTGCTGGTCATGTCTGGTGTTGCCAGAATAGCACAGAGGCCCAGGGTCTAGCAGGGCCAGACAACCTGTGCCCCAGGGCCCTCAAAGGCGCAACTGCTGCTAGAGGAATAGGAATCATGGTCATAGCTACAATTCATTATTAAGCAACTGCTGTCTACCAAGCACTTATAAGCAATCTACATTCATTATCTTATTTACATTTTAATTCTCCAAGCATTTCTTTCAACAACACTGAAAGATTTTGAAGGAGGCTGAGAATCCCCCAGCTAGTGATATTTAAGAACAAAAAGCTGATTCTCATGGGCTCCAAGCACCTGGTTGACTCTAAGTTCTTTCCCATCTGTTGTGCTTTTCGGCCAGCCTATTATTCGCCCTGACTTGGGCCATGACTCTGACCCCAGCTTGACTATTCATCTCTGATCCAAGCCTCAAGCCAAACCCCAAGGTAGAATCTACCCACCCTGCCTCCTGCTCCTGGCTCCTAGTGTTTGCGCCAGGTCTCCCTATGAATCTGATTTCCTCTAACCTCGATACTTTATTTTCATCTGTCTTGTGGGAGGCTAGCAGCCAAACCCTCAGAAAGAAAAGGATGAAGGGGGGGAGGGCTGAAGAAGCATCTGTGGGGGAGTAGGTAATTAGGAACACTGAAGAGGAGTGCACAGCCCACTTCTTAGCGAGGCTGAGGTGTCCTGAGGGTTGTGACCCAAGGAAGAAAGTGGGTGAGATTCGGGTCCTGTAGAAGGGAGAAGAGCTAAACCAAAAGCAGCTGGGCTCTCAGTAGGAGGCTCCTTGGACAGCTCTTGACACTTCTGTAGGATTCTAGCACTGACTCCAGACTTCTGCCCTCCTCCCACAGTTGCATGCATGCAGTCAGGAGAGCAGGAATTGTCAGCTTTTCTCTAGAGCAGTGGGTGGTCCCTTGTCTCTGCCTCTATCCCTGAGATCAGACTTCAGCACACTGGTCAGGCTAGCTGGTGATTCACAAGCTTTACTCTGCTTGACTGGCTCCTTCTCCCTGGTTACCACCAGTTAGTGTCTGTGACAGTCATTCCAAAAAAAGGAAGGCAGCTTGCCTGGCTTGGCCTCAAGCTGAGGTGATCCTTTCCTTATCTACCTAAAAGAAACAGTAAGATAGACCTAGATTTCATTCAATGGCACTTAGGTTCCCTATGATATTGGACAAGGTATTTAATCTCCCAGAGCTGTGGTTTCATTTCAAAATGGGGTAATAATAGCATCTTTTTCATATATTTGTAAGGATTAAATGAGACAATGCACTTAGCCCAGGACCTGGCATAAGATGGCTTGATAATAAATTGGATCTAATATTTTTAGTTGCTCTATGGGTTTCAGTTTTCAGATCTAGAAAAAGAAGCATAATAATAATTTAAATTTCCTAATATTTTTCTAAGAATCAAATGAAATGTATGTACATATAGCAGTTATGAGTGATTTCATAACTATGTAAAATTTTGGTCATTTTCTTTAAAATATATTTTATTGATTTTTTACAGAGAGGAAAGGAGAGGGATAGAGAGTTAGAAACATCAATGAGAGAGAAACATCAATCAGCTGCTTCCTGCACACCTCCTACTGGGGATGTGCCCACAACCAAGGTACATGCCCTTGACCAGAATCAAACCTGGGACCTTTCAGTCCACAGGCCAATGCTCTATCCACTGAGCCAAACTGGTTAGGGCAGTCATTTTCGTGATTCTTTAAATCAACAATTCTCATCTATGCTTTTAAACACCAGTTTATGGAAGATTTAATCTCAGTAGTGTTTTGGGGGCTTTCTTTCCATTCTCTTTCCTCTCCAACTTAGTGTCTTGCAAAAGTTTCTGGGGATTTTATATTGGACAGAATATTTGGAGGGTCCTGGCCTTTAGAACATGGGGGTTATGCTGATAAACACCTCATTCAAGCTGGCTTTTCACCTAGGGGGTGCTGCTTTGAGACCCCCGTGCCATCTAGGCCATAGTGATCTCTCTCCAGTTTCCAAAGACTCAATTCTCAGTGTTCCATATTCTGGGACCCTTGTGGAAGTGGGATCCAGGCTGCTTTCCTTCCCAGAAACCCTGTGATAGGTAGAATTTCGGCTCCTATTATTACCTTTGCCCTCTGGTGTTATTCTTGTGATTAGGGCAAAAGGGACTTTGCAGATACAATTAAGTTAACTCCTGGCTGTAAAACCAGGATATTATCCTGAATTATGTGGGTGGACCTATCACATGAGCCCTAAAAAGTAGAGATCTTTCTCAGTTTTGTAATAGGAGGGGAAGTAAGAGATTTGGAAAATGAGATTTAATAGGCCTTTGTTGTCTTAAAGATGAAGGGGCTATTATTTCAAGGAAATCAAAGTCCTCAGTTCTATAACCAAAAGGAATTGAATTCTTGCAACACCTTGAATGATCTTGGAAGAAGATTCCTTGCCAGAACCTCCAGAAAAGAGTCTGGCCCAGCTGACACCTGGATTTTGGCCTTGGGAAGCCCTGAAGAGAGGACCCAATTGAACCACACTGTGTGTGGCTCACAGAACTGTGAGATAACAAATGGGTGCTAAATTTGTGCCAATATGTTACAGAGCAAAAGAAAACTAATAGAATGCCCAAGAATCCCAATCCTTTTTTTAGTCTTGGGGAATCTCTTGTCACTGGGTGTAGAAGCTTCTGCTTCTTCAACTCTAAGCCCTCACAGATAATTAGGCACAATTAGTTGGGTGAATTTTTGTAAAAATTTAGGACTTCTCCTTTTCACAAACAAAAATAGAGTTTCTATGTTTGATTCTGTAATTTAAAAAGCTTTTAAGTTTTGGGGATACAAAGATTTAGGTACTTTCTTATAATGGGAGGAGGGATAAAATGATCCCAAATGAATATGTCAGTAAAATTTTCTGTCATATATAAGAACTTAGTCTAGTGCTTAATAGATATAACTAATATTCTTTGGACTATAAAACTATTATTATTTTGGTTATTCCAGAAACTTAAACTTTGGGTTCCCTTCCTGCCCATCCTGACCTAACTCTACCCGGCTTAATCCCAAACTGTCAAAATACTGCCTCCCTCACAGTGGTGGAATTCACTCCACAACCAGAAGACCCCAGCATGGAATTGCTGATATTCAAAGCGTCTGCTGGTGTGGTGGCTCCACCATGAGGAACGAACTCAATATGATTTGAGTGCTGAGATGGTAGAAAAACCTCTTGAGAAACTGACACACATCTTTCTCCATCACTGAGCCTCTACCTACTTCAGATCTCATCTCTTTGGTTGCCAAATGTATATTTGGGTACCTGCTATGTGCCAGGTACAGTTTTGGCCCTGAAGATCCATAGATGAACAAGACAGACCCAATGACATCCTTGTGGATCTCATATTTTGTGAAGAAGATGTCACAAAATAACCACATATTTTAAAATAATTTAATGTGCAACCTCCCTCATCGTCTCTTCTGACACCTTGCTTTCAGTCACAGCCTCAGTTCTTATGGTTATTTGAGAAAGTGTTGTTCCAAGGCCTTCATGTCTGAGTGCATCGTTGTCACCTGCATCCACCATATCCAAAAGATTGGTCAGCTTTGAAGACACCAACAGGTCTGGGGGACTGTCCCCACAACCACACATTAGCTGGTGCTCTTCACACATCCTGCCCTCCCAGCACTGAGGGCTCCACTCTACATTCTCTTGTACCATCTGTAATAATCATTCTTGATATTCTGTAATTGATAATTGGGCATCTTAAAATAATGGGCCAAACCAATGACCAAAGTGATTTACATCTTCTCCAGGTTCAGCTATTACAGGTGCTTGGAAATAATATTTTGAACCCTCCAACTACAATCCCCAAAATCTGTGTTTTGATTTCTGCCTAATAAGAGATATTCCAGCTAAAAACTTCATTGCTATGGTAATAACGGTGATTTGCTCATGATTTCCCCCCGCGCCTCCTGCCTTCTGGCCAACCCTGGCTATTCCCTGTGTGGTCCACTTGGTGCAGTGTGCTCCCTCCTCGTGGGAATTGTAAGTAATAAATTCTTCTTTCAATGGCACTGACCACTCTGTGTCATTACTCAATCATATTATTAAATTAAGTCCCATGTACATGTTAAAGTACCAACTGTCACAGTTCAGACACAAAGACTGGCAAGCCCTGGAGGAGCTAAAGTTGTGACTACGGTGAATGTGACTCAGAGATGACATCAGACTTTCCCTCAAAGACCCCACAACACCTTCTCTGCCCTAAACCTGCAGACCTTCTAAGACCTGCTAAAACCCTCAAAACTCTCATGACAATCCATTCCATCTAGTCTGTATTCTTCACCCTATGTTTTAGAATATCTGGCAGCATCAAGGGCAGCTCCCACAACTGGCATGGTAGGACATGGCCAGGGGAGTGGTCCTGGGAACTATTCTCCCCTTGGAATCAGTCCTGAATGCAGGGTAACCCTGACCCCAGGCACCAGGGTGGGTCAGAAGAAGGAAAAAGGAGCAGAGGTATCTGCTCTGGCCCACTAAACTAAAACAACACTCACAAAGCTGACAAGGTTGAGGATATACAGTGCTATGAGATGCAGTGGTCAGAGTGTATATACCTATGGAGGCATGTACACACTCCAGCAGTGTGGGGTATAATCCTGCTTTGCTTTGCCTCAGTACTATCCTCAATTCATCAGGTGTTCCAGCCCCCTTGAATCCAGCCCACCAGCTATAACACAGCTCATGCCCCTCACCCCTGTGACTCAGAATTCAGAAAGAGAGGTCATCTGGTCCACTACTAAAGCCAATAGGCTTTCCCCATCATCTCCATAACTGCTTGGTGAGAAGGCATGTACTTTATTGAAGTGCAACTTGCAAGATACACCTGTGACCCCCTATGGGGGCATTTAAAGGATATCTTGGAACAAGAGGGCTCTGGGTGTGCTTTTGTGTATTTATAAGTGTGTAGAGGGCATCTGTGTGTCATTGGTGTATGGCTCTCAGTATATGTGTGTTAATGAGGTACATGACTGAATTTGCATATATCATATAGGTATAAGACATATCTATGTTTGTGAGCAAGCATGTGTGCTCAGAGAATGGAAATTCTAGACCATTTTATATGGAATGAACATTCTTGGGGCCAGTGTATGTATGTGCAATTGTAGTGTGTGTGCATGCGCGTGTGCACACATTGGTGAGTGGGGAATGAGTGTGTGCTATACTCCTACATCTCCAGGTGGGCATCTGCAGACCCAATTTACTCCCATCTCTGGAACCTAGCAGACAGGATGGCAGAGTTTCTGCAGGCAGGCTGTCCTATAATTCTGGATTCCTAGGGATAGGGATGGGGGTCACTCTGAGCCTGGGGGTCCTTCCTGGCTGGCCCTGCCCTCCTCCTCCTTGGAAGTTCCCTCCCCAGACTCGCCTTCATCATCAGCCTCAGGTAATTCCTCAGGCATTGGCCACTCTCGAGTCTGCCACTCCAGCCGTTCAATGCGATAAGCAATCTTGAGTGCACTGGACTCCAGCTCAGCCAGGAGACGAGCGAACTTGGTCTGTAGATCATCTAGCTGTTGGTCGAGGCCTCGTAGCCGGGACTCCGTGGCCTCCTGTAGGGCAATCTCAGCTGCTTCAGCATTTATGTCCAACTTGTTCATTTTGAGAAGGATCTCACGGCCCTTTTCCTCCATGACAGCCTGGGCCTGTGGATACTCGCTCAGCACTTCCCGCAGGTCTTCCTTGCTCAGGCAAAACAGGTCCGAATAACCTAGACTCTTGATGTTGGCTGTGCGGCGGTTCCCAGACATATTCCCTGTGGCACATGGCAGACAGATGGGAGGAAAAGTAGTCAGGGTGGGTGTGAGGGGCATTTCACTCCTGAACAAGGACGCCCCCCTCCATATTTGTGCTTCTGAGCCTCTCTTTCTGTTTCAGTAATTTACTGGGACTAGGCCCTGTGCTGGAGAGAGAATTAGTGACCTGCCTCTAAGAAGTCATAGTCTAGAGAAGACAAACATTTAATTGGATAGTTACATAACAGTATTGGTGGTGCAGTGTGGACATATGCATCTGGTTTTGTGGGAAGACAGACAAAAAGTCCCTAAGTGTAAGGTGGAGAATTTAGGGAAGCCTGGAGGAAGTGATGCCTGACTGAGAGGGCTATAGCTAAGGAAAGGGGTGTTGGAGCAGCTACACAGAGGGAGGAACATGAGCAGAGGGATGGAGGTAGGAAAGAATTAGGTTGGAGTAGAAAACAGGAAGCAGTCCAGAGTGGCTGAAGTGCAGGGTGTGAGGACAGTGGAAAGAGGAAGGGACAGCCAGGCGAGGAGTTCAGACCCTATGCTGAGAGCAATGGGAAAGTCCTGAAATATTCTAAGCAAGGGAGCTGTGTGGCATCATTAGCATTTTAAGAAGATATTGTGGCGGGGAGGATGGGTGGGAAGAAAGGTTAGGCCAAATGCTGCAAAGTCTCAGAGCTAGAAGGACCTGAGAAGAGGCAAGGGAGCTACTGTTTGTTGAGCACTTGCTATATGCCGGGCACTATTCATTTAATCATCACAAATAACTTTTTGGGTTTTTAATATCATCCTATTGGACAGGTGAGGCCTAAAAAATGGAAGTGACTTATCCAAAGCCAGGTAGACAATAGCTGACTGCATACAGGATGCGGAGCTTGAGGGGGCCTTTGGAAGACAGATGTGAAGAATGTCCGTCAGGACAACTGAAGAATGGGGTCCCCCAGTGAGACAGCATCTTGCCTCAGTCAGTGACTGTGCTCACCCCCTTTCCAGGCTCTCCCATCTCCCAAGACCTCAGCGTCTACCTGTAATTAAGCAACTCCTACTGCACAATATGATAAGAGGAATAAATGAGCCAATGTACAGACAGTATTTGGCCCTGAATGAAGTTCAATAAGTTGGAATATCTCCATTTCCATTTGGCTGTGAGAAAGTTGTTCCTTGTACTGACCCCAAGTGTGTGTCTTTATTACCTGTGTGACCTTGGACAAGTCCCTAAACCTCCCTGTGCTCTAATTTCCTTACCTTCAATTTTAAATTTTTAAACTAATTTTTAGAGAGAGAGATGAAGGGAAAGGGAGAGAGGAAGAGAAACATCGACTTGGGAGTGAAACATCGATTGGCTGCCTTCGCATGCCTCCTACCGGGGACTGACCCTGCAACCCAGGAATTGAACCAAGTGCATGGGATAACCCCCAACCAACTGAGCCACAGTGGTCAGGGCTCCTTATTGTAAAATGTAGATTATGGTACTTACCTTAAGAGTTGCTGTGAGAATTTAATGAGTTGGCACATGAGAAGCACTTTAAACAGGGCATGTAGTATGCACGCAATAAGTATTGTTATTGTTGTCATCATCTCTGCCACTTTTCACTGGCTCATTGGTGCCTCAGGTCAACATCCACAGAGCAGGTCTACTCTCTTTTCCAAGAACTCACCCTTCTCATTGATCTTGGTTCAGCTTCTCATGTCCTGTTTCTATATCCTGCTTCTTCCCTGAGCCCTCTAGTGATTCAGGTAAAGGCCACATGTCCTTAATCTATGTAGACTCTGAAGTACCATCTGATCTCAGGACTGGTTTCTTCCTTCTCCTCCCCTCCCCCACACCCGACCCCCACCCTGCCCCATCCCAGCCCTATCTGGGGACAATTCTGGGGTGCCCACCTTTGATGTTGATGATGCTGATCTCCCCAAAGTAGAGCCCTGCACCAAGCACAGCATACTGTGTGACACCATCATCTGCCACCACGGCCAGCTGACCCTCGCGGATGATGTACATCTCTCGGCCAATATCCCCCTTGCGGCAGACATATTCGCCTGGTGAGTAGGTCTGGGGCTGCAGCTTCAGCACCAGCTCCTCCAGCAGGCTGGCCTCACAGTTCTGGAAGATCTGCACCCGACTCAGAGTAGACAGGTGCACAGACACAGCCACTTCTGCACGCAACCGCTCTGGCAAGTGCTGTAAGATGGCCACCTCATTGGTCATCTTCTTGTTGATCTGCAGGTGTTGGTACCTGGAGACAAGGGCAGCACCAGTTTCTCACCAGCATCCTATGTTCCACCCTGTCCCCCTTCCTTCTTCCTTCAGGGCTCATCTCAACTTCAGCCAAGAGCCCAACCACTCTGAGGTTTCACAGGGGTTATGGGAATACTTGAGGGTTGGCTGATGAAATATCTTCAGTCCACAACCTCCTTTTTGGTCACAGATATGTTTTTACTTTTTTTCCCCCTCACCCAGGACCTCGAAGCCTCCACCGGAAGACAATGAATAAGATACCCTTGATCTCCTGTCAGTTTCTACCCTATCCACCGGTGATGTCTGTACCAGCCAACTGAAATCCACTTCAATCACCAAGCCCCATCTTCTCTAGAGGCTTCTGCTCTAGTGGGTGACACTTCCTTTTGTTCAGCCCACAGTGTGGACTACCGTGACATAGTCAACCATCTTGTTTTTGGCCATTCCCTGGGGGGTATTTCCCTTCTCCCTGAGGTCTTCTAGGGCTCTACCAGGCAGTGGCAGTTCCCATTAGCTAGTGCAAAGTTTCTCTCTTTATCAATCTCTTACCCAGCCCCTTACCCTAAGGCCAGATACAATTAGTGGATGATATCTAAGTCCCACCCAGTTAGCTCCCCCCAACCAATGAGTGCCATGTCCTGATTGCCTTCCTGGCCCAGCGGGCAATAAGAACCCAGACACCTGCCTCAGAGTCTATCTGGTACATCTCTCCGGGTCCTGGATCCCCAGCATCCTCACCAGTCAATAACGCGCCGCTCCAGCCTGCGGTTGACATGCTGCAGCTTCATGTACTTCTTCACCAGCGCGTGGTCAGGGTAGAAAGCCGCATCTGCAGTGTTCATGTTGTAGATGACGGAGCTCATGCTACCCATGATGGTGGCGAAACCCATGACGGCCAGCAGGAAGTCACCGACCATGAAGAGGTACTCCTCCTCCTTCTCCGGCAGCGGGATGTCGCCTACGGTGGTCAGGATCAGCGTGGAGAAGTAAAAGCTGTAGAGGTACTGGCGCCGCAGGCGCTCAAAGCCAGGTTGCGCGGGGTCTGGGTACACCCAGGCGTCACGCCCGAAGCCCAGGTATTGGGACAGGGCAAAGTAGAGGCAGCTGTTCCAGTGGATGACCACGAAAATGTAGAGCATCAGCTTGGCGATGCGAAAGGCATTGGGGTAGGCTGTGCGGGTCTCTGTGCGGTCAAAGGCTTCAAAGAGGCGGGGCACTCGTAGAAAGCGGTTCAGTCTCAGCGTGGGTGTGTGTGGGCCCAGCCGCACGTAAGCAACATCTGTGGGCACCAGGGAAGCCAGGTCCAAACAAAAGCTCCAGGTGCGAACATAGCGACTCGAGATCCTACCTTTGTCTACTACCAGGATGCCCTGCTCCAAGAATCCTGTTGGGAGGAAGAGAGGGAGGGGATGGGGTCAGGTATAGGGCTGAGTCTGGGCACCTGCCTGCTCCAGCGATAAGAGTGAGGTTGGGCAGGCCAGGGTAGGACAGGGAGGGAGGGCAGGTATAACCCTGCTCCAGGGTTTCCATATGCATAAGGATGTCGTCAAGTATAGAGGCATGTGAAAGTGCTTTTTGGGGGGGGGGGGTTGGAGGGGTAGAGGGGATGTCACTTTCTAGGTACTAAGAGGTTTTCTTTGGGAAGGGAACTTGAAACAAAGGGCCAGTCCTGGGACTCACGGACCCGTGTGGAAGCGCACCACGATGTCCAGTAGGTACAGCAGGTCACTAGTGTAGTCCAGCACTAACCAGGCCACCAGGTAACCATGCTGCAAGTCGGGAAAGCAGGCTCTGTGTGGTGGAGATAGAAGGGATTGGCTTAAGGACACCCTTTGTGCCTGAGGTGGTCTCCCCAAGCCACTGAGCACTCCTCACTGGGCCCTTGCATAGGCCCCTCCCCTCCCCCGGCCCCGCCCCTCTCCTGAGCCTTGCTCTTTAGCCCCTGTCTGCGCTAAAGCCCCTCCCTTAAGGTCCTGCCAAACCTGCACACGATGATGATGAGGTTATACATTACAGGGAAGACCATCGTGTTCAGCCACCAGTAGTAGTAATCCCCAGATGGGTCCAGGACAGGCAGCGTCTTCCTGTGGCAAGAGGGGAAGCCATGTTTCATTTACTCATCATTCAATGTTGAGTTTGTGACTGGGGGCACCAAGAAGAATCAGGCTCCATCTAGTGAGGCAGACAGCTCTGACACAAGAGACCAGGATCTCTCACCTGGCCTTGGCCTGGGCAGGGGGGCTGGACTCTGTCGTCTTCACTTTGCTGTCCTGGCTCATGGTTCTGTGGCCTGGTGCCTGGGTGTGAGATATCCAGGGCCTCTGCTGGCAGGCTGCTTCAGGAGGTGCAGACTAGTGCCTGCCTGCCTGCCTGGAAGAGGCAGCTCTTAGTCTCCAGCTGTGACTTCTCAGTCTTTGGCTTCTGAAGCTCTTAGCAACACAACCAGGGCCAGCTCTACCGGAGGAGTGGAGGCAGTGTGGCTCCAGCGCCCCGCCCTGTCTCCCAGGGCTGGGTTTACACCTGCCCAGCTAAACATCTCTAATGAGGTCCCTGGAGAAGGTGGGGGTGCATGCCTCAGAGATAAGGCTGGGCCTTTTCTCTACCCTCCTCCCTCCCACCACTACCGCCAAGCTGGACTACAGAGGGGCCTTCTAGACAGGAGACTTTAGTGACACTGTAAGCTCAAGTTTTCTTTCTGTTTTACTTTGTGCAAGTTCCCTGCTTGGGCCTCATTATTTATTCATTTAACAGTATTTACCCAGTGGATCATTTGTGTTAGGTGCTGAACTAGTCTCCAGGGACAAACACCTATCATATCAGATGTGAGCTCTGTTTCCATTATCTGTACCCTATCTTACAACCACCTCCACCTCCCTAATTCTTGCTGGATGAGGGTGATAGGGGCCATCCTGTGGGTTTTTTTGCCTCATTCCCTTCTTGTTACCTCTACTACCTGATCCCACCAGGTATTAGATGTGTTTTCTAGATGCTCCAACTCTTTCATTTTCCTTTCTGTGAATATGCTTAAGTCTCTCATACCAAAACAAACAAAAAACCTAAAACAACTACTTCAAATTGATGTCCCCTTTACTACTATTATATTTTTCCGTCAACAAGTCATAATGAGAATACCTGCTATGTGCCAGACCAACATTATTCTAAATATTGGGGATAAATGGTGAATGAGAAACAATCCTTGCCCTCTAGAAACTCATAGTCTGGTAGAGGAAATAGTTGAATAGATAGGTAATTAATTACACATCTATCTATGTGATGGGTACTCTATTAGGTGGATACTCAGAGGGCTATTGCAGTACATAGGAAGGTTCCCAGCTGAGCCTGGGTGTTGCAGAATGAACAGGAGTTAGGTATAGAGTTGGGAGAGTGAAGAGCACTAGAGGCAAAGTGCATAGTGTGTGAAAAGGCATAGAGACTTCAAAAAGCATGGGTGACTGGGGGAACAGCAATTATTTTTTGAAGAGAACTTGAGGGGCTAGTAGTGTGAGATGAGGCTGAATTGTGAACAGAGGATGGCTCAGGAAGAGCTTTGTCAGCCATATTATAAATCTAGGGTTTTATCTAAAGGCAATGGGGAACCTGTGAAGTGTTCTGCAGTTAAGTCATGTGATCAGACTTGTGGTTTTGGAGCATTTCTTGGAAGAATCATCTATAATCTTCAACACTTTATTTTAGTTTTTTGAAATAATTTTTTCCCATGGCTTCTGTGACACCATAATTCTTGGTTTTGTTTATTTCTTCTTAGTTTCTTCCATAAGCCTCTCTGCCCATTCCTTGTGTTGGTGTTTTTAGGACTCTGTTTGAGGCCTTTCCTCTTCCCAACTCTCTCTGGCCAATCTCAGTCACCCACAGGATTTCCCTTTCCAACTAATGACTTCTAAGAACTCTCTTAGCAGCAGACTTATCAATCCCACTAAGTGTTCACTGTATATGCCTGCTTGGGTAGGCCAGCCCATAGTCACCTTCAGCCCACTGGGTCTATATCTGAGCTAATTATCTCCCCCCATCTGCTTTTTCTCTTCTAATCTCCATCTCTGGCCTTTCAACCCCTGACATGTTGTTCATTCTTCCTTGCCTTGGTATGTGCCTTTGAACTGAAACTTCCACTGCTTTTAACATGCTTTTTATTTTCAACTATTTTTAGGCTTACAGAAAAGTTATAAAAACAGCACAGAAAGTTCTTGTAAACTTCTTACCCACGTTCCTGTTATCATCTTATATAACCAGAGTACAATGTTCAAAACCAAGGAATTAACATTGATAGGATACTTTCAACTAAACTGCAGACCTTATCTGAAACTTCCGTATCTCTTAGTTTATCTTACTCTTGCTTGTTTCACAAGATTGCTCAGACACTATCTCCTGAGCTCTTCTTTCCCCTCAGCCTCTATACCCACTAATCTCCATGCTGTTCTTCCATGGCACTTATTATTCTATGCTGCAATCGACTCATTAAAGGACTGAGGTCCTGGAGGACAGAGGCCGGTTCTAATTGATCTGGAATCCCGCCTGACAAGGAGGCGCTTATTCCGTGTTCCTGAATGTCTGAATAAGACAGTGCGTAAGGTGTCACGGGGCAGCAGAGTGTTGAGTAGCCCAGAGGAGCGGTCATCGCCCAGGTACTATCCAAGGCGTGCGCACAATCGGAGCAAAAAACATAGACCGTTAGCAGTCAGCTCCTTTCAGGGCTCCGCTTTTCCACAGGCCCCGCCCACCCATTGACACTCCCCCAAGACATGCCCTTTCGTGCTAGCCCCGCCCCTTCCACGCCCACTCTTCCACTCCAAGCACCGCCCAGGACCCGTGGTCCAGTCCCTTCCATGCTAGTCTTTTACAGCCCATCTCTCTCCTGAACCCCCGCTCTCTGGTCTTTTCCGGGCTCTTAAAGTCAGTCCCGCCTTCTGCCCACAGGATCGACCTTCCCCCGCACCCTCCAGGCTCCGCCCCCAGCCCGTGGGCCTCCGCCTCCCCAGAGGTCTTCCCCAGTGACACGCCGGAGTCCTCCTGAGGGGCGGGCTTACAGTATGAAGGGGCGGGATCTGGGGAAGAGGCGGTACTCCTCGCTTGGAAGGCCGTGGGGGCCCCGCCCCTGCGTTCGGCCGTTGCCGGGAAACAGGCATCGACGCTCTGGCTTTGGCCCGGTTTAGCCAATGAGCTGGCACGCCACTGCCCAGTCGTGCGTCTCTGGGCGGTTACGTGTAGTGCGCGGGGGCGCGGATTGCGTGGGGCGCGGGGCGGGGCGCGGCTGGTGCGCCTTTAGAGCGATGGCGGCGGCCTGAACTCACCTAGCGGTTCCGCGGCGATCGGGCCTGGTCAAGGTCCGTGTTCCGTGAGTGAACGGTAAGTATGGGTGGGAGTGCTCGGAGAGCGCGTGAGGGGATGAGGCACTGGCCATCCCGGCCCCGGGCTTGGTGACTGTACGGGTTGTGAAGGGAGGGCTGGCGTGTGGTGAGCGTCCGGGTGTGTGTCTCAGGTAGGGGAGCCGGGTTAGATAGGGGTGTGTGCGCAGGTAAGGAGGTGGCCTGGATGCGGGGCTGCGGCGCTTTCCGAAGGGCCAGGTGGAAGGGACTTGTGAACAGAAGGGGCTGGGGCTCCTGTGGGCAGGGGTGAGGGACGCCCCGGGACCCGAGTGTGGGAGTAAGGCCGGTGCGGGGAGGGGGAGAGGAAAGGACGAAGGTGGGCTGGTAGTGATTTGGTGAGGGAGTTGAGGGTAGGGCATGGAAGGACTGAGGGTTGTGAGGTTTGGATAAGGGTGAGAGCTTGGTTCTGAAGCTGCTGCAATGGACTGTCCTGGCCAGTGAGAGCGATAGTTCTAGCCTGAGTAGGACAGCTTAGGTGTAAGTGTTGTGCGTCTGGCACTTCTGCTTCCATGGGCCCTACACATTTCGGAGGACCAAAAAAAAAGAGTAATCACTGGGACCGGTTCCTCCTTGTGACTGCAAACTTGAAGATGGTCCCTCTCATGGGATTTTTTTGGGCTATATTTGCCTATATTTTCTCTCCACCTGCTTCTGGACAACCTTACTCTGCTGCTCCTCACCTGTGCTGAGCAATGGGGCTTTGATGGTTGTCATATAGATTGGATTAACCTATAGATTGATCACTAATTCTACTTTCATGGAAATCACATGGTTTGTTGCATACAGCACTATATTTAGGCTCCCAATCAGGAAGCTTTTGCTCTTATATTCTTACAGGTAAATGAAAACAAAAACTATCGAGGTAAATTTTAGGTACAGTAAACTGCTCATATTTAAAATGTACATGTGTGATACACTTTGACATGTTTACATCTGTGAAATCGTCACCACTTTCAAGATATTGAACGTTTCTTCTCCTCCCACTCACTCCCCCAAATTTTCTTCTGTACCTTTGCAAGTTGTTTTTTCTTCGTCAACTGGATATTGGTTTCACTTTATTAGCATTTTAAAGGTTTCCTATCTCCCTGCCAACCCACATGCACATGAAAAATTTGAAAGTTCTGGAAAGCTGGGTTGGCACTCAGTGATAATAGCCACTTTCACACCAATAAATTTTCCTCTGTGCTGACCGTCTACGACAAAGGCTAGACACCTTCCCCAACATGAGGAGGAGCTAGGCCTTTCCTGTCTAGACCCTTCTCTGAGAATCGGGGGCAGCCCAAGTTCCCATTCTGTTCCAGATTCTCAGCATCGGAACCAACTACTATTCTGTCCCATGGTATGTTTTCATTGCTTCTCTCTGGTGCCCAACAAGTTTTCATGCTGGTGGAACCTTTGGCAACCTGCCCACTGGACAGTCAGAACCCAATGGAACAGTGGTTCTCAACCTTCCTAATGCCGCGACCCTTTAATACAGTCCCTCATGTTGTGGTGACCCCCAACCATAAAATTATTTTTGTTGCTACTTCATAACTGTAATTTTGCTACTGTTCTGAATCGTAATGTAAATATCTGTGTTTTCTGATGATCTTAGGCGACCCTGCTAGCGGTTCTCAACCTGTGGGTCGCGACTGTAGAGCCTAAGACCATCGGAAAACACAGATATTTACATTACGATTCAGAACAGTAGCAAAATTACAGTTATAAAGTAGTAATGAAAATAACTTCATGGTTGGGGGTCACCACAACATGAGGGACTGTATTAAAGAGTCGTGGCATTAGGAAGGTTGAGAACCACTGCTATAGAACTGATATGTATCATAACAGGGTTTAGAGCAGTGATTCCTAAACATTGGGCCAAGGATTTTACCAGTCCATGATAAAGTTTTCATCCATCCAAAGTGGAAGGAGAGAAAGACTATGTAGGAAACATGAGTTTTTCATAAAGAAATTTATTCAGAGATAATTATTTCTATTCTTTTGGTGTTAAAGTGCTCTCCCACTAATGAAATAATGGTGATAGTAGACGGTGAGTTTAAAAAAATGGTCTTATTTACCAAAATAAACAGTAACAGCCCTATATTTTAATAAAAAATTATTTCTACTGGTTAGTGAATTCCAGAAATTTAGAGTGATGATGATGAAGCTGTTGTATTATGTTGAGGAAGCATGTCTTTATATAGTAATTCTATATAACTTCTGACATCTGAACAAGTATTATACTTCACATAGCAATCTCAAATTTTACTGGATTTACATAGGTATCTTGTGAAGTAGGCAAGGGCAGGAATTCTTATTTTAATTCTTATTTTAATCAAATTAGGAAGCCAGAGGTCACGTAGTGATAAAGTGTCAAAGCTGAACCCAAATATGGTCTTCTGAGAGTAAGAGTGACTTGGAGAAAGAAAGTTTGTAATAGAGAGTGAAGATGATGTGGACTAAAAGACAAATGGTGTATAGGAAGGGTTGTGATGACATGGAGGGCATTATACTGGCAGAAAGCATTTTTTATGATTTGCAATTGTTCTATTTCTAAAAGATGAAAGATAGGTTGAGGGTGACATAGGAATGAGGGTTCTGCTTAAATTGTGGCAATGACATAGGAAGAGGTATATAGAACACCTGGATCACATTATGATAGTGATAGGATGAGTCAAGTCTGTGTCAGAGGGTTCTTTGGGACTGTCGAAGTTCTTGATTATTTTGGAGAAAGCACTGGGTTTGGTAAGCTTATTGTTTGCTATACAAACTCTTTGTTGAGTAGTCCATTAAGTATAATGGATTTTGACTTATGGCATACAGCTCAGTGGTAGATCTGGAAAGGTGACACATAGATGCAGATGAGAATGTAGAGATAGAAACATGTTGTGTGTAACCATTTATTTCACATCTGCTAGTCCCAGGCATTCTTCCAAGTGCTGCGAGAACAAATTCATTCATTCATATATTTATTCTTTCAGCAAATACTTCTTTAGCATATAGTCTGCCTGTGTGATGCTCACCTTTTATGAGATCATAAGATAAGTAACATGGTCCTCTGAGGTCTCAAGGAATTCTCAATCTGATTGGGAAAGTTAGACACATGAAAAAATAATTTCAATTTAGAGAATATGAAATAAAAAATATATATTGAGGTGATTACTTCTCTGTATGTAGTCTCAGTCTCTCCCTATATTCCAATTATATATATTCAGTGATCTACTATATATCTCCAAAGGCATCTCAAATTTAACATGTCCAAAACAGAAATTGTCTTTGCTGTTGAAAGCCTGCTTTTGACTGTAGGCCCCATCTCAATCCAGACTTCGGTGTCATCTTCCATTACTTCTGTTCCTTGAGTCCTTGCATTTAATCAGCCACTAAAATCTTAATATATTTTATTCTGTTATTTCTTTTCTCTTCATTTCTACTGCTATAAATTTACTGTTAAAACTTTAGTTTACTTCCTCCTTATCTCTCATCCAGACTTTTTACCCCCAACAATCTTTTGCCTTCAAACTTTATTTTTTCTAGTTTGTCCCTAGAATGATCTTTCTAAAAATACAAATCTGATCATGGAACTCCTCAGCTTAAAAACTTTTGGCTCTTTGTGTACTGTAGGACAACATCCAGATTCTTTAATATGCATCATTTGGCCTGAACTCACTTCTCCAGCCTAATCTCCTGCCACTCCCTACTCCGTGTTCTAGCTTGAATAAATTGTTCACAGTTCCTTAACAAATTTGTTACTTTTTTGAGCCTTGAAATCTTTGTAATAGCTGCTTCCTCTACTAGGAATGCTTTTTCTTCTCTGCTCAGTGAACTTTCCTCATTTTTAACATCTAGTTCACCCTTACCTCTTTTTTGACACTTTCTTTGGCACACATACCCACCAGGGGTAGAGATAACCATGTGAGACATGGGGATTCACTGTTACAAATGGAAGTTAAGATGTGATTCATGTTGTGAGTTATAAGGGCTTTGCTGGAGTCAGATGAGAGGATTCCCTGTGAGAAGCAGAGGTACTGGGGAGAGGAGGTAGTAAGTTAGGACCATATACTAATAGCCCTTTTGTTTTACACATACAGCCCTATATTTTAATATAGGCAGAGGGATAGACAAGAAACGTAACCTGAGCTCTGGGTTGGTAGGCTTCTTTGAAGTAGATCTTCCCCCATTCTCCCTACCCCCTTATTCCTATTAGGTTTTAGTCCAGTCTTTCTGCTTTCACTATTTAGGATAATAGCCCATCCATACCTCTTATCTCAGTATCAGTCATCTTGCCTAGGAAGCGCCATTGCGGGGAGAGGAGCCTTAGGATTTTATTGACCTGTTGTTAGAAGGTCACTCTGGTCCCTTCCTGTATGCTGTACATGTTGGCAGGTGTATCCCTGCCCCCAGCTCCCTTTTCCTCTTTGCCTCTCCCAGGGCAAAGTTTCATAAGTGAGGCCGAGCCACTTCCTGCCCCGTGCTTGCTGTTCTGTGGTTGCTGAACACTTGCTGAGTGTTTTGGGCCATAAGAATAGTGCCTGACTTTGGCTATTTGTGGGTTTGAAAGATCATCTCCTTCCCCTTTTTTCTTTGTGGCTGGAACCTGAAGGTAAATCAGTAATGGAGTGGTGATTCCACGATCCTTTGTCTTATTCTGAACTTTGTAGGATTAACAGGGAGTGAGGAAGTCTAATTAGGTGATAAGGGACACCAAGCTCTGATTTCTTGTGTTTCTGCAGAATATGAACAGGGCCCAGGTTAAGTGTTGGCTTTTAGGTTCTGGGACACTGATTCTAGCCTGGCTCTTGTCCTTGAGGTCTTTGTAAAGAGATGGGGTGGGGCTGAGGAAAGGTACAGGAGGCTAGTCCCCCTTGGGCCTATAAGCAGTGCCCTTTGTTAGTTAAGCAGTGGAGCCGAAGTGGTCACCCCAAGTATAGAGCAAAGTAGGTTTGTTAATTTTTGGAACTGAGTTCTAGAAGCTGGAAGCAGTTTAGTTTGGGACATGTTACTGCCTTACTTTGCAAAGACTGGATGCTGGGCCTTTCTTCAGCTCACTAGGGAATGTGTGAGGTTGTGAGAATGGATATTCCAGCACAGGTTAGGTGTTTCAGTCAGAGATGAGAGCACCTTGGTGAGACAGGATCAGGAGCAGGAAGTGGGGAAAGATAAATGCCTTTTACAGAGCACCTGCTTTATGCCTGGAGTGCTACATAGGTTATCTTATTTAATTCCTAAAACAGTAACTATAACTATTTATTTCATCAGGAACTTATAGATGAGAAAACTGAGGCTCCAATGTGTGAAGTGTTATTTAAGGTCACAGAGCTGGAAAATGTGGACTGAGATTCAAGCCTCTGAGGGACTGCAGAACTCATGCTTTACCTACTTCTTTTTGTTTCTCTTTCTTAAGCTTAGGGCCTCTATTTGTTTTCAGTCCTCAAATGAGATGTGATAGAGAAAGCAGTCTGTAAACAATAATACTCTTGTCTCAATCAGGGTCTTTTTAGGTAGCAGATAACACAAATGGGTTTGGAAAAAATTAATAAAGGGATGATATTTACAAAGATAGGGGCAGTTTAAGGAATTCAATAGAGATTGATACAGTATTTCAGGGCTAATAACAGTGAGAGGGCTAGTAAGGCTAGTAACAGGAGACTTGTTAAAAAGATTCGCGGCTATAGTCTTTGCCTTCTTCAACCCATGCCTACTTGAGGAGGTAAGTATTTGGGAAGATGGGCAAGTCCCTTTCTGGTATGTTCCTGCTGCTGATAGTTACTAGTTTGAATGACTGTGTTTGATGGTGTATAGGAAACCATGTGTGAAAGGCTGAGCATCCATTCTTTGGCTCTACCACTTTCTCACCCATTCTCTCCTCCCTCACCCCCACTCTCTTGGAGAAAAGGTTGGGTGGAGGAGGTAGTGGTAGATATTAGCTTCTCTGTTTCAGATTTTGGATTTACCTAAAGTGGCACCATTCTTTATTACTGTTGATCTCCTTTCTTAGAGAAAGTAGTATACCTCTTTTTTTTCCGGACCAATCCTATACCTTATTTTTTGTTCAATTATTCTCACCTTATTTACTTCATAACCTGTTACTTTCTTCAGATTTCTTTTCCTCATTTGGTAAATATCTTTGAGGCTCCCTATCTAAAACCAAACCACACCAAACCAAACCAAACTAAACCAAACAATAATAACTCTTCCTCTTAACCCCCTACCATCCCTCCCAGCTTCTTTAAACTATTGCCCTATTTTCATCCTTCCTAGTATTACTAAATTTCCTGAAATTGCATCTTACTCATCTTTTGCTCCTAGTCATTCTTTAACCATTTACTTTCCTAAGTTTATCTAAAATACAGTTGCTAAAACCAACTGACCATTTTCAGTCTTCATTCTACTTAATCTCTCTGTAGACTATAAACGATGGGAAAACACCAGTTCCTTGAAACATTTTTTTTACCCTTGATTTCTAGATTACCACTGTTTCTTGGATTTCTCCTTGCACTTCTGATTACTTTCACAGTTTTCTTTAAAGACTCCTCCTCCTTTACTTTACTAAATCCTGGACATGATGGATATCCTATAGATATGTCAAAACTGTACTCATTCTCTTTTTTGAAACACAATTCCCTTTGTTATATATTCCTAGTTTGTTAATGGCATTATCTTTTACTGAGTCTCCTATACTTCATATTAAGGCCTTCTCTTATCTTCCATTTGTTTGCCATGTCATGTTGCTTTTATTTCATGAATAAGTTAAAGCTGGAGGCAGATTTCCTGCGTATGCATCCCAGTCTTGCACTTACTAGCTGGCTAGCTTTGACAATTTATTTAACCTTTCTAGGCTTTGGTTTCATCATGTCTAAAATGGAGATAATAGTACCCCTAGGTTTAAATGAGGTACTACATGTAGTGCTTAGAATAGACTGACTCAAAGTGAGTACTCAGTATATGTTAGCTGTTATAATTACTTTTAATTCATCATTCAGTTCCACAAGCATTTTTGAATGCCAGGCACTGTGTTGCCACTGAGTTTCAGGGAAGAATGAATGATATGGTCACTTTTGTTAAGGAGTTGGCTATTAATGGCAGAGATATTATAGGTATAAATTCAATATATGACATGCTAAGATAGAGGTGAATCTCAGATTTACCTTTTCTTTGCTAATCTTGAACTTACCAGGTTAGTTCATGCCATTTTTTAAAATTTAACCAGTTAACTGCCACATGTCCAAAACGGAAACCACCCCCAAACACTATGATATTTTGAATTTAATTAAAAAAATCAATTTGCAATGAATATTATAAAAATAAATACATTACTCACAATTCGGCTGAAATTGTGAGTAATGTATTTTCAGCTGAAAATTCTCACGAAAAATGATTTTAAAGTTGGCCAGGGCTGTCACTTAGGGAAAACATTTTTGTTTTTACAGACACGTGTGGCGTGTGGGGAAGGTCCGCCACTTGCGCCTACAGATGCTTATGGCATACAATGGGTTAAAACAGACTGTTGAAACATATTATAAATTGTCCACTGCCATCTGTCTCTCTGCTCCACCATATACTGCTATCTGGCATATTTTTAAAGGCAAATTTGATCTTGTCATTTCCTTGTTTAAAAACCTCCTTTGTTTCTAGGGTGTCCATAGATAAAACCCAAACTCCTTAATATGATATTCCATGATATTTATAACCTTCACCCATATTTACCCTTCAACTCAATATTGTATCTCTCTTCTCTAGATAATCTGTAAGCCATACCAAACTTGCAACTGTTCTTCTAATTCGTTATACTCTTCTATAGTGCCATATTTTTTTACATACTGTTTTTAATATGAAGAAGGCCTTTCTTCCCCTCTGCTCTCTTTGTGGCCAGTATCTGTTGTTAAAAGATTTAAGTTAGATAACACCTTTCTGAAATCTTATAATCTCCTAGGCCAGTGGTCGGCAAACTGTGGCTCATGAGTCACATTGCGGCCTGTGAGCCGTGGTTTGCCACTCTGTTGACTAATGAGTTTGCCGACCACTGTCCTAGGCAGAATTAGTTGCTTCCCTTTATGCCGCTCCCCCCTGCCCCGGGCACTTTTGTAAATCCCTCTGTTTATAATATTTACTGAAGTTTTTATTTATGCTCCCTCAGCATTTTTAATCCATTTTTGTATTTCCAGTGCTTATGCAGAACAGTGCCCAGTACTTTATCAGTGTGGTTATACATTGAGTTAATCTTGTTTGCTCTTTAGGATTGATCCCACCCTTTATGTAAACTGTCTCCTGTTCTGTAGAAGGCTTCCTTAAGCATAGTTGCTACATTTCTTTATTTGTGATCTGGTAATGATGAGAGAGAATATCTGGGTTGAAGAGGATGGCAATGTGGGGCTGTTGCCAGGTCTCTGGGTTTCTTCAGCCCTTGTTGAATATAAAGAGGAAGGGCAACTGAACCACACCTTTCCTCTGAAGTTTTTACTTTCTTGAGAGACAATACTGCTCGGGGTGGTGGTGGGTGTGATGTAGAAGGAACTGTGAGCCAACAACTATGTTGTTACTTTTTCCCTTTCTTTAGTGAAGGTGTCATGTCATGTCCCCAAGAGTGAGTGTTGATGTATCTGACAAGAGTGGGGAATATGTGTGTATATGGGAGTGTGTCCCTGTGTTCCTTGGTAGAATTAAAATTGTTCTGCTCTTTTAGTTGGCTCTGCATTTCCACTTTTTAAGAGTATTCAGACATTAAAGGGTCTATTTGTCCATTTCCTACTGGGTAGGCTTCTAGGGAGGGAACTGTGATAGGCAGAACAAAGTTTATTCCTCAACACTATCAGAGGGTTGTAGTCAGATCAGGACTGGATTTCTTGATTGTTCATTCATTCATTTACTACTTCATTCACTTAAAAGCATTCATACATTTAACAAATATTGAGTGTTTAGGCACTGAGGATACAACTTTAAATAAAACAGATAAACTATGCCCTCTATGAACTTACATTCTAGTGGGATGATAGATAAATAATTTCAAGTAGTGAAAACTGCTAAGAAGAAAGTAGAATCAGGGAGCTAGAGTGAAGGTGGGAAGATGTGCTATTTAGATAGAATTGTTGAATAAGGCCTCTCTTAGGAGATAGCATTTGTAAAGAACCGAGTAACGTGAAGATTAGAAGAGCACATCAGGCAGAGGGAATGGGGAAATATTCACAAAGGCCTGTGTGAGTAAAGCATGAGTGAGGAGGAGGATGGTAGGAGGTTACACAGATTAGATTATATAGGGCCCTATAGGCCAAGGTAAGGAAATTGGATAGTTACTAGTGTGATAGGAAATTATTGAAGGATATTCAGCAGAGGAGAGATATAATTTAAGTTTTAAGAATATCACTCTGTTTGCTGTGTGTAGAATAGACTCTCAGGGGCAAGACTGGAAGTATGGATGCCAGATTGGAAGCTATTGCAATGTGAGATATGCTTTGAGAATAGAGATGATAGGGTTTGCTGATGAACTGGATATTAGAAGTAAGGGAAAGAAATGAGGATGATATCCAGGATTTTGGCTTGAGCATATAGGTGAAAATGTTGCTATTTATTGAGATAGGGAAGGCTGGGGGAATAATAGGTTTAGTGGTAGAAATGAGTTTTGTTTTAGACTTATTAAGTTTAAGATGCTGATTATGTGCGTGTGTGAAATTTTCAGTGGAGTGGTGGCTCCAAGTTCTTCCTGCTGGGTAGAAGAGAGTGGCAAACTTCTGTTGATCTTTTCCATTCTCTCTTTTTGAATTAGATTTGCAAGTCTGGACTGGTCAGCAACCTCTGGGCTTGTCACTTGGAGCCAGGTATATCTTCTGGCTCCATGGCCAGCTACTGGCTCCTATAGACCAGATGAAGCTGACTGGAAACACAAGTGGAGAAAGCTTCCAGCTGGCAAATTCTCAGAGTGTGGTCCTCTGGCCGCTGGCCCTGCCCAGCTGGCCTCATGGAGAGGATGAACTGGCTGAGCAGACTGGCCTCCCGGGGCCCTGGGCACCGTGTACCTCAAGGGGCCAGTCTGCAGACCCCTGTCGTGGCTGACCCTGAGACCTGCCTTATGGTCTTCAAGAATCACTGGTCCCAGGTAGGAGACTATATGCCAAAGGGCCTAGTCTATTGGCTTCCTGAGTCCTCCTAACTTCCTTTGTTCTCTCAGTGTGTCATTTAGTTACCTTATCATCTTAGATTCCCTCTATCTTCTGTCCTGTGTCCCCAGGTGGTGCGAATCCTGGAGCGACAAGGCCCTCGGGTAGCTCCTGGGGGTGCAGATGATCTCAGTGCTGTGCGCAACCATACTTACCAGATGTTGACGCTGCTGGCAGAGGATCATGCAATCCCTTCAGCCCCCAATGCCCCTGGGCCCCTGCTGGAGTTTGCTCTGCGCGAGGATCTGCTAACCCGTGTGTTGGCATGGCAGCTTCAATGGGATGAGCTTGGGGATGGGGTTGAGGAACGGCGGGCTGAGCAACTGAAATTATTTGAGATGCTGGTGAGCGAAGCTCGCCAGCCACTCTTGCGGCATGGTCCAGTTCGTGAGGCTCTGCTGACCTTGCTGGATGCCTGTGGCCGCCCTGTGCCCAGTAGCCCAGCACTGGATGATGGCCTGGTGCTACTTCTCAGCCAGCTGTGTGTGTGTCTGGCCCGGGAGCCTTCATTGCTTGAGTTCTTCCTGCAGCCACCTCCTGAGCCTGGAGCTGCCCCTCGTCTTCTCCTCTTTTCTCGCCTTGTTCCCTTCGTCCATCGAGAGGGCACCCTGGGCCAGCAGGCCCGAGATGCCCTACTCCTGCTTATGGCTCTGTCAGCTGGGAGCCCCACCGTAGGCCGCTACATCGCAGATCACTCTTACTTCTGCCCGGTCAGCACCTCCTGGGATGGGGGGTAGGATATGGTGTATGGGCACTGGATAGGAGATGTAGAGGGTCTGTGTATCAGGACTGTCCTCAGGAACCAATCCCCTGGATTTGAAAGGAATGCCTGGAATTGGGGTGGAGATGAAAACATGGCTTAGGTGCATAGGGCAGGAACTAAGGCTCTTCATGGGCCAGTGTTTCTAGGTTGTCTTGGAACATTGGGTAACTAAATACCTGCTCTGGTCATAGCCCTTGCCCTTACTCTAATCAAAACTCTGGGTTAGTAGCTGCCCTGTTCCCCTTTTTTATATTGTTTGAGCCTTTGGTAACTTATCCTTGGGGATGGCCCCCAGGTGCTGGCCACAGGGCTGAGTGCCCTGTACTCTTCATTGCCCCGAAAGATTGAGGTTCCAGGGGATGACTGGCACTGTCTGCGACGGGAGGACTGGCTGGGAGTGCCAGCCCTTGCGCTCTTCATGAGTTCCCTAGAGTTCTGCAATGCAGTCATTCAGGTGGGACTGGGGTTCTCAGGAGGTCTGGTGCTTGGACATTTTGGGGAGATGGGGTGGGAGGGGGTGCATTCCCTGGAGTTCTGCTGTTTTGTCATCTTGAAGGTAGGATGCCTACTGTATCTGTCTACTCCCTTTCAGACAGTGGCCCCCTTCACAATCCTCCTGCCTCTTTCTTGTACCCCTGTAGGTGGCTCACCCTCTGGTACAGAAGCAGCTGGTTGATTATATCCATAATGGGTTCCTGGTACCTGTCATGGGCCCTGCCCTGCACAAGGTGAGAGTCATGGGTAGCAAGACAGAATAGGGGTTTAGGCTGATGGGTGGCAACTTCAAGGCCAGGATGAATGTGGGAAACAGAGGTCTAGGTACTCATCTCCTTTTCCCTGTCTGCTCCTAGTTCCTCCTTAAAACTCGGGAAATGACTCCAGTATATGTGCAGGGAAGCCCTAAATTTCCAAACTTTCCCTTCCTTTCATCCAGACCTCTGTGGAGGAGATGATCGCCAGTACTGCCTATCTGGAACTTTTCCTACGGAGTATTTCAGAGCCTGCCTTGCTCCGTACCTTCCTGCGATTTCTGCTGTTACACCGGCATGACACCCACACCATCCTTGACACCCTCGTTGCCCGAATTGGCAGCAACTCCCGGGTATGGCCCTTTCCTCTGTCCTGGCTTACTTGGGTGAGCCATCTTCTCTCTTTGACCTGTGTTCTGGGAGGGTGTCACTGCCCTTCTTTGGCCTTTGTCTCCAGCAATCACTTTAAAGTTGACAGCATTTACTTTCTAGTATTTAACTTTTAATCATTGTGGTACAGATTTAAATCTGCCTCCCTGTGTTTGTAATTTATGACTCTGGAACACAATTTCCTTCTTTGAATGACTTTGGGTGCTCATCATGGCTTTAGGTTTTGCCATTGTGCTACACTTGTGATGTATCGTTGACATGATACATCATTGATATGAAATAGTCTTGTAGTGTTCTGTGGCCTGTTTTGGGTGACTTAAGATTGCATTTTCAGGTTTTGTGTCTGCTTTGATAGCTGGCCTAGCTGCTACTGGCATGCTTATCTTTTTCCCCCTTTGGATTTGCTGCATTTGAGCTGCTATAACTTGGGGTACACACCCATCTATCTACTTAAATTACTTCCTCTTGTACATGATTGTTCACTATGTGCCAGGCTGTTCTCTGGTATTGAGTATATAATGGTATATTAGATAGACATGGGTGCTGACTTCATGGCGCTTCCTGTATAGAGGAGATAGGTAAGCAAACACATTACTGAAATAATTGAAAATTGTAGTAATTGTAATGAAAAAGCAAACAGGTTGCTTATAAAATAAGATGGTGGTAAAAAAAAACAAGTCACACACAAAAAAACACCTTTCTGAGGAGGTGAGATTGAGCTAAGACATGAGGGAGGTAGCTTATTGAAGAGCAAATGGAAGAATAGGCAGAGGGAGCAACATGCAAAGGACAACGAATGGGGAAGAGCCTAATGTATTTGAGGAAATGAAGGACCAGTGTGACTGAAGGTGTAGTGAGCAAGGGAAAGAAGGGAATGAGATGAAAGTAAAGAAGTAGGCCGGGTTCAGATCATCTGTGGCCTTGTAGACCATGATAAGAAGTTTGTATTTTAACCAATAGAAATGTATATAAAACAGGAGCAAATAGTTTCCAAGTGATAAAGACCCGAAGTCTTTCTGGGGGAGTAAAGCATTAGTTTAACCATGGACTTTATGGCATTTATTTTGGCTCTGCAATCATTTTGGTTTCCTTTAATTACAAATAATTGGAGTTCCCTGGGTCCTTGTGTTTAAAACAGAAGTTCTTGGATCATGAAGGGTTCTAGAAAACTGTTCTAGATTATTGAGGTACTTGGTAGTAGGGTTCCAGATAGGTGAGGTTCCCAGATAGATATGTTTTGTATAGGTGAGGTTTCTGAATAGCTAAGTTAGAGTATATATGAGATATTCGAATCTCATTCTGATCGGACCAGTGTTTTGAATCAAGTATATACTTCCAAATTTGAAAATGACAATAACTACAACAGATTCTAAGCTCTGCCTTAGATCTCTTGGGTTTTAATCTTTGGGAGTAGGCCTACAACGTGTATTTTTAAAAATGTTCCAAAAAGTAATTATGATACATGTCATGGTTAAGAATTATTGGTATAAACCAGTGGTTGGCAAACCGCGGCTCGCAAACCACATGCGGCTCTTTGGCCCCTTGAGTGTGGCTCTTCCACAAAATACCACGGCCTGGGCGAGTCTATTTTAAAGAAGTGGCGTTAGAAGAAGTTTAAGTTTAAAAAATTTGGCTCTCAAAAGAAATTTCAATCATTGTATTGTTGATATTTGGCTCTGTTGACTAATGAGTTTGCTGACCACTGGTATAAACCAAGAGAATAAATGTCAAGACTTTAATTTTACAAAGATATAAAAAAATTTTATTTCTCACTATGCTTATGTTTGACTTCAAGGAATATATGTTTATGTTTTGGGACAGTTGATTTCCTTCTTGTCATTTTTTTTTTTCCTCTGTGCTGGCCTCTACCCATCTTACTTTTGTCTTAATCTTAACTTCTTTGATTCTGCCGCATTGTCTTTAGCATATGATTCTATTAGTCTCACATTTGGTCCCCTGTTCTCAGGAACCTTTTATGTTCTTGGGGGAAAAGTTTCCTCTTGGTTCCTGGTTCTTGGAGGAACCAGATCTCTTCTGATTTCAGGATGCCTGTGTTGGTCATGCAGGTCTTTCCTTTCTGTCGTTTGGCCTTTTAAAGTTTGATTCTGTTGGCTGGACTTTCTAACTTCTGTAGCCTCTTTTGTGGCTTAAAGTAAATCATGCTCACTAGCTAGCCTGTGTGCTTGACTATTTGTATTAGTTTTTTATTGCTATAATAACAAATTACCACAAACATAGTGACTTAAAACAACATAAATTTATTATCGTACAGTTCTGTAGGCCATATGTTTGACACAATCTCTCCAGGCTAAGGTCAGTCTTTGGGGTGCTGCATTCCTTTCTGGAGGCTCAAGGAGAAGATTTTTGCTCATTTGGCTTTTTGGTAGAATTTATTTCATTGTAGTTATATGATTGAGATCTGTTTTCTTGCTGGCTGTCTGCTAGAGGCCCACCAGTTCTTGGCTTAGGGCCCTTTTCTTCCATCTTCAAAGTCATCCATGGTGGATTGAGTCCTTCTCATGTTTCAAATCTCTCTTCCCTTTTTTTTTTTTTTTGAACCTAGCAGGAAAAGGTTCTTTGCTTACTTGTGTGATTTGATTGGGCCCACTTTGATAAGCCAGGATTATCTTCCCATGTCACATTCTGTTACCTTAGTCATATCTGCAAAGTCCCTTCTGCCATGTAAGGTAAAATATTTGCAGGTTCTGGGGAATAGGACCTTCCAGTGAGTCTGAATATTTTTATTGCCAGTTAAAATTGTCATTTAGACAACCATGCTGTCCAAAATGTGGCTGTCTTTTAGTTCTCATTTAGTAAATGATGAGCACCTGGACTGTGCATGTAGTGCCCTAGACTGAGACCCAATAGTTGTCTTTAGGGAATTCAAAGTGTCTGACAACTTGCCATAAGGGAAGTTTATAGAAAGTGCTGTGGGGATTCAGAATGAGGGGGAGTTTAACATGTGTCTGTTCTCTTCCCTTACTTTTCTAAAACAAAAGCTTTCCCCTATTCTGGACCTACCTATTTTTTCCTTTTCCTGTCAGCTGCCCTTGAGCTTTTCTTTAGCCTACCTTCTGAGAGATAACACTGGTGTTGGAGAGGTGACTCAGCTGCCTGTTCACAGCCCCGCCCACATCCCAGCTGGTATTTTTCCAGGTTCTCTCTGTTTTCTTATTGGTAGGCATTCAGGTACTGTGCTGCTACAGTCTCTGCTGACAGGTATTCACCTAGTTATCATGTTGCTGTTGTATCTTGTTACTCATTCAGTTTTAGTATCTCCTAGGGTCTCTTTTCAGGGATATTCATTCCATTTAAGTATTGCTGGAATCTCTGCTGACTGGTGAATATAGCTAGAGAGTTTGCTGATATGTGTGTGGTCTATAGAAATACATTGACCTTGACACATGGTTCATTCCTATCTATTAATAGTGAAGTCTTTCCCACAAACATCATTTGATCATTTATTGAATGGCTTTTATATGTTAGGCCTTGTGCACGTTGTTCTTCTAGGAGCGGTTGGTTGGGCCAGGGGCTGGGAGGGTTCCCATTTGATAAACATCTTGGAGGGTATAGAGCTCTTATGGTGACTCCCTCCCTCCTCTCCCACCCTTCCAGCTCTGCATGGTCTCTCTCAGTCTCTTCAGGACCCTACTGAACCTCAGCTGTGAGGATGTCCTGCTGCAGCTGGTTCTCAGGTACCTGTGCGGTCAGGGCTGAGGGATAGCTGATCCTAAACTCAGGGCCTTGTGCATTGCTGGGGCAATGGGTTATATTGGGGTTGCTCATGTGTTTCCTCTTGGAGGCAATTCCATTGGCCTGCCTGATGTTTTCCAAAACCCTATCCTTCCTTTCTGATTTATCCTATGTCCTTTTTCTGCTGTCTTTCCTAGGTATCTTGTCCCATGTAACCATGTGATGCTGAGCCAGAAGCCAGCTGTACGTGATGTGGATCTATATGGTCGAGCAGCAGACAAGTTTCTCTCCCTAATCCCACGCTGTTGTCGGCACTGTGCCCCCAGCCCACCCCGTCCAGAGCATGCCTCGTGGGCACGAGGTGGGCCTACCAGAGAGTCAGGGAGAAGGGAGGACATCACGGGTATGGCCTGGATTCTGGGGGAGCTTAACAAGAAGCGGGGGTTAGGGAGGTGGCCATGAGTGGCATTCCATCTTTGAGGAAGTTAATGAGGGGTCTTGAAGGGTGGATTCTTAACTTCATCAAAGAAATTTAGCTTCGGAGTAAAGTTGTTCCTCTCTAGTCCAGTATTCTTTCTGTTTCCATTTTTTCTTTGGTATTGGTGGTGGTGAGATGGAGTGATGGATGAGGAAAGCTTTATTTGGAGGGTGGAGAGTTAGCTGTCTGAATTGTACCATGTTTCTGCTGCCTTGTTACCTTTTCTCTCAGTTTCCCTAGATGTCTTATCCTTCTTCCTGGACCTCTGTCTCTTTGATCCCTCTTATGTTTTTTTCCATCTTTAGGCCCTGGAAGCCCAAGTGTTGACTCCTCTTCTGTGGTGACAGTACCCCGGCCCTCCACGCCATCTCGTCTGGCTCTCTTCCTGCGACAGCAGAGTTTAGGTGGCTCCGAGTCCCCAGCTCCAGCCCCTCGCTCACCAGGGCTTGCTTCATCCCCAGCCTCCAGCCCTGGCCGAAGGCCAAGCCCTGCAGAGGAGCCTGGTGAACTGGAAGACAATTACCTGGAGTATCTGCGTGAGGCACGCCGTGGTGTGGACCGCTGTGTCCGAGCTTGCCGTACCTGGTCTGCTCCCTATGATGGCGAGCGGCCTCCTCCTGAGCCCAGTCCTGCTGGCTCCCGGACTAAGAAACGCAGCTTACTGCCTGAGGAGGACAAGGACAATGTGGGAGAAGGGGAGGAGGAGGAGCTGGGGAGTGGGAGACTGGCTGGTGGTGCAGGGGAGGGCCCTGGCCACCTGCCTCCTCCTCAGCTCAATGGGATGCCAGGACTATGGCCTGAGGGGGCCAAGAAAGTTCGTCGGGTGCCACAGGAGGGAGCAGGGGACCTGCTAGAGGACACCTCTGAGGGCATGGCAGGACTAGAGGGCTTTGGGCAGGAGCTCCGGGATCTGGAGGTGGCATTGAGTAATGGGGGGGCTGGCTCAGAGCCTCCCCTAGAGCCTCCACTACCTCTTGAGGAGGAGGAGGCCTACGCAAGCTTCACCTGTCCCCCTGAGCCCCCTTGCCCCTTCCTCAACAGCCCTTTGCGGACTCTCAACCCGCTGCCAAGCCAGCCCTTCACTGGTAAGCTACTTACCCTAAGCCTTCTCCTTTGTGTACTCTGCATGTTTTTGAAGTGTTTGTGCTGATTTCTGAGATTTCTTGGCCATGTCATTTCTGTGTACTTGCCTAGCTCCTCATCCATTTTGCTTGCATTCCTTCCAGATTCATATTACATTATTCTTACGTCTTTGTGTCTGCGTGTACATCTTCCATGCTTGTGCTGTTTTGAGTATTGACTTATGTCTGAGCCTTGTATGTCTGTCCTTGGTGCATGTTACTCCTCTTCCCCACTCCGGCTATTCCCTGGGATTTGTGATCAGGATATTCTCTGTTTAGTACTTTCTGGTGAATCACAGCAATATATCGGAACCATGTGGAAGACATACCTGCTGTCTTGTGTTACAGGCACCTATCTGTAAATCATGTTGTCCCCACCAGGCATCTGGGTCTTAGCTCTCCTGTCAGCTCTTCTGTGGCCCAGGATCTTCTGGTGTTCTTCCCCAACCCAGCCCTGGCCTTCTTTCTCCCAGCATCTTCTCAGAAGGACTCAGTTTCAAGTTTCTCCTGTTCCCTGTTCCGTGTACCTTGTTGGTTGCCATTACTGTCTAATAAGACTAAAAGATTTATGATTAGTAATAAGGAATGAAGCAGATAATAAAATACCTCTTTAGGGCAGATGACGGAAGTGTGGCCCTGAGCTTCTTCGCTGAGTTCTTTTTTTTTTTTTTTTAAATTTCTTTATTAATCAAGGTATCACATATTTGTCCTCATCTCTGCAGGATGCCCTTGGAGCTAGACCTGACCTGAATGGCTAGGCTAACTCCTCTTTGTTTTTGTTTGAGAGCCGATTCTACCCAGCCCAGCCCTCAGCTGGTTCTTATTCTTACTCTATACTCTGTGTGAGGGGGAAGGAAAATGAACCAAAATCCACCTCTGGGAAGCAGTGTAGTACTTTGGACCAGACATACCTTGAATTAAGGTCCCATCCATGCCATTGATGCATGCAAATCACTTACTATAATGTTGATACATTGTGAGAACTCAGCAGGTGGTAGCTTTTAACTACTATTATCATCTCTTGAGTCCATGGCAGATATATGTGTGTGTGTATGTGTGTGTGTGTGTGTGTGTGTGTATATATATATATATATTTTTTTTTTTTGAGGACATGCTTCATTGATTTTAAAAAGGGAGAGAGAGAGAGAGAAGAGAGAGAAACATTGATGTGAGAAACATTGGTTGCTTCTTGTACGTGTTGTGGTATATGCGCCCTCGTTAAGATCAAACCACAACCTAGGTATGTGCCCTGACTGGGAATCAAACCCACGACCCCTCGATCCATGGGATGATGCCTAACCAACTGAGCCACACTGGCCAGGGCAAGTGCATGGTAGATATTGGTTGACCAAGGCAACCACCCATCTCTGGTTGTTTGTAGTCTAGTTGTCATGCCTTGAACAGTACCTGTTCTGACTGGGCCTGAGATATATTGCCATCCTGCTTGCACAGCATCAAGGATTCATGATGACTCCCTCTTGCAGATTTCAGAAACTGTATCTTTTCAGTTATTTATTTAGTCTTTGCTTTTTTCTGCTCAGTACCACTAGAAGGTGGCATGCAGATTTTACCACATTTTTGAAGCATTAATTGAAGCTATATCCTCTTACTTTGTAAACTCACCTGAGCTTTTTGAATTTTCTTTTGTAAGAAAGTGCCAGGAAACGAGAGGAACAGAAGGATAAAGTTATGTGTTATCTTAGGACCCTGCTAAGATAGAGTTGTTTTGGAGCTAAGGCTAGTTATGTGCATTTGAAGTGGAGAACATTCTAGAATATTTTCCAGGATTCACTGCCTCTTGCCCTTCATTGTTCTTCTGTTTCAATTCATAGTACAATTTTTAGGTACACTTTCTTTCCCCCATAGATCCCTGGTCAGACAGACTGTGATGGTCTGGAGTGCTCATGCTGGGGCTCATTGAGGCCAGTTCTCCCAGTGGAACAATCTAATCCCTTCTGCTATTCTCTCCCCTACCAAAGAAGCTGCCCTGACTTGGTTTTCTCTGGCTCTCAATTCTCAAGCTCTTCTTTCCTACAGATTCTTTCCCACCTTCTTGATTCCCAGCTCCTCAAAAGAGCTGATTTCTTCTCTGGTCCTCCAAAGATTTCTCCCCCACTTTAAGTTGGCCTATATAGTCACCTTGTTTGCCTTTGTTATACTTTCTTTTTGACCCAAGTCTAATGTTATCTTCTGTTTTGTGTGTAACCTGATTTCTTTTGGTTCTACTCACTTTCTCATTCTTTCTTCTGTTGTGCTTCTTAGATGAAGCTCTTAAAAAGACCTGTGAAATGTTATGTAGCTTATAGTTATTATTGAATACTTATAATTTGCTATATTTTAGGCTAAATGCTTTATGTTAGTCTCCTTTTCATCCTCTTAATAACCTTGTAAGTAGGTATATTTTCTTATTTTACCAAGTAGGAAACTATGCTTGGAGAGTTTTGATTCATCCAATAACTATTAAAGGATAAAGCTGAAATTTGAAACCAGCTCTCTCTGACTCCACAGCCTATGATCTGGCTCTTCAGCTCAAGTGTGTGTAAAGCTAGTATTTGGACTGCTGTGCATCCATGTGGTGTCTGCCATTTTATCTTCTCCAGAATAGGTGGTCACAGGATATTTAAACATACCCAAAGACTGACATACAAATAATTATCATCTAGTCGGGGGTCTCTTGTTTTGGGGAGGAATGCGTGCAATGTGCATTGTGTTCAGGCCTTGTATCCTTGTGCCCACCTCCCCCAGGCCCCTTCATGGCTGTGCTCTTTGCCAAACTTGAGAACATGCTGCAGAACTCCGTCTATGTCAACTTCCTGCTGACAGGGCTGGTGGCCCAGCTGGCCTGTCACCCCCAGCCCCTGCTCCGCTCTTTCCTGCTCAACACCAACATGGTCTTCCAGCCCAGTGTCAAGTCCCTGCTGCAGGTGTGCGATGCATGCATGCATGGGTGCGTCCAGGCTCCATGGTGGGCCAGGCCCACAGCTGGAGTGGCCTTGGGGGGCTGGGAACAGGCCCAGTGTTTCTAGAAAGGACTGTCAGTCTAGCGCTACCCAGAAATGTCATTAAGTTGTGCTTTGTAGGTGTTGGGCTCCGTGAAGAATAAGATTGAGAGCTTTGCTGCCTCCCAGGAGGACTTCCCAGCACTGCTCTCCAAAGCCAAGAAGTACCTCATTGCTCGTGGCAAGTTAGACTGGGCTGAGGGCCCTGCAGCAGGACCTGCTCCTCGCCGCTCTGATTCTCTAGGTAAGGCCTACTCCACCACCTCTCTCCTGAGCCTCTCTACACAGTTCATTAACCTAGGTCAAGTGAACACTTATTAAGAGTAAAGCCTTGTGTTGGGAACTGGGAACTGGCAGAAAATGGAGTCTTGGTGTTTGTTCTCAGACTTCTTGTCAGGATACAGTTCTGTCCACTAAGAGCCAAATCAGCAGTACCAGCAAGAACTGCTCTAGTTAGTTGGGGACAGGTAAGGGGACAGAGTAGTCTCTAGGTTAGATATTGTTATAGCTTTGTAAAGGACGTGGCATTTGACGTGGGCTTGATGGTACTTTGTAACCACTCCATGTACTTTTTTTCTTAAGCCCATTTGATATCTGCTGTCTTGCTCTTGGATTTGGGTAGGCAAGGATTGGGATGGTTTATTCCTCTGTTTAGGGAACAGCATGAACTACTTAGTTGGAGCAGGGGATTTGAAAGGTGGTGGAATAGTTGATTGTAAGGCTGGAAAGCTTTGACTAGAGCAGAAGGTTCTCAGAGTAGAAGTTGGGCTGGGTAGAAGTTGTGAGGTTTTAGGCTATGAGAAACCGTTGGAGGGTCTTAGATCTGGGAGTGGAGAGGTAAGTGCTAGCTGAATTGGAGGTAGGAGAAAATGTATTTAGGATGTGACCTTAAAGGTTTGAATAGTGGAAATAGAAAGGAAGAATTTGATAAGGTGGAAATGGGATGGAAATAACCACAGAATTTGGTGAGTGGTGGTGAAATATAAGGAAGAAGGAACGAGTTTTATATGACCATGACATTTTAAATCTAAATCATCAACAAATATCTGAGCACTTGCCACATGTGTTAATGTATTGTCTTTGGTACAGGGGACTCAGGGAGGAACAAGATGAGATCTTTGCCTTCAGAGAGCTAACAGTCTGAAGAGAGAAAAAAGGAGAGACTAGAGGAATCTCATAACCAGGGGAGCAAGGTCCCAAAGATGGTGTGATCCAGAGCAGCAGAAAGGATTAACTTTGGATAGGAAAAGGTTTTTTCCTCCTTTGAGGCAAATGAGGGCAATTTGAAAAGAGGAAATATGTATCAAAGGCGTTGTGAAGTGTGGAAGGGAAAGTTAGGGTATTAAAGTCACTCTTTGTTACTCAAAGTAGGAGACAAAATAATATGCCAAGACCAAGAGTGCAGATGTCAAATGGGGCTTAAGGAAAAAAGTACATGGAGTGGTAGAGAGTACCAGAAGGGTTATTATATAGCTGTGAAGACCCAGTGAAGTTCTTAGCATGATTTCCTGATGGTCTAGTGCTATGCATATTTCTTCCTTCCACATTCCTAGTACTGTGTTCTCTGTGAAAGGGCCAGTGATACAAAGGCAAATGAGACAGAGTCCAAGCCCTTAAGCTCACAGATTAGTATATGACATGTAAGCAAGTAATTAATACAATGTGACTAGGGCAATGAAATGGGAAATCAGTGGATGGCAAATCAGAGCGGATTTTTCAGAGAGGTGGAGATAGTGAAATTAATTCAAGGATGAAAACTGTAGAGAGGGAAAAATTAAGGTGGAGGGGGCTACAGAAGCATGGCAAGAGCTTGGAGGGTTCCAGGAAGAGCAGCTGGGTGTGGATGCAAAAGCAGGGTGGGGATCTAGAGAGTTTTGAGAGGAGGTTGGAGGAGTGTAGGCCTGGTTGTGTGATGAAGGGTTCTGAATGCCAAATTTAATAAATCTGTCCAGTATCACTCAAAATCAGAGGCAGAGAAAGGGAACCATATCATGATCTAGAGACTAGATGCTTAGAGTTAGGCCCTAGATATGGACGTAGATCCATAGCCATGATTCTAGACAGAGAATTAGAGGAAAGAAGTCAATATTATAAGTGGCTTATTTGAGTTTAAGCGGACATGAAGCTGTCTGGCCACAACCAGTGGGAAGGTGGCTTTGGCGCATATAGGAGAGGGACTGGTAGAAGGTGAAGTGGCACAGGAGAGTAGATCTTGCATAGATGGTTGAGTATGACAGAAATGATAAAGTCACTAAACTATATAATTGCATAGGTATTGTCTGTGGGTATTGAAGGAGAAAGGATGTGGGTCAGGTGAGATAGACGGGGGAAGGTGGAAGTGGTTGACTAGTTCAGGAGAGTGATAGGAAGTATGATGTAAAGCCATGTTGTAGACTGAGGAGAAGCAGCTTGGTGATGGTAGAATAGTCATTGGAAAGAGGAGAAGTAAGAGAATCCCTTAGGGTGAAGGGTCATGGAAAAGGAAGGGATCTTGGCTGGGAGTGAAGTGGCTGAAGTGTTAACTGACTGGGAAGACTGAGGATAGTTTGCTGAGTGGGGAGGCTGGATAGAGGGAAGAAGGTTGGGCAGGCAGCATTTTGGTGTTAGAGTCCTAGTTGAGAAGTCCATGCACCAAGGAGGGGTGGGGAAATTTCAGCTTTTAGACCAAGAGAGTGTGCCTAACCTCTGCACCTTCACTCTGTTTATTTGCAGTGAAGAGCCGGAGGCCATCGTTGGGGGAGTTGCTCCTGCGACACGCACACAGTCCAACCAGGGCCCGGCAGGCAGCACAGTTGGTTCATCAGCCTGGGAGAGACAGCACAGGACTTGGCCTAGGTGGGGGCTCCCCTGGGGCTTCCACTCCGGTTCTACCTCCCCGGGGCGGGGCCACTGAGCGCCAGGGTGAGGCTCTGCGAGTCAAGAATGCTGTCTACTGTGCAGTCATTTTCCCGGAGTTTCTCAAGGAGTTGGCTGCCATCTCCCAGGCCCATGCTGTCACCTCACCTTTTTTGTTGGATATTTCAGAGGAGGGGAATGTCCCTCCTGTCTCAGGCTTCGGGCCCCTCAATCCTTAATTTCCTTCCATGGACAATCAGGGCCTTGAGTGGCCTGGGTTGGGGCCATGGTACAGGCTCCTTTTTATGTTTGGGGGGAGTGGCAAGAGGACTTTTTAATTTATTTCAGATGAATGTTTTATGGAGAACTTGTTGCAATATGTATAAAAGGGAAATCTCTATTCTGTGCTCATTCTTTTTCCCCACCCTTTTGCTATGGGACTGGTACTCAAAAACGTTGTACACAGATGGGGGATTTGTCAGGGATATTTTCCTTATGGTGAGAACATTGATGCCGAAGTTTCAAGGTACTCCTTACTTCCTTAGAGCAGGGTTGGGGAATGTTTGGATGGCCGCAGGCTGTATAAAGACCTCGAAATCACTTGGTTTGGCCCTGCCAAGACATCAGGGGTGAGTTAATTAAATGTTTGACCAAATATAGCAGGCTAATTTTTAAGTGGCCTGTGCGTAATGCTATAAATATTCAAAATGGCCCTTGGCAGAAAAAAGATTCCCCACCCCTGCCTTAGAGGGTGAGGGGACATGAAACCTAGGGAAAATACAGGCATTCTCCCCCTTCTCCAGACCCCAAAAGAAAGAATAGGGGCTCAGGATGGTTTGGGGGAGCAGCAGCTGATGTTTATTGGGGACCAGTATCCCTATGCCAGATATTGGGGGCCTTGCCCCTTGCATCTTTCTCTGCAACTTCAGTCGTCGCTGTCGAACTCCGAGGACAGACCCTGCAGCAGGGGCAGGGACATGGAGTGCCGGTCGGGGTCCCCGGGACCCCCACCCTGGGCTCCTGGTGGGGGGCTGCGGGGGCTGAAGAGCCAGTTCTCTGCCAGGGTTGGGGATAGTCACAGCTTGACTCAATGCCCTGGCCTTTTTGCCTCCCTGATCCCTCCCTCTGGTTCTCTGTGCTGTGCCCAGCCCCACACCAAGACCATGCTTCCACCTCACTGTCCCCTGGCTCCCTCACTCCATCCCCCTTACCAGGGTTACAGGTATCCCATACATTCTTGAGCTATCCTCCCTCCACTTTGTTCCATCCCTTTCATTTTCATTTCCCCAGTAGTACCTGATAGCATCTGGGGCCCCCTTCGGAATGGGTTTCGACCCTTGTAGGAGAATCTGTTGAGTCTACCCTCTGGCCCTTCCTGGGGAGGTGGTGTAGATGGGGCTTGGACAGGTGGGGGCATATCAGCAGGTTCAGTGATATCGTCAAGGGCTGATGGGGACGCCAGAGGTGGCATGATGTTGAGGTTGGGTCTGACCCAGTTGGTCCCATGGAGTAGAGGGCCTTTGGTCAGGGCCTTTTGTGGTCCCAGCACTCCCTTGGGCTGCAGTGAAAACTTGAGGCATGAGAAGGCAATAGGCAGTGACCGTTGTAACCGGAGCATCTGGGGCTCATGACCTGTAGGCAGTAGCCCCAGCTGCATCCAGGAACAGGAGAAGACCTGGTAGATGACATAGATGCTGTGGGTGCTTCGGAGCCAGGGAAGAGTCTTCTGTAGGCTCACCTGCCCTGGTGGCAGCAACAGAAAGGCCACCTTCTTGCGCAGGCCACCCACATGTAGGTGGATCCGGCAGGGCTGCCCATCCAAGAGTCGCATTTCTTCATAGGCTAGCTCTGCTCCACATTTTGGTGAGTATTCCCGTGTGCAGTGAGCAAAGGCACCCTCAGACCCTGCCTGCTCCAGGAGGTTCGGTAGTGGTCCCACTGGTTGCAGTGCCCGCCGGCCCTGCCGACCCGTCAAAACCAGGCGGCTGTGGCCTGGGCGGGACTGCTTCACTAGCACACCCAGTAGATCATAGCAAGCTGCATCCGATAGGAAAGGTACTGCCACTACATTGGACCCAAAACGCTCTTCGATAACCTGCAGGTAGCCAGTTTATGGGAGCAGGTTAGGGTTAGGAGTTACCTGGTAGCCTACTCTAGATTGACCCTCCCACTGTCACTATTTGATTACATCTCTACAATGTGCTCAGACTGTCCTACTTCCTGCTTACTTCCCAGTTCTATCCTGTAGCAAAACCTTGAATGTTTATCATATGCTAAACTCTGGGGAATACATAAAAGAATGAGATGTTATCCTTGTCCCAATATGGCTCAGTCTAATGACAAAAATGTAAATAGTAGTCAGCTAAGTAAAATAATAGCAAGATGTGAAGATTAGAAGTTATTTAGCAGCTTTAGTCTTTAATAGAAGAGGATCAAAGAAGGTTTCTATGTGATAATATTTGAGCTTTGAAGGAATTAGCCAGGTAGGAGAATGGTCAGTCAGTCCAGGCAGAAGGAAGAGCTGGTAAGAATCCCTGAGCTTACAAATCAAGGGGCACATTCAGGAACATGTAATTTCATATCATGTAAATGTAGGGTATGAGGAGGTACAGGCACATAGGAACTGGATTATGAAAGGCCTGTGTGGATACTAAGTGATGGGGACTTCCTTCTTGAGGACAGTGGGAAGCCACTTGAAGGACTCCGGTTAGGGGCAGGATTAGACAGGCATTTAAAAAAGCTAATTTTGAATATGAAGGCATGAAATGAGGCGAGAGAGAAAAATCAGTTAAGAGTATTATAATACTCCAGGCAAGACATGGTGAGCCCCTCAACTAAAATAATGGAGGAAGATATTTAGGTTATAGAATTACGAGAACTTGGTCTTTTAAGGGGTGTGGGAAAAGGAAAACTCAAGGATTATTCTTAGGTGATTGGTTAGATGGGTTATGTCGTTTACCAAGAATGGGTGTACAAAAATAGGTTTGGACTGTCCATGCATCTAGCATCCCTGATTGATATTTTGCTCTCTTGTATAATATCAATAGTTCCGTTAGGGATTTGAGGCTTCATCTTTGTAATGCTAGTTCCAATATGCTTATAGGGATTGTAGTTTTTCTTGGTTTTGTTCTTTTTATTTTGGCTTTTTGGGTTTGGTAACCCAGTTCTGGAAAGTTTAACTTCATTACCACTAGGAAACCCTATAAGATCCTCTCTAGTAATTGTAGTTAGGTATGATAACAACTCATCTAGGATATTGATGGCTGAGACTTCTGGCTCCATGTTTTGCTAGGGAGCACACAACATTCCTTCTCTGGGCCTCTTTCATGTTAGAGCCCTATTTTTCAAGTGCTGTGTGCTCTACTCTTTGTCCCAACCCCCAAGATCCACATCTGTGCCCCTATTGATGGCATTGTCCACTTGGCTGGCCTTCCCTTAGAATTCACCAATGGTCCCTTAAGGCTGATCTGCTTTTTGCTATATAGTTTTGTGTTTTTCTTCCCCTCCAGTGCTGCCTCCTAGCATAAGAGGAGGATAGCTAACTGATGGAGTTGTGTCTACTTTGGATAAGCTGAGGTAGCTTTGAAGATTACTGTCTTTTGCACTTAGCCATTAAGAGGTCAAAGGTAAAGTTCAGGTACTTTAGAAAATGTAAAAGGCCTTTCACGATTAGCTCCTGTACCTCTTTGACCTTATTTTTACCGCTAATAATTTGAACTCTGCTCTAGAGGGCTATTTACAGTTCATAAATCTTCGTTTTCCATTTTCCTCTTCTGCCTTTGCATATGTTCTGCCTTTAATTAGTACACCGTTCACTCACCCATCTACCACTCATGAACTCATTCAGGTGTTTTTGCCCAGCTAGAATGTTACTCTCTTCGGGAGTGACCTCCTAAGTCCTGCCCCTGACTTAGCACTTCTCCTCTCTGCTCTCATAGCTCTCTATACATTCAAGGAACCATTCTTACTGCTTTCGCAATTGTGATTCAAATGGACAATTTGTACAAAGCACTTCGTAGTACAATGCCTGGCCCATAAGCAAGCACTGAATAAGTGTTAGTTATTATTATCTTCTGGCTTCCCTCCTCATAAGCTACTCAGACCCACCTAGTTCGTACTTTGCTACTTCCTCTTTAGCCCTCTTACGTTACCTACCTTGTCTTTGATGAGGGTCCATGTGGTATCAGCTTCATCCAGTGTTAGCAGCTGGGGGGTACCAACCAACATGTTGGGATATGGGAAAGGTTAGGCAGGGCAATGGCTGCTGCAGGAACCCCGAGCTGCCCAGAGAGGTGAGGCTTGGCCTTAGGCTCTGACCTACTACAGCATGAGGTCATAGAGGTCCTGCTGGGGGATGGGGTGTTTGGTGGGAGAGGGCAGTCACCTTAGCCTCACTGTTCTCACAGTCTGAGTCTATTCTTTTGGGTCATCTACCTATTCTGCTTCAGAGGAGGAAAATGCAGGTACCATTAGGGTACGTATGTGTGTGTGTGTATGTAGTTCTTCTTTAAGGAAACAGGATCAGGTCTTTCCTCTCTTCAGCAGCCTCCTTCAAACAATTTGATATGCTGTCTTGTCACCTGCAGATGACTTCTTTGTGAGGTTGCATTGGAGTCCTGAAGCGCACAGGAGAAGAACAAATCAGGACTTAAACTAAGAATCAAGTAGTAGTTCTCAATCTTGGCCATATTTTGGAATTACCTGAGAGCTTTGAAAATTACTGATGCCTGGCCCTGGCCCGAGTGGCTCAGTTGGTTGGGTGTCGTCCTGTTCACCAAAGGATTGCTGCTTCAATTCTGGTTGGGGGCACATACCCTGGTTTCGGGCTTGACCCCCATGGGGGCCATGTGGGAGTCAGCTGATCGATATTTTGCTCTCTTGAATTAATGTTTCTCTCCCTTGCCCCTTCCTCTCTCAAAAACAAACCAATGTCAATAAAAAAATGTTGAAAAAAATGACTGATGGTTGGATCCTACTCTCAGAAATTCTGATTTAATTGGGCTGGAGTGTGCTTGGGCATCAGGATTTCTAAAAGCTCTTCAGGCAATTTTAATATGCAGCCTGGGTTGAAACCCATTATTAACAAGCGGGTTCCAATAGCAGTGAAAACCAGGTGTGTGTGTAGGAGAGTGCCATGCTGAATGGTGATAGTATGAGGGTAAGAATCTAATTGAGGCTTTATTGCCTTAACTGGAGAGAGCTCTCAGGAAGTCAGAATTACTCAGGTAAATTTGTGGAAATTTTTCTTCATGTTCCACTCCCTGTCCTTGCCTGATCTGTGTCTAGTATGTACTGTCCTACTACAGCTCTAATCTATGTGTGATTTCCCCTTGTGTCTGTTTAGAGATCTCAAACTGCTCTTTTGCTGGAAAAGAAGAGTGGTATTTCCTAAAAAGAAGTACTCTAGAGCAGCGGTCACCAACCGGTGGTGCACGGACCACTGGTGGTCTGAAAGGTTGGCGACCTCTGCTCTAGAGAGTCTTTCTAGATAGCTACTTTCCTGCTCTGCCCCTTATCTTTCCGAAGAGCTCTCTTGAGTCCCTCTGCAGAGTTTCCTGTGTGCCTAGTAAGACCCCTCATGTAGGGGGTCTTCCCTGTCCTGGCTCAGCATGTGGAGCTATCCCACAGAGTCGGCCATTGTCTGCGCTGGCCCAGGTAGTATGGGTATGGGGCACAGGAAAGGGTCCTAAGATGGTAGGAGAGTGTTGCCAAGAAAAGTTTCCTAAGGGATGTAACTGGGAAGGTCTCCCTAGTCAGAGCTAAGAATGTGGGTGCCAGGTACTTGAACAAAGGTTTGACAGTGGGCATGAGCCTATGCTCCAGGGGAGGAATTACTATAAAATATTTGCCAAGCACTTTGAGTGCATTATCTTAGATCATCCTTTTAGTAACATCTTGAAGTGGGCTCTATTTCCCCATTTTACAAGTGAATGAACAGGCTCAGAGTGGTTAAATAAATTAGTGCAAGTCTGCCTGATTCCAGCTTTTACCATCAAGTGGTAAGTAGTTCCTTTTGGTGAAGGGAGAAACCTACTGTTCCTTCTGTTCGCCTGTGTGTGCGATGGGAGGAGTGCATACCTGCTAGATGGAAGTGCAAAGTGGTGGAGTGAAGAGGAAATGGGCAGGAGGAGAGAAGAGTGCAATAGACATAATCAGAAAGCCCGTTTCCTGTTGAGATAAGTGAAACCAAGTCTCTCCTTCTAATGCCCAATTAGCACATTTTTAAATAATGGTTGACAAGGAGAAGTCACCTGGTGTAGTATGGTTAGTACCTCTGTTCCCTGCAGAAAGGAATTCTGAGGTACACAGAGGAAGAGAGAGATTCACATGGACAAGAGACAGACCTGGAGCAAAACTGACTGACAGTGGAAGGAGACAGAGATGCAGAGGTACAGAGACAATGGGAGTTATTGATAAACTGACAGAGAATGGTGCACACCCATATCTTGAGGAGATTCCAGAATGAGAAGGGCTTGGCTGAGGTAGGTGCAGGGATGATGGGCTGTTGGTAAATTGATTGAGGGCCTCTTGGAGTTTTGTTCATAGAGGAGGCTGAGGGGAAATTGAGTACTGATGAACTCTGCACCCACAAAGCCATACCTCTGTCTTGTCTTTTACTGTCTGATTACCATGATTCTCTTTTTTAAGAAAATATTTTTATTGATTTTAGAGAGGAAGAGAGAGAGAGAGAGAGAGAGAGAGAGAGAGAGAGAGAGAGAGAGAGAGAGAGAGAGAAACATCAGTGATGAGAGATAATCATTGATAGTCTGCTTCCTGCATGCCCCACACTGGGGACTGAGTCTTCAGCCAGGGTATGTGCCCTGACTAGGAATCAAACGGTGATCTCCTGGTTCATAGGTTGAGGCTCAACCACTGAACCTTGCCGGCTGGGCTACCATTATTCTCTAGGTTTTCTAAATTCCACATTGCCCTATCCTAACATTAAATAAGTTTGTCTTTTCTTTTGTCTCAGAAAGTCTGAGACTGAGTCCCTGAAGGAAAACAGATGACAATTGAGTTCTGGATGGAGTTGATGAGCCCAAAGGCTGGGCTATGTGGGCCATATTCTGTTCATGGGGTTTGCCTCCAGTGTGGAAAATTCTGGGGACTTCCCTGGGGAAAAACACAGACCATCTGCAGCATATGGGTGACCAGAGTGGAGATCATGAGGTCAGCCAACTGGTGGGACTGATTATCCAGAGAACATAAGGTTCTCTGCAGGCAACCTCTGGGACAGGATAGAATAGTGTGGATAGCAAGGCTTTAGAGTGATCAAGAATCCTAACATCACTTCTCTCAGGCTACAGGGATAATTGTATAAGTTTCTAATCCATCCCTTATTTGAAAACTTAAGGGATAAATGTGTTTTGTAATTCAGAATTTTTTATTATTTAAAAATTTTAACATGCTTTTATTGATTTTAGAGAGAGATGAAGGGAAAGGAAGAGAGAAATATCTATGTGAGAGAGGGCCAATGATCAGCTGCTTCCTGCATGCACCCTGGCAGGGGATGGAGCCCGTAACCTGGGCATGTGCCCTGACCAGGAATCCAGTGATCTTTCAGTGTACCCAACAATGTCAACCAACTGAGCCACACCAGCCAGGGCCTGTAATTCAGAATTTTTTAGATTTTAGAAAGGTAATATGGTGTCCTTAGTTGAGAGACACAGACATGGAGCAAAACGGACTGACAGTGCAGGGAAGAGACAGACGGAGAGGTATAGAGACATACCCCAGTGAGATTTAGGGCAGTGCTCTATGTTCAAACACATCAGTATTTCTGCAGCTAAATGTATGAAGAATCACACGAAAATAAATATAAATACAATTGTGAATGGTTCAGGATTTTTAGCTTGCAAGGAATAAAGTTTTATGACGAACAATGCACAGCTTTGGAATCAACTGCCTTGGGGTGCTGTGTACAACCAGGGAGCGAAACTGCCTTAGAAGAGAGGCTTCCTGTGCTGGGAGGCTGACAGAATTCATTGCTTATGAACATTGGCTGCCATGATTTCACTTTTCATGTACCAGAGGGGAAAGGCAAAATATGGTGTGTGTGTGTGTGTGTGTGTGTGTGTGTGTGTGTGTGTGTGTGTGTGACATAGGACTGTCAACATTTGTTACAATCTAATAAATATTGCATACATCTTTGTTCATATTGGTAATTATTTTGTCAGGATAGATTTATTGAAGAGGAACCCCTAAGAGAAAGATATGGACATCTTAAAGACCTGCATCCCTTTAAGATTAGAATTTTGTCACAATTATCTACAGAATTATTGTCTGGAGGGCTTTTTAACTCAGAACTTCATGAGAATGACTGAGCTCACATTTGGGTTGAGGAAAAGTGTAGGATTCTTCCTCTTCCACTTGGTTGCAGTGTGACAGCACCTCTGAAAATCATAGCTTCTGGGCTATCTCTTCAGTTCCTTGAAATGAGGGCCTGATGAGACCCATGTGGCCCTGTAGATGGCATCCACCTGCCTTTTCAGCCATGTGGCCTCCTGTGCAGTGTCCCATGGTGTGGTCCAGCTATCTGCTCTGGTCAGCATTCCACCTGGATTCAGGTCTTCATGGCTAACTCCAATATTTGTGGCTACAATAGTTTTCCTGGAGTGCTTGGGTCTGCTTGTGCAGCCTGCAGCTTTTTATGACTCAAAACAGTGACTCCCTGCCTTATGTCTGAGATTATACTCATTCTGGACTCCATTTTGATGTGAGAGATCTTTTATGCAATATCCCTCTTAGTGTGGAGTGCAAAGTGAATCCGCTGTTGGGCAACACCATGGCACAACCTATTAGTGTCTCTTCTCTGTAGCCACAGCTATGTGAAATATTCCTATTTCAGCATATTGCGCCAACATCATGTGCTTCTGATGATGTTGGCCAGGGCAAATAGGGTTGTTGATGAGGCTTTTACTTGGGAATTTTACATTCTGGCTGAGGATGTGCAAAAGGACAGATTAGTAAGAGATCATAGAGATTCTGGACTTCAGGCAAGCAGGCAACGTAGTTACAATGGCTTTCTGGGATATAAAAATTTATTTCAGTTGGACTCCTGACCCATGAAACTGCAAGCCTTGAGAGAGAACTTCAAGCCATTAACTCTTAAGACTTTGGCAATGGAGTGTGTGTGGTTTGGGGGTGGGGTGGGGAGAGAGTGATTACACAGGAGACCAAGAGGATTCTCTGAACTGGGAATATGTTAAAGATCAGTGTTCTGGTGAAACTGGGACCCCAGGACACATTATCCAGATTCTCAGAAGGTGGGGGATAAGCCTGTATGACTCCTTCCCTACAGACTGGCTAAAACAGAATCTGACTCCATAAATAGGGCATGATCCCAGACAAGAACTCGTCTCCAGAGGCACTGTCCCTCTTCCCATACTCCTAGATTCAGGATCTGCAGAGGAGCTATTGTGAGGGAACAAGGGCAGACTTAAGTTAAAATGATGGGGAGAGGCAAGGAGGGGAGTTTTCTTTAAATATTGTGTGCTAGGATCCCATGATAATTCCTGATCTTGTTTTCCTTGCATGGTAACACACTGCCCCTGCGTCCTGCCTCCCCCCAAGCAGGATATGTGGCTAGGCCTAACTACACTTTCCAGTGGTACACATAGTAGGTGCTTCACAGCAAACACCTGTTGAGTGGTTATGAGAGTCATATGCAGATAATGAGGCCAATGACGTAGTTCATACTTCCAGATTCCAGATTTTTTGAATGTCCCCCAGCTCCTCCTCCAGGCTTCATTGTTTTCACTGCCCATCAGAACTGGCTTTTTCTGAATGTGAAGGTTTCCAGGAGCCGGTCCCTGATCTGCTTGGTGCGGGCCCCATAGATGAGAGGGTTGAGGGCAGGTGGCAGCAGCAAGTAGATGTTAGAGAGAAGGATGTGTACAGGCTTGGGGACAGTGTGACAACCAAAGCGGTGTGTGAGGTAGGAGAAGAGACCAGGCACATAGAAAGCCAGAATGACACAGATATGAGAACTACATGTGCCAAAGGCCTTAGCACGGGCCTCCTTGGTAGGCAATCGCAGCACAGTGTGGGCAATGAGCCCATAAGAGCCAGTGATGCCCAGAATATCTACACCTGACACGGCCAGTGAGAGCGCTAACCCATACAAATTGTTGGCCTGTGTGTTACCCACCACCAGCTCCACCACCGCCATGTGTGCACAGTAGGCATGCTCTATGGTCTTGGCTCGGAAGTGTTCAAATCGTGCCACCAACAGAGGGAAAGGCACAACAATAGCCACAGCTTTTAGTGCCAGTGCCAGGGCTGCGTATCCCACACGAGCTTTGGTGACAAGGATAGAATAGTGCAGTGGACTCCCTACTGCCACAGCACGATCACAGGCCATGGCTAGCAGTACACCAGATTCCATGGCAGTCAGTGCATGGACAAAGAACATCTGGATCAGGCAGGCAGCATATGGCATAGGGCGGGTCCCAAACCACATCACAGCCAGCAACCCTGGGCCTACGGATGAGGCTAAGCCCAGGTCTGTGGCTGCCAGGGTGGCCAGGAGGAGAAACATGGGCTGGTGCAGTGTGGAATCTACCTGCACCACTGCCAGCATGGTTCCATTGCCCAGCAGGGCCAGCAGATACATGGGCCCAAAGACCAGTGTCAGCCAGGCCTGGGTCCCCCCTAGCCCTGGAATGCCAGTTAGTAGAAAGAAAGCTGGGCGTGGGAAGGTGGAGTTGGGCAGTGGAACTTCTGCCATCCGGAGTGGGATAAAGCTTTAGGGCTCATGGGGGCATGACTCCTGAGAGGAAAAGAACAAACAGAGGGATTTTTGGGGGTGTCACAGTGGCACAGACCTATCCATAGAATATGTAAAGGATAGTACAGGGCTGGGAAGATTACAGGGTTTTTATCTTTAGTTGGGGATTTGAATGGATAATCAAGACCACAACCCTAGCTAGGATGGGAGAATCCTTTGTACTTGAAAGCTCATAAGGGTAGGGAGAGAGACGGGACAGTGGTAGTGAGGAAGGGGGTGGTCACTGCTATAGTGGCTGGTACAGTCAGAGCCCTTCAGTGAGAGGTCAGCTGAGAATTATGTTTTTCTTCCTCAGGGTCCAAATAGAGTCAGTCTCAGTCCCTGGTGATTGGGAGAGAGCCAACGCTAGGTGGGGATCAGGCCTTAGGTTGGTCCTGTCTCTGACTGTGTATCCTTAGGAACAACTCCTGGGCCTCAGGTTTCTCATCTTTACAATGGGGGTGGTCTTAAGCATCGCTCAGCTTTAACATGTTGGGCAGTTACCCTCCAAGAAAAAAGGGGGAGAGTAAAGAGAAAGGGAGAAACAGGAAGAGGAGGTAGATGGAACCTGGAGTGAAGGTGGAAGCCTGTGTGACAGGAGAAAACTGGTAGGTTTTTGGGGTGTGGGGGGCTTACGTTTCCTTTAACTTGATGCTGAAATAGTGAACTTGAACACTGGCTGAAGAGTTGAAGTTGGGCCTGGGATGCAATGAAGAAAGGGAGAAATGGCAGCAAAAAAGGAACTTCTCTCTTTTCCTTCTTTACAATCCAGAAGAGGTCCCACTAGAGTCTCATTCCTGGTGTGCCAGAGGGAGTGGTGACAGAGGGAGGAAATGGCAGTCAACCCAGAGGAGCAGCCATGCGAGGTAGATGCGTCCTTGGTGCTGAAGGAGTCAGGATGAGTAGAACCGATTCCTCCAGTGTCTAGCCCACGGTGGAAGCTTATAGTTCTTGGATGAATAAGTGGAGGAAGAAAACAGCAGAAGACGTGATTGGGGAAGGATCCTGAGCACGGTGTGTTGGCAGCTTTTCTTTGCCTTGACCCATGCCTACCAGGCCCTTTATGTGGCTGCTACACCTGCTTCCCTCAGGCCCTACCCCTCCCACCTGTGCCACATTAACCCTTCCCTGTTCTATCTTTGCTCAGTGCTGATAGGTCTGGTAACTCAGGAAGTAGAGAAAGGAGACAGAGATAGGGCCACAAAGAAAGAGACTAACTTAAGGGAGTAGGAAGATCTGGGGAAGAGGAACAATTCCCCTGGGAGGTCTTTGCTACAGAGAAGACCTTGCTTTATTTTTTAATAGCATCCCCTTTATTATAATTACTTGTCTCTCCTTTTCCCACTAGACTGAAAGAGTTAGAGTCAGTATTTCCTATTAGCCCCAGTACCTCCATTATGCATCACAGTGCCTGGCATGCAGTTGTCTTTGAATAAATATTTATTGCTTTTAATTGTGGGGCAGAAGTGCTGGCCCAAACAGTGTTTGCTGACTAATAGGTGCTCCTACAGCTTTGGGAGCCTTAGGTATCCATGGAGACAAGAAAGAATTAATTGCCATCGATCACATACACTGAGTATGATTCCTTTTGTTACAATGAAACATATCCTAAATATCACCACAATATGCAAGATAATGCAATAAAAAACACAGGGCTTACAGGAAAAATGAGAAGAGGGGCACAACATTCACAAACTTTGTCAGTGACATATTTAAAAAGGATAGGAACTGCCCAGCTGGTGTGGCTCAGTGGTTGAGTATCGACCCAGGAACCAGAAGGTTGTTGGTTTGATTCCTGATCAGGTCACATGGCCGGGTTTCAGGCTTGATCCCTAGTGGGGGCCGTGTAGGAAGGAGGTAGCCAATCGATGACTTCCTCTCTCATTGATGTTTCTATCTCTCTGTCCCTCTCCCTTTACTTCTCTCTAAAACTTAATAAAAATATATTAAAAAAATAAAACGGACAGGAACCAACAAAAATGGTAGCACATGTCAAATGATTACAAAGTACATACTAGGACATGCACCAATAAATATGACACTTCACCTTGAAAAAGACTTGGAATTTTCCTTGTGGAAGCGAGTGTTGGAAGTAGCTTGTGAATTATTGTGAAGAGGTGGGAGACACTAATCTGAAATCAGGTGGGATACTGTAACACCAGATGTGGACAGCTGTGGCTCATAGCACAAGTGGTGAACTGAGGCAGCTGATGAATATTTGCATATGTGCATGTGTGCTCGTTGCATTTTCCGATGCAGTTTGGTTTAGCTGGGTGCAGTTTTCCATGTTCATCTAGTTTCTTGCAGATGAAATCACACATAAATAAACAGAATATTCACATTATGCTCAGTTCCCGAATACAATAATTGGTTGGACCAAATCTGCATTTCAAAACCAGCTTTATAGCAGAATTGATTGAATCTCTTTTGTACCTGGCCCCGTGCCTCGTGGTGAGTATATAGTGGCAATAACAAGACCCTGCTGCCCCTGAAGGACCTCATGGTCTAGTGGACACAGTGATGCCCACTGTTGGCAGAGAACAATTAAAGTAACTGTTAACTCAGGTCAGTACCAGGCATGGTGGGAGCACAGAGAAAGCCTCTCCCCATTCTTGGAGGAGTCAGGGAAGTCTTCTCTGAATGATAGTGATGCCTACAGTCCTCTGGAATGTCCTATGTGCAGTTATTGCTCTAGTACAGTGGTCGGCAAACCGTGGCTCACGATCCACATGCGGCTCTTTGGCCCCTTGAGTGTTCTAACGCCACTTCTTCAAAACAGTCTCGTCCAGGCTGAAAACTGACTTCTGTGAATGGGCCACGAAGTTTCAATTGCACTGTATGTGCACGCCCGCACGTGGTATTTTGTGGAAGAGCCACACTCAAGGGGCCAAAGAGCCGCGGTTTGCCGACCACTGCTCTAGTACAACATGCATTTGCAGAAGGTACAATTATTTCCCCTATCTTTGTACAAAGAACCAAGGCACAAAGAAATAAAGGAACATGCCCAAGGTCACACAGCTAGTAATTAGCAGGGTACTAGCTTGGTGTGGCTCTAACATCCCTGCTCTTAGCCACTATTTCACACATTTCCACTGGGATTTAGGACAAGAGTAGTGTTCTAGGAAGAGTAGTTCAGGAGACAGATGGGCAGGTGGTCCTGGGATGCTGAATGGGGAGATGTAGAAAGAGCTGCAATGGCCTGTTAGTCAATGGTGAGCTCTCATCTGTTGAGGGCGGAGAGGAGCTCTTGGGAGATGGGAGCAGTGGGTTGAGAGCCATAAAGGAGAGGGTTGGGAAAAAGTGCCCTCGAATGCCATTACATTCAAATGGCCCCAAGAGAACACTAACAGGATTTTGGCTGATGTGTGCCTATCCTGGGCACTGTTTGTACAAAGATGGTTCATAAGATAAATCACAGACACCTTAAATCCAACAAAACTGAATTAAGTTCCTGCAAATCGGATGTATTCTGTGTTTTTCACTGCCTAGTAGTCCAGGAGGTACTGGGGGATATCATTGATGTTGCCTCTAGGAAAGTTTCTTTGTTGGTCTACTAGGCTCCAGCCCAACATTATAGGAGGTATCTAAACACATGTTGGGGGTCACCTCGCTGGTCTTTCCCTGTGACACCGGCCTTTAGAAGAAGGTATCTGACAATACACCTGTGGATTTAGGGGGCTTTATGCCAGAGTCTGCTTTCCAGAGGTGAGTTCCAGCCCTCTGTGGGGAGTAGGGGTAGAGTGGGAGGAGGAGGAAAGGCTCACTGGGTCTCTCAGTTGCTCCCGACTGGCATGGGATAGGAGAGGGCTCAGTTTGGGAGTGACGCTGATTTTCTCACTGCTTTGACTAATGCAGCTATTACCACCAACACCTGTGTCCATGTGGGTCTATGGTTTCCTGCTTACAATGACTAATGAACAACAACACGAAAAAGCAGATTATCCATTTGCACAGCAGATTACAGATTACAAAGTCTTGGGTCCAAGTGGTACCACTTGACACTGAATCCTCTTCTGGAAACCTCCTACAGCAAACTCAATTGTCACAATTTTCAGGTTAATATGACCCCTTTGTGACCCATAGCACAACAGTAGTCCAGGCTTCACCTTCCCTCAGTTTTTTTTTTTTTTTAAATTTTATTTTATTTTTATTGTTTTAAGTATTACAAATAGTAGTACATATGTCTCCTTTTTTTCCCCCCTTGATCTCCCCCCGACCTCCCCTACCCCCCAGGACATGCCTTCACCTGCCCCCCCTGCCCCCCCCCCCCGCCCTAGTGTCTTATATCCGTTGGTTGTGCTTATATGCAAGCGTACAAGTCCTTCGGTTGGTCTCTTACAGCCCTCCTCGCCCAACCTCCCCTGTCTTCCCAATGTAGTTTGACAGTCTGTTCAATGCTTCTTTGCCTCTGTATCTTTTTCCCACCATTTCTTTCCTTTAAAAAGTTTTGCCTTTGCAGACTGGAAATAAACATATAATAACAAAACAAGACAAAACAAAAAAATGTTTGAGTCCCAATTTCAATGTCCAACAGTTCCTTATGTGTACATGTCAGCATTGATATCTGGATGGTGGGCACATGGTGGCAATGCAGGTCCGACCCTCCCTGGTTTGGTCCTAGGCAACCTGCAGCGGTGCACAGCTGCTGACTGCTCCCATGGCAAGGCGTTGTCAGCGTCTTCCATCTCTGGACTGTTTTTTCCTCTTGTCTTCGTGGTTGGAGCACTCCTGTCAATTCCTCTCTGTTGCAGGAATCCATCTGGTCTTGGGGTTGTTTTCTGAAAATATACAAATATATTCTCGACCACAAGTTAATAAAGGAATCTTTTCTATATAATTGATTTGGGATCCTTTTTATTTTTGTTCAAATTATTTTCCTTTGTCTTATTTAGACACCATGTGTGTTTTTAATGGCCGTCTTGCTGTTAGCATTGCAAATGAAACTTAATTTGGTAAAGTAAAAATTTTCTAGATGTAATTTACTTATAGGATATTTTTCCTTACATGATATTGCCCTACTATCCCCCCCCCCTTTTTTTTTTATTAATGGAGGTTTTTGTAAATTTTATAATGCAGTCTTGATAACTTTAAATTAAAAATTTTTTTTTCCCCCACACATATGACTGCTTTAGGTTCATTGCATATTCAGGAATTTTACCATGAGATGAACTACCAATAGAAATTTTAGTTATTACTTTAAGAACAGCTTTTTGTCCAGTACTTGAATATTCACTTATTTCAATTAGGCTATTTAAATGAATCTGAAAATTCGATTACTATTTTACTGTCAAATTTAATACTCTACCAACAATCTTAGTTTACCCTGTAAATATTAGTGGGAAGGATTATTTGCATTCTTGAGTGGGCCCTGAGCATTCCAAATGCTCGCTGAATTTAGATATAGGGCAACTGCTGTCGGCCAAGTCTCTTGACTGTTACCTGGGTCCCAATCTGAGCTGGACCAAGTCTCTGTCTGTCCCCTGTATCTCGATGTGAGCTGGGCCAGGTCTCTTTCTGTTGCCGGGGTCCCGATCTGAGCTGGGTGTGGGAAGCGAGAAGCAGCCATGGGGGCAGGAGACCTCCTTTAGAAGGGGTGAGGGTTCAAGCCCCTGCAATGTTGGGGGGGTGAGGGTCTGTGCCCCACTTCTGTTGCCCCCCCAAGTTCTCTCCTGATGGCCCCTCTGCGACTGTGCCTGTCTTAGGTTGTTCCTTCCTTGAGGAATCTTACCCGTCTCTGGCTAACCAGCCATCCTCCGGGGCCAAGCAGGGTGCTGTGAGGTTCAGTTCTGTCTCCTTGGTAGCCTATGACCCCGTGGCCTCCACACCCAGCACCAGCCTTGGGAACCCCTGGCCTGCTGGCAGGGTCCCGGTGCTGATCACATATCTCGGGGAACTCGGGTTTCTTCTCCAGTGAGGGCCCAGCTCACACAATTGGATGTGAGACAGATCCATGGTACCAGCCCCCACGAGGCTTCAAGCTCAGCATGAACAGAAAGCTCAGGTAACAGCTGAGGGCAATTGGATTGTGAGAAGAGGGTCCCTCTTGGCACAAAGGGCAAGAGGGGCCAATATAGGATGCTCAAATGCCTTCCCAGTGCCTTAATTCCTTCTGCAAGGGATTAAATCCTTTCATTCCCTCAGTTTTTGAAGGGAAAGAAGGACTTGGAATTCCAAGGTAGGATCAGGTGTCACCATCTTATGGAGAAGTGGAAGAAGTCATTAAACTCATTATTCCATTCTGTCTTCTAACTTTACTTCCATTCATCTGAGGCTCCCCAATTCTTTCATGAAAATGTCTTTAATATTCCATAGTTCTCTGGGGCATTGGGAGTCCCCAGTACCCAGGATAGTGGATTGATGAGCCCTTTAAATAAAATAACTATAATTTTTATAAGTAGTGTTGCTAAGTTAGAATCCCATATCAGGGGCTACATTTGACCATTTTTATATGCTATCCTGCACTGATATGTTAGGGGGAAGGAAGGAACATAAAAATTGCTCAGTGCTCCAAAAATTACCAGTTGGTTTACCCTTCGAAACTCACTTCTCCACTTCTAAGGAATTTCAGATTAGATTTTTTCATTTTTATTTTGAAATGTTAGGACGTGTTGCTTGTTTAAATAAGTCCCAGTTGGAGGACATGTATAAGTCACAGAGCCAAGTCAACATGATTGTGTGATGTAAATTTTGGGTATTAATGAAATGAAATAATATAATAAACAAATATTGAAATTAAAACTTAAGTTACATGACAGACCAGAGACCAATAAATTAACAGTGTGATAGTTGGTATGATGGAAATTACCAAAATCATTCTTTCCTTCTTCTTAGGCAACTGAAGAGGAATCTCTGTTTTTTAATTGGTGTATTTAGACCATTTACAGTTAAAGTGATTGTTATATTAGGGCTGAAGTCTACCATTTTATTATTTGTTATCTGTTTGCTTCTTCTGTGTCTCATTCCTTGGTTTCTGATTTCTTGCCTTTCTGTGGGTTATTTGAACATATTTAGGGGACCCTCTTGATTTAATTATAGAGTTTTTGAGTGTATGATTTTGTGTAGTTTTCTTTGAAGTTTCTCTATTAAAATATATACCTACGACTCATCCATTTTTAGTAAAGCAGAAACCTTGGTTCCATTTAGTTCCCTTTACTCTTCTCACTTTTAAATATCATCTTTAATATCAGATAATGTTATAATTTTTGTTTTAATCATTTCATGTGAAATAAAATTCATGAGAAGAAGAATTTACCCATATTTCTGCTCCTTCCATTTTTCTTTTTTCCTTTCTGATGCTCCCCCAAATTATTTTTTTGACAAATGCAGACACCATGTAATTCACATTCCTTTCACTATATATAATATACCCATCAAAGAAACTTCCTTCTGCTTCCTCCTACCCCGGAAGCAATTACTGTTTTGATTCCTATTACCACAGACTAGTTTTTATCTGTTGTAGAACCTTATGTAAATATAAATAAAACCATACATTGTATGATTCTTTTGTATCTGGCCTCTTTCACACACAGAATAATCTTGAGTTTCATCTGTGTTGTTGCACGTTCTAGTAGTTTGTTAACTTTAATTGCTGAATAGTATTCCATTGTATGAGTATATCACAATTTGTTTATCCATTCTTCTTTTATTGGACATTTGGGTTGTTTCCAGTTTTTGGCTACTATGAATTAAGCTGCTGTAAACTAAGAGTGAAACTCCTTTAGCTTTTTCTTATCTGTGAAGCTCTTTATCTGACCTTCAACTCTGAATGATAGCTTTGCTGGGTAGAGTAATCTTGGTTGTAGGTTCTTGCTATTCATCACTTTGATTATTTCTTGCCACTCCCGTCTGGCCTGCATAGTTTCTGTTGAGAAATCAGCTGACAATTGTATGGGTGCTCCCTTGTAGGTAACTGTTTTTCTCTTGCTGCTTTTAATAGTCTCTCTTTGTCTTTTGCTCTTGGCATTTTAATTATGATGTGTCTTGGTCTGGTCCTCTTTGGATTCCTTTTGTTTGGGGTTCTGTGTGCTTCCTGGACTTGTAAGTCTATTTCTTTCACCAGGTGGGGGAATTTTCTGTCATTATTTCTTCAAATAGGTTTTCAGTATCTTGCTCTCTCTCTTCTTCTGGCACCCCCATAATTCTGATGTTGCTATGCTTGAAGTTGTCCCAGAGGCTTTTTACACTATCTTCAACTTTTTGGATTTTTTTTCTTTTTGCTTTTCCGGTTGAGAGTTTTTTGCTTCTTTTTATTTCAATTCTTTGACTTGATTCTTGCGTTCCTCTAGTCTGTTGTTGGGTCTCTGTATAATATTTTTTATTTCAGTCAGTGTATGTTTAATTTCTAGTTGGTCCTTTTTCATATCTTTGAGAGCCTTGTTATATTTATCAGCCTTTTCTAGGATATTCTTGAAAAGCCTTATAACCGTGGTTTTGAATTCTATATCCAGTCATTTGTTTTCCTCCATTTCTTTCGTTTGTGATCTATTTCTTTGTCACCGCATTTTCACTGCTTCCCTGAGTTGGTAGGGTAGCTTTGTGTGCTAGGTTTCCTATATGGTCCAGTGGGTCGGCCTCCCAGTTACCTGAGGTGGACACTCTTGGTGCACCCCTTTGTGGACTGTGTGTACAGCCTTGTTGTAGTTAACTCTTGATTGTTGTTGGTATCACTGGAAGGAATTGACCTCCAGGCCAGCTGGCTGTTAGGATCAGCTGTGTCTATGCTGGGAGAAGTTCGGTGCTGGAGACAGCCTTTAGGATTAGACTTGCCAAATTGCAAAAGCCTCTGTGCTCAGCTTGGATGGGGTGGAGTCTCAGAGCAGAGCAGAAAGTCTTGGATTCCCATCAGCCCTGCCCTTGCACGCGCGCCTCCAGACCTCTGCCTTCCCCAGCTCCCGAGCCTCCGCCTGAGAGTCCAGATTCCCCCTGCAAGACCATGGGTCCCCAGGGGCTCACCTGGAACTGGGGTTCAGTGCAGTCAGAACTGGGGTTCAGTGCAGTCAGGAGCTTCCAACTCCCTTCTGCCAGGGAAAGCCAGTGACAACCTCTCCAGTCTTTGTGCACACTGGCGCATGAGCCTCCAGACCTCCTCCCCCAGGTCTCTGAGTCTCCGAGTGCCTTTCTCTCTACCTGACAGTCCAGACTCCCCCTGTATGAGCCTGGGTCCACAGGGTTTCGCCCGGAACTGGGGTTCAGTGCAGTTGGAACTGGGGTTCAGTGCAGTCGGGGGCTTCCTTCCCCCTCCCGCCAGAGAAAGTCAGCCAGGCTCTCAGCGCGCACAAAGACCCTTTGCCCTACCTCAACCCTTTGCCGTTCCTCCAATTCTCTGTGAGCTTTTCTCTTTCCTTCTAGTTGTAGAATTTCCACTCAGCCAGCTTTCCTGTGGTTCTGGATGGTGTCTGTTCTGTCTTTTAGTTGTAGTTTTGAAATTGTTGTGTGAGGCAGTGGTTTAGGCGCTTACCTATGCCGCCATCTTGGTTATTTCTTTTAAGAGTGTAAACATTTTATTCTGCGTTCATGTATTCTGTCCCTTTTCTGTTCTTAAATTGACCTTGAGTGATTAAGCCTGCAGGGTTGCTTCAAAATGACCCCTCTCATCTCCCTTAATCAGTGTTTCTGGACTGAGTTTGAACACTTTGACATGCTCATCTGAGGGCTTTTGTCTTCTCTCCTTATCAGTTACTTAGTCTCTCTAAACTTCTATTTTCTCATCTGCCAAATGAAGAGATTAACAATGCCTTATCTGATTGGGTTGTTCTGATAATTAAGTGAGAAAGTTCATGTTAAGCCCTAACACAGTGACAGGGATATAGTAAAGGCTCAACAAATGTTAGTTGTTATTTTACTAGTAGGATTTCTGTCACTGCTCTTATGCTGTTTTTTTCAAATGTATTTTGTCTGGAGCTACTAATTATCCCTAGAGTTAGTGCTCCCTCTTGGCATTAGAGGAAGAATTTTCATTTCTCCATTGGTTCATTGACCCAAATGCTCAGTGATCCCATGGGTAACTCTGGCACCTGCCTCCAGAAGGAGGCCTCTCTGTCTCTAAATATAAGCACTCTATGGGGCAGGACTAGTGACACGACGCATGCCAACATGGTCAGTTTAGTCTTCTTTCTTCTCATTCCTCATCTCTCAGAAAAAGCAACGTTTTTACTAGTAACTCTTCTCTACCACTTCCTTGATCCTTCAGCTAATACTGTGATGTAGTATGTGAGTTTAAGAGCATTGACGGTGTCACGGGGAGGGATTGACAGGAGTGTGTGTGTGTGTGTGTGTGTGTGGTTGTATTTAGAGATCTATATAAAAGACAAAGATTAGAGTTTGGAGAGAGGAAATGGATATGTGTGATAAAAGGGGTCAGTGAGACAAAGGATGTCAGCGGGACTGGGAGGATGACACTGGTTAGAGAAAGAAATGGGCATGCAGAGGTGGGTCAGGAAAAGCATTAGGAGAATGTGGGGAGAAGAAACATTTTAATAAAATGTTTGAGTGCAGTTCAAAGAGCAGACTGTACCAGGATGGGAGCTATCATTGGGGGCTATTCATGAAAATGGCTCAGGTTTTGATCATCACCTTGGTGCAACAAACAAATCCGCTAGTAAAAGGCTAACTTACCAATTCCATGGTTCAAATAGTTCCTATGTACCTACAATATGCCAGAATATGTGCTTAATATTGTGAACTCCCCAGTCTCAAGGTGGGGACTCTTGAGGGAACTTTCTCTTAGTAATCTGGATTTCAGGTGTGTCTAAATTGGAAAAATCCTCTTTGTTCTGTCTCCCATCCTGCGTTTTGTAGAACAGGTATAGCAATGGGGAGGAGAGGTTATGCTTTGAAGTTGGGATTCTCCATCATGTTTTGCCATCACATCATAAAAATATGAAAATCACACAATACACCATCATATGCTTACTCAAATTTTGACAAAAACCCCAAAATGTTTATAAGGGGGTGAAACAAGTGGGTAAGTAGAAATTTTTCTTGAGATGTTTATTTATTTAAAAAAAATGAATTGGTCAGAGTGTGTCAGTAGATTGAGGGTATCTCAGTGCCTCTGCAGTGCAGGTAAGACTGGTTTTAGATTATAAAGCCATTTTACATGCTGGCTTTGAGTGTATGTGAGCAAGAGTAAGGTTATTAGAGCTGTAAATTTGAATTAGTTTCAATTTATTAAAAGGGTAAACATTTACAAATTTTGATGCCTTATTTTTTGTTATTAGAAATTTCTTGTGATACATCTCACAATGAATCCTTCCATATACTGCGCTGCAAACAGAGTCCACTCTTATAGCCTAGTGTGGGGGGCAGGCTATTTTACCTTAGGAACATGGCTTCAGGGTGTACAGCTTGCACATTTATAGAACCTAAGGGTAGTGAAAAACATGAGACCACAAGCACATGTACAAGGACAATAGCAAAATGAAAATCATGCTGTTTAAATAAATGCCTAAATAATATAACTACACAAAAAATAACCAATTTCACTACTATATAGTAATCTAACAATTATATTTGAGGTGGATTGGAGGTACATTTTAGTATGTTGTTGTGATGTCAGGAGTCTTCCAAAATTAAAGTTGTATAAAGACATAAAGGGCCTTCCCCTAAGGAAGGAATGGGTATAAGCAAAAAATAGGGTTGGAAGTCACAGGAGGAAAAGATACGAGGAAGCAAAAGAGAAAGCAGAAAATTGAAGAAGTGTCTCCATTTCTCCTTAGCCTGGACTGAATCTTTCCCTGCCATTGCTGTCTTCACTATTGAGGTTATAAGCATTGTTAGAATTATAAGTAGACCCAGAGTTTTTTCTTTTTTGAGGACTTATATTAGGTATCTTGCATGGAGAAATAATATGTAAAAGTAAAATGAATTTGATTTCTTTCTTTAAAAAATATATCTTATTGATTTTTACGGGGAGGAAGGGAGAGGGATAGAGAGTTAGAAACACTGATGAGAGAGAAACATTGATCAGCTGCCTCCTGTACAACCCCTACTAGGTACAGAGCCTGCAACCAAGGTACAAGCCCTTGACTGGAATTGAACCCAGGACTCTTCTGTCAGCCAAAGCTCTATCCACTGAGCCAAACCAGTTAGGGCTGAATTTGATTTCTGATGAAGTTTTATTTGTATAAATTTGGGGCCTATGCTTTATTTTTTTTAAAATAAAGCTTTATTGTTCAGATTATTACAGATGTTCCTTTATTTTCCCTGCATAGCTCCCCTCCCCCTGATCCTCCCCTCACCTCATGCCTTACCCCCCCGCCACTGTCCTCATCCATAGGTAGTAAGATTTTTGTCCAGTCTCTTCCTGTACCCCTCACACCCCCTTCCCCCGAGAATTATCAGTCCACTCCCTTTCTATGCCCTTGATTCTATTATATTCACCAGTTTATTCTGTTCATCAGATTTTTTATTCACTTGATTTTTAGATTTGCTTGTTGATAGATATGTATTTGTTTTCACTTTGTTGTTCGTAATTTTTATCTTTACCTTTTTCTTCTTCCTCCTCTTCTTAAAGAATACCCTTCAGCATTTCATATAATCCTGGTTTGGTGGTGATGAACTCCTTTAGCTTTTTCTTGTCTGTGAAGCTCTTTATATGGCCTTTAATTCTAAATGATAGCTTTGCTGGGTAGAGTAATCTTGGTTGTAGGTTCTTGCTGTTCATCACTTTGAATATTTCTTGCCACTCCCTTCTGGCCTGCATAGTTTCTGTTGAGAAATCAGCTGACAGTCATATGGGTACTCCCTTGTAGGTAACCAACTGGTTTTCTCTTGCTGCTTTTAGTATTCTCTCTTTGTCTTTTGCCCTTGGCATTTTAATTAGGATGTGTCTTGGTGTGGTCCTCTTTGGATTCCTCTTGTGTGGGGTTCTGTGTGCTTCCTGAACTTGTAAGTCTATTTCTTTCACCAAGTAGGGAAAGTTTTCTGTCATTATTTCTTCTAATAGGTTTTCAATATTTTGCTCTCTCTCTTCTTTTGGCACCCCCATAATTCAGATGTTGGTATGCTTGGAGTCCCAGAGGCTCCTTACACTATCTTCATATTTTTGGATTCTTTTTTCTTTTTGTTTTTCTGGTTGGGTGTTTTTTGCTTCCTCATATTTCAAATCTTTGGTTTGATTCTTGGGGTCCTTTGCTCTACTGTTGAATTTCTGTATATTATTCTTTATTTCAGGCAGTGTTTGCTTAATTTCTGACTGGTCCTTTTCCATTTTTTGGCATTCTCATTAAGATCCTTAAAGGTCTCACTAAGTTCCTTGGAAGTTTCTAGAAGATTCTTGAGTAACCTTATAAATGTGGTTTTGAACTCTATATCCAATCATTTGCTTTTCTCCATTTCTTTCATTCATGACATGTTTCTTTGTCTCTGCATTTTGCTGCTTCCCTGTGTTGATGGAGTGGCTTTGTGTGGTAGGTGACCTATAGGGCTCAGTGGCTAAGCCTCCCCAATCACCTGAGGTGGACACTCTTGGTGCATCCCTTTGTGGGCTGGGTGCACAGTCTTGTTGTAGTTAAGCTTTGATTGCTTTTGGTACACTGGGAGGAATTGACCTCCAGGCCAATTGGCTGTGAGGCCTGCTATGTCTATAATGGAAGAACTGCTGTGCTGGAGACACCCTTATGGGGCAAGACTTGCTTTAGTGGAGCTTTGGTGCTCACTGAGTCTGACTCTTGAGTGTGTCACTTATGGGTGTGAGGAGTTGAAATCTGATATTGTCTCACACTGACCACTAGGTACACTGGCACCTGCATCTCCAAGGAGGTGCAAGTCAGCTACTGCCTGAGGCCACCCAGCGGGAGCTACAGCGAGATCTTCAGATTTCTCTTCTTTGTTTGGGGTTTGGAAGTTTTGGAGCTGTCTGACCCAATTGCAATTTGTTAGGTTAAGCTGCAAAAGGGCAGGCCATTCATATGCAAAAGCCTCTGCACACAGCTTGGGTGGGGTGGGGTCTCAGGGAATCACCAGAGTGTAGCCAACAATGATGGCTGCCAGTCAGCAGTCTCTGTGTCTCCGTATCTCCGTGTCCTGCACCCCAGCGCAGTAAACAATGATTCCTGCAAGTACTTCTACAAGAAAGCCACCCTCATTTTCCAACCTGATGCCAGACAGTCCAGCTTCTCCCCATAGGAATCTGGATTCCCAGAGTCTTGTTGAAAACTGGAGCTCAGAGCAGTCGGGAGCTTGTATCTCCTTCCCAATTGAAAAAAACAGTGCACCCAGTTGCCAGCCCAATTCGCATGTGCCAATGTACTTCTGCTTTTCCACGCCTCTGCACGTCCTACCTGGTCTCAATATGCTTTTTTCTTTCCTTCTAGTTGTAGAACTTCTATTCAGCCAGCTTTTCCGTGGTTCTGGGTGATAGTCATTTAGTCTGTTAGTTGTAGTTTTGGTGGGGTTGTGAGAGGCAGTATGTACAGGTGTATACTTTACGCCACCATCTTGGTTTTTCCTCAATAATGTCTGGGACCTATGCCTTAGAATAGAGGCAGAACAATGTAGCTCCTTGGTGCTTATGCCAGTAAAGTTTGGCCTCTCCTATAAATCAAAGATAAATTAATACTTAGAATATATTGTCTGGAAGGGTATCAAATTATTAGCCCACCTGGGACCCTTACTTGTCTGAATCTGGCCCTGTCCCTTTTCCTGTACCTACATGGAGACCCATTGCTCTCTCCCTACAGCAATCATGGTCTGAGCAAGTGCATCTGCATTGAGGAAGAAGGATAGACTCATAAATTTTGTCTCTTATTTATTTGGATGCCTTTCTCCATAGGACCCTCTGAAAACCCATATCAGTAGCTCCACCTAATGTTTATATGGTTCCTTTATACTCCTGATTCTCTCCTTATCCTCTCCATGGTCTCTTTTCTCCATGTTCCCTTCAGAATCTTAATCACTCATTCTTTCCCTAGCCCTGATAGCTAACAGATAGAGCTTCAGAAGCAGACAACTCTTACCTGAGTGGTGGGAAAAGCCAAAGCAAGAGGTCTCTAGGATTAACCCTTCATAGCAGGAGGGAATACTAAATCTTTTTGAGAGTTAAGGAACAAGTGGGCCAGAGGAATGCTATATTAATGGAGCCAGAGGGGAGTGTATTGATTTCTTATACTCAGAATAGTTTTCTTGGTGGCTCCTAAGGATAAGAAGATCTAAACACAACCTTTATGGAACTGTCTGAGCATGAGAAGTTCACAAAGAGCAGGTAATGCATATGGCTTCTCGATTTCAACCGCTGCCCACTCCTCACTGCCTTTAGATCTAGATCAGCGTGGAGAAACACATCCCTTAGAATCCTTCTGGATTTCTTCTTTGTGCTGCACTTCCATGAACAGGGAGCCACAAGTGCCAAGTTATTAGGTAAGTGTCATGTGAAATGTTCAAGGTAACAGCCAGATAAATTTAATGTGATTATGTATAATCAACTTAAAATACAGTTTGCCTAATAGGTCTTCAGGAAGGAGATATATTATTATGGACATGGGCCATTACAAAATGGCTTGTCTTAAGGAGGTATTTTAAGGTTAAAATTTTAATAAGCAGAAATGGAAGGGAAGGGAAATTCCTGTAAACACAGAGCAAGCAAAGTCTTGTAGGGAAAAGTATAGCATGGGGAAGGGGGCAAATGCTGCTTGTGTGGAAATGGCACAATGAGGTCAGAAAGGTAGGTGGGCCCAGACTTTGGGGGCAGGGTGAATAGAGGCAGGGTGAAGCATGGTTGATGCAGACTTTCTACATGTGAATGAGCACAAAGGGCCAGAGGTTATCCCTATAAGTGAGTAGTCTCTGGAAGGACTTTCTCCTGGTGAATCCCATAGTTTAGAAATCCATGCTATCTTTTGTGATCTCAGCACACACTCAGAGATGCTTTCTGTTGCTATTATATTCAGCAGACCCATCAACTTCTAAGTCATTATAGAGAGGATCCTAAAGTTCATCATGACTCACACCAACCTTACCATCTTCCACCCTGCAGTTTTTGTCCTACTTGGCATCCCTGGGCTGGAGGCGTATCACAATTGGCTGTCCATACCCCTCTGCCTCATGTATATCATGGCAGTCCTGGGGAACAGTGTCCTGATAATGGTCATCATCAAGAGCGTTAACCTTCATGAGCCCATGTACTTTTTCCTTTCCATGCTGGCCATCACAGACATCCTGCTGTCCACCACTACTGTACCCAAGGCCCTAGCCATCTTTTGGTTCCATTCCCATGACATTGCCTTTGATGCCTGTGTCACCCAAGTTTTCTTTGTCCATGTGATGTTTGTGGGGGAGTCAGCCATCCTATTAGCTATGGCCTTTGACCGCTTTGTGGCCATCTGTGCTCCTCTGCATTATTCAACAGTGCTAACATGGCCTGTTGTGGGAAGAATTGCTCTGGCCATTGTTATCCGAAGCTTCTGCATCATCTTCCCAGTGATTTTCTTGCTGAAGCGGCTGCCCTTCTGCCGGACCAATATCATCCCCCATTCCTACTGTGAACATATTGGAGTGGCCCGCTTAGCCTGTGCTGACATCACCGTTAATATCTGGTATGGCTTCTCAGTGCCCATTGTCATGGTCATCGTGGATGTAATCCTCATCACTGTGTCTTACTCACTGATCCTCCGAGCAGTGTTTCGTTTACCTTCCCAGGATGCCCGGCACAAGGCTCTCAGCACTTGTGGCTCCCATCTCTGTGTCATCCTCATGTTTTATGTTCCATCCTTCTTTACTTTATTAACCCACCGCTTTGGACATAACATTCCTCGACATGTTCATATCCTGCTGGCCAATCTTTATATAGTGGTGCCACCAATGCTCAACCCCATTGTCTATGGTGTGAAGACTAAGCAGATCCGGGAGGGTGTAGCCAACCAGTTCTTTGACATGAAGGCGTGGTGCTGTGCTTCCCCTCTGGGCTGATGGCTCCCCATAAATCCCTACTCCCAGCTTTGCCAAGGAAACTAGGTAAAACATATAGAGATTTCCTGAGAGGGATTTTCCTTCTCTTCCCCATTCTCTTCCTTCTTCTTCATCATCCTATCCTCTTCTCTTTTTCTTTTCTTTTCTGGCTCTTCCTCTTTGCCTCCCTCCCCTGTTTCTTTGTTTCTTTTATCCTCTTCTTTTCTCATATTCCTCCCCCATGACCCACAAATAACAACTAAGTGTTCATGCTTCTAATTATGAACATTTGGTATCCTCAGTAGACCAGATGTACTCCAGAATCACAGGGAGCTGAACAGCATATAAAGTAAGTTATGCACGAATGGATAAAAATAATTTTATATTTAATATCTGAAAGGGTTCCAGTTTTTATCCCCAAATGTGCATTTATTATTTGTACAGGTTCAAGTAGCTCTCCTCCCACTTTTATAATGGCAGGTGTTTTTGAAAAACAGCCATGGATGCAGGCCATTTAGCCATCTGGAAAAGTCCTGTTTTTTCTTCAAATTTCAGTTCAAGTATTGTCTTCCCTGAGAAGTGTTTCCTAATTTTTTCTAGGCAATACAAGACTCCTATCTTTGTATGTCTATTGCATCTTGTACAAATTTCCAAATATATGTAATGAATTATAATGGGTTGTTTATTTGTACCCTCACTTGACTATATAAACTCTTTGTAACCAGCATAGTGTGTGTCATTAATATTTGTACTCTTAGTACATTACAAAATACCTGGTACATAATAAATGCTTGAGAAATTAATGAAAGCATAATTACCTCCCTGAAATTAGAACATGCATCTCTATCATGCATTGAAATGATCAGCTAAATGTGTCCACAAACCTAGTGATTAGTAAACTAGGTCCTCACAAAGACAGTGTAGTATCATGGAGGAAAATACGTGCTGATCGCAGTGTTTTTTTACTCCAGGGAATAGACAAGAGCAGGAGGACACAGGGTATTTTTTATTTTCTCTTCTACTGGCTTCTGAACATCCACATTATTAGGAATCATAGCATATTGTTCATGGCCAGATTAGCAAAATTAGAGTAGGCTCTTGGAGTTCACACTCTTGACCCTCATTCTTTCATTTTTTTTTTCCAGAAAAGGTCATCTACACTCATTTCCTCCACCTCCACCTATCTTAATGAGTCTCACACCTCTTGTTTTATCTTAGAACTTTTTTGAGTTTTTTTATTTTTATTTAATTTTTATTTTTTGTTAATCCTCACTGAGGGTATTTTTCTTTTTTTCTTTTTTTTTTTCTTAATTAAATCTTTATTGTTCAGATTATTACAGGTGTTCCACTTTTTTTCCCCCCATAGCTCCCCTCCATCTGATTCCCCACCCCACCCCATGCCCTTACCCCCCGCCACTGTCTTCATCCATAGGAGTAAGATTTTTGTCCAATCTCTTCCCGCACCCCTTACACTTGCTTCCCCTGAGAATCGTCAGTCCACTCCCTTTCTATGTCCCTGATTCTATTATATTCACCAGTCCATTCTGTTCTTCAGATTTTTTATTCACTTGATTTTTAGATTCACTTGTTGGTAGGTATGTATTTGATGTCGTTTTGTTGTTCATAATTTTTATCTTTACCTTTTTCTTCTTCTTCTTCTTCTTAAAGAATACCATTCAGCATTTCATGTAATCCTGGTTTGGTGGCGATGAACTCCTTTAGCTTTTTCTTGTCTGTGAAGCTCTTTATCTGACCTTCAACTCTGAATGATAGCTTTGCTGGGTAGAGTAATCTTGGTTGTAGGTTCTTGCTGTTCATCACTTTGAATATTTCTTGCCACTCCCTTCTGGCCTGCATAGTTTCTGCCGAGAAATCAGCTGACAGTCGTATGGGTACTCCCTTGTAGGTAATTAACTGTTTTTCTCTTGCTGCTTTTAATATTCTCTCTTTGTCTTTTGCCCTTGGCATTTTAATTATGATGTGTCTTGGTGTGGTCCTCTTTGGGTTCCTCTTGTATGGGGTTCTGTGCGCTTCCTGAACTTGTAAGTCTATTTCTTTCACCAGGTAGGGAAAGTTTTCTGTCATTATTTCTTCTAATAGGTTTTCAATATTTTGCTCTCTCCCTTCTTCTGGCACCCCAAAAATTCGGATGTTGTTTCGCTTAAAGTTGTCCCAGAGGCTCCTTACATTATCTTCATATTTTTGGATTCTTTTTTCTTTTTGTTTTTCTGGTTGGATGTTTTTTGTTTCCACATATTTCAGATCTTTGGTTTGATTCTTGGGGTATGTTGATCTACAGTTGAGTTTCTGTATATTCTTTATTTCAGACAGTGTATGCTTCATTTCTGACTGATCCTTTTCCATTTTTTTGGCATTCTCATTAAGGTCCTTGAAGGTCTCACTAAGCTCCTCAGAAGTGTCATCAAGTTTCTCGGCAGTTTTTAGAAGATTCTTGAGTAACCTTATAAATGTGATTCTGAACTCTATGTCATCCAGTAGTTTGCTTTCCTCCGTTTCTTTCATTCGTGACATGTTTCTTTGTTTCTGCATTTTGGCTTCTTCCCTGTGTTGATGGAGTGGCTTTGTGTGGTAGGTGACCTATAGGGGGCAGTAGCTCAGCCTCCCCAATCACCTGATGTGGATGCTCTTGGTACACCCCTTTGTGGGCTGAGTGCGAAGTCTTGGTGTAGTTAAGCCTGAATTGCTGTTGGTACGCTGGGAGGAATTGACCTCCAGGCCAATTAGCTGTGAGCACTCCCTGTGTCTATAATGGAAGAAGTGCTGCGCTGAAGACACGCTTATGGGGCAGGACTTGTTTCAGTGGGGCTTTGGTGCTCACTGAGTCTGCCTCTTGAATGTGTCACTTATGGATGTGAGGAGTTGAAATCTGGTGTCTCACACTGACCACTAGGTACACTGGCTTCTGGATCTCCAATGGGGTGCAGGTCAGCTACTGTCTGAGGCCACTCAGCAGGAGCTACAGTGAGAGCTGCAGTTTTCTCCTGTTTGCTTGGGGTTTGGAGGTTTTGGAGCTGTCTGACCCGGGCTGCAAGTTTTCTAGGTTAAGCTGCGATAGGGCAGGCTTTCTTATGCTAATTGAGCTGCTTGGAGCTTGGGTGGGTTTGTAGGTTGTGTGGGGCGGGGTCTCAGGGCGTCACTAGGTTAGGGCGTGGCAAACAGCAATGGCTGCTAGTAAGCCCGCTCTGTGTCCCGACCGTGTCCTGGAATCCTGTGCCCCAGTGCCGTAAACAATTATTCCTGCGCGCAGCTCTGCTAGCAAGCCACTCTCACTGGCAGACAGTCCAGCTTCTCCCCGTAGGAGCTTGGGTCCCCCGCGTCTCCCCAGAGACTGGATTTCAGAGTAATCGGGGGCTTGTCTCCGTTGGGGTTGAAAAAAGCAACGCACCCAGTCGCCCGCCGCCAGCCCGGACCACGCGCCTCCGTACCTCAGCTTTTCAGCGCTTGTGCACGTCTCAATGCTCTTTTCTCTTTCCTTCTAGCTGTAGAACTTCCACTCAGCCAGCTTTCCCGTGGTTCTGGGTGATAGACGTTCTATCCTTTAGTTGCAGTTTAAATTGTTGTGGGAGGCAGCAGTTCAGGTGTTTACCTATGCCGCCATCTTGGATTCCTCCCCGAGGGTATTTTTCTATTAATTTTTAGGGAGAGTGGAAGAGAGAGGGAAAGAAAGAGAGAAACATTGATGTGAGAAAAACACATCGATTGGTTGTCTCCTGCACAAGCCCTGACCATGGCCCCAGCTGGGGAGGAGCCTACAACCAAGGTATGTGCCCTTACCGGAATTGAACCTGGGACCCTTTGATCTGCAGGCTGAGGCTCTATCCACTGAGTCAAACCGGCTAGAGCTCTTTTGACTTTCAAAAGCATAAACTCACCTGCCAACTGAATATCTCCTCCAGGATATAGAACTCATTCGAGCACTTCTTCATGTTCCTGTTCCTTTCCTTGGAAACTAGATCATGAGGATCCCATCAACTTCACCAAGCTGGAAACCCTGGGGAGTTTCTCAACTTTTTCCTTCCTGGATTGCTCATCAAGAAGTTATTGGTTGTTACTCATATTGATAATAACCAAGTAATTATCTGGATAGTATTTGGAGTGATACTGGGATTCCAGTCTTGTCCCTATTGTTTTCCATTATCTTCTTAGGCCATATCTAAAATAGGCTCTAGGGAATATGTCCTTCTTGGGGACAACACAGCTTTCTCAGTCCACTTCCTGGTGCTGACAGCTTGGGTCCCCAGAATTGTATTAGCTCTTGACTAGTCAAAGTCTTTCTTAGCTGAGTTTTTGGTTTCTTTGGCATTATATTGGTATGTTTATTAATAACCTACTAGGCTTCTCATCTATTTGGTTTTACTTATGTGCCAGTAAACACCCCTATCCCAAATCTCTTAAATATATAATCTCAAATGTTTTCTATATTTCCTTTCATTATTTTCATGTACGTCTTTCTGAACTAAATAAAGGCTAATTTGGGACTATGATGCTTTAGTGGGAAGGTACCTTTGCCCTCAGTTGCTTGATTTATTTGAGATGTTTACTGATTAGCACACCCAGAACATAATCATCATCTTAGGCAATACATAGGGATATTTATATATATATTTAAATTTTATTATGTATGTATTTTTATAGTTACACTATTACAGATGTCCCCCATTCTCCCCTCTCCACTTTAGTCCACCTTTACTGAGCCCACATGCCCCCTCCCTTGCCCTTCACCACACTATTGTCTGTGTCCATGAGTTATATATTCTTTTTAAAAATATATATATTTTATTGACTTTTTACAGAGAGGAAAGGAGAGGGACAGAAACTTAGAAATATCGATGAGAGAGAAACATTGATTCAGCTGCCTCCTGGACACCCCCCACTGGGGATGTGCCCGCAACCAAGGCACAAGCCCTTGACCGGAATCGAACCCGGGACCCCTCAGTCTGCCGGCTGAGCTCTATCCACTGAGCCAAACCGGATAGGGTGAGCTATATATTCTTTGGCTAATCTCTTCACCTTCTCCCATTCAGTCCTCACTCCCCCTACCCACTCTGAGGTCTACCAGACTGCTTCATGCATCCATGCCTCTGGTTCTACCTTGTTTGTCAGTTTATTTTGTTCATTATATTTCACATATAAGTGAAATCATATGGTATTTGTCTTTCTCTGACTGTCTTATTTTGCTTAGCATAATAATCTTCAAATCCATCCACCCTGTTGCAAAGGGTAAGAGCTTCTTTTTTTTTTTACAGACACATAGTATTCCACTGTGTAAATATACTACATATTTTGTATCCACTCATCTGCTGATGAGCATTTGGACTAACCTTCCCTGGGCCCATCCTATGTCACTTCTGTCTCTCATCCAACTACCTTTAGGGCAGGTTGTTGTCTCACTCCAGCAGGAAAGACATTGGAGGCTTGTCTTAGTCACTTCTTACAACACTCCTATTCAAACTGAGTCCCAAGAGGCAGCCCCATCAGATGGACAGCTCTGCCAGATTGAAACATTGGTGAAGGTGTGTTCTCCCCTCTGTCTAAGCTTGGTTTCCTTCCCACTCACTCTAGAAAGTACAGTCAGTTCTGTTATAACACGACATGAGTTCTTATAAGTCACTGTGCTATGCAACACCCACACGAAAAACCTCAGGATTTATGGAAAAATGGAGTTAGGGGAATAGCATTCAACAACTTTGTCAGTGACACTTAAAAAAGATAGAAAACTAGTATAAACAGTAGTGGAGTTTTGCAATATTAAATGATTAAGAAAAACACAAATACTACAATGCACATAACACTTTACTTTGAAGAAGATATGCAGTTTGCTGTGGAAACACAGAGGGGTTGCAGCTAGTCAGTTATTGTGAAGTGGTAGAAGGGGCTTTATCTGAAATTATTAAGTTGTGAAGTGAAGGAAGGTGGCCGATTAGTAATTGGAGCATGTGTGTGTTTGTGTATTCCTATGCAGCTTGTTTTGAGCTTGATGCAGTTTTCTGCATTCTACTGGACAAAAGGGCACAAAGGCAAATGTGAAATTCAGCTGTGCTCAAATTGTTTCATAATATATCATTGATGTTAGAACATATTTGTTTGTTCAAATAAAGTAATATAACAGAACTATCTACTTTTTTCATATGTCAACAGTCTTCCTCTTTCTGGTATCATGCACCTCAATATATATAGATTCTAAGACTGCTAACTTCAGAAACTACCTGTATTCCACATACTTCTGCTTTGGTCTTGCCATGGCACTTCCAAATTTCACTCCTTTATCCTCAGGCTCTGCCTTTCACAGACCCATCCTCTTGTAAGAGTTATTTTTTCAATATTACCTTTCCTTCCTCACCTTTTAAATCTATGTCCATCTAGGATCTGTCCTATTAGGGTGTTGAAACTGCTCCTGCTAATGACTTCCACACTGCCTAGTTGAATGAGCATTGTAGTGGCTAGAGTACAAATAGAGAACAGATGGCCCATTCAAATTAGAATAGTTAAAAAATTATTTTTATTGAGGTATAGTTGACATGTAATGTTATATTAGTTTCAGGTTTAAAACATGATTGAATATTTGTACATATTGCAAAATGATCTCCACAACTAAGTCTAGTTAACATCCATCACCACACATAGTTTTAAACATTTTTTTTCTTGTGCTGACAACTATTAAGAGTTACCCTCTCTCAGCAACTTTCAAATATGCAATGCAATACAGTTGACCCTTGAACAACATGGGGGTTAAGGGTGCCAACCCCAGTGAAGTTGAAAATCTGTGTATAACTTTTCATTCCCTCAAAACTTAACATTTGTTCTTCAATATCCATGTGGATTGGTTCTAGAACTCCCCACAGCCCCATACCCAAAACTCTGACTGCTCAAGTGCCTTATATAACATGGAATAAAACAATGTATACAGTCAACCCCTTGCAATCACAGATTCCCAACCGTGGATCGAAAACACTGTTTGTGATCCACATTGGTTAAATCTGTGGATGGCAAACCGCAGAATACAGATTGCATACTGTATATATATTGAAAAAAATCCACGCGTAAGTGGACCCGCACAGTTCTAGTACTGTTTTGTTCAAGGATCAACTGTATTATTATAGTTACTGTACTGTATAGTACGTGCCATGACTTATTTATTTTATAACTGAAAATTTGTACCTTTTGACTCCCTTCCACCCCTGTCCCTGCCTTTGGCAACCACCAATCCATTCTTGGTATCCATAAACATGTTTTTTTAAAAAAATTCTACGTATAAGTGAGATCATATGGTATTTGTCTTTCTCTGTCTGATTTATTTCACTTAGCACAATGCTTTCAAGGTCCATCCATATTGTCACAAATGGCAAGATTTCATTGTTTTTTTTTATGGTTGAATAGTAATATATACATATGTATATATATATATATATAATATTTATAATCTCACATTTTCTTTATTCATTCACCTATCGATGGATACTTAGTTTGTTTTCTTGTCCACTGTAAATAATACTACAGTGAACATGAGGGTGCATATATCTTTTCAAATTAGTGTTTTGTTTTCTTTGGATAAATACCCAGAAGTGGAATCACTGGGTCATATGGTAGTTCTATTTTTAATTTTTTGAGGAACCTTCATACTGTTTTTTATAGTGGCTGCACCAACTTATATTTCCACAACAGTGCACAAGAGATCCCTTTCTCTACAACCTTGTCAACACTGGTTATTTCTCAAATTACAATACTTTGAGAAGGGATTACTTACAAAGAGCCTGTTTATAAGGATGTGATTAGTAAGAACTCCAAAGTGATAGTACAGTTACCTAGGGTTAATAATAGCGATTGTCACCACCTCTAGACCTGAAAGGATGAGTGACCCTGAAATCCTGAAGTAGAGAGTTGGCATAGAGAGGGTTACTTCCAGCAGAGCTTTTTGAATTTATTCTATCTCTTTGGGTGTGAGTTGGGTTTATCAACTTCAATGCCACTCCTTGTGTTGGTTTTGCTTAAATAGATGGTTGTATCTGGTGTTAAAGAAAAATTGCACTAAACAGGATGAGCAAACGGAAGTTGATTTTATACTGATACTATTGCCAGCAATGGGGAAGAGAACACAGACAATTCTGAATACCCAGTTTTGTTAAAACAAAAGTCCAGATTGGGCTGAGGTAAGGTGTCAGATACAATGGGTTTAAGCCCTGGGTGAACTAGTGGAAAAATACTGAAGGACTTTAGTAAGAGGTTGATCAATGAGATGTGTCAAGCACATTCAGTTATTCCTGAGATTGCACATCTTTCTGTCTGTGATGAGGCCATCTGTGTTTGCTAATTGGCGCCCAAGGAAGTCAGGCTCCTACTCTCCACAGAGACTGAGAGATGGGGTATCTCCTTCAATGTTTACATTTCAGGAGATAGTTTCCAGGTCCCTGAGAAAGATATTTCCTGGGTTGTATAACTGGCAAGAAGATAGGAGGTGATTTATATACACTACAAAGGGGCAGTGAATGAATTTACAATTACATGTTTTCTGAAGCAAATGCTATAAGAAAAGAGAGGCCAGGGGTCTATAGTCAGGAAGAAACTTGTCTTATATCAAGCCATCTTGGTCATTGGTTAGTTGATTTCCTTTTTAGTAGGCAATCTCTGGATGCTGTTGTATTTATTTGATGTAATCTGTTGAAGGGGAGGTAAGAGGTGTGCTAATAGCTTGATTTATGGTTGAAGCTCATGGGGCATGGTTGTTTATAGCCATGTTGATCACTGCCCTGTTTTCTGACCCAATCTCCAATATTCTGGGAACACCCACCACTGTTGCTTGACATTTAGCCCACTTCTTGGTCCAAGAATGCATGAGCAGGAGGATAGACATGCCTGACTACTCCTGCTGTCTTACCCATTAATCACCAGGTTGGTTTTTTCATAGCCCTCTGCTACTCTTAGTATCAGACATTTCTTATCTGAATATACATTATTTTTGTATTAGTTGTTTCTCCTATACTTTTGGCTTCTATTCTTTCATAATTCCATCACAGTTACCTTTCATTTTTGGAGTTTCCCTAATTTTTTTTGATCAATATGTGAAACACATTTTTTTTTGCCACACCAAATATACCTAGTGTTTCAGCAATTTTGTTAAATAGAATAGTAAGTTGGTTAGATTTTGTAATATGACGCAAAGTGAGATGCAGCTTTCTAAAATTAAGATATATTGAGTCATAAATTATTGTCAAGTTACAGCTAAATAAAATCATAGATTTGTCAGAACATTTGGGAAATTTGCTTCTTGACTGTAAAAGAACATGGTCAGGAAAACAAGCAGCTCAGGCTGAACAGTAATTATTTGCATTCTTATGTTTGGTAACAATAAATTTATATATTGATAAAATGTGAAATCTTAATCAAGAAGGTTTTGGAAATAATAATGTGTTGTTCAGGCCACTAAAAAGTCTATGGAGAGAATAGCATAGATTTCCAAAGGAAGAACACTGGCAAGCATTTCTCAGATGGGCTTATTCTTTACATCTGACATCACAAGGAAACTCATAAAATCTATAAATACCTAAAATTACCTTCTCTAACAGAATGTCAGTTTGCTCTGGGAAAGACTGTTCTCTGTGATAGTTTTCAACAATCAATTTACCCAAAGGAAGGGTGAATCTGCTCAATGGGTTTCTTCATGGTATTAGAGAAATGTAATGATGATATGACAGTATAATAGGGTGGAGTTTTATCGATTTTTTAACTACAGACAATAAATTGCGGATGTTATAAAAAATGGATCTCAGATGATCCTATCTAATAAAAGAGTAATATGCAAACTAACCATCATTCTGCCACACCACAAGCCACGCCCACCAGCCAATCAGGAACAAGTATGCAAATTAACCCAACCAAGATGGCTGCGCCCATGGAGAGAGCAGGAGGGAGGCTTGGGTTTCCCTGGCGATGGAGGAAGCCAAGCTTTCCACACACTCTGGCCAGCCCAGGCCTCCACTTAAGGCTACAAAGTTTCAATTATAGAGAATAAATTAATCCCAACAAAAATGGCAGCAGCCATGGAGCTGGAGAGAGCAGGAGGCTAGGGTTGCCCCTGGCAATGGAGGAAGCCAAGTTTCCACAGCCCTGGCCTGCTTTGGCCTCTGCTTAAGGCTACAAAGTTTCAATTATAGAAGACAAATAAATCCCAACAGAAATGGCTGTGGCCACGGAGCAAGCAGGAGACTTGGCTCCACTCAAGGCTACAAAGTTTCAATTGTGGAAGATAAATAAATCCCAGATCCCAGGGCCTCTGCTTGGGTTGCCAGAGGGCATGGCTGGCCTGCAAACCACCACAGGCCCCTCGCCCAGGCCACTCCATGCCCCAAAGGAACCCCCACCCTGATCTGGGACACCCTTCAGGGCAAACCAGCTGGCCCCCACTCATGGACCAGGACTCTATCCTATCTAATAATCTAATAAAAGAGTAATATGCAGATTCACCATCACTCCAACACACAAGATGGCTGCCCCTATGTGGTCAAAGACCCTGCCCCCATGTGGACACAAGATGACCACCACAAGATGGCCAGCAGGGGATGGCATTTGGGCGGGACCAGGCCTGCAAGGGAGGGCAGTTGGGGGTGATCAAGCCTGCAGGGGAGGGCAGTTAGGGGTGACCAGGCTGGCAGAGGAGGGGAGTTGGGGGCAAACAGGCTGGCAGGGGAGCAGTTAGACATCAATCAGGCTGGCAGGGGAGTGGTTAGGGGGTGATCAGGCTGGCAGGCAGAGCGGTTAGGGGTAATCAGGAAGGCAGACAGGTGAGGAGTTGGGAGCCAGCAGTCCTGGATTGTGAGAGGGATGTCCGACTGCCCAGTGGGATCAGGCCTAAACGGGCAGTCGGACATCCCTTGAGGAGTCCAAGATTGGAGCGGGTGCAGGCTGGGCTGAGGGACACCCTCCACCCCCCATGCACAAATTTCATGCACTGGGCCTCTAGTTAAATAATAAAAGGAGTCTTAGTATCGTGTGCAAAATAATGTGGAATATTATGAACTTGGAAAAGGATAATTTAAAGAGGAGCATATTTATGCTCATCCAAAAAACCCTACAAGTGGATGCTCTAATCCACCTTCTGGGGGAGTATTCCTAGGTATGTAAGATGAGAGGTTATGAGGTTATTCTAATGCTGTTATAATGGGAAATAAATAAATAAATAGGTAAGTGTTCAGTTGAATTCACTGACTTCCTCTGAAGCTCAAAATATTTATTTGTCAACAGGGCTAACCAGAGACGTAAGACCACTATGGAACACTATCCAGACTGACATGAAACTCACAGTGGGTTGCATGGCCCAGGAGGGTACTGAAATGTCTTGAAAAAATGGGATAGGCACATATTCTAGATTTGGATTTGCATTTTTGGTAATGGAAATAAATACTTCAAATATCATCAGAGGATTAGAACAAAAATATTTTAATGGGATCTCTGTTTATGTATCCTCATATCAAGGGATGCATTTTACTGCCTTACACGATGAATCCTAAAAGAAAAGATTAATATATTACCTGGAGTGATGAATTCTAATTAGAATTAATTAGGTTGCATATATAGAGTAGAAGCAAGTAGACTGTGTTGGAAAATGCAGGGTATTCTCTGAGGTATACCAATGAAAAAAGGTGCTAGATCCACAGCAGGATACTAGATCTTTAGCAGGATGAATGAGAATTCAGATCCTTTAGGAATAAAGGTTTTGGTTACTCTACAAAGTTTTGACAGAGTTGGAAGATATATGGCAAATATCAATTATGAACTAGAAACAATTATAGGCATTAAAACTAGTAGCTTTGAATATTTTCTATTTGCTTCTTATATGCAAGATTTTATTCCTATATACTAACCATTTTCTTTTCTCTCATTTCCATTTTTTATTTTATATATACATTATTAGAAATTAACGTTATAATGTAGTCTTTAGGTGACAGATTTATTCAATGGGACTATGACTGAATTTGAGGACTAGGTAATATATCCAGCAATGCATATAATGACTGTTGGAACAGTACATCTTGTTACTGTTGGGAAAAATTGAAAATTTCTTCCTTTGTATGAAGAATAGCTTTATCATTTAAAATGAGGTGTTGAGTTGTTTTATTGTTGTATGAGAATTCAAAATGTACATAAAAGGGTGTATATGGAAGTTGAGTAGTCAAAGGTGTGAGTCTTGCTGGTAATCAGCTTATTGTGACTCAGTTACCAACTCATGCTTTTTGGCTTGCTCTGTGAAAGTGGATCTTGGCCCCTTAAGTAACTTTGTCAGTTGGAATGATGCTCATTGATTTTGTTAGCAGAAAAAGAATGGAGTAACATTGCAAGAAGTAAGTTGCATGTTTTTTTAAAGTGATGTGAAATTCACATAACATAACATTCAGCATTGTAACTATTTTAAAGTGGCTTCCAGTACATTCACAATTGTGCAGCTCTCACTTCTAATTACAGAATTTTTCAACACCCTCAAATGGAAGCCTGTACCCTTTAAACAGTTGTTCCCCATTCTTCCTTCACCCCTAGCAGTTACTTATCTTCTTTCTGTCCTTATGAATTTGCCTATTTTGGACATTTTATACAAATGGAATAATAAAAGGTCCCTTTTGCTGTCTGTCTTCTTTCAGTTAGCATAATTACTTCTTTATTTTTCTACTATTATTCCACTGTATGGATATATCATATTTTATTTATCCATTCATCAGGTAATGCACTTTTGTGTTGTTTTCATTTCTTGGTCTTATGATGTTGCTTCTAATTTTGGGAGAAAGGTTTTGTGAGGACATGTTTTCAATTCCTATGGGTATGCACCTAAGCATGGAATAGCTGGGTTCCATGGTAACTCTTGTTCAGTCATTGGAGAAGCTGCCAGGGTCTTTTCTACAAGAGCTGCCCCAGCTGACATTCCTGCCATCTGTTGCTGCTTCAGCCCTGGAAGTGATTCTAAGAGGTTGTTCTCCAAGGTGAAATCATATACAAACCTCCTGAGGTCATTCTTCAGACCATGGTCCAGGACATTTTCTGTGCTATATAGGATTCAGCAGACCTTTGCTTCCTGATTCATTGTATATTGAATAAAGTATTTATTAAGCCGATATTATGTACAAAGGTGTGTACTAGGATCAGAGAAGGCACAACATGAATATGGTTGAGGATCCTTGTACTCAAAAATGTGCATTTTTATGAGATGTGCAAATGGTAAAATTAATTTATATTTAATTAATTGGCTATTTGGAACTACTTTTCTAGAGCATTTTCTCGGGCCATTTTTCCCCCACTTCCTAGGAAGAACACTTTATTACACAAGTAAATGAAATTTTCCATCTATCTATTACATCTCAAGGTATGGTAGCTGTGTATAAGTGTGTCGATCTCTAGGTGCTACAGTGGTCAGAAATACTTTTTTTTACTCTTTTTATCTAGTAATAGACACTAGAATTATACTTTTCAAATGCCTATTTCAATAAGTGAGGCTGATAGTTTTCATGACGTTATTGTATTTTTTTTTGCATTTTTTACAATCCAACTCTATTTAGAGCAACAACCTCTGTCTTATTAACATCTGTATGGCCTTATAAACCTGAGGTTACTTCTGAAGTGAGTGGACAATACTTCACCCACCCAAGCAGCCTCTGGAAACCCAGTCTGAGCTCTCCCATCCTGAGAGCATAGACCATGGGGTTGAGAGCAGGGGGAATAATATTGTGCAGCACATTAAGGAGTACAGGGATAAGGGGAATCTTTTCTCCTACAAGGTGTGTGACAGATACCACAATGATAATTGTGTAGAAGAAGGAGATGAGGATAAGGTGGGAGCTGCAGGTGCTCAGAGCCTTGGACATTGCTTCTGCTGAGTTTAGTCTCAGCACAGTGCGAAGGATTAGAGCATAGGAAGAAAAAACCAGAGCCATATCGCTGCCAACTATGATCCATGCTAAGAACAGTTGGTAAAATTTGTTCACAGTGATGTCATCACAAGCTAGACTGATGACCCCCAAGTTAGAGCACAGGCAGTGGTCAATTTCATTCTTGGAGCAGTAGAGTCTTTGGGCCGCTAGGACAGGCACTGGGATGGTCAACAAGCTATTTCTGAGCACCATGAATCCTGTGACTTTGACCATAAAAGCGTCAGTGACTATGGAGGGGTATCGAAGAGGGTGACAGATGGCTATGTACCTGTCCACTGCCATGCAGAGGAAGATACCGGACTCCATACCAAAGCAACAGTGGATGACATACATCTGAGCAAAACATTCAGGGAGGCTGATGGCCTTGGCATCAAACCAGAAGATAGCCATAATTTTGGGCATAATGGTGGTGGCCATGCCAATGTCAACGAGTGCCAATATGCCCAGGAAATGGTACATGGGCTCATGTAGTGTGGGCTCATGTTGGATGGTGATGAAGATGAGGAGATTGGCAGCAAGAGCTAATAGGTAGAGCAGAGCCAGGGGCAGGGAGAGCCAGTGCTGCCACTCGTGAATGCCTGGGAGCCCCATCAAGATGAACTGGGAGATGAGGAGGCTGGAATTGTTGGTAACACTGGTGGAGGTGTCCATGGCACAGGTGCCCTGTTCTCAGTGTCTGTCCATAAAACCTAAATAGGAAGGAGGTTGTATTAGACAGTTCAACTGAGGGCCTTAATTAGAGACTCCTACCAATGACTTATTTCTCATTTTTTAAACTGTATTTTTTCTCATCACTGTTTATTCCCTCTGTGTCCTCTAATACCTCCTCTGATCCCCACACTATTGTCCATGAATGACTCAGTTTCTTTAATTGTGAAAGAGTGTCAACTTTTTTTTTTTTTTTTTTTGGCTCTTGGAAATATTCTACAGAGGAGAAATAAAAAAAAAAAAATTCAAGATCAATCTAAACAGAAAGGTTGGAATAGCAGTTTGTCATCACCACTTGAATGCATAATAAGCATGTCCAAATCCATCAACAATAATCTTACCACCAACAGATAACAAATATTCGTTTTTGGTTTACTCACTTCCATTTTTCTGATTTAGGTTTCAGCAGTTTACATCATTTAGAGATAATTTTGTATATTGCCTTTGTCTTTAGCAAAATGTTCTGAGACCTAAAAATGGAGCTCAGTAAAAATTTACTACATGAATAAATAAATGAACCATGACTTTCCAGTATCATTAAAAGCAACCTGGAGTCTTAATTTTAATGGGCACTTTTATTCTTATATTGGACTGTTTCACAAATGACTAACCAATATTTTACTTTTCAGATTATTTCCTTTGAGTAGAATTTCAAAAATGATACAAAAGTGATACATATAAAGAACCTCACCATCTTCATTTTTACAGTATTTTGATATTATTCTAAATGTCACCCATGCCCATAATAAAAAGAAACATAATCTTATATAATAAAAGGCTAATATGCATATAAACTGAATGGCAGAACATCCAGCACAAGCGAACAACTGGTCGCTATGATGTGCACTGCCCACCAGAGGGTGTGCGTGGAATATGGCGGGCGTCAGGTGCAGCAGGATGGTGGAGCAGGTGAGCGAGGGCACCAGACCAAGGTGGGGCTCCGGTCACTGTCATTGGGGCGAGCCTCTGGTGGTTACTGAACATTTTTTGCTCCCGCACACCGCAGTCTTGCCTGCCACTCACACCCACAGCCAGCGCTGGAACTGCCACTCGCACCCACTGCTGGCACCTGGTGCTGGTCCTGATCTTTGGATACTATCAGCGGTGTGAGTGGTGGCTGCCATCCTGATAGACTCTGAGGACTTGTCCACCTCTCCCTGCTCCTGAGGGGCAATTGGGGCAGCAGCCACAGCTTGCACTGATGGATGGCGTGGGTCCCACTTGCACACACTGCTGGTGCTGGCCCCAATTGCTTTGTGCCATCAGTAGGTGTGAGTGGGGCTGGAATTGTTGGGCATGGGAGCATTGGCAGCAGGAGGGGCTGCCGGCAGAGAGGGGACCAGGAGCCGTGGCAGGAGGGGCTGGGCAGGGGCATGGAGGGTGGGCCAAGACCCACCCCTGTGCCCACCCCAGCCTCGTGGCCCACGGTTCCTTTCAAGGTGCACGAATTCGTGCACTGGGCCCCTAGTAAAAAATAAAAACCCATGCTTTGGATCCCCAAGTTCCTTTCTTTTCACCAAAGGCAAACAGTAATTATTTCTTGGGAATTATCCCAGAGATAGTATTTGCATAGATATGAATATATTTTCCCATAAGAGACAAAAACAAATGTTAGCATACCAACCATACCGTTCTCATACTTTGTTTTCTTGACTTTCCTTTTTTAGCGTAGTTATCTTAGAGGCTGTTCCATATTGCCATATAGATATACCTCCTTGTTGTTAAGTTGCATGATTTTCTACCACATGGATGTCTGATATTTTTATGAGGACTTTGGATGAACATGGTATTTCCAGTATTTTCCACTGTAAAAAATGATTCAAAAATGTATTTGTTCACTTATCTTTAAGCATATGTGAAAGTTTATCTACAGAAAATTGCCAAGAAGTGAATTACTGGGCAAAATGGAAAAAAAGGTTTTGATTGATATTGCCAAATAGTCTTTCCAAGAGGTTTTTCTGGTCCTGTATGACAGTAGGGCATTTTTAATGCTCTTGATACACACTTCATAGATTCATTGTAGTATTTTACACACCCAGAATTTGTTCATGATGTGTCTATTTCATCACATCCACACCATAATTGGAAACTTGAATTTAAAAACCTTTATTAATAGAATAAATAAAGATTGAAATTTCAATTTTGATTCACCTTTCTCTGCTTTAGTCAGTGAACTTTGACATTTTCAAAGATCCCCCCCCCCCATTTTTATACTTAGTCAATCTTCTGCTTTTGCTTTATGTTCACCTCATCTTGTAGATTTAAATGAAATAATGTTCTTCAAGGGATTACCATGGAATGTGGCAGCACATGCTATTAATATGTATGAGTTTCATTATATCTTGAAATTATTACCTCCATATGTTGAATTTCCTGGAAGTATTTCCTCCTATTCATTTTCCCTTGAAAATCTATCCTTTAAAAAATTACAGTTGTGCATACCCTAAAACTTTATATATTCATAACAAGTGCATTTCTAGAATTAATGATTTATTGATTTTAAGTTTTAAATAATGTAAAATGCAGCATTTACTTGCATTTTTTTTACAAACATTTTTTTAAAATTAATTTTGTAACCAATTTGAGACTTGACATGGAGTGAGAAAGTCCCTAAATCAATTTCACCCACAAATGGCTAAACCATTGTTCCAGCACCATTTAGTAAAGAAGCCTTCCCCTTGCATTAAGTTACACGTGCTTTACTGTCAAATATTCAATCCAAACACATATTAAAGAGTATTGTCGGACTGGACAGTCTTTTGTGTTTCCAGTTTCGGTAGCAATTGGATGAGTGTATTGATGGTAGGGAATAGCCTTACTAATGATTTAAAATAATTTTTTTAAATAAAAAAAGACTGGTTATGATATTTTTGAGTATACATTTTGTTAAAAATAAATTAATTTTGGAAAAACTAATTTTTATCCCATTGTATCTTTCAATTAAAAATCTGTGTTGCTTTTCGGTCATACTTTTTTTTTTTAATTGGTTCCATTTTTATTAGTTTTTTTGTCTCATTATATTTCCTAGTTGGTTATTATTATTTTAAAAAACCTTCTGATGATTATTATTTTTTGAAAACATTTAAAAAAAAATAGCTATTTGACACTACTGCCTCCCAAACCAAATTGCTTTTTGGTAAATTATCTGAAAAAAATTTATTTTTTGTAGAAAATTGTATTACCTATTATTAGAACAACATGAGTGTTGTAAACTTTGATTTTTATTTCTCAACTTATTCAAATGTTTATAATTTTCTAAGCAACATAAAGAAGCATAGATATATAGATATAGAGAACTATGCCAGAGGGGATTTTTTAAAACTTTTTATTGATTCTTTTGAGAGAAAGGGAGAGGGAGAGAGAAATAGCAACATGGACTAGAGAGAACCATTATAGATCATCTGCCTCCTGTGTGCCCCTCCTGGGGATCCAGCTGCAACTCAGGCATGTGCCTTGACCAGGAATTAAATTGGCGACTTTCTTGTGTATGGGTCATCGCTCAACCACTAAGCCACACCAGCTGGGGGCAATGTGGTTTTGAAACAGAGAACAGACTGATGTTTGCCAGAGGGGGTATGAAAGTATGGAGAAGTACATATTTACAAAATAGTCATGGGGATAAAAAGTACAGCCTAGGCAAAGAGTCAATAATATTGTAATAATTACGTATGGTACCAATTGGGTACTGAAAATATCAGGGGAACACTTTGTAAAGTATATGATTATCTAACCACTGTAGTGTACAACTGAAACTAATAGAAAACAATGTTGAATGTAAACTGTAATTGAAAATGTTAAAATTTTTTTTTTAAAAGAAGCAGCACTGTCAACATCCTTGCCAGACTGGGTAGAATGCCTCTGGAACTGTCTCCAGTGGGGTGCTGGATAATGTTTTTGGATAAGTGGTCTTTATTTGTTTTGGTGATTGATATCTAGTTTTAGTGACTGGATAATGACATGAAGGAAATGGCTAAAGAACATATATACATACCCCATGGACATGGACAATGATTTGGTAAAGGCCAAGGAAGTGGGTGGCGGGGGAGGGTGCAGCAGGTGGAAAAAGAATGGAGGAAGGGGGATCCTGCAATAATGTCAACATAAAAATTGTTTTTTAATAAAAAGTTCTGATTTTATTTTTGAATCAGAAATGAGTGACTTCAATCACTATCTTTTCTCAGGGTCTTAGATCAATAATTTGAATGGAAGGCTATATGCTTCTATCATTTTGTCAGCCAATGTGCCTCCCCTGCCTCAGGCTCTATGATGGTTGCTTTTTTCCCTGGTATAACTTTGTATTCCTTGTTATTTAACTTTATTTTTATTGTTGACATCATTACAGATGTCCCCATTTCCCCCAGCTTTACCCACCTCCACCTAACATGGCCAGAGAGATGTCTCATTTTTCTACTTGTTCTCCAGACCTCAGGCTTTAGTCTCCATACAGGTGAACATCTTGAGGGAAATGAGAACCAGTGTTGAAAGAATTAAACTAAGGAAGTCAACTGAGAAAGCCCAGGCTAGAGGAGAGATCCAGATCCGAGAGGCAGGAATACAGAGCAAGGAAACTGCCTCCTCCACTCACCTGGCACCTAGTGACTCCCTGCTAAAAGGTCCCGGAGAATTTTCTGCAAATGGATCTGCCTCTGCAGCTGCAACTACTCCCTTGGCTGCACCTCTCTTTTATACCATTGCTGCTGACAGTACTCTTCTCCTGTCCCCTGGGGCCTGGGCTCTTGCACAGTTGGGAGCCCTGAGTTGCCCCAGGTCTTCCCTGCCACTTTCCAGAGCCTACAGGAGGCTCCCTCTAATCCTTTTTCCCAGGTGCATCCAGGCTCGGTGTTTTTCCATCACAGCTTCAAAAGTCCCCAGTGATCTCAGAGCTGCATCCAGCTCAGTTCAGGGGACAGAAGTACTCAGTCCCCAGTCCCATGGGAACTTGTATGAGATGGTTATCTCTATCTGGATGGTTTAGGAAGAGGTATCCCTCCTCTTGTGTGAATCCCTGAACTCCTTCCCTCCCCCAACACATGCACCTTTCTTTAGCCTCTTCAGGGACCATTTTCCAGCAAGTGTGTTTTCTGCTGTATCTTTACCCACTTTCTTATTAAGGACTTATCTCTCACTTATCCTATATAATAAAGAGGTAATATGCAAATTGACTTGGCCTGCAGGGGAGGGCAGTTAGGGGCGACCAGGCCTGTAGGGGAGGGAAGTTGGGGCTACCAGGCTGTCAGGGAAGGGAAGTTGGGGGGGACCAGGCCTGCAGGGGAGGGTAGTTGGGGGTGAGTGGGCTGGAGGGAAGCAGTTAGGCATGGGATCAAGGCTAAACCAGCAGTTGGACAACCCCCAAGGGGTTCCAGATTGGAGACAGTGCAGGCTGGGCCAAGGCACACCCTCACCCCCACAGTGCACGAATTTCATTCACTGGCCTTCTAGTCTATAATAATAAAAGCATAATATGCTAATTAGACCAGATGTCCTTCTGGGACATAGCAGGGGCTGCAGCCCATGTATGATGGCAGCTGTTGAGCTGTGTGAGAGGGATCCAGGCAGCCACGGCTGCGAAGGTCTACTCTTGCACAAATTTTGTGCATGGGGCCTCTAGTATAAACATAAAAATGTAGATACCTCTTCTGTTGGAAACCTCCTATTTGTTGCTTCAGATCAACTTTGCACCCTGCTCTGTACCCACAGAGGTTAAAATCTATGGTTGGATTTGGCTAATAAGAGTAAGCTAGTGGGAGTTCAGAGGGCAGCAAGAAAGAAAAGTTGAGATATTTATTTCTTTGAATCTTTTTCTCTCAGTCCCAGTGTTGGGAAGTGTTTGTGTTTTCCTCCTGAAGACTTCCTGTCTCCATCAGGTATTTCCCTCATGGCTGTGGTCAGTCCTGGTCAATACTGGTAGCTGTTTCTTCCCCATTACTCCTCAGATCTGTGGGATGGGAATGGCTTTTGAGGTTGCCAGCTCATATGTATTTCACCTTTCCTGTTTTTATTACTATTAATCTCTTCCCATATCTTTGGAATTTGACTTCATTATACCCTGCCCTTTTTCTCCTTTTGCATGTGCCCTCTGTTTCCCTTGGGACTTTGAGCTGCCTCTTTATTTCAACTGTCTCTCTCTCTCTGGACCCTCCTCCTGAACCTGCTCTTACTCTTTCCATTCTTTTACAAACTTTCTGAAACATTTCTTTATATATACAGCTCCCCATTCTTTACCTATTATAAATGTATTTGAGACTCATATTCTCTTACTAAACCAAAATGTTCCCCCACCTACTACTTTCTTAAAGTTTATGTTTAGTAATTTCAGTGTTATTCTTGGTCCTTTAATACTTAGTTCTTTTCATTCTTACTTTCTTGATTTTGTTCTCTCTTGAATGTTGTAGAACTTTTTTCAGATATTTGTATCCAAAAGTATATTTGGGCATTTTAGTTTTGGAATTCTTCAATATCTGAGAATATTTTGGTTACCTCTGTTTGTGAATAATACCTTACTCTGTCATATATTTAGGAATCAGTAGAATGTTTCATCTTGTGCTTTTTCTAACATAGTGCAATTCATTGGGAAACTCTTTTATAAACATTTTAAGTGTTATAAACTTTCTTTTCCATGGCCATTAAATGTTATCATACGGTTGTATAACATTCTCCCCTATTTTTGAATGATTTTAGATGCTGCATGTATATAATTTTGGATATATGTATGTTTTACTTTAAAAATAATACATTATTTTCCTTTGATGTGATTTCTGTGTCTTACAAGCTTAAATTGAACTCTAAGTGTAACCTGGCATTCAATGAGTCCATGTTGCCTGTCACTACTTGAGCCAATTAAAAAACAGGGTTGAATCATATATGAGAGTTTATTCCAATACTGCTGGCTGTGTGGGAGAGCAGCAGGTCATCCACAAAAAATTAGTTCTACCAACTGCTTATATAGGGTAGGACAAAGATCACATGGGGAAATAGCCAAAGGGTATGTAAAATGGGCTCTTTACAGATATGCAAAAGAGCTGGGGTCTTCAAAGGGCTGGTGATATGCAAGGCCTGGGGTCTTCAAAGGGCTAGTAATTTTGGTTTCTGCAACAAAGTTTCAGGGCAGCTGCCAGCCAGGTTAGAATGTGCCTTCTTTCTTCAGAACAAAACCATCATGGTTAACAGAGCATGACTCATATTTCTTACAATTCAAGCTGGTTCCCCAACATTCTATTTCTGCCCCTATCATAACCAAGAATTTTCCAAGATGGTGTCTGTGGGAGTCTGTAATCTTTTTAAATTGATGTGGAAACATATTGTCTATATTTGACTTATTTTTTGGGAAGAGAATCTGTTTAGCTACCATCAAATTCTCAAAAACATTTCATTATCCAAACAAGAGATGATAACTGCAACTCATTCCTTACTCAAAATTTTGATCAAAATTCACTTCTGTGTGACTTTAAATTTTCAATGGCTGTCTTTGGTTTTGTTACACAATTTATTTACATGGAATTGCTTTTCCTGTTAAGAAGAGGTATGTAGACGAGGGGATCAGTAGATGAGTGGATAAAAAAGCTGTGGTACATTTACACCATGGAATACTATACAGCAGTAAAAAAGAAGAATCTCTTACCCTTTGAGACAGCAAGGAGGGCCCTGGAGAGTATTATATTAAAGTGAAACAAGCCACTCAAGGAAAGACAAGTATCACATAATTTCACTCATAGGTGGAATCCAATAAACAAAATAAACTGCTAAACAAAATAGATCGGAGACATAGAAGCATGGAACAGACTGACAATCTCAGAGGGAAGTTGTGGGTTGGGCCTGAGAATAACCAAAGAATTTATATGCATATATGCATAACCCATGGACTCAGACAATATTAATAGTGTGGTGAATGCCTGAGGGTTGTGAGGCAGTGTGGAGGGGATCAATGGCGAATGAAAAAAGAGGACATCTGTAATACTTTCAACAATAAAGATACATTCAAAAAATTCAAAAGAAGAAAAAAATTTTGACTGTGTGGTGATAAATATTAACTGAATTTATGGCGGTAGTCATCTTGCCATATATACATATGTTGTATGCCTAAAAATATTTTATTTTAAAAAACTAAACAGTGGCTTCTATATCTGTCACTAATTGATTATTATGCCACCCTTATGGCACATTAAATGTATATCTATACTAATAAAAGGGTAATATGCAATTTGGTCAGGACACCCTCACAGTAACGACTGAACAGCAGGCTATGTGGGGCAACCAGGCTGACAGAGGGGTTAGTGAGGGACAACTAAATGACTGAACAGCAGGCTTGTGGGGTGACCAGGCCAGCAGAGGGGGGCAGTTAGGGGCGATCAGGCCAGCAGGCAGAGGGGGTTAGGGTGATCATGCTGGAAGGGGGACAGTTAGGGTTGATCAGGTAGGCAGGCAGGTGAGCAGTTAGGAGCTAGCAATCCTGGATTGGAAGAGGATTGGGCGTAAACTGGCAGTTGGACATCCCCTGAGGGCTCCCGGATTGGAGAGAGTGCAGGCTGGGCAGAGGGGAACCCCCCTCCCCATGCACGAATTTTGTGCACTGGGCCTCTAATCTATATATATATTCTATTTCTAGGCAATCTACTGTTTCAATTTTCTTCTGATTAATTTTGTACCAATATAAAACTGAATTAAAAGTTTTAGTTTTATAAGGAATTTAATACACAACAGGACTATATTCCTCTTAGTACTTATTCTCTTGAATTTTAAAGCCCCTTTTATGTGTTTATTGTATAGATGAACCTTAGAATTTCTATATTGAGTTTTAAAATAATATTTTGATTGGGATTGTGTTAAACTTGTGAATTAATTTTGAAAAATTATTGACATCTTTATAATATAAATCTCCTCTTTCATAAATGTGAATCTTCTATTCCTGTGTTTCAACGAACTTTCATTAAAATTTGGTACCGCCCTGGCTGAGATAGGTCAGTGGTTAGAGCATTGGCCTGTACACTGGAGGGTCTTGGGTTTGATTCCAGATCAAGGGCCCATCGTACCTGGGTTGTAGGTTCAATCCTCTCCCCTGGCCGGGTGCATGCAGGAGGCAACCAATCGATGTATCTCTCACATTGATGTCTCTCTTCTCTCTCTTTCACTATCTCTAATAATCAATGGAGAAAAAAATGTTTTCACTCCTTGGGTGAGGATTAAAATAAAATGTTACCTTTGCTCTGTTTTTATTATAATTGCTAATATTTTGGGATGTTTTAAGTACATATAATTTTTTTTGCACTATGTACTTCAATGCGTACTTATGAGTGGAAATCCATGGATATTCCCTTTCTCAGTGTTATTATATTGGTTTTATTTCCTTGTCCATTTATCCACTTTGCTAAACTTGTGCCACTTTTAAATGTTTTGGGAGTGTTTTCTTTATCAAACCAACCAAATAAATATTTTGTATTTACTTTATATATGCAATTGTGTTTGTTTTGCTATTTTGTTTTGTGTATTATTTATTTTGCTAATCTATTGTCAATACTTAATATTTTTTGATCAGTACTTTTATTTTGATTTTCTAAGTATACCCAAAAGTTGTTGCTTGCATACATAATATTTCTTCTCTTTACAAGAATTAATATATCTTTGTTTTTGTTTCATCTCAATGAAAATGCATAGAAATTCATGACCAATGTAAAATAATTATGATGGCAAACATTTCAATTTTTGGGGTTGAATTTAATGGGACTTCAGCTACAATTTACATGAAATACAATGTCTTTTTCTGTCTTGTCTATTTTTTTTTGCACCAAATGTAAAAAAGCAGTCTTTTGTTTGCAGTTGCTCTTTGTTCTGAGACTATTGGAGATAGAATTTATTATTCTTGATCCCTTGGCTTATCATTTATTCACTCACAACCTTAAAACTTAGCCTCACCTTTCCTGTTTCCTAATCACAGACTTAGTCTTTAAAAAAGTGAAGAGCCCTGGAGAAGGGAAGCACTAAAGGTCAACAAAGAAAGCCAACCATTGAAGCTAAAGATAAGGCAATTAGTCACGTTTATTTTGTATGCAAGTTATTAGAAATTTACAGTTTTTTGTTTTTGATTTTTGTTTTACAATTTAGTCTTTATGTGACAAAATATTGTGCTGTGGAACTGTGACTGGATTTGAGGAATAGGTAATAGATCCAGCAATGCATACAGTGACTCATACAATGACTGTTGGGATGTGCATTTGTTACTTTGGGAAAAAGGTGAGAATTACTTCCTTGGTATTAAGAATTGCTGCATTTTTTAAAATAAGGTTTTGTGAGGACATGTTTTCAATTCCTATGGGTATGCACCTAAGCATGGAATAGCTGGGTTCCATGGTAACTCTTGTTCAGTCATTGGAGAAGCTGCCAGGCTCTTTTCTACAAGAGCTGCCCCAGCTGACATTCCTGCCATCTGTTGCTGCTTCAGCCCTGGAAGTGATTCTAAGAGGTTGTTCTCCAAGGTGAAATCATATACAAACCTCCTAAGGTCATTCTTCAGACCATGGTCCAGGACATTTTCTGTGCTATATAGGATTCAGCAGACCTATGCCTCCTGACTCACTGTATCATGAATGAAGTATTTATTAGACATCTACTATGCGCAGTGTTGTGTATTAGGTTCAGAGAAGGTACAACATGAACATGGTTGAGAGGCCTTGTACTCAAAAGTGTGCATTTTTGGTAGATGTGAAAATGGTAAAATTCAATTTATATTTAATTAATTGGTTATTTGGAAGTACTTTTTAGGGCCTTTTCTAGGACTATTTTCTTCTTTTCCTAGGAAGAAAACTTTACCACCAATTTGATGAATTTTTCTGTGTGTATATCATATCTAAAAGCATCAGAGCTGTGTTCAAGTGTGTTCATCTCTGAGCTGCAACAATGGTCACAGATGATTATATTGTATTCTCACTTATTACTAGTTATAGAAAATTTCATTATCATTTTCATCATATTTTGATGAGTGAGGCTACATTTTAGTGATGCTATAGGCCATTTCCCCATTTTTTATAATCCAGGTCTATAACCTGTTTTCTTCCTAACACCTATATTGACTTTTAAAGCTGAGGTTACTTCTGAAGTGGATGGACAATTCTTCACCCACCCAAGCAGCCTCCGGAAACCCAGTCTGAGTTCATGCATCCTGAGAGCATAGACCATGGGGTTGAGAGCAGGAGGGATGATATTGTGCAGCACATTAAGGAGTATAGGGATAAGGGGAATCTTTTCTTCTACAAGGTGTGTGATGGACAGCACAATGATACCTGTGTAGAAGAAGAGGATGAGGATGAGGTGGGAGCTGCAGGTGCTCAGAGCCTTGGACATTGCTTCTGCTGAGTTTAGTCTCAGCACAGTGCGGAGGATTAGAGCATAGGAAGAAAAAACCAGAGCCATATCGCTGCCAACTATGATCCATGCTAAGAACAGTTGGTAAAATTTGTTCACAGTGATGTCATCACAAGCTAGACTGATGACCCCCAAGTTAGAGCACAGGCAGTGGTCAATTTCATTCTTGGAGCAGTAGAGTCTTTGGGCCGCTAGGACAGGCACTGGGATGGTCAACAAGCCATTTCTGAGCACCATGAATCCTGTGACTTTGACCATAAAAGCGTCAGTGACTATGGAGGGGTATCGAAGAGGGTGACAGATGGCTATGTACCTGTCCACTGCCATGCAGAGGAAGATACCGGACTCCATACCAAAGAAACAGTGGATGACATACATCTGAGCAAAACATTCAGGGAGGCTGATGGCCTTGGCATCAAACCAGAAGATAGCCATAATTTTGGGCATAATGGTGGTGGCCAAGCCAATGTCGACGAGTGCCAATATGCCCAGGAAATGGTACATGGGCTCATGTAGTGTGGGCTCAAGTTGGATGGTGATGAAGATGAGGAGATTGGCAGCAAGAGCTAATAGGTAGAGCAGAGCCAGGGGCAGGGAGAGCCAGTGCTGCCACTTGTGAATGCCTGGGAGCCCCATCAAGATGAACTGGGAGATGAGGAGGCTGGAACTGTTGGTAACACTGGTGGAGGTGTCCATGGCACAGGTGCCCTGTTCTCAGTGTCTGTCCATAAAACCTAAATAGGAAGGAGGTTGCATTTGAAAATTCAGCTGAAGTTCTTAATTACTAGTAGAGACTCTCACCAAGAACTCAGGTTCTTTAATCCTGAGTGCACTTCAAGTTTTTATGTATTTGTTTTTGCTCTGGGTAGTATTTTACAGAGGACAATAAAGAAGGCCAAAATTAGAAAGGTTGGAATAGCTATTTGTCATCATCATTTGTATGCCTAATAAGCCTGTCCAAATACATCAACAATAATATCTCCAACTGATACCAAATACTAATATTTGGTTTACTCCCATTTTTCTGTTTCATGTTTAAGCTGTGTACATCTATAATATGGAGATAATATTATGTGTGTCCTCTGTCTTTAAGCAATGTGTACTAAGACATAAAATAGGTGGTCAGTAAAAAATTACTGCATGAATAATAAAATGAACCATGACTTTTCAGTATCACTAAAAGCAATGTGGAATCCTAATTTTAATGACTGCTTTCTATTCCTATATTTGGCTGTTTTTAAATTAATAATCAATATGTTTCTTTTTTGTGTGGAATTTCAAAAATTATACAAAAATGATACATACAAAAGTCATAGCGATCTTAAAATTTTCTTTTTAGCAGTATTTTGGTATTATTTTAATGTCACACATGCACATGTGAAAAAATAAAACATAATTAAAATATAAATCCATGTTTTGGATTCCCAAATTCCTTTTTTTTCACCAAAGGCAATCAGTAATAATTTTTTGGGAATCTTTCCAGAGATAGTTTTTGCATGGACAACAATATATGTACTATTTCTCCATAAAAGACAAAAACAAATGTTAGTATACCAATCATACCTTTTCAATCTTTTGTTTCCTTGTCTGTTCTTTTTTAGCTTAGTTCACTTGGATACTGTTCCATATTGCCATATAAATATACTTTATTGTTATTAAGTTGCATGATTTTCTCCCACATGGATGTCCGATATATATTTGAGAACTTTTGATGAACATTGGTATTTCCAGTAACTTTACACTGTAAAAACCATTCAAAATTGTACTTGGTCACATATGTTTAAGCATATGTGTAAGTTTATCTACAGGAAAATTGCCAGGAAGTGAATTACTGGTTGAAATGGAATAAATGATTTTGATTGGTATTGCCAAATTGTCTTTTTAAGAGGTTTTTCTGGTCCTGTATGATAGTAGGGCATTTTTAATGCTCTTACATACACTAAAATGTTGCTTCATAAGTACATTATAGTACTTTATGCACCCAGAACGTGTTCATGACCTATTTATCACATCCATGCAATGATTGAATAATCTAATTAAAAAATTTTGTTAATAGAATAAGTAAAAATTGAAATTTCAGATTTGGTTCACCTTTCCCTTTATTATTAATAAACTTTGACATTTTCAAAGCACGCCCCCTGCCCCCACACTTATGTACATAATCAATCCTCACTTTTTGCTTTATGTTCAACTCATCATGTAGGATCAAATGAAATAATGTTTTTCAAGGGCTTAGCATGGAGTCTGGCAGCACATATTATTAATTTGTATGAGATTCATTATACCTTAAAAATATTGCCTCTACCTGTTGAATTTTCTGTAAATAGCTTCTCCTATTCATTTTCATTACAAATCTATCCTTTCAAAAAATCACATGTGCATACACAAACTTTTATGTATTCATAAAAAGTGCACTTTTAAAATTAATTCTTTCATGATATTTAAGCTTTAAATAATGTAAATCTTGGCACTTAAATAAGTGTTTTCTTTACAAACATTTATTTTAAAATTAATTTTGTAACCAATTTGAGATTTGACATAGAGTGAGAAAGTCCCAAAATTAATTTCACTCATAAAAGCTAAACCATTGTCCCAGCACTATTTAGTTAAGAAGACTTCCCTCTGCATTAATTTACAATGTGCTCTTTTTGTCAAATATTCAATCCAAACACATATTTAAGTATTATTGTCAGAAAGGACAGTCTAGTCTGTTTTTATTTCCAGAAGCAATTGAATTAGTGTATTTACCAATGGTAGGAAAGAGTCTTACTAATAATTTCAAATAATTTTTAAAATGAAAAAGGATTGGTTGTCATATTTTTGAGTATAAAAGTAAAACATAAATTAATTTTGGAAGAACTCATTTTTATTCTACCAAATCTTTCTATTTATAAAGTTGTTCAGCCTTTCTGTCACAGATATTTTGGGAATTTTCCCATTACTAGTACTTTTTTTTTTATTATATTTCCTAATTGGATATTATTACTTAAAAACACCTTCTGATGATTACTGTTTTTAAAAACATTTCACAAAATATAGCTATTTTAAAGTACCATGTCCCAAAGCAAATAGTAAATAGCTTTTTAGTAAATTTTCAGAATATTTTTGTTAGAAGAATATGTTATATATTTTTAGGACTTTAAGTAGTGTATGCTCTGATTTTTGTTATTTATTTTAAAAGGTAATTTATTTTTTTAATCACCATTTAAGCCCTCCATGCCCTCCTCAACCACCACTCACCCCCTCCACCCTCACAATCACCTCATTGTTGTTCATGTGCATGAGTTTTCTTTTTCTTTGTTTTCTGTGCACAATTCTTCCACTCCACCATCCTCCACTTACCAGAGCTATTTGTGTGCTTGCTCTCTATGAATATGCATAACAAGTGCACTTTTAAAATTAAGCTCTGATTTTTATTTTCATCTTATTAAAGTGTTTATAGTTTTCTAAACAACATAAGGAAGTATACACAGATAGACTCATAGATAAAGAGAACAGAATGATGTTTGCCAGAGGGGACAGAGTTTTGGGGGATGAGTGAAAAATGTGAAGGGATTGAGAACCACAGATTGATAATTATAAAATAGTCAGGGTTGTAATGGATAGCACAGGAAATCCTATATAATAAAGAGCTAGTATGCAAATAGTCATCGCACCCTCGCACTGCGGCTGGGGGACCTGAGGTTGGGGCCTGGGGACCTGAGGCTGCGCCCCCTGCCAGGTGGGGCTTGACAGGGGTGTGGCCAGTTGGGTCTGGGTCTTGTGCAATTTTGAGGTGCACACGGGTTGGCAGGGACTTGACTCTGGGTCCCGCAGAGCGCCCCAGACTCTGACAGGAGGGAGATTTTCATATACATTTTACTAATTTTCTTTCATCTCTGACACTTCTATTATAGAGAAAGGGAAAATAACAATATTAAAATATTTCTTCTAATTAATTCCCTTTTAATGTGCATGAATTTCATGCACCAGGCCACTAGTATAGTTAATAATATTCTAATACCTATGTATGGTACCAGTTTGATATTGAAAATATCAGGGGTAACACTGTAAAATATATGATTGTATAACCACTATGCTGTACACATGAAACTAATATAAAAACTTATATTGAATGTAAATGGTAATTTAAAATGTTAAAAAATTTTAAAAAAGAAGCATTGTTTGTCAACATCCTTGTCTGGTCTAGACTTTAAGCAAAATGCCTCTTGAGCTCTCTCCAGTCGGGTACTGGATAAAGGTTTTCAGATAGTCTGTATTAATTTTGGTCTAGTTTTAGTTCTTGATTTTATTTTTGAATCAGAAATGAGTAACTTCAATTGCTGTCTCTTATGGTCTTGGATCTATAATTTAAATGGGAGGCTATCCTGCTTTTTTTCTCTGGTAGAGCTTTCTAATTCTTTCTAACATGACCAGAGGAGAGCTTCTTCATCTTTTTCTACTTTTTCTCCAGACCTCAGGCCTTAATCTCCATACAGGTGAAGATCTTGAGGGAAATGAGTGCCAGTGTTGAAAGGATTAAACTAAGGAAGTCAACTGAGAAAGCCCAGGCTAGAGGGGAGAACCAGAACCAAGAGCCAGGAACACAGAGCAAGGAAATTGCCTCCTCCACTCACCTGGCCCCTGGTGACTCCCTGCTAAAAGGTCCCGGAGAATCTTCTGCAAATGGAACTACCTCTGCAGCTACGACTACTCCCTTGGCTGCACCTCTCTTTTATACCATTGCTTTTGAGAGTACATCTTCTCTCCACTGGGGTTGGGCTGTTACACAGTTTGGAGCTCAGAGTTGCCCCAGGTCTTCTCTGCCACTTTCCAGGACCTCCAGGAGGCTCCCTCTAATCTTTTTCCCCATGTGCATCAAGGTTTGATGTTTTCTCATTGCAGCCCTAAAAGGCCCCCAGTGATCTCAGAGGTGTATCCAGCTCAGCTCAGGGAACAGAAGTACCCAGAACCCAGTCCCATGGGAACCACTATTAGATTGTCATCTCTGTCTTAATGAAGGTTTAGGAAGAGGTGTCCCTTCTCTTGTGTGAATCCCTGAACTCTTGCCCCTCCCTTGAATACATACACCTTCCCTTAGCCTCTTCAGGGACCATTTTCCATAGGTGTGTCCTCTGGGCTGTATCTTTTACCACTTTCTTATTCATGAATTATCTCTCTCATATATAAACATAAAAATGCAGATGCATCTTTTGTTGGAAACCTCCTATTTGTTGCTTTAGATTAACTTTGCACCTTGCTCTGTATCCATAGAGGTTAAAGTCTATAGCCTGTAGTTTATGGTTGGATTTGGCTAACGGGAGTAAGCTGGTGGGAGTTCAAAGGGCAGCAAGAAACACAAGTTGAAATATTATTTCTCTGAATCTTTCCCTCTCAGTCCCAGTGTTGAGCAGTGTCTGTCTTTCCCTCCTGAAGATCTCCTGTCTCCATCAGGTGGTTCTTCCATGGCTCTGGTCAGTACTGGTCAATACTAGTAGCTGTTTCTTCCCCATTGCTCCTCAGATCTGTGGGATGGCAATAGCTTTTGAGGTTGCCAGCCCATGTGTATTTCACCTTCCTTGTTTTTATTTCTATTAATTTATTCCCATATCTTTGGAATATTCTCTTCATTATTCCCTCTTCTATGTCCCCTTTTGCATGTGCCATCTATTTCCTGTGGAACTTTGACCAAGATGCCTCCTCATCTCAACTGTCTCTCTCTCTGGACCCTACTCCTAAATCTGCTCCTTCTCTTTCCATCTTTACAAACTTCCTGAACCATTTCTGTGTATATACAGGCCCCATTTCTTTACCTCTTCTAAACCTATATGAGACTCATATTCTCTTAGTAAATAAAAAATTTCACTCACCAGCTACTTTATTTATTTATTTATTTATTTATTTTTAAATAAATCTTTATTGTTCAGATTATTACAGGTGTTCCTCTTTTTTTCCTCCATAGCTCCCCTCCACCTGATTCCCCACCCCACCCCATGCCCTTACCCCCCGCCACTGTCTTCATCCATAGGTGTAAGATTTTTGTCCAATCTCTTCCCACACCCCTCATACCCCCTTCCCCCTGAGAATCGTCAGTCCACTCCCTTTCTATGTCCCTGATTCTATTATATTCACCAGTCCATTCTGTTCTTCAGATTTTTTATTCACTTGATTTTTAGATTCACTTGTTGGTAGGTATGTATTTGATGTCATTTTGTTGTTCATAATTTTTATCTTTACCTTTTTCTTCTTCTTCCTCTTCTTAAAGAATAGCCTTCAGCAATTCATATAATCCTGGTTTGGTGGTGATGAACTCCTTTAGCTTTTTCTTGTCTGTGAAGCTCTTTATCTGACCTTCAACTCTGAATGATAGCTTTGCTGGGTAGAGTAATCTTGGTTGTAGGTTCTTGCTGTTCATCACTTTGAATATTTCTTGCCATTCCCTTCTGGCCTGCAAAGTTTCTGTTGAGAAATCAGCTGACAGTCGTATGGGTACTCCCTTGTAGGTAACTAACCGTTTTTCTCTTGCTGCTTTCAAGATACTCTCTTTGTCTTTTGCCCTTGGCATTTTAATTATGATGTGTCTTGGTGTGGTCCTCTTTGGATTCCTCTTGTGTGGGGTTCTGTACGCTTCCTGAACTTGTAAGTCTATTTCTTTCACAGGTAAGGAAAGTTTTTTGTCATTATTTCTTCTAATAGGTTTTCAATATTTTGCTCTCTCTCTTCTTCTGGTACCCCAATAATTCGGATGTTAGTACGCTTAAAGTTGTCCCAGAGGCTCCTTACACTATCTTCATATTTTTGGATTCTTTTTTCTTTTTGTTTTTCTGGTTGGGAGTTTTTTGTTTCCTCATATTTCAGATCTTTGGTTTGATTCTTGGGGTACATTGATGTACAGTTGAGTTTCTGTATATTCTTTATTTTAGACGGTGTATGCTTAATTTCTGACTGGTCCTTTTCCATTTTTTTTTTGGCATTCTCATTAAGATCCTTAAAGGTCTCACTAAGTTCCTCAGAGGTTTTTAGAAGATTCTTGAGTAACCTTATAAATGTGGTTCTGAACTCTATGTCATCCAGTAGTTTGCTTTTCTCCATTTCTTTCATTCGTGACATGTTTCTTTGTTTCCGCATTTTGGCTGCTTCCCTGTGTTGATGGAGTGTCTTTGTGTGGTAGGTGACCTACAGGGGGCAGTAGCTTAGCTTCCCCAATCACCTGAGGTGGATGCTCTTGGTACACCCCTTTGTGGGATGAGTGCAAAGTCTTGGTGTAGTTAAGCCTTGATTGCTATTGGTACACTGGGAGGAATTGACTTCCAGGCCAATTAGCTGTGAGCACTCGCTGTGTCTATAATGGAAGAACTGCTGCACTGAAGACACGCTTATGGGGCAGGACTTGTTTCAGTGGGGCTTTGGTGCTCACTGAGTTTGCCTCTTGAATGTGTCACTTATGGATGTGAGGAATTGAAATCGGGTGTCTCACACTGACCACTATGTACACTGGCTTCTGGATCTCCAATGGGGTGCCGGTCAGCTACTGTCTGAGGCCACCCAGCAGGAGCTACACGTGAGAGCTACAGTTTTCTCCTCTTTGCTTGGGGTTTGGATGTTTTGGAGCTGTCTGACCCGGGCTGCAAGTTTGCTAGGTTAAGCTGCGATAGGGCAGGCCTTTCTTATGCTAATGCCACTGCTTGGAGCTTGGGTGGGTTTGTAGGCTGTGCGGGGCGGGGTCTAAGGGTGTCACTAGGCTAGGGCGTGGCAAACAGCGATGGCTGCCAGTTAGCTGGCTCTGTGTCTCCAACCATGTCCCTGTGTCCTGTGCCCTAGCGCAGTAAACAATTATTCCTGCGCGCAGCTCTGCAAGCAAGCCACCCTCACTTTCTGACCCGATGGCAGACAGTCCTGCTTCTCCCCATAGGAGTTTGGGTCCTTCACGTCTCCTCAGAAACTGGAGTTCGGAGTAATCGGGAGCTTGTCTCCCTTCGGGTTGAAAAAAGCAACACCTGCTGCCAGCCCAGATCGCACGCCTCCGTACCTCAGCTTTTCAGCGCTTGTGCATGTCTTTTTTCTCTTTCCTCCTAGTTGTAGAACTTCCACTCAGCCAGCTTTCCCGTGGTTCTGGGTGATAGACGTTTTGTCTTTTAGTTGTAGTTTTGAAATTGTTGTGCGAGGCAGCAGTTTAGGTGTTTACCTATGCCGCCATCTTGGATTCTCACCAGCTACTTTATGAAACTTTACATTTCATGGCTTATTCTTAGTTCTTTAATACTTGGTTCTTCTCATTCTTAATTTCCTGATTTTGTTCATTCTTGAATGTTGTAGTACATTTTCAGGTATATTTATCAAAAAGTGTATATGGGCTTGTACTTTAGGAGTCCAACAATGTCTGATAATTTTTTAGTTACCTGTAATTGTGCATAATACCTTACTATGTCAAATATTTAGGAATCAGTAGAATGTTTCATTTTGTGCTTTTTCTTTTTTTTAAATTTATTGATTTCAGAGAGGAAGGGAGAGGGAGAGAGAGATAGAAACACCAATGATGAATGTGAATCATTGATCAGCTGCCTCTTGCATGCCCCCTACTGGGGATTGAGCCTGCCACCTGGGCATGTGCCCTTGACTGGAATCGAACTCGGGACCCTTCAGTCTGCAGGCTGATGCTCTATCCACTGAGCAAAACCAACTAGGGCATCTTTTGCTTTTTCTAACAGTGTAATTCATTGGGAAACTCTTTCATAAACATTTTGTTTTATAACCTTTATTTTCCATGGCCAGTATATGTTATCATATGATTTTATAAAATTCCCCCCTACTTTTGTATGGTTTTAAATGCTGCTTGTATATAATTTTGGATATATGTATGGTTTACTTTTAAAAATTATACTTAAATTATCTTCATTTTATGTGACTTCTGTGTGTTATAAGCTTAAGTTGAACTCAAACCAAGAATTTATAGATGATTTCTGTGGGAGTCTGTAAAATTGATATGGATAAATGTTGTTTATATTTGCATTATTTTGGGGAGAGGATCTGTTTAGCCATCATCAAGTTCTCAAAAATGTTTCATTATCCAAACAAGAGATGACAACTAAAACTCATTCTTTACTCAAAATTTTGATCAAAATTCACTTCTGTATGACTTTAAATTTTCAATGGTTGTCTTGGGTTTTGTTACACAATTTATTTACATGGAATTACACATTTGCTTTTAAGGAGAGGCATGTAGATGAGGCAATCAGTGGATGAGTGGATAAAAAAGCTGTGGTACATTTACAGCATGGAACACTATGCAGCAGTAAGAAAGAAGGATCTCTTACCCTTTGAGATAGCATGAAGTGTCCTGGATAGTATTATGTTAAGTGAAATAAGCCACTCAAGGAAAGACAAGTATCACATAATCTCTCTCATATGTGGAACCTAATGAACAAAATAAACTGCTGAACAAAATAGATCCAGAAGCATGGAAGCATGGTATAGACTGAGAATCTCAGAGGGAAGGTGGGGGTTTGGAGCTGAAGGTGGGGAAGAAATGGGAGCTGTATATACAGACAGTCCTCGGGCTACGTCGGATTCGACATATGTCATTTTGTGGTTTTGTCACCATCTCCCATTTATTTATAAAAAAAAAAGTTTCATCATTTCTACATATGTACATATGTGCTTTATGTTTTTTATTATTTATTTACCACAAGGTCAGGAATTTTTATCTTTCTTTTAAAATTTTTTTACTGTTTCACTTCATTACTGCTGTGTATGTGCCCCATGTGAGTGATGTAGGTGCTTATATAGGTGGGTTCTGACTTACGGTGAAAATTGCGTTACATCATGCCATAGGAACGGATCTCCGATGTACCCCAAGGAAGGACACACACAATAGTGTGGTGAAGACCTGAAGGGTTGTGGGGATCAATGGGGAAAAAGAGGAACATCTATAATATTTTCAACAATAAAGATAAATTAAAATATTAAAAAAGAAGAAACAAATTGTGACTATGTGTGGTGATAAATATTAACAACTTATTGTGGTAGTCAGCTATATATCTATAATAATAAAAGCATAATATGCTAATTAGACCGGACAGCTGTACGACCTTCTGGATGTCATTCTGGACGTCCTTCTGGATGAAGCTGCAGTGGCGGAGCCAAGGCAGAAGCAGTTAGGGGCGATAAGGCAAGCAGGCGAGCAGTTAGGGGCATTAGGCAGGCAGGTGAGTGATTAGGAGTGATGAGGCAAGCAGGCAGAGTGATAAGGGGTGATGAGGCAGGCTGGCAGAATAGTTAGGGGCGATCAGGCAGGCAGGCAGGCAAGTGGTTAGGAGCCAGTAGTTCTGGATTGCAAGAGGGATGTCTGACAGTTGGTTTAGGATCAGGCCTAAACCAGCAGTTGGACATCCTCCGAGGAGTCCTGGATTGCGAGAGGGTGCAGGCCAGGCTGAGGGGACCTCCCCACCCCCGCCATGCACGAATTTCATGTACTGGATCTCTAGTATACATATATTACTCTGTATACCTACAAAATAAAATTTTTTTTAGAGTTAAAACAATTTATTTATTTATGTATTTATTTATTTAATTTAATAAATCTTTATTCAGATTATTACAATTGTTTCTCCTTTTTCCCCCCATAGCTCCCCTCCACCCGTTTCCCACCCCACCCTCTGCCCTTACCTCCCCCGCACTGTCCTCATCCATAGGTGTACGATTTTTGTCCAGTCTCTTCCTGCACCCCCCATACCCCTTTCCCCCTGAGAATTATCAGTCCGCTCCCTTTCTATGCCCCTGATTCTATTATATTCACCAGTTTATTCTGTTCCTCAGGTTTTTAATTCACTTGATTTTTAGGTTCACTTTTTGATAGATATGCATTTGTTGTTCATAATTTTTATCTTTACTTTTTTCTTCTTCCTCTTCTTAAAGAATACCTTGAAGCATTTCATATAATACTGGTTTGGTGGTGATGAACTCCTTTAGCTTTTTCTTATCTGTGAAGCTCTTTATCTGCCCTTCAATTCTGAATGATAGTTTTGCTTGGTAGAGTAATCTTGGTTGTAGGTTCTTGCTATTCATCAAACCAATAAGAAATTTAATGAATAGAATAAACTGGTGAATAAAATAGAATCAGAGGCATGGAAATGGAACAGACTGACGATTCTCAGAGGGAAGGGGAGTGGGGAGGGTGGGAAGAGATTAAACAAAGATCTTATATGCATATATGTATTACCTATGGACACAGACAATAGGGTGGTGAAGACCTGGAGTGGGTCAGGAACCTGATGAAGGGGGGAAATGAGGTAGAAAAAAGAGGGACATCTGTAATACTCTCAGCTTTTTAAAAAATGTTAAAAAATGCTAAAAAAGAAGAAAAAAGTTTTTGTTTTATAAGCAATTTAATACACAACAGGAGTATATTCCTCTTATTATTTATTCTCTTTAATTTTAAAGCCCCTGTTATGTGTTTATTTTATAGATCAACCTTAGCATTTCTATGTTGAGTTTTAAAATAACATTTTGATTGGGATTGTGTTAAACTTGTAGATTAATTTTGAAAAAATAGTTGACATCGTTATACTATTAAGTCTCTTCATTCATAAACTAGAGGCCTGTTGCACGAAGAGATTCGTGCAATAGGTCTTCCTTCCCTTGGCTTCCAGCACCAGTTTTCCTCTGGCACCCGGGACCCAGGCCTTCTTCATCTTCACTACAGACTCTGGGCGGTTCGTCTTCTCTGCTTTGCTGCAGACTCACTAGAGTCTGCAGCCTTGTCTTTGCTGCAGACTACTGTCTTCGTCTTTGCTGCAGACTCTGGCTGGAGTCTGCCATCTTTGTCTTTGCTTCAGACTCCGGAGTCTGCAGTCTTTTCTTTGCTACGGCACTCCAATCCTGTAGATCCCTTTACACCCCTCTGCCCCCCACCCACTCTCCCTCTCATAGCAGGTGTCCTGGCCAGCCTGGCCACTCCGCGCCTGGAGCATCTGGGTGCCACCATCTTTGGCCTTCTAATTTGCATACTCACTCTGATTGGCTGTGGGCATAGTGGAGGTATGGTCAATTTACATGTTTGTCTGTTATTAGGTAAGATGGGGATCCTCTCTTCCTGTGTTTTTAATTTCATTTAAATTTGAAATGCCCTGGCTATCATTGCTAAGTGGTTAGAGCATTGGCCTGCACATTGGAGGGTCTTGGGTTTGATTTCAGATCAAAGGCATGTACCTGGGTTGCAGGTTCAATCCCTGTCCCTGGCAGCATGCAGGAGGCAACCAATCTATGTGTCTCTCTCACATTGATGTCTCTCTCTCTCTCTCTTTCTCCTTACTCCCTTCCACTCTCTCTAATAATCAATGGAGAAAAAAAATGTTCTCACTCGTTGGATGAGGATTAAAAAATTGTACTTTTGCTCTGCTCTTATTATAACTGCTAATATTTTCTGATGTTTTAAGTAAATATGATTTTTTTGCATTATATATTCCAATGTGTACTTATGACATGGAAATCCATTGATATTGCCTTAGTGTTATCATATTGGCTTTATTTCCTTTTCCATTTATCTACTTTGCTAAACTTGTGCCACTTTTAAATGTTTTGTGAGTTTTTTCTTTATCACATCAACCAAATAAGTAATTTGTATTTATTTTACATATGCAACTAGAGGCCTGGTGCATGAAATTCGTGCACAGGGAGGGGGAGATGTCCCTCAGCCCAGCCTGCACCCTCTCCAATCTGAGACCCCTCAAGGGATGTCCGACTGCTCACCGGGATTGGGCCTAAAGGGGCAGTCGGACATCCCTCTCACAATCCAGGACTGCTGGCTCCCAACTGCTCACCTGCCTGCCTTCCTGATTTTCCCTTAACCGCTTCTGCCTGCCAGCCTGATCACCCCCTAACCACTCCCCTGCCATCCTGATTGATGCCTAACTGCTCCCCTGCCAGCCTGTTTCCCCCTAACTGCCCTCCCCTGCAGGACTGGTCACCCCTAACTGCCCTCTCCTGTAGGCCTGGTACCCCCCAACTGCTCTCTCTTGCAGGCATGGGTCCCCCCCAACTGCCCTTCCCTGCAGGCCTGGTCGCCCCAAATTCCCTCCTCTGCTGGCCGGGTCACTCCTAACTGCCCTCCCCTGCAGGCTTGATCGCCCCCAACTGCCCTCCCTTGCAGGCCTGGTCCCTCCCAACTGCTCTCCCCTGTTGGCCTGATAGCCCACAACTGCCCTCCCCTGCTGGCCATCTTGTGGTGGCCATCTTGTGTCCACATGGGGGCAGGATCTTTGACCACATGGGGGCAGCCATCTTGTGTGTTGGAGTGATGGTCAATCTGCATATTACTCTTTTATTAGATAGGATAGAGGTCTGGTGCACAGGTGGGGGCCAGCTGGTTTGCCCTGAAGGGTGTCCTGGATCAGGGTGGGAGTTCCCTTGGGGCATGGGGCGGCCTGGGTGAGGGGCCTGTGGTGGTTTGCAGGCTGGCCATGCCCTCCGGCAACCCAAGCAGAGGCCCTGGGATCTGGGATTTATTTATCTTCTACAATTGAAACTTTGTAGCCTGGAGTGGAACCAAGCCTTCTGTTCGCTCTGTGGTGGCAGCCATTTCTGTTGGGCTTTATTTATCTTCTATAATTGAAACTTTGTACCATTGAGTGGAGGCCTAGGCCCACCAGGGTGTGCGGAAAGCTTGGCTTCCTCCATTGCCAGGGAAACCCAAACCTCCCTCCTGCTCTCTGTGGCCACAGCCATCTTGGTTGGGTTTATTTGCATATTTGCTCCTGATTGGCTTGTGGGCATGGCTTGTGGGAGTAGTGGAGGTATGGTCACTTTGCATATTATCCTTTTATTAGATAGGATGGTATTTGTTTAGTTATTTTGTTTTGTGTATCATTCATTTTGTTAATCTATTGTTAATTTTTAATTTTTAAAAAAATATATATTTTATTGATTTTTTACAGAGAGGAAGGAAGAGGGATAGAGAGCTAGAAACATTGATGAGAGAGAAACATCGATCAGCTGCCTCCTGCACACCCCCTACTGGGGATTTGCCCGCAATCAAGGTACATGCCCTTGACCGGAATCGAACCCGGGATCCCTTCAGTCCGCAGGCCAACACTCTATCCACTGAGCTGAACTGGTTTCAGCTAATTTTTAATATTTTTTGATTGGTACATTTATTTTGATTTTCTAAATAGACCTAAAATTTGTTGTTTTCATACATAATATTTTTCCTCTTTACAAGGATTAATATATCTTAGTTTTTGTTTCATCTTAATGAAAATACCTAGAAATTCAAGACAAATGTAAAATAATTGTGATGGTAAACACTTCAATTTTTGGGATCGAAATTAATGGGACTTCAGCTACAATTTACATGAAATATAATGTTTATTTCCTATCAGATGTAATAAAGCAGTCTTTTGTTTGTAGTTACTTTTTGTTCTGGGACTTTTGGAGATAGAATTTATTATTCTTTTAAAAATTTTTTTATTGATTTCAGAGCAGAAGGGAGAGGGGGAGAGAGAGAGAGAGAGAGAGAGAGAGAGAGAGAGAGAGAGAGAGAGAGAGAGAGACATCATGCCCCTTCCTGGGGATCGAGCCCACAACCCAGGCATGTGATCTTGACTAGAATCAAACCCAGGACCCTTTAGTCTGCAGCCAATGCTCTAACTGCTGAGCCAAACTGGCTAGAGTAGAATTTATTATTCTTGATCCCTTGGCTTATCATTTATTCACTCACAACCTTAAAACTTAGCCTCACCTTTCCTGTTTCCTAATCACAGATGTAGTCTTTAAAAAAGTGAAGAGCCCTGGAGAAGGGAAGCACTAAAGGTCAACAAAGAAAGCCAACCATTGAAGCTAAAGATAAGGCAATTAGTCACGTTTATTTTGTATGCAAGTTATTAGAAATTTACAGTTTTTTGTTTTTTGTTTTTCTTTTTTACAATTTAGTCTTTAGGTGACAGAATATTCAGTGGGACTGTGACTGAATTTGAGGAATCTACACTAATAAAAGAGAAACAGCCCTGGCCTCGCTCAAGGCTACCAAGTTTAATTTATAGAAGATAAATAAATCTCAACAAAAATGGTGATAGCCACAGAGCTGGAGAGAGCAGGAGGCTTCGGTTGGCCCCGGCGATGTAGGAAGCCAAGCTTCCCGCAGCCCTGGCCTGCCCTGGCCTCTGCTCAAGGCTACAAAGTTTCAATTACAGAATATAAATAAGTCCCAGATACCAGGGCCTCTGCTTGGGTTGCCAGGGGCATGGCTGGCCTACAAACCACCACAGGCCCCTTGCCCAGGTCACCCCATACCCCAAGGGAACCCCCACCCTGATCCAGGACACCCTTCAGGGCAAACCAGCTGGCCCCTACCCATGCACCAGGCCTCTATCCTATCTAATAAAAGAGTAATATGCAAATTGACTATCACTCCAACACACAAGATGGCTGCCCCCATGTGGACAAAGATGGATTCCTCCATGTGGACACAAGATGGCCACCACAAGATGGCCAGCAGGAGAGGGCAGTTGGGAGGGACCGGGCCTGCAAGGGAGGGCAGTTGGGGGCGATCAAGCCTGCAGGGGAGGGTAGTTAGGGGTGACCAGGCCAGTAGAGGAGAGAAGTTGGGGGGGATGCACGCCTGCAGGGGAGGGCAGTTAGGGGTGACCAGGCCTGCAGGGGAGGGCAGTTAGGGGCAATCAGGCTGGCAGGGAAGCAGTTATGCATTAATCAGGCTGGCAGGGTTGTGGTTTGGGGGTGATCAGGCTGGTAGGCAGAAGCAGTTAGGGGAAAATCAGGAAGGCAGGCAGGTGAGCAGTTGGGAGCCAGCAGTCCTGGATTGTGAGAGGGATCCCAGATTGGAGAGGGTGCAGGCTGGGCTGAGGGACACCCCCCCTCACCCCCTGTGCACGAGTTTCATGCACTGGGCCTCTAGTAGGTAATAATTTAACCAGTAATGCATACATTGACTCATACACTGACTGTCGGGATGTGCATCTTGTTACTGCTGGGAAAATTTGAGAATTTCTTCCTTTGTATGAAGAATAGCTTTATCATTTAAAAGACAAATATTGAGTTGTTTTATTGCTGTATGATAATTCAAATGTATATAAAAAGGCCTACATGGAAGTTGAGTAGTCAAAGGTGTGAGCCGTGCTGGTTATCAACTTATTGTGACTAAGTTACAAAATCATGCTTTTTGCTCCATGAAAGTGGATCTGGGCCCTTTAAATACCTTTGTCAGCGGGCGTGGTGCTCAACTTTGTTAGCGAAAAAGAATGGAGAGACATTGCGAGAAGTAAGTTATGTGTTTTTTAAAATTGAAGTGACATTCACATAACATAACATTCAGCATTATAACCATTTTATTTTATTTACTAGAGGCCCAATGCACGAAGATTCATGCAAGAATGGGCCTTCCTTCCCCTGGCTGCTGGCACCACCTTCACTCTGGCCTGGAGCTGCCTTTTAGCTTCGGCCTGGAGCTGCCTTTCTGCCTTCCCACGCTGCCCAGAGGCCCAGAGCGGCAGGGACGGTGCAGAATGCCTGCATATACAAATTAGCCCACCATCTTTGTTGGGTTAATTTGCACACTCACTACTGATTGGCTGTGGGGCATTGTGAAGGTACAGTCAATTTGCATCTTACTCTTTTATTAGTGTCTCTTTATTTTTTTATTCTTATAAATATTGTTTATTAACTTTGTGTCTTTAACCACCCCTATATTTAGGTCTTTTTTTATTTATTGATTAAGGTATTACATATGTGTCCTTATACCATTTTAAAGTGGCTTCCAGTACATTCACAATGTTGTGCAGCTCTCACTTATAATTACTGAAATTTTCAACAACCTCAAAAGAAACCCTGTACCTATTAAACAGTTGTTCCTCATTTTCCCTTTCCCTAACACCATGGCATTCATTTATCTGCTTTCTGTCCTTATGGATTTGCCTATTTTGAACATTTCAAATAAATGAAACAATAAAATACGTGTCTTTTGCTGTCTGTCTTCTTTCAGTTAGCATAATATCTTCAAGGTTCATCCATGTTGGAGCATGTGTCAGTAGTTCTTTACGTTTTTTCTGGCTGGACACTATTATTCCACTAGAGGCCAGGTGCATGAAATTTGTGCCCTCGGGGCAGGGGTGTCCCTCAGCCCAGATTGTGAGAGGGCGCAGTTCAGGCTGAGGGACCCCATCGGTACATGATTTGGGCCAGGGAGGAATGCAGGAAGTTGGCCAGCCAGGAAGGGACCATGGGAGGGCTCTAGGGCAGTGGTTCTCAACCTTTGTAATGTTGCGACCCTTTAATACAGTTCCTCATGTTGTGGTGACCCCCAACCATAAAGTTATTTTCATTGCTACTTCATAACTTCATGTACTTTTGCTACTGTTAATGAATTGTAATGTAAATATCTGTATTTTATGATGGTCTTAGGCTCTACAGCAGCAGTTCTCAACTTGTGGGTTGTGACCTACAGGTTGAGAACTGCTAGCAGGGTCACCTAAGACCATCGGAAAACACAGATATTTACATTACAATTCATTAACAGTAGCAAGATTACAGTTATGAAGTAGCAACAAAAATAACTTTATGGTTGGGGGTCACCATAACATGAGGAAGTGTATTAAAGGGTCATGGCATTAGAAAGGTTGAGAACCGCTGCTCTAAGGCATGTCCAGCCCATCTCGCTCAGTCCCTATCAGCTGGACCCCAGCAGCAAGCTAACCTAGCGGTCGAAGTGTCTGCCTCTGGTGACCAGTGCACATCATAGTGACTGGTCGACTGGTCGAATGTCTGCCCCTGGTGGTCAGTGCATGTCATAGCAAGCGGTTGAGCAGCCTTAGCATACATTAGCATATTACTTTTTGATTGGTTGAATGGCCAACCAGATGACTGGACACTTAGTATATTAGGCTTTTATTATATAGGATTGTATGGATATATCACATTTTGTTTATCCACTTATCAGGTGATGCACTTTTGGGTTGTTTTCATTTCTTAATGTTATGATGTGGCTTATTATTTTGGGAGAAAGGTTTTGTGAGGACATGTTTCAATTTCTTTGGGTATGCACCTGAGTGTGGAAAAGCTGGGTTCCATGGTAACTCTTGTTCAGTCATTGGAGAAGCTGCCAGGCTCTTTTCTAAAAGTTGATATTCCCACCATCAGTGTATGAGCTCATGGTTTCTGTTGTTGCTTCAGTCCCAGTGCTGATTCTAAGAGATTATTCTCCAAAGTGAAATCATATACAAACCTCCTGAGGTCATTCTTCAGACCATGGTCCAGTACATTTTCTGTGCTATATAGGATTCAGCAGACCTATGCTTCCTGATTGACTGTATCATGAATGAAGTGTTTATTCAGCATGTATTATGCACAGAGGTGTGTACTAAGCTCAAAGAAGGTACAATATGAACATGGTTATGGGTCCTTGTACTCAAAAGTGTGCATTTTTGTGAGATGTTCAAGTGGTAAAATTAATTTAGATTTTATTAATTGGTAATTTGGAACTACTTTTTTAGAGTATTTTATAGGATATTTTTTTCTCATTTCCTAGGAAGAAAACTTTACCACCCAATTTGATGATTTTCATTTCTGTATATCATATCTCGATGCATGATAGCTGTGTACAAGTGTGTCCATCTCCGAGTAGCAACTATGGTCAGAGATAATTATATTCTACTCCCACTTATTTCTAGTTATAGGAAATTTCACAATAATTTTCATATGCCTATTTTGATTAGTGAGCCTATTGTTTTAGGGATTTTATTGGCCATTTTCCTCCCATTTTTTTTTTTATAATGCAGGTCTACCACCTCTTCCTTTTTTAACACCTATAGTGACTTATAAAGCTGAGGTTACTTGGTGGACAATTCTTCACCCACCCAAGCAGCCTCTGGAAACCCAGTCTGAGTTCATGCATCCTGAGAGCATAGACCATGGGGTTGAGAGCAGGAGGGATGATATTGTGCAGCACATTAAGGAGTACAGGGATAAGGGGAATCTTTTTTCCTACAAGGTGTGTGATGGACAGCACAATGATACCTGTGTAGAAGAAGAGGATGAGGATGAGCTGCAGGTGCTCAGAGCCTTGGACATTGCTTCTGCTGAGTTTAGTCTCAGCACAGTGCGAAGGATTAGAGCATAGGAAGAAAAAACCAGAGCCATATCGCTGCCAACTATGATCCATGCTAAGAACAGTTGGTAAAATTTGTTCACAGTGATGTCATCACAAGCTAGACTGATGACCCCCAAGTTAGAGCACAGGCAGTGGTCAATTTCATTCTTGGAGCAGTAGAGTCTTTGGGCCGCTAGGACAGGCACTGGGATGGTCAACAAGCTATTTCTGAGCATCATGAATCCTGTGACTTTGACCATAAAAGCGTCAGTGACTATGGAGGGGTATCGAAGAGGGTGACAGATGGCTATGTACCTGTCCACTGCCATGCAGAGGAAGATACCGGACTCCATACAAAAGAAACAGTGGATGACATACATCTGAGCAAAACATTCAGGGAGGCTGATGGCCTTGGCATCAAACCAGAAGATAGCCATAATTTTGGGCATAATGGTGGTGGCCAAGCCAATGTCGACGAGTGCCAATATGCCCAGGAAATGGTACATGGGCTCATGTAGCATGGGCTCATGTTGGATGGTGATGAAGATGAGGAGATTGGCAGCAAGAGCTAATAGGTAGAGCAGAGCCAGGGGCAGGGAGAGCCAGTGCTGCCACTCGTGAATGCCTGGGAGCCCCATCAAGATGAACTGGGAGATGAGGAGGCTGGAACTATTGGTAACACTGGTGGAGGTGTCCATGGCACAGGTGCCCTGTTCTCAGTGTCTGTCCATAAAACCTAAATAGGAAGGAGGTTGTATTGGAAAGTTCAGCTGTGATTTGTAATTAGGGATCCCCCAAAACTCAGGTTCTTTAATCATGAATGACCTTCAACATTATTATTATTATTTTGCCTCCTGTAAATATTCCATAGAGGAGCAATAAAGAAGGTTGGAATAGCTATTGTTATCACTACTTGTGTGCCTAGTAAGCATGTCCAAATACATCAGCAATAATCTTAACACCAGCAAATGACAAATATTAGTATTTTGTTTATTCACTTCCATTTTTCTGTTTTATGTTTAAGCAGTTTACATCATACAGGGATAAATTTGTATATTGCCTTTGTCTTTGCAGCAACTGCAAATTTACTTGCATTTTAATAAGTATTTACTTGCATTTTCTTTACAGTTATAACCTGTTCTAAGAGATAAAATAGGTGCTCAGTAAAAAGTTATCGCATGAATAAATAAATGAACCATGACTTTCCAGTATTTAAAAGCAATGTGGATTCTTAATTTTAATGAGCACTTTATCCTAAATAATAAAGAGCTAATATGCAAATGGTCATCAGGCCTTCACGCCCTCGCACCCTCATGCTGGGGCTGGGGGACCTGAGACTGGACTGGGGGACCTGATGCCGCATCTCCTGCCCTGGCACCAGGGCCTGGGGACCTGAGGCTGTGCCCCCCACCCGGTGGAGCTTGATGGGGGACCTGAGGATGCACCCCCAACCCTGCAGGGCTTGAGAGGATGGGGCCAGCTGGGTCTGCATCTCGCGTGATTTTGAGGCACACACGGGTGGGCAGGGTCTTGACTCTGGGTCCTGTGGCATGCCCCAGACCTTGACAGGAGGGAGATTTTCATATACATTTTACTAATTTTTTTTCATCTCTGACACTTCTATTATAGAGAAAGGGCAAATAGCAATGTTAAAATATTTCCTCTAATTAATTCCCTTTTAATTTGCATGAATTTCATGCACCAGGCCACTAGTATCCCTATATTTGACTATTCCATAGATTACTAACCAATATTTTACTTTTCAGATTATTTCTGAATAAAATTTCAAAAATGATACAAAAGTGATACATACAAAAGTCATAGCCATCTTAACATTTTCTTTTTAGTAGTATTTTCATATTTTTTAAATGTCACACATGCACATGTTTAAAAAGTTAACAATAAAACATATAAACCCAGGCTAGGATTCCCAAATTCCTTTCTTTTCACTAAATGCAGCCAGTAATGATTTGTTGAGAACCCTCCCAGAGACAGTTTTTGCATGAATAAGAATATATGTACTAACTAGTTTCCCATAAGAGACAAAAATGAATGTTAGCATACCAATCATACCTTTCTTACCCTTTGTTTCCCCGACTTTTCTTTTCTGGCTTAGTTATCTTGGAGACTGGTCCATGTCACCATATAGCTATACCTCATTGTTAAGTTGCATGATTTTCTACCATATGAATGTCTGATGCTTTGCTGAACATTGGTATTTCCAGTATTTTCCACTGTAAAAAATGATTCAAAAATGTACTTGTTCATATATCATTAAGCACATGTGTAAATTTATCTACAGGATAATTGCCAAGAAGTGAATTGCTGGGTGAAATGGGGAAAAAAGATTTTGATTGGTATTGCTAAATTGTCTTTCTAAGAGGCTTTTCTGGTCCTGTATGACTGTAGGGCATTTTTAATGCTCTTGAATTCAAAACCCATTTTAAGAGAATACGTAAAAATTAAAATTTCAATTTTGGTTCACCTTTCACTTCATTATTTTGTGAACTTTGATATTGCCAATGGCTCTTTTTTCCCCATTTATATGTTTTTCAATCTTCTTTTTTTACTTTATGTTCAATTCATCTTGTAGTAGTAAATGAAATAATGTTTTTCAAGGGCTTAAATTGGAGTCTGGCAGCACATGTTATAAATTTGCATGAGTTTTATTATATCTTGAAATTATTACTTCTATCTGTTGAATTTTCTAGAAATATTTCCTCCCTAAAATCTATCTTAAAAAAAAACACACTTCTGCATACACAAACTTTTATGTATTCATAGCAAGTGAACCTTTAAAATTAATTATTTTATGATTTTAAATTAAAAAAATTTATTGATTGATTTGAAGAGAGAGAGAGAAACATTGATTTGTTGTTCCACTTATTTCTGCATTTATTGGTTGCTTCTGTATGTGCCCTGACCGAGGATCGAACCAGAAACCTTGGCATATCGGGGTGATGCTCTAACCAATGGATCTACTTGGCCAGGGCCATGATTTTAAGTTTTAAATAACGTAAAACCCAGCATTTTAATAAGTATTTACTTGCATTTTCTTTACAAACATTTATACTGTATTTTGAAATTAATTATGTAACTAATTTGAGACTTGACATGGAGTGAGAAAGCCCCTAAATCAATTTCACCCACAAATAGCTAAACCATTGTTCCAGCACCATTTAGTAAAGAAACCTTCCTCTTGCATTAATTTACAATTAATTTGCTTTTTTGTCAAATATCCAATCTGAACACATATTAAGGAGTATTGTCAGACTGGACAGTCTTCTCTGTTTTTAGTTTCAGCACCTATTGAATGAGTGTATTTACTTATAGTAGGGAATAGTCTTACTAATAATTTAAAATATTTTTTAAATAAAAAGACTTTTGTTACACATAAATTAATTTTGGAAAAACTCATTTTTGCACCATTGTATCTTGCCATTAAAATTCCATGTTGCCTTTCTGTCATAGTTTTTTTTTTGGAATTGTTTCCATTGTTATTAGTTTTTTGTGTCATTATATTTCCTACTTGGGTATTATTATTTTAAAAAACCTTCTGATGATTATTGTTTTTAAAACATTTAAAAAATATAGCTATTTTACACTATTGCCTCCAAAACCAAATTGTTCTTTAATAAATTCTCAGAATTTTTTGGGGTAGAAAAATGTATTACTTATTATGAGGAGAACTTGAGTAGTATAAGCTCAGATTTTTATTTTTCATCTTATGCAAACGTTTATATTTTTCTAAACAACATAAAGAAGCAATGATAGACTCATAGATTCCAAGAACAGACTGATGGTTGCCAGGAAGAGGGAGGTTGGGGGACTGGGTGAAAACAGTGAAGGTTCTGAGTACAAATTGGTATTTACAAAATAGTCATGGGGATGTAAAGTACAGCACAGGGAATTTGGTCAATAACATTGTAATAACTATGCATGGTACCATTTGGATACTGGAAATATCAGGGGGAATACTTTGTAAAATGTATAATTGTCTAACCACTAAGCTGGACACCTGAAACTAGTACAAAATTATTTTGAATGTGAATGGTAATTAAAAATATTAAAAATTAGAAAAAGAAGCACTGATTGTAAACATCCTTGTCTGGTCTAGACTTTAAGTATCATCTTCTTTGAAATGCTGGGTAATGCTTTTTGGATAAATTGTCTTTATTAATTTTGGTGATTTGATGTCTAGTTTTAGCTCTTGATTTTATTTTTGAATCAGAAATGAGTGACTTCATTAGCTGTCTCTTCTCAGGGTCTTGGATCTATAATTTAAATGGGAGGCTATCCTGCTTCCACCATTCTGTCAGCCAACATGCCTCCACTGCCTCAGGCTCTGTGATGGTTGCTTTTTTTTCTCTGGTAGAGCTTTCTATTCTTTCTAACATGACCAGAGGAGAGCTTCTTCACATTTTTCTACTTGTTCTTCAGACCTCAAGCCTTAGTCTCCATACAGGTGAAGATCTTGAGGAAAATGAGATCCAGTGTTGAAAGGATTAAACTAAAGAAGACAACTGAGAAAGCCCAGGCTGGAAGAGAGAACTAGAACTGAGAGCCAAGAACACAGAGCAAGGAAGCTGCCTCCTCCACTCACCTGGGCCCAGGTGACTCCCTGCTAGGAGGTCCTGGAGATCCTCTGCAATTGGAACTGCCTCTGCAGCTGCTTCTACTCTCTTGGCTGCACCTCTCTTTTACATGAAGTTTTTGAGAGTACATCTTCTACTCCCCAGTGCACATATTGGAGCCCAGAGTTTGTCTGGACAGTCTGCCACTTTACAGGACCTCCAGGAGGCTTCCTCTAATCTTTTTTTCCCCATGTGCATCAAGGCTCAGTGTTTTTCCATCACAGCTGCAAAGGCCCCCAGTCATCTCAGAGGTGTATCCATCTCAGCTCAGGGAACAGAAATACTCAGCCCCCAGTCCCATGGGAACCACTATTAGGTCATCTCTGACTTAATGAAGGTTTAGGAAGAAGTGCCTCTCCTCTTGTGTGAATCCCTGAACTCCTGCCCTCCCTCCCCCCGCAACACATGCACCTTTCGTTAGCTTCTTCAGGGACAATTTTCCAGCAAGTGTGTCCTCTGGGCTGTATATTTTACCACTTTCTTTTTCATGAGTTATCACTCCCACATACAAACATAAAAATGCAGATGCCTCTTCTGCTGAAACTTTATATCTGTTGCTTTAGATCAACTTTGCACCCTGCTCTGTACCCATAGCAGTTAAAGTCTATGGCCTCTGGTTCATGGTTGTATTTGTCTAATGGAAGTAAGCTGGTGGGAGTTCAGAGGGCAGCAAGAAAGACAAACTGAGCAATTTGTTTCTTTGAATCTTTTTCTCTCAGTCCAGTGTTAGGCAGTGTCTGTGTTTCCCTCCTGAAGGCCTCCTATCACCATCAGGTAGTTCCTCCATGGCTCTGGTCAGTACTGCTGTTTCTCCCATTGCTCCTCAGATCTGTGAGATGGAAATGTCTGTTGAGGTTGCCAGCCCATGTGTATATCACCTTGCCTGTTTTATTACTATTAAACTCTTTTCATATTTTTGGAATATTGTCTTCATTATACCATGCTCTATGTCCCCCTTTGCATGTGCCATCTGTTTCCTGTGAGACTTTTACCAAGATGCCTCCTTGTCTCAAGTCTCTCTCCCTGGACCCTACCTCTGAATTTGCTCCTTCTCTTCCATTCTTTTACAAACTTCCTGAAACACTTCTTTATATATACAGCTCCCCAGTCTTTACCTCTTCTAAACATATTTGAGACTCATATGCTCCTACTAAACCAAAATATCCCCTGCTCTTGCTATTACCTAAAAGTTTGCATAGGGTTGTTATTGTTCCTTTCTTAAATGTTTGCTGGAACTTATCATGAAGGGCTTGATCTATTTTCTTCATTTTTAACCCATTGCCACTGCTTTCTTCCAGGATTTTACCAAGTCTTACCCACTCTAATATCATATGCATCTCCTATGCCCAGGATACTATTAAATAAATCTATTAAAGCACTAATCTATCATTGTCACTGCCCTACTTAAACAACTTCCTTGCCTGTTGTGTTGTTGACCTTGACCTCTTATTAACATGTAGTGCTGTTTGGAAGAGTCCTTAAAGGCCTATTGCAGTCTGGGCCCAACCTCCCTCTCAAACCCTGTCCCTCTCCACTGCTCCCTCAACATTGTTCTGTTAGCTCTTATTAAGAAGTCCATACTTTTGGAATCTTAGTGTACTTTTTTAATGCTAGTGAGTCATTTTTGAATATTCAATTCCCACTCTTCAACTTTCCTCTTTAATGTTGCCTCATTTGTGAAGCCTTCCCTGATCCCCACAGACATAATCAGATGCTCTCTTTCCATGGTGTTTCCGTATCTTGAGGCATGGCCCCAGCTCTTTGAATGTGCCTCTGGTTGTCCTTTTGGTGGTGCTTTGTGCTAGTTTGATGTACATCTTCCATATTATCCTGTTTAAAATATCTATATATCTTTCCACAACCTTAAGAGGAACTCAGAAAATATTTTTTCTTTTACCTAAAGTACTGATTGAAAGCCACTTGACTGTTTTTTGGAGCTTTAGCCTTGTTTCAATTTCTTAATGTTTTGCACAGTTTCTGACTTTAGGTAAGGCTTTTAGAGTTTTATTCAGTTGGTTCATATTCACACTAATATAATGTTCCAGTTGTAGGACTTTTTTATTTTGGGGGCTTAAGTTCCTCTTTCAATTATCAATTAACTGCCTCATTTCCTCTTATACTGGCCTTTGTATCACTCTTGCTACTTGTGTTGCTTACTTCTTCCTCTTTCACATGGGGTTCTTTACTATTTTTTAAAAATATATTTTTATTGATTTCTGAGAGGAAGGGAGAGGGAGAGAGAGAGAGAAAAATCGATGATGAGAGACAATCATTGATTGCCTCCTACATGCCCCACACTGGGGATCGAGCCCACAACCAGGGCATGTGCCCTGACTGGGAATCCAATCCTGACCTCCTGGTCAACCTCAACCACTGAGCAACACTGGCCTGGCCACATGGGGGTTCTTCATGTTAGGGTTCATAATATGAAGTCATGGTAGGGTACATAATCTTAGTGTTATGTCAAGTGACACCTGCTAAGTCTTCTTCCTTCTGGAACTGGGCCAGTAACCTTAGAACATCGTTACCTAATTCTGGTACTGACCCTTCCTAATAACCCTGTGCTATTCTCTTCCAATATAGCCTGAGTTGATCTCTGTCTTTCTGATTAGGAATTGTCACTGTGAAGAGATATAGGGCTGGTGGAGTCCTGAACTGTGAATTTGCATGTTTTTGTTCTTGCTTTTCCTTTGGCTTCATAAAACAAATCATTCTTTTCCTCACTCAGAGTTTCTTACTGGATTTAAAGAAACCATGAATAATCATGCATGCCACCCCAGTGTTTTTCTAAGTAAACTCTGTACACTCAGTTTCTGCAATTCCTTTCAATCCACTGCAATATCTAAATTCTTCAGACTCTTGAATGTCCTCCCATAGATTAATCTGGTATCATTTTCAGGAGTGATTTTGGTGGCTGAGGTGAGAGTAAAATATGGAGGTTATTGATTAAAAAGAGGTAGACTTGCAAGTTACTTCACTAACATATGGATGACAATACCTACAGGACTCCGTCTACCATCTTGAATAACAGGAGACATTCACTATTTTCTACAGCCTCATTCCTCTGCTGAGCTCTCTCTTCTCACAAAGGCTCCTAGTTATTAATTCATTCTTCCTCTCATGGTTCCACCTAAGTCACAGGGTCATTGGAGTAATGGTGTATGCTGGTTCTGATGTTGCTGCTCCCCATCATCCTGCTATTTTCCTCACCCTTCCTGGATTAGATCTTGATTGGCCATCAAACCATGTGGTCCCATTCCTTGTGGCAGGAAGCCTCTCCTTGCTTTTGGCTGCAGGGCCTTGGCCCCATATTGACATGGCACCCTAGAGTATGCTGTTCAAAATATTCCCTGCTGAGATTGTTCCCTGTGGCCCCAATCAGAGGCAGAGACCTTGTTAAACATTTGTTTGAAGAGGAGGCAGAAGTACTAATTGGTGTCTGGGTAGTAGAGAATTCACTTAGGATCCCTATAGGCAATGCCTGAAAAGGTGCCTATTAAATACTCTGTTTTGGGGACCTGACTGATAGCTTAATTTCTCATCCATTTTTAGGTCAACCAGTGCAGTTCTTTGGTGAGTAATGGCTAAGGGTAGGCAGAAAGAAGAGAGATACATACAGACCATCACAAATAGGTTTCCTTCAACCTTTCCAAATCTGGTAATCTTATAAGCCATTTGGAGTGGAAATACATGGTCTTTATATCATTATGGAAAACTAGAAATACTGCCAATATTCTGCACATCATGTGAGGTCTGTTTGGACCTTTTGTGTTATACAGACACAGGCAAGGGAGGGTCCAGGTGTGTGAGAATTCCTTCCTCCAAAACAGGAAAACATCTTTCTAGTCCCTGCTCAACAGTCATCTATTTGTAAATCTGCTCCTCTTTGAAGCCCACAGGGTGAGTTACAGTGAAGTATTTATGGAGGCACCTAAATCAGTGTCTCAGATTCCTATGGTCCCAGGATCCCTTACCTCTCTTTACCTGCTTCTCTGATGGAGGTAGAGGAGCGGAGTGTACTAGAGCAGATTTTTCCTTAATATACAAGATTATAATAAGGAACATTTGCTGGCTCCCGAGGGAATAGTTGGGCCATCAGGTGTAATTACTTATTACATTGTTCTGAAGACAGTTTCTACAAGGTGGGCTGAGGCTTCAGGTTGGTCCAGCTTTAAGATAATTTGAAGCAGCTGCTCAGGTGATCAGAGCCACATTTCTTGACATCCTTCACCTCCCCATTCAATACTATATTCTGGGAGTGCTGGGGAAATATGTGATTGGGAGGAAAGATGGGAGCAGTGTTAGGGAAATAAACCTGTGCTATTCTCTTCCAATATAGCCTGTGTTGACCTCTGTCTTTCTGAGAAAAAATTATCACTGTGAAGACACACAGGTCTAGCTGAGTCCTGAACTATGAATTTGCATGTTTTTATTCTTGCCTTTTCTTTGGCTTCATGAAACAAAGGAAAGAAATAATTACACCTGATATTCCAACTATTCCCTCAGGACCCAGCAAATGTTTCTTATTATAATCTTATATATTAAGAAAAGAAGAATGATTTGTTTTATGGAGTGTTTTTGAGTGGATTGCTCCAGGTTACTACTATACTGACATCTGCACAGAGGATAAATCTCTTATGTTTTGTTAAATAAAATGCATTGTTTCAGAATCTCTAAATTTTCTGTTTTTCTTAAACAGATTTCTCCTAATGCATCATTTCTCTCTTTTACTTCAATGACAATTATCCCAATTTTCAGAATTTGATAAAGAATTTATGCATTTGTATCTCATGGGGGTCACAACGATCCAGTGAGGTAGGTTTTTGCATACACCTGTGAGGAAACCAAGACTTGAAAACGGTTTGATGCTTTGTTTAAATTCACACAGCTGATATATGGCAGAAATATTACCTGGTTCAGGATCTTGACTCCTAGTCCAGAGTTTGTTCCATGACTCAGAACTGTAGGTCTACTCAGCTCTCCCATCTTCCAGCTCTCGTGCCTTCTGCTGTCATCACAGCATGCCTTTAGGAGCTGTGGTTGACAGCATGGGCAATAATCCCATGGTTTCTCCTGGAGAAGGTTATTGGCTATTTTTAAAAAATATATCTTATTGATTTTTTACAGAGAGGAAGGGAGATAGAGAGTTAGAAACATCGATGAGAGAGAAACATCGATCAACTGCCTCCTGCACGCCCCCTACTGGGGATGTGCCCGCAACCCAGGTACATGCCCTTGACCGGAATAGAACCTGGGACCCTTCAGTCCGCAGCTGAGTCTCTATCCACTGGGCCAAACCGGTTTCAGCGGTTATTGGCTATTTTAAAGCTGTGCTGTTTCTTTTTTCTTAGAATATGTTTCTGTACAAACTTCTGATTCTTTCACTCATGTTTAGAGACCTTTTCTTATTGTCATTGAAACTGTGGGATCAACCCAGCTGCACTTTTTCTACTTGGAATGTGAATCTCTTATGTTACAATCCAAAGTCCTCTCAGACCCTGGCTCGGGTCTCTGTGTGTCCTTGTGGTTTTCTTTCATATGGGAGAACTGTGGTCTTGGAGGTATTAGGGGGTCTTGGGGAGCCATGTGATGCCTAAATCACTCCTCAGCTATTTGATTCCTCTACTGCTTACTCTTGGTCACAGGTCCTGAATGTTCTTCCTTGGCCCTGCAGCAGTCACTGCAACATAGAGACAGGATGATGACTTTCTAGATCAGGGATCAGTGGTTGTAAGTTCTTAATCTGATTCTGTCACAAAATAGATCTGGGACCGTGGGCCATGACTTTTTTCTAGAGTTTAGTTTTTCAACTTAGCAAAATGATGATTGGGGAATAGTATATGTTGGGAATCTGATAATTTCATACACATAGTGTAATTACATGGAAAATGGAACTGGAGGAAATATCTGCCAATATTCCTTCCTGTTCTCAATAATGTGGCTGTGATACAGAATTTTTGGCTTTTATATGGTTGTTATTACCAAGAGATTCTGTTTATTTCAGGTCACCACAACTCTGAACTTTCTGTCTACCCATGTACAACAGCAACTTGAAAAAGAGGGAGATACAGGAGGGGGTGAAATCAGATAGCCATTTAGAGATACTGATGAGAGAAACAAGATATGCATTTATGAAATGACTGGGGAATAATCCAAGGAAGAACCTGATTGTTATTGAAGTCATTAAGCACCAGGTAATCTGTAACCTAGCAGTCAAGTGAAGTGTGGGGAAGCTGGATGTCTTCAATTTAAAGAAATTTTCCAGATATTGGGATCTTGGGCAGTTTCTGATGAAGGTCAGTGGTATAATACTAACGAGCCAATGTTGATTACATCTAATACCAGCATCCAGAACTTGGGACTATGAGCATGAAAGGAGAATTTCTTTTTAACATCAGTTCCTGAGCATTTAAATCTGATTATGTGAATTGCCCCAGATTATAGATATATTAGTATATCTAATACTGGAACTTGGTTTCTGAACTTCTTGTCCAGTGCATTTCCACTGGACCCAGTTATCTCGTCTCTTCTGTTTTAAGATCTTGCAGAAATATTGACTAAGTTGAAAATTATTTTTGACTCTTTTCTGAGAAGTATGGGGAAAGAGTGATGGCGATGGTGGTGTTAATGAGACCATATATCATAAGCTTCCAACCCTCATATCATGTAATTTAACCTATTTATTTTATTTTATTTATTATTATTATTTTTTTTGCAGTGGCTCTTCGCTCTTCTGAATGAGATGATTACCATGATTCTTTCCAATACTTCTTATCTCTTCCCACATACTTTCTTCTTGGCTGGCATTCCAGGACTGACTGCCGCACATATTTGGATCTCACTTCCGTTTTGCTTCATGTTCTTCCTGTCGGTGACTGGGAATGGTGTCCTGCTTTTTCTTATTCGAACAGAACGCTGCCTTCATCAGCCCATGTTTTTCTTTCTTGCCATGCTCTCCTTTGTTGACCTGGTTCTTTCCCTTTCCACTCTGCCCAAGATGCTGGCCATTTTCTGGTTTGGTGCTACAGCCATCAGATCCCACTCCTGTCTTTCCCAGATGTTCTTCATCCATGCATTCTCTGCCATGGAGTCAGGAGTGCTAGTGGCCATGGCCCTGGACCGTTTTGTGGCCATCTGTAACCCACTGCGTTATGCAACCATTCTTACGCCAGTTGTTGTGGCCAAGATTGGAGGCCTAGTGGTGCTGCGAGGTGTGGGATTGACCATCTCCTTTCCAAGCCTGGCCCATCGGTTGCCCTATTGTGGTTCCCATACAATTGCCTATACCTACTGTGAGCATATGGCAGTGGTGAAACTGGCCTGTGGGAACACCACTGTGGATAACCTCTATGCCTTTTCTGTGGCAATCTTTCTTGGTGTGGGGGATGTAGCCTTTATTGCCTACACCTATGGGCAGATTGTGAGGACCGTAATTAATTTTCCTTCATCTGAAGCACGTGCTAAAGCAGGCAGCACATGTACTGCTCATGTCTGTGTTATCCTTTTCTTCTATGGACCAGGCTTTCTTTCTGTGGTCATGCAGCGCTTTGGCCCACACACAGCCTCTGCTGCCAAGGTCATCCTTGCAAATCTCTACTTGCTCTTCCCCCCTGCACTGGACCCCATTATCTATGGGGTCAAGACCAAGCAGATCCGGGAGAGACTGTTTAAAATTCTAACCCCCAAGAGAATCGATCCCACCTGATTATAGTTCTCATCACCTGGACCTCAAGGACCAAGATGACCACCCCCTCTGGGGTGGGAGACTCACAGCTCAGGTTATTTACCTGGTGAGGACAATGAAGGGAAAGCAAATAAAATTGTCCTGAGTATTTGGAAGTTGGAAAATCTCTTTGGAGGTCTATGGTGTTTAGACATTGTGATGGAAAATTGAGAAGGCCTGAGTATCTCAACTGATCAACCAACAAATAATTTTTGATATCCTTTTTTTCTAAAACCTTATGATTTACCGTGTTGATAAGATAAATGCATCATGTAATGAAGAAACAATTAGGACTTTGACGAACATGAATCAAGTGACTTAGGAGTTCAGGAAGAGATGAACTGGGTGCCAATTTTAAACACAAGAAAACACGGGCCACTTCCCACCACATGACACTGATATATGGAAAGTTTGTGGCAGTGGAGAGGCTCTCTCATCAGAAAAATTTTGGCATCACAGAAAAAGGGTTCAAAAATTATGGAAGTACTTTATAGTATCTAGTTTATGAGAGAAACTCCTTATATAGTCATGTTCCTTCTCAGTCCAGAATTGCAGCTAAAGCTTTAATTTATTCCCTGTATTTTTTCAGCCTGGATTTGAGTAAATGACCTCTATGTATTATGTAGTTTTATGCTCTGAGAGTAATAATAATTCTTTTATTTCTTCTCTGTCCCAGGCACAGAGATCTGAGTTCAAGTTTATTGCACACAACAATAATTGTTTTAACTTATTTTTTTTTCTGTCTTCATTCCTAACTCTCTTGCTCATTTTCTTCTGGTTTCTACCATTGGCACTCACTTTAATATGTTTGTTTGTCCTGAAATATTTACATGTCCTTGCAATATATGTAGTATTGATTAAGTGTTATGTATTCCTAATATAAATAAATACCCTTCCTTAGTTCCTCAGGTGCCATGCTTCCTCCAGCCATGGGTATTCTGGGTTATTTATAATAGAAATGCATATTTCTATCCTTATCCTCAACATGCCTACTCATTTTGAACTCTAGTTCAAACCTCACCGCCCCCCCCCCGAAGATTTTTATAACTAGATCAGTCACTTGTATTCTGAACTGAAAGCTCTGTGTATATTTATTGCTCATCATAATTTATAATTATATATGTAATGATTGGTTGAAAGATCTCTGTCTTCCGTTTCTACTAGATGGTGAGATATATTCTTAGTCTGCTACCTGGCACATGACAGGCTCTCAATAAATGCTTGTTCAGTAAATAAATCTCATTATTTAAAAGACTGTCATTTTAGCATATTTCCTCGTCAGTCACATTGACATGTGTGTTTTGAAAATGTGAATATGTAAATGTCCAAAGTGTAACACAGTAGGCACTCAATAAATTTTTATTGAAGAAATGAAATAATTTGTCACAAAATTACCTTTGCTATCACAATCACTATTAACACTCTTGTCTTCACTGCTGTCATCATGACTAATACCACTTTTTCTTAGTCTTTTCAAATGGTGTAATTTCAACTGGTGGTATTTTGGATGCTGTGCAGATACAGTAGAGGTCATGGTTACTCTTACAATGAAGACTCATTGCTTTGTGCGAGCATAGAACAAACAGAGAAGTAGCACTTGCCTTCCTTTCCATTCTTCGTTTGCTCCCCTTTTCTTCATTATTTTCTTCCTTGTCCTGAGTATTTATCATGTTCTCAGTGTGACATTACATGAAGTTGAAAATATAGAAATTATGACAAAATGTGAAAGTGCTGTGGTAGAGATTGGGTCCAAATCCTAGAGGACTAGTTCTCAACAGGAGGTAATGGGCAGGAATGGGACATGAGTTGGGTCAGGTTGAAGCGATAGTATAAATGATCAGGGCTTAGAAGACAATGGGCCTGGGTTGAGTGGGTAGGAGGTGGGTCTGGGCTATATTTTTCCCTGAGTAGCTCCTGCTCTATGCCATACTCTGTTGTCCCATTTTCCTCTGTTAAATATTAATATTAAATATTAGTAGTAAGAGGATAGCTCGTCAAAGAAAAGGAAAAAGTGGACACTCCTCACCAACTTTTGTCTGTGCTTCATGGGCAGCGAAGTTGAAGTGAAAGAAAAATCTGCAGGAGAGGGGGAGCAACGATAGGGTTGCAGAGGAAGATTCCTCAGCAGGTGGAGGATGAGTGGTGGTTTCCATTGAAAGGCTTAGAGGTGTCTAGGTGCTTTTGGTCAAACTAGTTTTGAACAATGTTAGTCTGAATATATCTATTAGCATAAAACCTTCATGACGTGAGTCACTCCTGTTGTTCAGCTCTTACTCCATGGTATCATGAAACCTTGACAAGAAAATGCTGCACATAAACTCTCATTTAATGTCCACAAATGCAAATGAAGCGGATGTTCTCATTATTTCCAGTTTTTTTCCTCTCATGAAAATCTTATACTTTCTACTAACTGGGGACCATTTATTTTATTGCACCTCTTCTACCTCTGTTTTAGTAGTAAGTTCACTGTTTTGTTCCCAAATGAAATTTTCAAAAAACGTTTTCTTATAAAACAGACCAGCAAACAAACAAACACAGACTGGTGCTTTTGAGGTTCATGTCATTCATATATTTTATCTACTACCTCTCTCACTTATGGAAATACCTCCTGGTTGTTCCCCTTCGTTAAATGATAACTTGGTCAGTATCCTGTACCGTACTTTTTGGCCACCTGTGATCCTGGTGGGGACTTCAGTATCTATTGATTTTTTTTAAATTCTTGATTCCTTTTCCCCTAAAGATCCCTTCCTCATACCCACTCCCAGGGCATTTCCTTTAACCTCTTGAGAGATTACTGTATTTGTTTCCAACAGTTCTCCCAGCATCTGTGCTTCACTCTTTTCTATCCATACACCCAGCATGACATTTGACAATGAAATTCTGATTGTATCTCACTCTTCTACTTAAAATCTTCACAACTTTCCTTTGCCTTTTCACATGACCTACAGTGTGCATGCTAAGGTTTCTGCCCACACTCCAGGCTCAGTTCCTGGTACTGCAATCCCACATTTCACCATTCTATCAGGTTTTTGACAATGTCAAGTTCCCTTCCCAGCAGCATCAGGGATTTTTGTATCTATAGCATACTCCCACATCTCTCTTCATTTTTAACCTATTCTTCTATCACTAACTTAAATGAGGGAAGACTTTCCTGAACTCCCCAGACTGAGAAGGTTTTTCTTTTATGTACTTTATCACACTGTAGTTTTAATTTATGACACTTATAACTGTTATTAGGTATCAGTGATTACATACTTAACATATATCATGCCATGAGTTATGATGACAATGGACATTTGCCATATTGTTTTTTTCTGACATTTAGCAGAGTACATCGATTTGCTAGATATTTAATATCCATTGAATGAAAAAGAGGCTTCCCACAATCTGTGAATGAAATACTTGTTGAATAGATGAATAAATAGACTGTGCATTTGAAACACTATTCCAAAGGAGAAATGTGGCCACGACGGTGAACTGGCAGCTGCTTTATCAGGGATAGGACTAAGGGAAAGATTTCCTTATTTATGGGAAAGTAGTACTTAGCTCATCTCTTTGGGAACTTGCTGGGATGGATAGTCTGAGAGTCTATATTCACCCATTATTTGCTATGGTACACTGGACTTGATGTCCATAGACCTGCCACAATCCACCAGAAGAGAAGCAGAGAGCTCAATTAACCTTAGACAAGTGTCATTTATTTTAGGTTGGATTCTCTAGAAATAGACTCTGAAGCAGATATTTGCATGCAAGAAGCTTATTGTGAAGTAGACTTGGGAATGACACTTGTTAAAAGTGGAGAAAACAGGATGGGCCAGAGAGAGAAGTTAAACTATGATCCAATTTCCCCAGAGTCTGAGCTGATTATAGGGTATGTTCTTGAGGGGAATGGGTTTTCAGTGTTGTTTCATATAGAAGAAAGAGGGTCAGGTCTTCCTATTCTTATATAGAACAGTCAGTGATTGAGAGCTACACTCAGAAAGGAACATTAGTCTTGGATAATGCAGCTCTATTTGTCCAAGGGAGAGTGACTCAATTATGAGCTTTTAGTAGCCAACACTCACAGCAGATGGAGAAATGAACACATTTAACCCAGAATCCACTAAAGAACTTTTTGGAAGAAAGAAATAAAACTGTCATTATTTGCACATCATGCTACTGTATAGAGAGAACCCTAAAGATTCCACAAAAAAAACTACTAGAACTGATCAATGAATTCAGTAAAGTAGCAGGATACAAAATAAATATACAAAATCAGTGGCATTTTTATATACCAATAATGAACTCTCAGAGAGGGAAACTAAACAACAACAACAACAAGCAATTTCATTCACAATTGCTTCAAAAAGAATAAAATATGTAGGAATAAATTTAATCAAGGATGTAAAAGACCTATATTCAGAAAATTATAAGACATTGAAGAAAGAAACTGAAAAGGATCCAAATAATTTGAAGCATATAGTGTGCTTATGGATAGGAAGAATTAACATCATTAAAATGTCCATACTACCTAAAGCAATCTATAGATTTAATGCAATTCCCATCAAAATACCAATGGTGCATTTCACAAAACTAGAATAAATATTCCAAAAATTTATATGGAACCATAAAAAACCCATAGCCATAGCAATAGTGAGAAAGAAGAACAAAGTTGTAGAATTATGCTACCTGATATCAAACTATAATACAAGGCCATAGTAATCAAAACAGCTTGGTACTAACATAAAAACAGACATAGATCAATGGAACAAGAATAGAGAGCCCCAAAGTAAATTCACACTTTTATGGTCAATTAATATGTGACAAAAGAGGCAAGAACATACAATGTAGGAAAGACAGTGTACTCAATACATGGTGTTGGGAAAATTGGAAAGATACGTGCAAAAATAATTGATATTAGACCTCCTTCTTACACCATACATAAGGATACATTCAAAATGGATTAAAGACTTAAATGTTAAACTCAAAGCCATAGAAATCCTAGAAGAAAACACAGGCAGTAAAATCTTGGACATTTCTCATAGCAATATTTTTTTCTGATATATAGCCTTGGGCAAGGGAAATAAAAGAAAAATAAACAAATGGGACTACATCAAACTAAAAAGTTTTGCACTGCAAAGGAAACCATCAACAAAATGAAAAGACAACTCACTGAATGGGAGAACATATTTGCCAATGATAGATCTAATAAGGGGTTCATATCTAAAATTTATAAAGAACTAATAAAACCCAACACCCCAAACAACAAACAATCCAGTTAAGAAATGTGCAAAGGACCTGAATAGACACTTCTCTAAATAGGACATACAGATGACCAATAGACATATGAAAAGATGCTCAATGTCACTAATCTTCAGAGAAATGCAAATTAAAACCATAATGAGATATCACCTCACACCTGTCAGAATGATTATCAATAAATCAACAAACAACAAGTGCTGGTGAGGATGTGGAGAAAAGGGAACCCACATGCACTGTTGGTGGGAATGCAGATTGATGCAGTTACTGTGGAAAATAGTATGGCATTTCCTGAAAAAATTAAAAATGAAACTGCTTTATGTTCCAGTGATTCCACTTCTGGGAATATATCCAAAGAAGCCTGAAACAATATGCTCATTGCAGCGTTATTTATAATAGCCAAGATTTGCAAGCAGCCCAAGTGTCTGTCAGTAGATGAGTGGATAAAATAGCTGTAGTACATTTACACAATGGAATACTACTTGACCATAAAACAGAAGAAACTACTGGACCTTCTGCTATAGCATGGATGGACCTGGAAAGTATTATACTAAGTGAAATAAGCCAGTCAGAGAAAGAAAAATACCATATGATTTCACTTATATGTGGTATCTAATGAACAAGATAAACTAACAAACAATAAAAAAATAAAAGAACGTTTTGGGTCTGAGTTTGACCTGCAAGAATGAGAAATATGGGCTTATAAAGCAATGTAAAGTTTTCTAGATCACTGAGCATGAGGTTTCTAACAAAGCCATCAGGATGTATAGGCTTGATGGCCAACACTGGACAGATGTGGGCCTCTTGGGCAGGTGCACATGCAACTCCCTGCTCTGCCTATCTGCCCAATTATCCATCCCTGGAGCAGTAGACTTAGCTCTGTGCATCTCCAGCCAATCTGCAGGCTATGTCCATGTATGTATGAATGTCCTCTGGGATCCACTAATGGTAATAACATCTCTCCTGCCCAGTGCTTTGTTCACAGTCACCAGCCCTGCCTTGGGGAAGTATCAAGAATAAACTTGCCTTTCAGAGTGAAGATGACAGAACCAGCTAAAAGTTCATTATGAGATTTCAGGTGGGAAAATGAAGTCAGGTTTGGGGCTGATGGTTTTAGGGAAGACTACTGATGGCTCCCTTCTTCTGCTTATCTTATAGCCCTTGTGATAGAAGTTATTTCTTGGTTGGCTATTATGGCTCCAAGTCTTCCAATACTTATGATCTGATACCTCTTAGTAGTCTTAAATTTATGACTTGTCTCAGAGTAGCTGCTCTCCCTAGGTCTGACTCTTCAAAAAAGAACTTTCGATGGTCCATTTCCCTTAGCTTCTACCCTTCAGATTACATATTACTGCAAGATAACTTGTGTGTTTCTGCATTTCCCTGTTACCACTGATATCAAGTCCATAACACTGTTAAGAAGGGGATTAAGGAGGCAGGGTCAGGTAATAGTCCATAGAGGAGCTTCCCTGCCTGCAGTGACAGAAGTGATCAGTGATGACCACAGGAGACCCTGATTTCTGACACACACCCAGGATTTGGTGATGGTCTTTATGGCAGAGAGATTTAATAGGGTTCCTTTCCATGAAGCACCCTTAATTTCACTTCAGCTGAGAAGAATTGAGGAATTAGTCCATTCCTCTGGGACATCCCCCTGTCTGCTACATCCTTCCCATCCTGTAAGTTCAATGTGTTTTGTCAAGTTCCCTCGATTCCTGGTTGTTTTATATACTCACCTATTTATTAAAAAATGTAATCATATAGTTGCTAATTCATTCAGCAAACACTACCAATACCAGTTAGATTCCAGTACTTCTGGAACTTGCCTTGTGACTGCTGCCATAAGCTAGGCACAGTCTCAGCTCTTCAAGGATGGACAGGTTTTTAGCTCAAGGTATTCAGTGCAATGACATGCTGGCTAAGAATTTTGGTACTGCATTACAGAATTGGGGGACAGCTTTATAAGATGACAGCTCACTTGAACTGAATTGACATGAATAAGTAGGAAGGCACAACATCAGTTCTTTGCTAATTGTATGTTGATTCTGGTCAGAGAGCTAAATATACGTATCTTCACTTTTATGTTCCTGGGAATAAAGTCCCTTCTGCTTTCTTCTAAGAATAACAGAGGGACTTACTGTTTACTTTAGCAGTTAATGCTTATTAAGCAGCTCTAGGCTTTCCCTCTAGACTCACAAAACACGCAGCACAGGGATCTCTGCTGCTCCCTCTGCCCACTGCAGCCTGGCTTCATTCTTCACTGCTCTGCTGACAGGTCCTCTCTCGAAGTGATGAGCAGCCTTCCACAGATGCTCAGCTGTTCTTTGACTTCTCAGCTGGAAAACGAGAAGTGGCCTGAAACTTGTAGTAGAAGGGAGTGATTAAGAAAGAGAATTAATTTTCTGACTACGTAGAATGTTAAGCCCTTGAAATGTGACTTTTTATAAGATTATGAGATTCTCCTGGGGTGGGGGTGAGATCTCAGTAAAACCATGTCACTGTTACTTAAAGCTAATAGGGGTTTTGAATCTGGAAGGAAAACAAAGGCTGGAAGATATATGCTTATCAGAGATTTTACACTTTTTAGGTGTATGTTCATAGGTTTGATGGCATTATTGTAGTCATTATTGATTTATTTAAAAAAGACAATTGAAGTGGTCTATTCATGCATAATTCACCAGAACTGAGTCATTTCTGACTCTTTTTATAAAAACATATATATGTGCAACCCCCCCCCCCACTCCGCCCCTCAGGTAACAAATATAATTATTGCAGACTGTGCACAGCTTTTAAGACAAGCACACATAAACAAATATATCCAGTTTCAAGTATTTTGTTTCAATGCCCAGGAGGTGACTCGCATGGAGAAAGTTAATCAGAGCACCTATTTAATTAGTAGTCTTTGTTAATATAGGGGTGTAAAAAACACTGAATTAGCATCACACCATGACGAGACAGACAAACAAAAGTTTGAAACATAGAAGCAGACTCATGGAGACAAGGAGAAAAGGAAAGAGGCCAGTGATCTCAAAGTCAATGATCTTTTATTATTAATGTTAATAACATAGCTATATTGACATAAGAACCTTTATATAAGATAACTCTTGAAGATCTTGCATGCCAGTCTTAACTGTATATTTTTTCATGGATTAAACTTACTAAAGAATCTTAACTTCAGATGTGTCATGATGACATCACATTTCAGGAAAAATCCTCTGACTTCAGGGTGGAGAGTGATTGGGAAGGGTATAGTAGCAAAGGCAGGAAAATCTAAGGAAACTATCCAGGTGAGAGGAGTTGGGAGTGTGAACTTGGTAGTGACATTGGGGCTTAAGAAAAAAGAGTAGATATAAGAGGGGTTAAAAATAAATTCAACAGGAACTGGTGAATAGATGAAAGTGGTGAGAGATATAAATGAGTAAGGATAGTTTCACATTTCTACATTAGGTTGGATAGGTAGATAGTGATCTAATTCACAAAAAGATGGACAAAAGGGAGGTAGAGTAGATTCAGTCTTGAATATATTGAGTTTGTAATATAGCTGTTTAGAAAGCACTTGAAAAATGGATTTGTGTTTCAGAAAGCTATTTGGTTTAGATACATAGACATGGAAGAAATTAAAGTATTTAAATAGTTAAAACCACATAAAAGGATGAACTCAATCAGACATAATGTACAGAATCTGGAAGAGAGGGGAAGATGGAACCCTGGAATGAACAACATATAATGGATAGGTATACGGAGAGGGTGCTGAGACTGGGGATACAGAAGAAACAATTGTAGAGTGCTATGCAATGAAACTGAGGGAAACATTCGGAGAATAACAGATTGATTTATGGTGTTCAGTAATGCCAAGAGTTAACACAGAAAATCCTTCGAGTAGACAGTTCTAAATTATAAGTAATTGAATGGCAGACTTTAAACATGTCTCTAAAAGCAGAATATGCTTACTTATGTCTGTAAATGAAATGAGACCTATGTTAATTCAGACATGAGGATGTCTCATCTTTAAAAAAATTATCTCAAGAAAAGGAAATGTTATTCCTTGTATCTTTATTCCCTTTATTCCCTTTTGTTGCAGTTTAAGCCTCTTTCTTCTTCTCATGAAGATGGCAGCCAGGTCTGGACAATGTGATAACCCACCAGCAATGGAGAAATCACGATTTTGGTTTCTTTTCTCTCTCCCCTTTCTGAGCCATTCATGATGACCCTTAGTAATTCCAGCTGGAGTCTTCTCCATCCTTCTTTTTTCCTAATTGGCATCCCAGGTTTAGAGGAAAGCCACCACTGGATAGCATTGCCACTGTGTGTCCTTTACCTCTTTACTCTTGTGGGCAATGTCACCATCCTCTTCATTATCTGGACTGACCCATGCTTGCACCAGCCTATGTACATCTTTCTGGCTATGCTTTCTGGAATTGACCTGGTCCTGGCCTCCTCCACTGCACCCAAAATGCTTGCAGTGCTCCTGGTTGATGCCCATGAGATTGGCTATACTGTTTGCCTGATACAGATGTTCTTCATTCATGCGTTCTCTTCTATGGAATCAGGTATACTTGTGGGCATGGCTCTCGATCGCTATGTAGCCATATGTCACCCTCTGCACCATTCCACCATCTTGCATTTAGGGATCATAGGGCGCATTGGAATGGCAGTGCTCTTGCGGGGATTAGTCCTCCTCCTCCCCTTCCCTATCCTTTTGGGGAGACTTACCTTCTGCCAGGCCACTGTCATAGGCCATGCGTATTGCGAACATATGGCTGTGGTAAAACTTGCTTGCTCAGAAACCACAGTGAATCGAGCCTATGGGTTGGCAGTGGCACTGCTTGTGGTTGGACTAGATGTCCTGGCGATTGGTTTTTCCTACGCCCTCATCCTCCAGGCAGTGGTAAAGGTACCAGGGGTTGAGGCCCGATTAAAGGCCTTTAGTACATGTGGGTCTCATATTTGTGTCATCCTGGTCTTCTATGTTCCTGGAATGTTCTCTTTCCTCACTCACCGTTTTGGCCACCATGTGCCCCATCATGTTCATGTTCTTCTGGCCACGCTCTACCTCCTTGTGCCCCCTGCACTCAATCCAGTTGTCTATGGGGTGAAGACTGCGCAGATCCGCCAGCGAGTACTCAGGGTGTTCTATATAAAAGAGTAGATATTAATACATTTATTTTTTTCGGAGGCTCCTGCCAAAGACACTGCCCATGGATGTTCCAGGCTATATAGGTGGAGGCCATTCCATAGTGAGAAGTCCTTCTAGTTCTATTAGTCTCATAGCAAAGTAGTCATGAGCACTTGGTTCCACAGGTGATTGAGATATACCTGAATAGCTGGATTTGTGAATATTTCCTCCATTTGTTTTTCCTCCTGATCCCAACATTTCCCTACTCCTTGTGATGGAGAAACTGGTAGATAGGATAAATCGACTCTAGATATGATATTTTTCTGACTGTGCAATATCACACAGAATTCAGAATGTGTGGTTTTAGTTTTAGAGTGTCCTCAAACCCTAAAATTGCTGTGAGCTCTAGGTCTTCGGTGTGGACTTCTGTGTGGTAAGGGCCCTCTCAAAGCATTTGAAATGTCCACAGTGTGGGAAAGATACTATAATAGGCTCTAAGAATAAAACATTATAATCCCTAGTTAAAAAAAAGTAAAATAAGCCTATAATTTAAAATTCATTGTATTTTAATTTATTTATATATTTGCTTAGAATAAAGTGAGAAGAGGACCAGGTATTGAGTATATGTGTGTTTTATAAGTGTTAATTTAACAAAGTAAAAGTATCCATTACATGGTTATCTAATAACTATAAAATGTATTAGAGTCTGTTGTTGGTCAACATAGCTTTGTTAATAAACTAGGGACCAAGTGCACGAATTTGTACACCTTGAAGGAACTGTGGGCTGTGAGGTTGCTGTGGGTGCAGTTGCAGGTCTCAGCACATCCTCCGTGCCCCTCCCGGCCCCTCCCACACGGCCCCTGGTCCTGCCACCGCCACTCCCATGCACTGACAGCATCGGCCCTACTCACACCCACTGACTGCACTGCACAATTGGGGCCAGCACCAGCAGCAGGTGAGAGCAGGGCTGGCACAGTGTGAGCACGGCTGCTGCCCTGATAACCCGTTAGGAGCAGGGGGAGGTGGAGAAGCCTTGAGGGGCAATGGGGGCCAGTAGCCACTCTTTGCACCCACTGACAGCACTGAGTGACCAGGGCTGGTGCCAGGAGCTGGCAGTGGATGCAAGTGGGACTGGCATCAGCAGCAGGTGTGAGTGCCAGGTGGGACCATGGCATGCGAGAGCAAAGAATTTTCAGTAACCACCAGAGGTTCACCTCAATGACAGTGACCAGTGCCCCACCTTGGTCTGGTGCCCCCGGTCACCTGCTCCACCATCCCGCTGTGGCTGACACTGACCATGTCCCATGCTCTGCCATCTGCTGCTGACACCCGCCATGTTCTGTACATGCCCCCTGGTGGTCAGCACACGTCATAGTAACCAGTTGTTCAGTTGTTCCTCCATTTGGACTATTTGCATATTGGGGATATATATATATATATATATATGGAAATAGTTATGCCATCTGAAAAATTAATTTCTCTTTCTGAAATGTGGATATGGAGTGAGGTCAATTAGGCTTCTCATTTCTGTTCACAGCAACTGGTTAAAAACCTACAAGAGGATTGTCACAATTGGTGTATTGCCTCCTATTTGTTGGTTATTGCCCTAAGATTTGTCTTAACTCTTTTGTGTGCCTTAAAAAGAAGACTTTTTTTTAAAATCCTCACCTGAGGATATTTTTCCATTGATTTTTAGAGAGAGGGAAAGACAGAGAGAAATATCAATGTGAGAGAAACACATCGATTGGTTGTCTTCTCCACATGCCCTGACCAGGGCCTGGGTCTGGGAGGAGCCTGTAACTGAGGTACATGCACTTCACCAGAATCAAACTTGGGACCCTTCGGTCCATAGGCCAAGTTGGCTCTATCCACTGAGAAAAACTGGCTAGGGTAAGAACCCATTTTTATTTGTTCAGTGCTGGAAGAAGTCAAGTCACTGCTACCTTTAGGTAGGATGCTCAAGTGAGGAGAGGATCTTATTTTGGGATTCAATAGTGCTAGAAGGGGTGGAGTGGATGGTTAGTGTTTTCAATTTCTCCTTTCTTTGTAAACTTTATTCCCAATAAATAGTTGTCTGTTACAGAGGCTGAGAATTAAGTTTTTAATTTGGTTGGCAAACATGGATAAAATAGAAATGAGTGATGTGGGTTGTTCTTTGCAGGAGGAATTACACATTGTCATCACCTTGGTTCTAGGTCTAGGACTTAAGCTCTGGTAAATTGTCCTGGGGAAGCCCAGGCTATGGTATATCACACCCATTGGAAAGCAAGTTCCTTGAGTCTAGAGGTACTTGGTTTTGCTAGGTTATAAAAGGCAGTAGTTTGTTCTCTCTTTCCACTTAAACCACTGATTAAAGCTTGGGACAGGGATAGTATGATGGAGTCTAAAGCAGTTTCCTTTGATCACGAGTAGGAATTATGAGCTGAAGATGGCAGGATGACACTTCAGAAGAACCTGTGTTCCTGAGGCTGTAAGGGCCACCAATCCTAACTTAAACCTGAGACAGAAGTAAACTTGTACCTGGTTTAAGACACCATATAGAAGTTGGCAAAAGTAGGCTTACAGTTGGGAGTATGCAAAACAGAGTTTATTCTTGTATTATTATATTTTTTTAATTTAATAAATCTTTATTGTTCAGATTATTACAAGTGTTCCTCTTTTTTCCCCCCCATAGATCCCCTCCACCTGGTTCCCACCCCACCCTCTGCCCTTACCTTCCCCGCACTATCCTCATCCATAGGTGTACGATTTTTGTCCAGTCTCTTCCTGCACCCCCCCACACTCCTTTCCCTCCAAGAATTGTAGTCCACTCCCTTTCTATGTCCCTGATTCTATTATATTCACCAGTTTATTCTGTTCCTCAGATTTTTTATTCACTTGATTTTTAGATTCGCTTATTGGTACATATGTATTTGTTGTTCATAATTTTTATCTTTACCTTTTTCTTCTTCTCCCTCTCCTTAAAGAATACCCTTCAGCATTTCATATAATACTGGTTTGGTGGTGATGAACTCCTTTAGCTTTTTCTTATCTGTGAAGCTCTTTATCTGACCTTCAATTCTGAATGATAGCTTTTCTGGGTAGAGTAATCTTGGTTGTAGGTTCTTGCTGTTCATCACTTTGAATATTTCTTGCCACTCCCTCTGGCCTGCATAGTTTCTGTTGAAAAATCAGCTGACAATTGTATGGGTGCTCCCTTGTAGGTAACTAACTGTTTTTGTCTTGCTGCTTTGAATATTCTCTCTTTGTCTTTTGCTCTTGGCATTTTAATTATGATGTGTCTTGGTGTGCTCCTCTTTGGATTCCTTTTGCTTGGGGTTCTGTGCACTTCCTGGACTTGTAAGTCTACCAGGTGGGGGACGTTTTCAGTTATTATTTCTTCGAATAAATTTTCACTACCTTGCTCTCTCTCTTCTTCTGGCACCCCCATAATTTGGATGTTGGTATGCTTGAGGTTGTCCCAGAGGCTCCTTACACTATCTTCAAATTTTTGGATTTTTTTTTTTTTCTTTTTGCTTTTCCGGTTGAGTGTGTTTTGCTTCTTTGTATTTCAAATCTTTGACTTGATTCTTGCGATCCTCTAGTCTGCTGTTGGATCTCTGTATATTATTTTTTATTGCAGTCAGTGTATGCTTAATTTCTAATTGGTCCTTTTTCATATCCTCAAGGGTCTCTCTAAATTTATCGGCCTTTTCTAGAAAATTCTTGAAAAACCTTATAACCGTGGTTTTGAACTCTATATCCAGTCATTGGCTTTCCTCCATTTATTTCATTTGTGTCCTCTTTCTTTGTCTCCGTATTTTGGCTGCTTCCTTGAGTTGATAGAGTAGCTTTGTGTATGAGGTGTCCTATAGGGCCCAGTGGCTCAGCCTCCCCAGTTACCTGAGGTGGACACTCTTGGTACACCCCTTTGTGGGCTGTGTGCACATTCTTGTTGTAGTTAAGCCTTGATTGTTGTTGGTATCACTGGGAGGAATTGACCTCCGGGCCAATTGGCTGTGAGGATCAGCTGTGTCTATGCTGGGAGAACTTCTGTGCTGGAGACACCCATATGGGAGAAGACTTGCAAAAGCCTCTGTGCTCAGCTTGGATGGGGTGGAGTCTCAGGGCGAGGCAGACAGCCTTGGCTTCCTGTCAGCCCTGCCCTATGAGGCCTCTGGGTCTCAGTGTCCCTCGGTAATTGCTGCAAGCACCTCTGAGAGAAAGCCGCCCTCGAGTTTCACTCACTGCAAGACAGTCCAGTTTCTCCCCCAATGAGTCTGGTTCCCCAGAAACTCACCTGGAACTGGAGTTCAGTGCAGTCGGGAGCTTCTGTCTCCCTCCCACTTTAGAAAGCCAGCTGTGCACTCAGCCGCCTGTGCACACAGCCTCCTGTCCTCTCTGTGCGCGTGTGCATCTCCATACCTCAGCCTTTTGCAGCTCCTCTGAGTCTCAATGTGCTTTCCTCTTTCCTTTAGTTGTAGAATTTCCACTCAGCCAGCTTTCCTGTGGTTCTGGTTGGTGTCCATTTTGTCTTTTAGTTGTAATTTTGATATTGTTGTGCGAGGCAGCAGTTTAGGTGTTTACCTATGTGGCCATCTTGGTTTATCCTCTTGTATTATTATTAGAATCATAACTTGCATGTCTTTGTCCATAAAACTATAAACCTATCTTTACCCATCCCTGTATTTTTTGGGAATCTTTGTTGCAGCCGAGTAAGCTTATAGCCTAGTAAGTATGTGTTTGTTATCTCAGATCTTCCACATGGGATATGTATTCTGCCTGATGTATGCTTTTTAAAATTTCCTTTTGAAAAGGTTTGTAGTTTTTATCTAAAAATATCTTTATTTTATTCTCATTCAAATTTATCAGAAGATTGCATAATTTTCTTATTTTTTTCCAGTGTCTGATGTATATCTTCTATTTCATTATATTTGTGTTTATTTTTCTGTTTTCCTTGGTCATCCATGCTAAACATTGATTAATATTATAAAAACATTAAAACATTTAAATATCTTAAAATAGGGGGTAGGGAGGCCAGGGGAAGGTCAATGGGGAAAAAAAAAGAAGACATATGTACTACTATGTGTAATACTTTAAACAATAAAATAAAATTAAAAAAAATAAAATAAATTAAAAAAATATCTAAACTATATAGTTATTCAGTAAAATGTTAGCATTGGCTCTTTGGATTAACATTTTCTTGTTTTTACTGCTGGCTGATATTTCTATATGATTCTACCACCTCAAATTTCCATTAAAGAGGCCATTTAAAAATATTATTACATATTTTATAAATATCTCCGTTTTCTCCATGCACTCTTCTCTCTAATGGATTAGCCTTTCTGCTTGTTTGGGGAGGGGGGTGTGTCTTTCTTTTTCATTCTATTTTCCTTAAATATATATAGATTCTGACTTATCTATTTGTTCATATATGAGAATTAATTGGTTTGGGTACTTGGGTGAGTTTCTTCAGAGGCTCTGAAGGGCACAGCTTCTGTGCCAAGATTGCAAGACTCTGTAGGTCCTTGTGCAGATATTTGCTGACAGGTAGAATTCCCTGCAGGCTGTCAAGAGGAAAATGAAGAGGTGAGCTGTGTTCTCTCTCCTTTGCTAAAAAAGGGAAGATTTTATGCTTGGAACCGGAGATGCTGCAGTATGTTTTGTGGAGCTGGCATTCCATGTTTTTTCTCTATTTCTAACTTGCCCTATCTTGGAATTGATTCTAATTCTCTCTATTTGGTCTCACTGCAATGACAGGGTGTGGAGATACAGGAGCACCTCCTTCATTTTATATAGGGAGCTGACTTCCTTGTTGCTGAGTATAAAACTGACCCAGCTTCTCTGGCAATACAAGAACAATTACCTTCTCAATTTGCTAATGGATTGCTCTCCATTTCTGTTATCTTTTCTATTGATTGATTCTAAGTGTGGAGTGTCCCCTGGATCTCTTCACAGTAACACGTTCCTAATGGAACACAGCACTTCTTCCTCAGGTACAGTTGAAGCTCTAGCACTGCTCTTCAGGCCATGACTATAATTTTTTGTGAACCTGTTGCTGTCCATAGGCATCTTCTCTGTAGACCCTTATCAGAGTCAGGAAGAACTAAGCAGAGGCACAGAACTCAGAGAGATTATCACCTTTTCCTGATCATGACTGTTCAAGCTTCTTTTACAAATAAGGGTCATAGTGTTCCACTGGGTACCTTGCCATGTGGTTATGCCTATCAGGGGTTTGGAAAAGGTAACACTGACATTTCAAGGGCATGTTATCCTAGATGCATAAGAACAATGGACAGGGTGGGCTTAAGGTAAAGACTGACCTTTGATAAGGGAGTTATGGGCCTGGGATGTGATTACCTGCCATGACTTGCCCACTTAGGAATATATGATCAGACCATTCTGTGTGGTTACTTTTGGTCACTGCGCTTGTTGAACTTGCCATGTCGCCTGTTGAGCTTGTCAGGCTTATTATATAGTCTCTTGTTTTTTTGTTCACAGGTAGTAGGAAATTTAGGGCTCAGGCTCATCCAATTATCAAACCCAAAGATTAGACATAATTTTTATTTGCAAAATTCTGTAGGGTGAAAGCAAGGACCACTCTATTAAGAAGTCCTTAAACATTGGTTTTGGTGAGTAGATCCCACAATTATTAAAGGCATTTGGAATGTAAGAGCAATGATCTTCTTTGGTTTTTGAAATGTCCCTTGACTATAAATTGTAAACACTGGATGAAAAGATATATATTATATGTGTAACAAAAGTTAGGGAAGGGTGGAAGCCTGGGGAGCTGCTTAATTCCTTCCATTGCAAAGGGCACAAAAAAGTGATTAGAAAGTATTTTAAAGGAATTTCTTTGAAGAATGAGCAGAACTTGATTTTCATTTGAATGTGGAAGAGGGAGAGAACGATGACTATATTTTCATGCTGACACTCTGTGGGTTTGTTTGTCATCTACAGTCTTTGACAACTCAAGAAGTTTTGGCATAAAGTTCTCTTCTTATGGGTAAAGATAGAGATTGGTTTCCCAGAACTAAACATAATTAACCTAGAGGCCTGGTCATGCAGCTGTCCTTGCTTAACCTGTGAAAATCCCCAGAGTTACATGTTCTTCCATGAGACACTCATATTCATTCTAAATATACATTCTTATATCTTCACACACAAGGAAGAAAATTTTGATGACTCTTCACTTAAAAATAAACCTAAGTACCATCTTCATCTTGAATATCCTGGAGTAGTCACATCTCACTTGATTTTCCATTTCTGTACAGCACTGTCCTTCCTCCATCCTAAAGTTTATTTTCTCCAAATTCCTTAGATATATTTTGGAGTTCCCAAATCACTCTGACCTCAGGTTCCCCCAGAGGCATATTTCCTTTTATTGAAGAAGAAAGAACTGCATAAAGAGATAATTCCAAAGATCTTCAGAGGGGCTTCCTTGGGTGTTCAGCATAGTATGGACTGGTTCATGCATGTGCAAAATTATCCACAAATATTTGAGGAAACAAAAATAAAAACAATAAATCACATAATCACATAAGGAGCTCTGGGATGGCCCTTTTCAGAGTTGCCTAATTTGAAACATTTGGGCTAGGACTCTTATGAGCTAGTCTTTAAATAGCGTTTGCCTCAGGAAGGAAACAACTTTGGAGGAGGCAGCTCCCTTTTGTGGAGGGCAATGTGCCAAGAGTAACACAGTTGAATGCCCTATCAATGTAAAATAGAAATTCCTGGCCAACACAATAAGTCATAAAAGAAAGGAGAGTTTTAGAGATCAGAATAAATTGGTTAAGCTATCATTGTTTTCATATGCTATGATCATACAAAATAAACAGATTTTAAAAATTAGTTATATGTTCAGTAAGATGTTCAGGTATAATATGAACTTTAAAAAGCAATAGTTCTCTTTATAGCAGCAAAAGTTATCTAAAAATATTAGAAATTAATATGCCATTCACAGCAGGAAAAAACTTCTTAATATGTAGAAATTGGCATCATAACAAACACACAAGACCTTTAAGGATATTACTTTAAAATTATGCTTAAAATATTTAAGTGAAGAGCTGCTTAAATGCAGAGATAAACCTTATACATGAAAAAGACATGTGAACATTTCAAAGATGTCAGTTCTTCCTAAATTAATTGATAAATTCAATGAATTTCAAGAAACTTTCCAGCAAGACCTTCAGGGACATTTGTTATAGTTATTCTAAAATGTATATGGAAGGTGAAAGTTTCACCAAATGGAGGAGAGTTTTTAAAAAGATTAGAGTCTGGTACACCATACCAGATAATAAAACATACTACAAACTCATCCTATCTAATAAAAGAGAAACATGCAAATTGACTGTATCTTTGCTACACCACAAGCCACGCCCACCAGCCAATCAGGAGCGAGTATGCAAATTAACCCAACCAAGATGGCAGTAGCCACAGAGTTAGAGCAAGCAGGAATCTTGGGTTGCCCTGGCGATGGAGGAAGCCAAGCTTCCCACCGCCCTGGCCTCCACTCAAGGCTACAAAGTTTCAATTATAGAAGATAAATAAATCCCAGATACCTGCTTCAGCCTATACTTGGGTCGCCGGGGGGCATGGCCGGCCTGCAAACCACCACAGGCCCCTTGCCCAGGTTGCCCCATGCCCCAAGGAAACCCCCATCCTGATCCGGGACACCCTTCAGGGCGAACCAGCCAGCCCCCACCCGTGCACAGGCCTTTATCCTATCTAATAAAAGAGTAATATGCAAATTGACTGTCACTCCAACACACAAGATGACTGCCCCCATGTGGTCAAAGATGGCTGATTCCATGTGGACACAAGATGGCTGCCACAAGATGGCCAGCAGGGGAGGGCATTTGGGAGGGACCAGGCCTGCAAGGGAGGGCAGTTGGAGGAGATCAAGCCTGCATGGAAGGGTAGTTGGGGAGGACCCAAGCCTGCAGGGGAGAGCCGTTGGGGGGGACCAGGTCTGCAGGGGAGGGTGGTTGTGGTGGGGGGGCAGACCAGCAGAGGAAAGCAGTTAGGGGCAATGAGGTTGGCAGGGGAAGGCAGTTAGGGGTGACCAGGCTGGCAGGGGAGCAGTTAGGCATCAATCAGGCTGGCAGGGGAGTGGTCAGGTGGTGATCAGGCTGGCAGGCAGAAGTGGTTAGGGGCAGTCAAGAAGGCAGGCAGGCGAGCAGTTGGAAGCCAGCAGTCCTGGATTGTGAGAGGTATGTCCGACTGCCCATTTACTGGGATTGGGCCTAAGTGGGCTGTCAGACATCACTGGAATTGGGCCTAAATGGGCAGCCAGACATCCCTCGAGGGGTCCCAGATTAGAGAAGGTGCAGGCTGGGCTGAGGGACACCCCCTCTCCCCCCGCCCCATGCACGAATTTCGTGTACCAGGCCTCTAGTAGTATGTAATATGGAGATGCTTTCACAACTTATGGTTAAGTCATGAAACCATAAAAATCCTGGAAGAAACCATAGGCAAAAAAAACTCAGACATCTCTCATAGCAATATGTTTGCAGATACCAGGTATGTCTCCTAGGGCAAAGAGAACTAAGGAGAAAATAGACAAATGGGACTACATCAAAATAAAAAGCTTCTGCACAGCAAAAGAAATGATCAACAAAACAACAAGAAAGTCCACTGCATGAGAGAACATATTTATCAATGAAACATCTGATAAAGGGTTAATATCCAAAAGATATAAGGAACTCATACAACTTAACAAAAGGAAGACAAATATCCACTTAAAAAATGGGCAAAGGACCTAAATAGACACTTTTCCAAAGTGGACACACAGATAGCCAAGAGACATATGAAAAAATGATCATCAGAGAGATGCAAATTAAAATGACAATGAGGTATCACCTCACACTTGTCAGAATGGCTACATCAACAAATCAACAAATGACAAGTGCTGGCAAGGATGTGGAGAAAAGGCAACACTAGTTCACTGCTAGTGGGAATGCAGACTGGTGCAGGCATTATGTAAAACAGTGTGGAGTTTCCCCCCAAAATTAAACATGGAACTGCCATTTGACCCAGTGATTCCACTTCTAGGAATATATCCTAAGCAATCCGAAACTCCAGTCAGAAAGAAGGTATGCACCCCTATATTCACAGCAGTGCAATTTACAATAGCTAAGATCTGGAAACAGCCCAAATGCCCATCAATAGATGAGCAGATAAAAAAGCTGTAGTACATTTACACCATGGAATACTATACAGCAGTAAAAAAGAAGTATCTCTGACCCTTTGATACAGCATGGAGGGACCTAGAGAGTATTATGCTAGGCGAAATAAGCCAATCAAAGAAAGACAAGTATCACATGATCTTACTATATATGAAATCTGATAAACAAAATAAACTGATGAACAAAATAGATCCAGAGACATAGGAACATGGAACAGACTGTGGAATCTCAGAGGGAAGGTGGGGGAAGAGATCAACTAAAGTACTTGTACACAGCCTGGCCAGCACAGCTCAGTGGTTGTGCATTGAGCTATGAACCAGGAGGTCACAGTTTGACTTCCAGTGAGGACACATGCCTGAGTTGTGGGCTCAATCACCAGGGTGGAAGGCGGTTGCAGGAGGTAGCCGATCAACGGTTCTCTCTCATCATTAATGTTTCTATCTCTCTCCCTCTCCCTTCCTCTCTAAAATCAATAAAAAATACATTTTAAAAAAGAACTTGTATGCATATACGTATAAGCCATGGATACAGACAATAGGATGGTGAAGGCCTGGGGCGGGGGATAGAGGTGGGCTAGAAGGGGGTCAATGAGGGCAAAAAGGAGGCATATATAATACTTTTAACAATAAAGATTAAAAAATAAAATGGAGGTGCTTAGCATAAAGGCCTGGGACATAATAAAGAGTTTATAACAGACAAATGCATAGAAGTTAAATGATATGGGATTGTATAATTTACTTATATACATAGCTCCATCGAGGCACCGGACTGCTACAATTACACAATCCCAATCTTTATATATATGTAGAAAAACATAGATGAAAAATGCTTAACAGATTGTTTATACCAGATATTTCTGATGGGTGACATTTTGCTGGACTTCAAATGATAATATCATAAAATTTGACTGTTAGCATGTCAATGTATTATTTTATAATCAAAGGAAAAATTAAAAACTTCTGTTCAATGGGCTGTTTTGTTCAGAATGAAACTTCAAAGGATAAGTATTAGACTGGTGAGAAAAACACATCCGTGTTTATGAGAAGAAAACCGATGAATTCAGATACACCTTTAAAGGTCACCAGTTAGGAACTCCAGGAGAAACAAAATAAGAATGGAAGGAGTAAGAACTACAAAGCAGTCCTTTTACTCGTTATTGGCTTGATTGTAGCAATCCTTTTGAAATTTCAGTTTTGGCCAACAGTCTGTTTCGGGGCTATCTTCACAGTCCTCTTGCTTTCCAGATGCACTGCTCCCAGCACAAGTGAATGGAGCTGTGTTACCAAGTTTCCAGCAGAAAGGCTCCTGTCCAGTTTGTTCACTGAGTTGTTATCTCTTTGTTCTTTTCCTTGTATCTATTACGGATGGGACCAACCCCCACCCCCACCCGTGCAATATAAAAGGACAGGAAACTCCAGCGAGGCAGCAGACTGCTACAGTTACATCAATCCCAAACACATTTATAAAAGGGCACCAGGAGAATGTTTCTGCCCATTTTCTAATGAAAGGCAGCTTTCAGGCAGTGACATCTGTAGGTGGATCAGGTGAGACAAAGAAATTAAATAGATTATTACCTAACCCCCCCAAAAATCATATATCAAATTATTCCTCTGTTAAACATATTTTTTTTGCCTGAGTCCTTTCAGATTTAAGTAATTATAGTATATGTATCGCCTCCTATAATTATTAATTCATTTATATGCAATTATTTTTCATTAGAACGTTATTTGCAATGCAAGTCCCATTGCTGAGAAAACTGGAATTGGCTGAATAATTAGTTCAGCCTGTTCTCAAAATTTAACTTGTCTTGTTGAAACTCCCGTTTTTTGACTTATCTAATTTTGTGGTTGATCTACTTGTAAAATTTAGATTTGAAACATACTAATTTCTGACTCACATTTTCAACTATCCTTAGTACAGTCACAATTGTTGGACAGCAAGACTACAAAGCCATTGATAGAATCCATTCTACACTCATTCATTTCTCTCGTCCTGACTTTATTCCTTGTCTAGCTTAGATTCTATAATGTGTCATTTAATTCTCTTGGAAACAATCTAACCTTTTTTGTTCTCTCCCTCCATTGTAGTTGCTGGAAAAAACCCAAACTCTATTCAAATCTAAAAGCCCGTTTTCTCTGTGAAAGATTGAAAGTTGCTAGAAAAATTCCCCTACATAAATTTATTGATTTTACATTAAATTTGTTATCACATGTAAACTCAGCAATACCCAGAAATCTTGCTGTCTGATGCCATTCTAGTAAATAGGCTCAGATTCACCAAATTCTTTAAGACAGAATCCTAAGAAACATATTTGATTTCTACATAGAATACCTCATTTCTAATTCATCAGTATATCTACTTGATAATTCTTCCAAAATATGTTCATTCCAATTTATTTCCTTCACCACCAGTCTGGTTCAGGCCACTACCCTCCCTTCCCTGGATCACGTACTAGTCTTCTGATTGGCTTCTCTGCTTCTACTCTTGTTTTCCCTTCAATTCATACCTCTCTTCATTAAAGCCTTTTGATCTACCTTATCTAAAGTGTTGCTACTGCCCTAACCAGTTTGACTCAGTAGATAGAGTGTCGGCCTGCAGACTGAAGGGTCCTAGATTTGATTCCAGTCAAGGGAATGTACCTTGGTTGTGAGCACATCCCAGTAGGCAGTGTTCAGGAGTCAACTAAATCGATGTTTCTAACTCTCTATCCTTCTCCCTCTGCCTTCCTCTCTGAAAAAGTCAATAAAATATATTTTTAAAAAAGTGTTACTCCTATGGTAATGCCCTATGATAACACATGACAGGATTCTGTACATTTTCTTACGTATCGTTATTAAAGCTGCATATATTTGTTCTGTAATTTTATCTCCATGTTTAAAAGAATAAAATTTAAAATTATGTAAAATTAGATAATATATGCACACGATTCAGTTAGTATTATTTATTTATTTTTTTATTGATTAAGGTATTACATATGTGTCCATATCCCCTCATTGTCCCCCTCCCCACTCCCATACATGCCCTCACCCCGCTGCTGTCTCTTTCCGTTGGTTATGCTTATATGCATGCATACAAATCTTTTGGTTGATCTCTCCCCCTACTCCCACTCCCCCTACCTTCCAGTTAGTATTACTTTTGATTGCATATAATAGAATACCCAAATAATGATGGCTTAAGCAAAAAATTTTTTCCTTCCATGTAAAAGAGTTTCAGAGGTGAACATTCAGGGCTGGAACTGGACCTTCACCAGTGTCTCTCTTTCTGCTTTATTATACTAAGAATCTGACTTTCGTTCTCAAAGTTGCTGAATGTTTAAGGTGGTTGTTAGAATTTTAGGCATCCATAGGTGCCTGTTCCATGAGGAAAGGATGAAGGCAAATGGCCTTCATTTCTCAGCTGAGTTAGTCCACATTAAAGGGTCTTCTTGGAAACCCCACCAAGTGACATCTACTAACATTTGGAATCTATATTTTGGCAGTATATGTGGGTAACCAAATAAAACTGTGGTTTTTGTTACTAAGGAAGAATGGGGGGTATTGGGTAAACAACTAGCAATCTTTAACATACCATCTTATTCCTGTCTGCCACACACACATTTGTCTTACTCTTATAGGTTTCTTATGTATCCTTCCAGAGATAACTTGATTATATATGAAATATCCTATATAATAAAAAGCTAATGTGCAAATTGTCCCCTCGGAATTTCGACTTCTTGCTATGACGTGTGCTGACCACCAGGGGTGGCGCAGAACAAAGGAAGGACTCAACTGGTAGCCAGCAGTCAGGGGAAGGAAGGCCCCAATTGGCCCTGATCACCAGCCAAGCCTAGGGACCCTACCTGTGCATGAATTTCATGTACCGGGCCTCTAGTATATGATAAAGATATATTAATTTATATGGATTTGTCATATAGCATTACAAAATTATTTTGTGTAAGATTCTATGTACTGTTTTGCCTCTTTTTGTTTGCTAATCAATATATCTTTGAAATTATTCTGATAAGTACATTTAGAGATGCCTTTTTTTTTTGACAACCACATACTTAGAATGAGCTCTTGCAAGGGTGAGGACTATGTTTGCCTCATTCACCAGTATACACAGCAGTAAGTAGTTAGTATTTATTTAAAGGATGGGGCACACAAATAGCAAATTCCAGAGTAAGATTCTTTTTTTATTTTATTTTAATAAAAATTTTTTTTATTGTTTTAAGTATTAAAAATAGTAGTACATATGTCTCCTTTTTTCCCCCCCCATTGACCTCCCCCGGGCCTCCCCTACCCCCCAGTACATGCCTTCACCTGCCCGCCCTCCCCCCCAGTGTCTTGTATCCATTGGTTGTGCTTATATGCATGCATACAAGTCCTTCGGTTGGTCTCTTACAGCCCCCCTCGCCCAACCTCCCCTGTCTTCCCAATGTAGTTTGACAGTCTGCTCAATGCTTATTTGCCTCTGTATCTTTTTCCCACCATTTCTTTCCTTTAAAAAGTTTTGCCTTTGCAGACTAGAAATAAACATATAACAACAAAACAAAACAAAACAAAACAAAAAAATGTTTGAGTCCCAATTTCAATGTCCAACAGTTCTGAGTCCCCGTTTCAATGTCTAACAGTTCCTTATGTGTACATGTCAGCAATGATGTCTGGATGGTGGGCACATGGTGGCAATGCAGGTCTGACCCTCTCTGGTTTGGTCCTAGGCAACCTGCAGCGGTGCACAGCTGCTGACTGCTCGCATGGCAAGGCGTCAGCGTCTTCCATCTCTGGACTGTTTTTTCCTCTTGTCTTAGTGGTTGGAGCACACCTGTCAATTCCTCTGTTGCAGGAATCCACCTGGTCTTGGGGTTGTTTTCTGAAAATATACAAATATGTTCTCGACCACAAGTTAATAAAGGAATCTTTTCTATATAATTGATTTGGGATCCTTTTTATTTTTGTTCAAACGATTTTCCTTTGTCTTATTTTAGACACCATGTGTGTTTTTAATGGCTGTCTTGCTGTTAGCATTACAAATGAAAATTAATTTGGTAAAGTAAAAATTTTCTATATGTAATTTACTTATAGGATATTTTTCCTTACATGATATTGCCCTACTATCCCCCCCTTTTTTTTTATTAATGGAGGTTTTTGTAAATTTTATAATGCAGTCTTGTTAACTTTAAATTAAAAATTTTTTTTTTTCCCACACATATGACTGCTTTAGGTTCATTGCATATCCAGGAATTTTACCATGAGATGAACTACCAATAGAAATTTTAGTTATTACTTTAAGAACTGCTTTTTGTGCAGTACAATTAACTTTACTTGAATATTCACTTATTTCAATTAGCCTATTTAAATTAATCTGAAAACTTGATTACTATTTTACTGTCAAATTTAATACTCTACCAACAATCTTAGTTTACCCTGTAAATATTAGTGGGAAGGAATATTTGCATTCTTGAATGGGCCCTGAGCATTCCAGATGCTAGGCTGAATTTATTTATTTAATTTTTTGTTTGTTTGTTTTTTAATTTTTTTTATTGTTTTAAGTATTACAAATAGTAGTACATATGTCTCCTTTTTTCCCCCCATTGATCTCCCCCCGACCTCCCCTACCCCCCAGTACATGCCTTCACCTGCCCGCCCTCCCCCCCGCCCCAGTGTCTTATATCCATTGGTTGTGCTTATATGCATGCGTACAAGTCCTTCGGTTGGTCTCTTACAGCCCCCCTCGCCCAGCCTCCCCTGTCTTCCCAATGTAGTTTGACAGTCTGTTCAATGCTTCTTTGCCTCTGTATCTTTTTCCCACCATTTCTTTCCTTTAAAAAGTTTTTAGGCTGAATTTAGATATAGGGCAGCTGCTGTCGGCCAAGTCTCTTGTCTGTTACCTGGGTCCTGATCTGAGCTGGGCCAAGTCTCTGTCTGTTGCCTGGGTCCCGATCTGAGCTGGGTCAGAGTAAGATTCTAATATGCTTGTGATTGGAATGATTTTATTTCCATGGTCTTATGTACAGCCTTGATGTGTTAAATTATATTGAACTCTCTTTGCATTCTTTAGAAGATAAATGTATTTATTGGTTAAAAAGATGTTAACTATTTGCTGAACTCAATTTGCTAGGATCTTCTTTCGGATAGCAATACCAATAGTCACATTCCTCAGCCTAGTGGAGACTGTAGGGAAGAGTCATTAAAACAGACATTGGAATCAGACATGTGGTAACCAAAGTGGCTAACTGTGTGACTTTGGCTATCATCTCTCTATCTGTCCCCTACACAGTGGGGATAATAGTTTCTTTTTTATTATTTTATTATTTATTTAAAAAAATCTTTATGTACCTTGGTTGGGGGCACATACCCAGTGGGGAGTATGCAGGAGGCAGCTAATCCATGTTTCTCTCTCATAGATGTTTCTAGCTCTCTATCCCTTTCCCTCCTCTCTGTAAAAAATCAATAAATTGTATTTTTTTTAAAAAAAGAAACATTTAAGATTCCTCCATATCTGCCTGGCTGCTGTGACTCAGTGGTTGAGACCCCAGGCTGCCGCCTCTGGGAGGGGATCGGCCGTGGGGGTGCATGCCCCTGCCAGGCTGAGACCCCAGCCCAGGTTGCCAAGGCTGGCAGGGGATTGCGCTGTGGGGGTGCACACTCCTCCCAGGCTGAGACCCCAGACTGCCACCCCTGGGAGGGGATCGGGCGTGGGGAGTGAATTTGTTTTTGTTTTTTATAAAGGGTCAGGAGGGCCTCTGGGCAGCATTCCGCCAGGCCGCTTACTCTGCAGGCTCTCAGTGGCAGCCCTCCCTGAGACTGGGGGACTCCAGTGGGGACTTGGTGCATAAGCCTGAAACACAAACATGAATGAAAATGTAGGAAGAGACTAAAAATCAAGATCCTTTATTACAATAACTACAGGTAATCAGACATCCCTTTCACAATCCAGGACTGCTGGCTCCCAACTGCTCACCTGCCTGCCTGATTGCCCCTAACCACTTCTGCCTGCCAGCCTGATCACCCCTAACCACTCCCCTGCCAGCCTGATTGACACTTAACTGCTCCTCTACCAGCCCCATCTTCCCCAACTGCCCTCCCCCTGACAACCCGGACACCCCCAAATGCCCTCTCCTGCATATTCCCTCTTTATTAGATAGGGTTTTTTCTTTAACATATTGGACAGCCCCAACTGGTTTAGCTCAGTGGATGGAGCATCGGCCTGCAGACTCAAGGGTCCCAGGTTCGGTTCTGGTCAGTTTTGAGCAATTGGGAGCCAGCAGTCCTAGATTAAGAAAGGGATGTCTGACTGCCTGTAGTTATTGTAATAAAGGATCTTGATTTTTAGTCTCTTCCTACATTTTCATTCATGTTTGTGTTTCAGGCTTATGCACCAGGTCCCTGACTTCTGGATTCTAGGCAAATTCTTATTTCAGTTTCAAACCACTCCATCCTCTATATTGCAACTCCTTACATGCAGGAGCACCATAAGTCAGAGTTCCCAAAGGACTCAGCTCCTCATCCCCCAAGTCTCTGCTTCCTAAGCCACCTTTTCCCATCTGGGTCTAAGAAGGTGGGTCAGAAGAGGAATAAGGATCTCATAAACCTCTCAAGATTTATCAAAGTCCCAGCATGGTTACTACTGCAGGTGATACATCATCACGGACTCATCTTTTACATCTTCTGTAAGTTCCAGGGTCAAGGGAGGGTATTACAGGCTATATTGGATCTATATAGGAAGAATGATAAGTCAGGCAGCAGACCTTTTCTAATAGGTAAGCTCCAAAAAACAGGGAGAAAGGCAACGAGGAGGTCGAAGGACAGGTATAGTGACTTTGGATGTATTAGCATCCAAAAATCATGTAAGATGCTTTCTACTTTCTGTTTTCCTTCTGCATTCCTTGCTTGGTTAGAAGACTTAGTGCAAGGAGAGAAATGGCTTCATCTTTTCTGACCAGGAAAGAATGGAGGTCTATACATTCTACAATGGATATAGTGTATAAGATGATGCATTTAGTATATCACTGGACACCTGCATCTGAATTTAAAAAAAAATATATTGATGAAGAAGCTTCCACTCAACAGCAGCTTAAACTGGAGAGAGAAATTTTTCTTAAGATGGATAGAAAGCTCTCATTCATATTTCACCAAACTCAGTTTTCCTCTGACTCCCCCCTCTTTTTGCTTTTTTCTCCAAGTTACCCATTCATATATTTTTAAATTATCACAATACATCTCCAAAAGGAATCCATGCTTTGTATCATCCTGTAACATGATTATGTCTCAGTTTGACAAGGAATTTCTTAATTCATAGTGTCCTGAATTGGATAGAATACTCCAGGTGAACTAACCAGAACAGAGTTGAGAAAGATTCTCAACTACTTTGCTCTTGACACTGTACTTCTATGAAATAAATTAATACATAGAGTACACTTAAAAGAGTGGCTGGTATATCCTGGACAATGGATATATCAGCTGATTTTGTCAATCCAGTTTTAGAGTCCCTGGGTTAACTTTTACTCTATGTACCACATTATCAGTCAATGTTCATGGATGCACTTCCACCTGTCAGAACATCTAGGAATCTGTTCCCCTTTCCTTCTCTCCTATTTCAGATTTTCTTATGTCTGCTTTCCTTCCTTCTCTTCTCCAATGTTAAATGGTAAAGAAATGGACTTTAATAGACTTGGAGCTAAAATGATAATGCTGGCTGGCTGAAGGCAAATGTCCTGGGCTAATAAACTTCAGGCAACAGAGGTTGGCCTTTCCACAAGTAAATGGCCAAAATATGATGACTGGAAGCAGGTACATAGGAGAATTGATTAGCAAGTGGCCTTTGAGAAGTAGCATAAGAGGTATGAAGATTATGTGAAACAACACTAGAAAAGGACAAAGTGCTCAGAAGGGTGTTCAGCAGGGATGAGGAAATAGGGTATGGGAGGCTATGGGTCAAGGAGGATGCAGGGAGAGGAGATTTTGTATGGACAAGTTGGTAATTATTTAGACGGAAAGAAATTTGAGAAAATTCTTACCAAAATAATTAGGGACCATAGAGTTGTTTTGTGTTTGTATTAGGGCAAGGGCAAAAGACTTATGTCAGAGCCCTAGTCCAGGTTTTTACCATCAACAAGGACAGGATCTTGAGGATCACCTGCATGCAGCAGCATGGGTAAGCCCCCAAGTTCCAACATGCATTTTGTGCCATTCCCTGACCCTTGAAGCTCACCACACAGGCCCAACAGGGACCATCATTAGTAGTATTGAGTAGAACTTCTTTTCCCTGCCTCAGTATCCTCTTCAGCACACTGAAACTCTGATTAATTCTCTCCTCTTACATTCTCTTCTTGAAATTTCCCATCAAGATAAAACACCAAGGCATAGTAATTCAAAGTATTTTTCAATGGACTTTTATTAAGAATATCTGAGATATTAGAGAACATTAGGGTGTATAAATGGAAAAGTTCATTTTAGTTGTCCTTATATATAGGGTATAGGGAGAGGTACAAAAGCTATGTGTTAAGGGTTACAAAGAAAATTATAGCAATAATAGAAGTTGCTTACTTAACGGACTAACTACTCCAATGATCTTACTTTCCTTCTGTATTTTATACTTTCCTTAAACAAATAAGTATGAAGCAGTATGTTTCTTTTTTGTCTTGCTTTTTACTTTACTTACAAGCTTGAGATGAGGCTTTTTAGCTATATAGTCAACCCTCCCTATTTACACTTCTTCAACTGCCTTAATTCTGTTTTCTACTGTCACCAGTCCAATGAAGTCCAGGTTACTAATGACAACCTTTTAATAAAATTTAATAGCTCTTCAGCCCTGACTGGGTGGCTCAGTTGGTTGAAGCATTGTCTTGTACACCAAAAGGTTGATGGTTCTATTTCTGGTCAGGGCACATCCCTAGGTTGTGGGTTGGGGAGCCTATGGGAAGCAACCAATCAATGTTTCTCTCTCACATTGATCTCTCTTTCTCTTGCTCATTCTCTCTCTCTCTAAAAAAATCAATAAGAACATATCCTTGGGTAAGGATTAAAAAAAATTATTAGCTATTCTTATTCTCATGTTATCCCGAGCATCTGCTTAACTGAAAAGTTGATCATTCACTCCTAGTAATTTCCTCCTCAATTTTTCTAGGTCACCTTATTTTTCTAATTTTCTTCATGCTTTTCCAGACTCTCTATTTATGTCTCTCTGTTTCTCTTTTTTGAAATCTTTTTAAGGTTGCTGTTTTCCAGGATTTCAATCTCAGTCTTATGATTTTCTTTTTTTTTTATCTACTCATTTACTTTATTAACTCCTTTATTAACTTAAATTTTTAATTTGGTAGTTTTTAATTTTCTAACCATAATATTATATAACTTCCATTTGTTCCTTTCTTTGATATGTTTTAATTCTGGCCTCATTTTTTGTTTTTTACCATATAGTAGAGACAATTTGAATAATGACAACATGTTCATTATACTAATATTTTTCCTGTTGATTTTAATGGCTGTGAAATTACTTTTACTAGTATTTAGTAGAGCTTAACAATAAATTCAGCTAAACTACTTCTAGAAATACCCTTTGAACACATAATGAGAATAAATGTTATGAAATATATAACATTCTAAGCAATGAAGAGCTAAACATTTATGTTTCACCCTTAAATTGCTTATGATTTTCTGACTCCATCAGCCATGTAATAATGTTCTTTCAATTTTTACCTTAAACCAGGATCCTACTAATCTGTTCAGATTCTTCATTTCTGATAGCCCAAGATAAATCTCTATGTGGAGATTATAAACATCTCAGCTTTGACATAAACCCATGCTCTTTAAGCATGCTCATTTGCCTGTGTTTCATCTTAGTGATTTTATTTACTTACTCAAGTAGGAAAACGGGGCACCACTCTGGGCTTCTCACCTACTGTCTCTTTCATAACTAATTTGTCACTGAATTCTCTGTCTACCTAACCACTGGAATATGCCCCTTCTTCCCATTCTCTGTGCTTCAATCTTTGTTCAGATGCTTACTATTTCTCACCTAGACTATTGTATCATCCTTTCTTTCTACTTCTGCTCTTTTTTTACTCAAATCCATCCATAACATTGCATACAGAATCATATTCCCATAGCCCCTATCTAGTCATATCTCTTTTCTATTAAAAATATTTTTTCTTCTCTTTATCTATAAAATTCTAAAATCTTTAGCATAGCAAAGATCCTTCATGATCTGACTTTCTCTCTTTTTATAAAACTCCATTTTCTGCTCTTTGTTTCAACTACCCATCTTCTTGGCTCCAGCCAGATTAAATAGTACATAGAATTTCCCTCCAAAGTTTTTCTCTAACTCATTGCTATGCTTTTACACAGTCCATTTTATATACTACCTGAAATATCCAACCTACAGTTATGTCTTCCACAGCCATCAAAACTCAACTAAGGTGCTAGCAGCTTTAGGAAGGCTTTCCTTTTTTTTTCTCAGGCTGATTTAGGATATTTTATTTTGTATCACTTTATCACTCTGCTCATAAGACTGGCAATGAATTCATCCTACAAATATTTTTGGGCACCACTTCATGCCAAGCACTGTGCCAGTGGCCCCTACTTTCATGGCATGAAATGTCTAATTGGACTTGGGGGGGAAATGTATTTAACCAAATTATCACACACATGTGTAACTATAAACTGTGAGGGTGAAACAAAATACTATCTATCTATATAAAAGCCTAAGTGACTGTTATGACCAAACGACCAGAACGACTGGAATGGCCAATTGCTATGACACACACTGACCACCAGGGGGCAGACAATCAATGCAGGACCTGCCCTATGATGGTCAGTGGGCTCCCACAGCCAACCTCCCATGCCCAGCTGACCTCCCCCAATTCCTCTCCCTGGCCCTCCCCTCAGCCAGCAGGCACTGATCAGCCCAGCCCTGATTGGCCCAGCCTTGATTGGGACTGGGTGAGATGGCCCCAATCAGCCCTGACTGTTGGCCAGGCCTAGGGACCTGATTGCTGGCCAGGCCTAGGGATCCCACCTGTGCACAAATTCGTGCACCAGGCCTCTAGTGATCTAATATTGCTCAAATTAAGGCTTCTGTTTTATTCTATCAACAATGAAAAACCAGTAACATATTTTAAGCAGATGAGTGGCAAGATCAGATTTCTATATTAAAATATTTTTCTAATTTCAATGTAGGGAATAGTTTTATAATGAAATCTAGAATGCATTAAGAGGTAATTTCATTTAAAGATAATGGCACTTTAGTCTTGGGTGGTGACAGTGGAGATAGAGAAGTAAGTGAACTAAAGAGCTAATTAAAAGGGAAATTTGACAGGTCTTGATGGTAGGTTTGTAATGGGTGGTATAGGTGAAGAATATGTTCAAATGTCTAGTCTTTAGCTCGTGGAAGAGTCCAGATTTATATGCCATTCACTGAGATAGGAGATGCTAGAAAAAGACCAAGTTTGGAAGAAAAATCTGGAGTTAATTTTGGACTTGATGAGTTTTGGATATCTTTGAGAGACCCAAGTTAATATGTCATGTAAGCTTTTAAAGAATTCTAAGTTAGAGGTATAATTCAGTAATAATCAACATAGAGATGGTGGTAATTGTCTGAGGATACAGAGCAGAGAAAATAAGTGGAAGAAAGAGGGGAATAGACTAGAACATATGAGAAAAGGAAATCAAGGAGAACTCAGGATTGAATCTTGAAACCGATGCCAAGGTAGTGGCTGTAAGACAAGTCAGAAAAAATGAGGAGACCAGAAGGTTTGAGATAAACCAGGATACAAATTAAGTCAAAGAGAATGTTTCAAGGAAGAGGAGTTGATTGATTGTTTTAGCAAGATTCAGCAATCTACAAGTAATTTTTTTGTGGAAATTAATGGGAAAGGAGTGAGTTATGGAACGGATATGCAGTGAGGAAATGGAGGTGGTAAGTATAACAGTGCTGTGAGAAGTTTGGATGTGAAGGAAAGGAAAGAAAGAAATAGCTGAAAGGCAAAAGGAGGCTTTTTAATTTTTATATTTAAAGATGAAAGATACTGACAATGTTTGAAAGACAAAGCAGATTCAGCAAAGAAGCATCTATGAATTAAAATTGGAAATTAGAATGCACAACTGATTGTACAAATACAGGCTAGGAGGGCTATGAGTCAACGTAGAGATGGAAGGTTTGACATTTTGAGGATGGACAGATTCTATTTTAATGGGAGTAAGCAATAAAAGGATGGGAGATTGTGAAAGTAGAATTATAAATTTTCTCTTAGGAAATTGAAGAAAATCTCACTGGGCACATTCCCTTTTCTCTGTGAGGAAGTAATTGATGTCACTTTCCAAGAGAAGAAGAGTTCAAGGATTGAAAAGAATGAAGGTTGAAAAGGGCCTTGGCAAGAGGGAAGAGTTGATTAGGGAAGCTTTGTAGGATGGGCAGGCAATATTGTGGGCCCGTTTGAAGTTGGTAACTATAAATTTATAGTGCAATCAGCCTTCCCTGTCGTTTTAGACTTATTCTAAGAGTTCTGGGAAAAGAAATGGTTATATTCCAATAGTATTGGGATTTTAGCAAAGGTTAAATTTAAGCAAATTTATATTCTCTTCTAGATTATCATAAGTTTGGGGAGGGGATACAACAATATTATTCATCTCAACTTATATTGGTGTATGGTAGTAGATGAGGACCTAAATAGATGCTTTTTTCCCCCTGAAATGTCAACAATTATCTCAAAACACCTATCTAAAAATTAAAAATTACATCCATTAAAAAAACATCTTATTCACCATAGGTTAGTTGCCTCCTTCATCATATATGAGATTACTGTAAAAAGTTGGAATGTTTTTAGCCTCTCTCCTTTATACTACTAACATTGTGCTTTTCTTACATTGGTACCATGCTGACCTAACTTGTTGCACACTCTTAATGCTGTGAGATAATTCCTTATTATTCTTTGTTTTCAAATCTAATTATTTCACGGATTCATTTTTTTCTCCATAGACCATAGCATTATTTGTTAAGTCTCACCACTCTACCAAAAGGAAAAAGAAAAAGAGAAAAAATTCTTTTGGAAGGAAGTGACATACCTTTTTATCTATATTCAGATCTCTCAAAAGGTCTTCACCCTCCTTTTAAACTACTCACTCTTTGTCTAATTTAAATGGCATATTACCAACATGATATGTGTATGGATGTGCAGATAACATTTTGAATTTTAACCATTCCTGATTATTGTAGTAAAAACAAAATAAAATAAAACACTGACTGGAATTTTCCTTATTTGGGAAGTCTCCTATATATAATTAGCTTCCTAAAGAGTAAATGAGAAGAATACTTTTGAAGTCAATTTAAAACATTATGTCTTACATCCCACTGTACAAATAGTTAAGAGCAGCCTTCTCAGCTCAAGATTAATTCAATGGCTTCACCCAGAAACGACTCCACTGCTCCAGTCTCTGAATTCCTCCTCATCTGCTTCCCTAACTACCAGAGTTGGCAGCACTGGCTGTCCCTGCCTCTCAGTCTCCTCTTCCTCCTGGCCATGGGGGCCAATGGTATTCTTCTGATTACCATCCGGCTGGAGGCCTCTCTGCACGAGCCCATGTACTACCTGCTCAGTCTCCTCTCTCTGCTGGATGTTGTGCTATGCCTCACCGTCATCCCCAAGGTCCTGGCCATCTTCTGGTTTGACCTCAGGTCCATCAGCTTCTCTGCCTGCTTCCTCCAGATGTTCATCATGAACAGTTTCCTCCCCATGGAGTCCTGCACATTCATGGTCATGGCCTATGACCGCTATGTGGCCATCTGCCACCCTCTACAATACCCATCCATCATCACTGATCAATTTGTGGCCAAGGCTAGTATCTTTATTGTCACACGAAATGCCCTTCTCACTGCACCTATTCCTATTCTCTCTGCCCAGCTTCATTATTGTGGGAAAAATGTCATCGAGAACTGCATCTGTGCCAACCTGTCTGTGTCCAGGCTCTCCTGTGACAATTTCACCCTGAACAGACTCTACCAATTTGTGGCTGGTTGGACCCTACTGGGCTCAGATTTCATCCTTATCTTTCTCTCCTACACCTTCATTCTAAGAGCTGTGCTTAGATTCAAGGCCGAGGGGGCTGCAGTCAAAGCCCTGAGCACATGCAGCTCCCACTTCATCCTCATCCTCTTCTTTAGTACCATCCTGCTGGTTGTGGTGTTGACAAATGTGGCCAGAAAGAGGGTCCCTATGGACATCCTGATCCTGTTCAATGTCCTTCATCACCTCATACCCCCTGCCTTGAATCCCATTGTATATGGGGTTCGAACCAAAGAGATAAAACAAGGAATTCAGAAATTGCTGCACAGAGAAATGTGAATATGTAGAAAATGTGTCCAAATCCTTCTCCCCTTTTTTCTTAGAGGTTTTGCCTAGGTAGCAAATGCCTAGAAATGCCTGTGAGTGAGAATTTATTATGTACATGGAGGCTCACTTCATAACTGATCCAGACACCTTTTTCAATTCTCTTTGCCTGGTTCAGGTGGAGTTAGGCAAGAGGGAGAGACACATATTTATTGAGTAACTGCTTTGAGCCTAGGCAATCATATTTAAGTAATTTCATCTTCACAACACCCCTGCATGCATCATTACTTACATTTAACAAAGTAAAAAATGTTTTTAAGAGAGGTAACTGGCAAAGATCACATATCTGGAGAGGTATAGAGTAGATATCAAAATCCAGGCTATAGAGTCTAAGCTCTTTCTATAGAAATGCTTCTTCAAGTGCAATTGAAGCTGGAGACCAGTCTTCAACCCTATTCTCCTTTGGCCTTCTGGCTGTCCATATGTATTTCTGCCTATACCTACTTCCTTGAGAGCCAGGATGTTGTTAGAGAAAGCAGAGTCCTGCCCAACAAACCATCTGCAGGACTGCAGGAGAAGAGTGTCCACAACCAATACCAGCTTTCTATTCTATCCTCCACAACCTTATTACCTTCAGGGAGACTTGAAAATGAGGATACAGATGGAGAGAGAGGATACCAATGGGGTGGAAAATAGTGAAAATACCAATGGGGTGGAAAATAGACCAGAATAGTGAGTTTGCCACTTTCCCTATGTGCTTGAGTTACCCATGCAGTGAACTGAAAATCTAGTCTCATTTGATCTGTTGACTCTGCTCAAGCACTCTAGCTGAAGGTGGGAAGGTATGGTATAATATCAAGTTTCTGGATAACAGTGGGCAAGTCAGGAGAGAAGATATCATACCCATTGTTTTTAGAAAATTTAATGTAAGCAATTGATTAAATGGATATTGGAGAATTGAAACAGAAAAAAAAGAGGATGGCATAACATGGAGATAGTACCTGCAGGAAGAACCTTACACTTAGGAAGAGGTTGGGTCATTAGAACATAGACCCCATTGAACTGATGGGTCTCATCACCCTGGAGATGGGCTCTGGTTCTAACTGGTACTGATGTCACAGGAACTCAGAGGAGGTACCCTTAGAGCTGGGGCTAAGACCAGCCTGGGCATCACAAAGCAGACTGTGAATGGGAGGCTTTAAGGCTGAGAGACAGGAGTTAATGACTGTATGGCTCCTCCTGGTTGAGTCTGAAAGTTTTGAAAGACATGAGTGACAGCTGTAACAGCACCCTGCAGTGCACAATGCATCCCAGGGAACTGGAGACAGAATCAAGTCCTCTGTTGCAGGTAGGTAAAGAGACACAATGTAATGTCACAGGGGCAACTTTCATAACTATGAAAGAATTTTGCATTAAGTTGGCAGCAGGGATAGAGATTGACTGCCCCACACTAACAATTAGATAGGGTAAACTGCAACTCACTGCTCGTATGGGCTCCAGGTTCTCCAAAGTCACACTGAAAAACAGCAGGGCAGAAAATGACAGCCATTTGCCTACAAGAAGGGGTTTTTAATACTCTTATGCTCTCAGGCTTGGCTCTCATTTTCTCAAACCAGAGCCACAGGTGTGACTTGGTACTTGTCATTTTTATAAAGCAGAGAATTCTCTACTAGGGCTTCTCTACATTTCCTGGCTGCTAGAAGAGTTTTATCCATCACCATCTTTCTATTGTCCCTCCCAGGACAGAATGGCCAATTTCAATACTGATTGCTCAAAATAATACTAATAATCTTAGTATCCTTATATATTGATAGTAAGGACAGTAATCACAATAAAATAAAAAGCTCAAGTGTTTTGAGCACTTGTAAACTATCAGTGGCTGTGCATGATAATCTTTAATTTTCATAAGAGCCTTCTGTGGATGATTATAAAATGAGTTGTTTGTTGTTGTTGTGTTTTTTTTTTTAATCCAGCAGAGAGGACAGAATTCATGGAAATATGATACATGTGGTCAGGTAATATTTTCACACTTTTGGTCCCCTCTGTGGGTCTTTCTAGGAGTGCTTTCTCTAACTCTGCTATGCTTTCACCCCAGTGCAAACCCAGAAGGGAATCGAAGAAGAGTTTGTTAGTTGATCAAAATCTAGATCCTAATTCCTGAATCTGGCTTCTCTAGATTAATGCAAATAGCCAACATAATTGTGAGAAGTTTACTCAAACTGGGTATACACAAGAATGGAAACTACCAACTTGTAAGGATTGGTAAAATATCAGAGACTAGCATACCGGTTGTCATTCATCATAGTAACTAGCACAATTGTGGTCCATTGAGGGGCTCAGTAAACACTCCCTTACTTACCATATTGAAGTGGCTAAGTGAAGGCTTGACAAATAGTGTTTTTAGTGCGTCTCTAGTTTCATAGTAGTAGAGCCCTAAATATAAGGAATAGACAAGCCGCATCCTTAAGGTTGGCTCTCTGCTCTGGTTCTGAGGGGGGAGAAGTTAAGACCATTGTTTCTCACAGAATGGTCAAGAAACTGGTCACAATGGTCCTAAGACAGGTTTTGGGGTGAATCCATACCAGGTAAAGGTGATGGGGAAACAGGATTGCTCAAGAAGCCAGATGTTGAAGGGCAAACAGAACTTTGCTGTAAAGTTCCCATAGCATTAAAAATGAGCTTTGGTAGAAATCTTTGAACACTGTCTTGAGTGGATACAACGAACTATCATAAACTACAGGCATTTTAAATTGGTGGGGTATAAAAGGTACAAACTTCCAGTTATAAGTATTGGGGAAGTAATTTACAACATGATAACTATAGTTAGCACTGGTGTATGGTATATTGGAAAGCTGAGTAAATCCTAAAAGTTCTTATCACAGGGGAAAAAAAATCTTTTTTTTTTTTTTTTTTTTGGTATTTGTATGAGATGTTGGATATTAACTAAACTAATTGTGGTAATCATTTCACAATAAATGTAAGTCAAATCATTATGCTGTACACTTTAAACTTATAAGGGGCCGTATATCATTACATCTCAATAAAACTGAAAGAAGAAAATAAATTGATGGGGTACAGTTGTTTTGTCAGCTTAACTGAGACAATCTGTGAAGAGTCACTTTGCTAATATAAGCTGACTATGGTCCAATTGTACTGGAAGGGGGTGTATTAAGAACATGAGGAAGGGGAGGGGAGTGGCTTACTCACCTCACTGGCTGGTTTGCAGGCTAGTCACATTGGCATGAGAAATTTGCAATGAACACAGAGCCTTTTGAGAAAGAATATTTGAAACCACTGTATGCTGCTATTCAGGAAAAGAGCAGATTTAAATCAAGACCTACTGACAAGAGATAGCAACAAGTCCCCTGGAATTAAATATCTGGAGGAAAAAGAGAGTCTGTGTTGGTGACCATTGCTCAAAAGAAAGCCTAAATATTGTTGAGCAAACAAAATTATGTTTTCTATGTATCATAAAATAGAATCAGGGGAGTCTCTTAGTACATAGTGATCCTGAAGCTCTATTGAGATTTGGGATATATTCTGAGCATACAGTATTAGATGCTCAGTGTGGGACAGCAAGTCTGTGCGGCCACGGAGTCTAAACATATTGGCTTTACTTCCAGGATTAAATAAAAGCTTCATTGTAGGGAAATCGTCAGTGCCATCTTGTGGCCACTAATGGAAATAGCAACACTGGAGTGAATTCAGTTCTCAATCTCTGCTTGGTGTTAGGAAGGGGCTGACAATTCTGGATTGAGAAAACTCCCGAGATCTTCAACACTTAGGGGGAGGGTAGTGGGTAGCTTCAAGAACATACTGTACTTCCTGAACCTACGGCACAGGGAGATTTGAATGATCAATTTCAAAAATAAAATACATAACAATTCATAGTCTGGTTTTCTTTTCTCCAGTGACATTTAAGAGTCAATATCATCAATAATATGAGTCAAGTATTTAAAAAGGTAGAATGCACATTGGTATTTAAGAAGATGTTGTATTAGCTGTATTTGGCTATGAAATATATATAACTTTATATATATATTTTAAATATATATAAAGTTACAGTAATAACTTTTTAAAAACCCACTCAACCAAAAAATAAGTTATTGAGTGTTTTATATATGAACATAGTAGTGATTAGGATAGATAATTACCAAGAGGTAAATCACTTTCAAGGAGATTATGGTCAAAAGAGCCCATGAAGGATTGTTATCCCCAATTATGCAGATTAGACAACTCAGCAAAAAAGATAAATTACTAATGGTCATTCAACTAATAAGGACTAGAATCAAGAATGAGAAATTAGGCAGGTTTGCTACCTAAATCCATTTTTCTAATTACTAGGAAGTGAGCTACATTTTTAGACTTCAGCTGGATAGCTTTGTAGTTTTCTGAAGTTTTACCTACTACAGATTTTAGTAGCAAAGGCATTAATTGCACATAAAAGTTCTCCACATATTGAATTAGACACTGCAAATAGAGTTAGTTACTACAACAAAGATATCACAGCAAGTGAACACAGTAAAAGTTTACTTCTCATCCATACCCCATTCCAATGCATGGGGGCTTTGCTTCAGGCCAATATTTAGGGCCTTGTGCTTCTTCCATATGTGGATCTTCCATGTCCAATGGTGCGCCTGAACCTGAATGTCAAACAAGTAAAGGGAGGGAATGTGTAGAAGGTTTTAAGGCTCAATATACAGAGATTTACATCATTTTCTCTATCATTCCATTTGCCAGACTTCTCACATAGATCCAACTGCCCGAAGGAGACACTAGGTCACTAAATTATTTAGGAGAAATAATTTTGCATGTAAAATATATGTTACTGCATCCCAAATCAGACTATACAAATTCTCATCTAGTACCTGAGTGTAGCACAAAGTCCAAGATCTCTGGGGGTGTGGTCTTCTCCACGGGGTCCGGATGTGATTCCTATCAGACAAGTCATCTTCCCCCTCCCACTACACATTTAAGATGGAGCAGACACTGGGGACCAGCCATAAAGATTCCTAGTTGGAAGTGAAGCATAGAATTCATTTAGGAATAACTTGTCAATGGTAATGCTGGAATACTTTGGGGGCAGGCATCACACAGTTTTACCGCATGATAGTCAGGTAAGTACCCTGATTAGACACTGGTTATGTTCTCCGGAGGAACTCTCCTGGCCATTGTCTTCTCTTTTCCCTTGTTCTGACTTTGGGGGGTTGTACCTTCTTCAGTGTCCCCAATTGACATTAAGTGAAGCAGGCATTGGAGCACATGACTTCATTTGCAGACGCTACATTTGGAGCCTACTTCCGGATGTAAACTATTAGGATCAATCATTGTTTCAGTTTACCCGGCGGCATAGCTCAGTGGTTGAGTGTTGACTTACAAACCAGGAGGTCACGCACGGTTCAGGCCTGATCCCCTGTGAGGGGTGTGCAGGAGGCAGCTGATCAATGATTCTCTTTCATCATTGATGTTTCTATCTCTCCCTCTCCCTTCCTCTCTGAAATCAATAACAACATATTTTAAAAAATAAAATTATTTTAATTCATAATAAAAAAACCTTCTTTAAAAGCCACACTCATGTTTCTTTGGCAATGAACCCTCTCAGAAACCTAACAGATTTTGATCTATTTGTGTTAGGTCAGTCCCATGTGCTAGTAATTACACTGTAGTGTAAACACTTGACAATTTAGCTTTTGTGATTGTAAGTAAGTGTCTGACATGAAGCTTTTGGTTGCTGAAGCATTCACTTCAAACACAAAAGATAACCATCTCAAATAAACTCATTATCAGTTACACATTTAGATAAAGAGCCACCTATTAAGTTAGCTACTTTAGGAAGCTCCATAGACCTAGTTGACTGACCTTCTGTGTGACCCTACTTTTTTCCCCCCTGCAGTTAATTTCCACTCCTACATTTTAAATTCACCAATGAAGAGTGAACTCATAAAACCTTGGGTACTTCACCCTCGATCCCAATAAAGACAGAACTCCAGGTTTGTTCTCTCTCTCTTTAAAAAAATGTTTTTTATTGATTTCAGAGAGGAAAGGAGTGGGAGAGAGAGATAGAAACATCAATGATGAGAGAGAATCATTGATTGGCTGCCTCCTATAAGTGCCCCCACTGAGATTGAGCTCATAATGCAGGCATGTGTCTTGACTGAATTGAACCATGACCTCTTGGTTCATAAGTGGATGGTCAACCACTGAGCCACCATAGCTGGGCTGTTCTCTCTTTTTCTCTGTACCCTGGACCTCGCTGTGTGGCCCTATGTGTCCTCTGTACCCTGCAAGACTTATGAGTAATAAACTTCATTTTTCTCTGCTTCCTGGCAATTGTTGCCAACGTGCATTTTATAATCATAAAAAGAACTACAAGGGCTGCACCAGCCTCAATAGTGGCTCCAGTTGGGAAAATGTCTGAGGGCTTTCTGCCCAGGTGAGTGGCTCCCGGCATTTCTAGCCAATAACATCACTATCTATAGGCTGAGACCCACACAAAACACACATCCAAAGAATTTAATTAGGCATAATTTAAAAAATCTTGTATTGTCTTTTCTCTTTCCCCATTCCACTCCTTTCCTAAATAATGGCATCTTTCTAAAGAAATCATAACATGGACAGCTATACATACAATCTCATCTCTTCTCAGGGCTGGTTTCTGAGTTTTTGTTACTCAAAGACATTCTAGATTAGTCTTTTTCTGTCACTTGAAGTGTGACTGCATTTACCTGCACCAGCTCCCGGATAAGGCCCATCCTTGAATCCTCCCTGCCCTGAAAGTATGCATCTGGGCCTCTGGGAATTAGATGCTTGGCACAACAGTGTTGTTGCTAGGGAGCTCTGAGCCAGAGGACCAAGTGGTCAAGGATTGTATCTTGGCCATGCCTCCTGGGGTTTAGAACTCCAGCTGGATCCCAAGTTCTTACCAGACTCCTGCAACCAGAATCAACTCTGTGGAGGGTGGGGCTAAGGGGCAGGGTTTGCTAGGCAGAAGGTCTTTTTCCCTTTTGAGGTTTGGTGGGGGATGAAAATAGCTAGCCCTCTACCCTTACAACCATGGGGAAGGGTGGAGGGCTCTGAAGAAAGAGGAAGGGGTCACACTGTCTTGCTAGGGACTTGATTTTTACTTAGGTCTTTGGTGGAAGAATTATGAAAAAAAATCAATAAAATGGGCTTAGGCCATAAAAAAATTATCTAACATGTTATAACAACTATGTTTACAATGGCCAAAGAAACAAAAGATGGAGTCCAAAAACATCAGAATGGAGAATTAATCTATCAGAAAACCAGATATATTTGAAAAAAAGAACAATACCTTCTGAAAAATGTAAGATTAGTCATGGATATAAAGAAAAATAACATCAAATTGACACAGCTGAGTTGAGAATTTGTCAAATGGAGCTAAAGTTGAGGAGCTTCATCTGAAAGCAGTACAATGAAAGAAAGTAGAAGGTGAAATAAAGGTGAAAGGGTAAAGAGAATTTAATAAGAAGGCTCAATATACCCCAAGCTGGAATTCTACAATATAGAATATAGAAAACGAGAGGGAAAAGAAATATTCAAAGGGATAATGACTGAATTATCTTCAGACTCAAGAAGCTTAATTAATCAGGAGCAGAATAATAAAAAAAATATCTATACACATTTGTGAACATTCTAAAACCTCAAAGGTAAAAAGTTCTAAGAGAGCCAGAGAGGCAATACATTACCTACATTGGAATGACAATTGAACTGACAGTATATTCTCAACAGCAACAATATATGTCAAAAAGCTGTAGAAGTACATTTATATGACATAAAATTATATGTATAACATATCCTATCTAATAAAGAGGGAATATGCTAATTGACTGTCACACTCTCACAAAGATGGTATTGCCCACAGCCAATAAGGAGGGAATATGCTAATTGATTGCAACATCCTTAAAGATGGCAGCACCCACAGCCACAAGATGGCGGCCCCCAGTCCTCTCAGCCCCGCTGGTGCAGCAGACGGGTCTGGCTGCTCCGCGCGCCTGCCTCCTGAGTCACCCAGTTCCCTTAGCCCCCCAGCCACCCAGGGCTGGCCTGAGGCACAGGCAAGCCTTGAATGGTGGCTGCCCAGCTGATGCCTGAGGCACAGGCAAGCCTCAGATGGTGGCTGCCCAGTCGTCCAGGGCTGCCCGAGGCTCAGGTAACCAGGACCGGCTGAGGCTTGCGCTGCCGGCAGTGGCAGCAGCAGAGGTATGATGGGGACGTCGCCTTCCCCTGATCACCAGGTTGCCTCCCGCCCCTGAAGGCTCCTGGACTGTGAGAGGAGGCAGGCCGGGCTGAGGGACCCCTCTCTCCAGTGCATGAATTTTCATGCACTGGGCATCTAGTATATTATATGTATTACTCTATTTATATATGCATAAAATACTTGTCAATATTCAAACATTTACCCAGCTAAATTGTCACTAAAAATTTGCTTGAACTAATAAAATAGAAACATACTTTTAAAAACACAAGAATTAAGAATGAAAGTCAAAACTAGAGAAGGTTATCCTGAGAGATAAACTCAGGATTTAAAGCTACTTCAGCTCTGAGGACTTTGCCAATCATGAAGAAATCAGTATGAAATGGATAAAAAATTTGGCAATTTCCGGGCATGAGGAGATAAAAAAACAAAGGCCAGGACTTGCCAAAAATAGAGTCTGATAATCCTCTTCCCAAACATACATTTTAAACTTGGGATATAGAAACAGGGTGTTGTTGAAATGAAGTTCATTAATCTTTTTGTTAACTGGTAGGTCTTAACTTGATTACATCTACAAAACCTGTACTTCTAAATAAGGTTGTATTCATAGTTATCTGGGATTAAGACTTCAACATATCTTTTTGGGGGCACATTTCCAGCTATAACATTTTTTTATTCCTTATTAGAAATTGTTATTATAGTTGTTGACTATAATATGTATTCCATTAGTTCATTATGAAAATAAAATAAAATATTGGGTAATAACTGTAATAATAATGCATATTAAGGATTCAACAATGACATTATTACTCTTGCTAGTGTAATTCTTGGAGTAACTTTATGCTCAGTTTTGGTTTCCTTCTCTAAGGTGGGAGAAACCATTCTTTGATGTACATTATTTCTAACATGTAGTATAGTGTTTTGTACAAAAAGGACAAATGTTTGTTTAATGAAAAGTAAAAGTGTAATTATTGAATAATCACAGAGAAAAATAATGTTTTAATATGAGAAAATATAGAAATTAAATCCATTAGATCAATAATAGGTTATGCAATAAATTAATGTTTAAATATTACATAACAAACTCCATTAATTTTGAGGCTAGTGAAAAAGTTAAAAAATGAATTATTTAAAAAAATGTATAGAACAAAAAGTAAAAGCCAGTTTATTAACATGGAAGAAGAATTCTTCCTTTTTAAGTATATAATTGCTATTAAAATCAGAAATAAGTTGTTTTATTCTAATCAGCTTCTTTAAATTATTTACTAAAATATTATAATATCAACTTGATACAATAAAATTTAACTAGTAAATGAAGGAAACATATATAAAAAATTAAAATTAATTACTATTTGCAAGTAATATACTATTCTTCCTAAAATATTGATAGAATAGTTTGAAAAATTTGCTATTAACAAGATCTTCAGTGTTGTCAACTAAAAACCAAGATAATATCTTCTGACAATAAAACCAGTTAAGAACATAATAGCCAAAGTGCAAAATCACAGTAACAACTGCACGCACACATATATGCACTGTTGAGGATCATCAACAGAATGTGATTACAGTGACCAAAAAGCTTGACCTGGGTAATCAGAGACTTCTCATCTGCTGCCCTGTTCTTGGGAGGTGAAATGTACTTCCACCTACCATTCATACACTAAAGGCTGTTTCAAAGACACAGTCTTAAGAGAGTAAAGTGTTGTTGAGGGACTCTATATAAGCACTTTTAAAAAAATGGTATCTGTTGCCTGGCTGGCATGGCCCAGTGGTTGAGTGTCCACCTATAAACTAGGAGGTCAGGGTTCAATTCCTGGTTAGGGCACATGCCTGGGTTGTGGGCTCAGTGTGGGGCATGCAGGAGGCAGCCGTTCAATGACTGTCTCTCATCATTGATGTTTCTATCTCTTTCCTTCTCCATTCCTCTCTGAAATCAATAAAAATCTTACCTAACAAAAGAGTAATATGCAAATTGACTGTCACCCCAACACACAAGATGCCCCCCCCCCTCCCGAATGTGGTCAAAGATGGCTGCCCCCATGTGGATACAAGGTGGCTGCCACAACATGGCCAGCAGGGGAGGGCAGATGAGGGACCAGGCCTGCAGGGGAGGTCAGTTAAGGGTGACCAGGCTGTCAGGGGAGGGCAGTTAGGGTGACCATGCCGGCAAGGGAGGGAAGTTAGGGGTGACCAAGCCAGCAGGGGAGGACAGGTAGGGGCAATTGGGCTGGCAGGGGAGCAGTTAGGCATTGATCAGGCTGGCAGGCAGAAGCGGTTAGGAGGAATCAGGCAGGTAAGTAGGCGAGTGGTTGGGAGCCAACAGTCCTGAATTGTGAGAGGGATGTCCATCTAGGATCAGGCTTAAATGGGCAGTTGAACATCCCTCGAGGGGTCCAATATTGGAGAGGGTTCAGGCTGGGCTGAGGGACAATGCCCCGTGCATGAATTTCGTGCACCGGGCCTCTAATATATTTTATAAAATAATATCTGCTTTCTTAAAATATATTTTAAAAAATAATATTTATCCACCAAGCCAAACTGGCTAGGGCTATATGAACATTTTAAGATCCTAGCAGAAGATCTATTTACATAGTGGCCACCCAAAACAAGCTTTATATCTAAGTTCCCTTGCTCATTAAACCTGCCATCTAAAATCTGCAGTGGTCTGTCTCTTTCTTCATTCTCTCCTTGCCCTTTATATATGGGACCAGTTTCATATTTCACCAGGAGATGTCCTGAGTTTGCAAACTAATGCATACATACATACAGTATACAGATGTACATACTACGCACCAGCAAATGTGTCTGTGCATATATTCTCATGGGCCCTGAGAAAATGATGGTTGCCTGATTCTGAGTCTCACCAGACATCCTCCCCAAGAAGCCATAACATCAGAAGGAGTGTAAATAAAACCACATTGGTCCACTCCTTTAACATTAATAGAAGACAGACTGGCACAATTTCAAATTGTTTTAAGGAGAGAAAAAGAGTTACAGCTGTCACTAACTGTAGGTTCAGAGTGTAGGTAAAGGGAAGTTTATAAGGTTAAGTGGAAGAGAGGAGAGGGTGTGGAAGAAATATACATAGCATATATAAACTCTTCACAAATAAAAAATCTAAAATGTCAAACAAAGGTCAGGGATGTCATTGAAACAACACTGGCTACAAGAAAGTGGATTCAAAATGAGTGGGACCAGAGGTGACAGACTCAGAAAGGCATTGCTTCTGGGGAAAAAGATAATTTCTATCAGGCCAGCAGGGGAGGACAGTTAGGGGCAATCAGGCCAGCAGGGGAGGGCAGTTAGGACGACCATGCCAGCAAGGGAGGGAAGTTAGTGGTGACCGGGCCAGCAGGGGAGCAGTTAGGTGTCAATCAGGAAAAAGGTGCCTCTTTAGAGATGTGGTAATAAAAAGAAAAGAGGAACGAAGTGGGAGGATCAAGATCCTAAAGAAATAGAAGATCAAAGACAGGGCAACCTCCCCCTCCTCTCCCAGCAACGTTATTATTCTTTAAATAAACTGATCTTCATGATGACAGGAAAGGGTGCTCTTGAACTAGAAACTCTATCAGCAAAATTAGGAGAAATAGAAAAAAATCAGTTCAAATCTATAAAATGCTACTATAAGAAATAAATGGAAGATGGCGGCGTAGGTAAACACCTAAACTGCTGCCTCCCACAACAATTTAAACTGCAACTAAAAGACAAAACGTCTATCACCCAGAACCACGGAAAAGCTGGCTGAGTGGAAGTTCTACAACTAGAAGGAAAGAGAAAAGAGCATTGAGACGTGCACGAGCGCTGAAAAGCTGAGGTACGGAGGCGCATGATCCGGGCTGGCTGCGGGCAACTGGGTGCGTTGCTTTTTTCAACCCAAATGGAGACAAGCCCCCGATTACTCTGAAATCCAGTCTCTGGGGAGACGCGGGGGACCCAAACTCCTACGGGGAGAAGCTGGACTGTCTGCCAGCGAGGGTGGCTTGCTTGCAGAGCTGCGCGCAGGAATAATTGTTTACTGCACTGAGGCATGGGACTCGCGGATGCCGTTGGGGACGCAGAGCCGGCTAACTAGCAGCCATTGCTGTTTGCCATGCCCTAACCAGTGACACCCTGAGGCCCCGCCCTGCACAACCTACAAACCCACCCAAGCTCCAAGCAGCGGAGTTAGCATAAGAAAGGCCTGCCCTATCGCAGCTTAACCTAGCAAACTTGCAGCCTGGGTCAGACAGCTCCAAAACCTCCAAACCCCAAGCAAAGAGGAGAAAACTGCAGCTCTCACTGTAGCTCCTGCTGAGTGGCCTCAGACAGTAGCTGACCTGCACCCCATTGGAGATCCAGAAGCCAGTGTACCTAGTAGTCAGTGTGAGACACCAGATTTCAACTCCTCACATCCATAATTGACACATTCAAGAGGCAGACTCAGTGAGCACCAAAGCCCCACTGAAACAAGTCCTGCCCCATAAGCGTGTCTTCAGCGCAGCAGTTCTTCCATTATAGACACAGGGAGTGCTCACAGCTAATTGGCCTGGAGGTCAATTCCTCCCAGCGTACCAATAGCAATTAAGGCTTAACTACACCAAGACTTTGCACTCAGCCCACAAAGGGGTGTACCAAGAGCGTCCACATCAGGTGATTGGGGAGGCTGAGCTACTGCCCCCTATAGGTCACCTACCACACAAAGCCACTCCATCAACACAGGGAAGCAGCCAAAATGCAGAAACAAAGAAACATGTCATGAATGAAAGAAAAGGAGGAAAGCAAACTACTGGATGACATAGAGTTCAGAACCACATGTATAAGGTTACTCAAGAATCTTCTAAAAACCGCTGAGAAACTTGATGACACTTCTGAGGAGCTTAGTGAGACCTTCAAGGACCTTAATGAGAATGCCAAAAAAATGGAAAGGATCAGTCAAAAATGAAACATACACTGTCTAAAATAAAGAATATACAGAAACTCAATTGTAGATCAATGTACCCCAAGAATCAAACCAAAGATCTGAAATATGTGGAAACAAAAAACATCCAACCAGAAAAACAAAAAGAAAAAAGAATCCAAAAATATGAAGATAGTGTAAGGAGCCTCTGGGACAACTTCAAGCGAACCAACATCAGAATTTTTGGGGTGCCAGAAGAAGGGAGAGAGCAAAATATTGAAAACCTATTAGAAGAAATAATGACAGAAAACTTTCCCTACCTGGTGAAAGAAATAGACTTACAAGTTCAGGAAGCGCACAGAACCCCATACAAGAGGAATCCAAAGAGGACCACACCAAGACACATCATAATTAAAATGCCAAGGGCAAAAGACAAAGAGAGAATATTAAAAGCAGCAAGAGAAAAACAGTTAATTACCTACAAGGGAGTACCCATACGACTGTCAGCTGATTTCTCAACAGAAACTATGCAGGCCAGAAGGGAGTGGAAGAAATATTCACAGTGATGAACAGCAAGAACCTACAACCAAGATTACTCTACCCAGCAAAGCTATCATTCAGAGTTGAAGGTCAGATAAAGAGCTTCACAGACAAGAAAAAGCTAAAGGAGTTCATCACCACCAAACCAGGATTACACGAAATGCTGAAGGGTATCCTTTAAGAAGAGGAGGAAGAAGAAAAAGGTAAAGATAAAAATTATGAACAACAAAATGACATCAAATACATACCTACCAACAAGTGAATCTAAAAATCAAGTAAATGAAAAATCTGAAGAACAGAATGTACTGGTGAATATAATAGAATCAGGGACATAGAAAGGGAGTGGACTGACGATTCTCAGGGGAAGCAGGTGTGAGGGGTGCGGGAAGAGATTGGACAAAAATCTTACTCCTATGGATGAAGACAGTGGCGGGGGGTAAGGGCATGGGGTGGGGTGGGGAATCAGGTGGAGGGGAGCTATGGGGAAAAATAAAAGAGGAACACCTGTAATAATCTGAACAATAAAGATTTATTTTAAAAAAAAGAAATAAATGAAATCACACTATATGCAAAAATAAATTTTAAGATGTATGTAAACCTAAATGTAAGAGTTAAAACTATGAAACTCTCAGGAGAAAACATGGGGGTAAATCTTCATGACTCTGGATGAGGCAATGGCTTCTAAGGTGCAAGAAACTGACATAAATAAAAGAATAACATGTTACAAAAGACTGACAAAGCTGAGTTGAGAATAGGTCAAATGGATCGAAAGTTGAAGAGCTTAATCTAAAAGCAGTGCAGTTTGAAAGAGAGTGGAATGTGAAATAGAAGTGAAAAAATAAAGACAATTGACTGAAAAGGCCGAATATACTCTTAATTGGAATATGAAAAATAGGGGAAGAGGACTATTCAAACAATGGCTAAATTATATTCAGATTCAAGAAGCCTAATTAATCATAAGCAGAATAATGTTGAAAAATCTATGCACATTTGCTAACATTCTAAAACCCCAGAGACAAAATGTTCTAAAAAGACCCAGAGAGGTGATACATAACTTACAAAGGAACAGCAATTTTACTGACAGCATATTCCCAACAGCAACAATAGATGCAAGAAAGCTGTGGAGATATACAGTATATACACATACATAATACATGTATATGTACATATTTACTAGTATATATTATATATACTGTATGTTATATATGATATATACAGAGGTCCTCAAATAATATCATTTTGTTCAACATTGTTTCATTATAATGTTGATGAGGAAAAAAATTTACTGTGGCCTGGACCACTGTGAGTTCGCATGCTCTCCCTACGTCTGCAAGGGTTTTCTCCAGGTACTCTAGCTTCCTCCCATATCCTCACGATGTGATGCTAGACGAGTTGATGTGGGTAAACTGTGCCATCTGAGTGAGTGTGCGTGTGTGTGAGTGTGCCCTTGATGGAAGGGTGTCCGGTCAAGGGAGGCTTCCACTCTGTAACCTGAGCTTCTGGGATAGGCTCCAGCCACTCCCCACCATGAAATAAATAGTGGGCTTGAAAAGAATTATCTTACTTATTTCTATTAATTTTTAAAAAATGTATGCATAGCTCACATTTATTTCAATGTTCAATGTAATAAGTGTTTGGGGTCTTTATTTAGAAGTTTGGTGATATTTCTGTGACCAGGAATATGCTGTAGAAACTTATCTCTTTGTTTATATCAATTAGTCTATGACAAAATTAGTTTTATCATATATCATTTCTCTTAAGCCTCCAGTTGTCTCTGCCACATCCCTGTAATCTACAAGTGGAGAAGAATTGTTTACTTATAAGAAACCCTGAGGACTAGGATTTTTTGCCCAGTATAAACTGCATGCTCTGGCAACATACTTTTATTGGATGATGATTGACTCATGTAATCATTTTCTTCATTGATCAACTTTAGTTGATGCTGTCAAGGTCATTGCTGTTGCACTCAGAACCTCCAGGTCCCAAGGTAGAGCAGGAGAGGAGTTAATGCATGGAGGGAATGGGAAAGTGTAGGTAGGAATGTGTAAGACCTAGAACCTGAGTCCACTTACTCTCCTCTCTCCAGGATTCCTGTGCTCAAAGCCCCAAAGAGCCTACATTTAGTCTGAGTATTGCTGTTCTAAGACACATCTGGAGACTTTCACAGGAGAGGCTATTTTCCAGGTCCTATTGTGCATCAGTTCAGAATGGTGGCTGTGCTGGTGACAATGCCACTGTTTTCCCAAGGAATCAATGCTAAGTGATGCTCTGTGGAAGGTGAATATGGTTAACAGCTGCACTTTCTACAACTATACTTAGGAAGCAGACGTTAGACAAAAAGGTAACATTTAGACATAAGACCATATGATAAACGAGGTCGCTCCCAGGGATTTATTTGGGTCTAGACTACTAACGTTCCCATTGCAGGAGAAGGGCTCAGAGGGAAAGTGCTCCCTGCCCGCCTCGTTGTCCATTGATATGCGTGCTCCTCTGATTGCTGGGGATGTTCCTCTGTCATTTCCCTCTACAGAGCTACAGGGCTGAGAATAGGTTATTCCAGTTCTTACCCACGTAGAATCTTTCCCCGAGGAGATCCTCATCACTCAATTTCCCCCCTTCTTTACCCAGAGTTTCTTTTTCTTTATTTAGATTCCCCAAGAGCTTTTGATCTCCCCTCCCTCACTCTAGTCACAATGCTGAATTAAGCTTTTTATAGTATACTCTCTTGAGAAACAGACCAGAGATTCAGGGTACAGGTTCCTAACAAGAGCACATGTCCTGGGAGTAATGGAGAGGGAAGAGGCATAGTGGAGCCAGGGCCCATAAAAACAGCTTCTGGAGTCTTTGGAGGGCCAGTTTTGGTGCTTTTTCTACCAGGCAGAAACAGCAATTGTGCAGGCTTCTGAAGACGGTGAGTCTTAAGTTAGGTCCAGGAAAACTGTGAGAAAGAAGGGGACTTTGGGAGCCTAGTATATATAGAATATAGAACTCTTTTAATAGGGTGCAGATATCAAAGCTGCCAAGATACTTACTAGCAGATCTTGGTGTAAGGGTGACCTAAAGCTGTTATCTCATTTAGAGCCGAGGTTGAGTCATTCTGTGATAATAAAGGGTTGTGGGTCCAAAACGTCTGTGGACTCAGAAACTACCACCCACATGGCTAGGAGGTCAGGCCTCTGTGTCTGGTTGTGTCATAATCTTCCTTCTGACCCAAAGTGATCAGCCAAGGTGATCACTCCTTTTCTAGGCCATCATAGCTGGGTTTGAATCTTCTGTTGTAATTTTAGTTACCTCAGTACTTGTCTGACCTTCCCAGACTGTCAATATTTTACAGGACTATGTTTTGTTCATGAGTGCTTAGAACAAGGAATCATTATAACAACTTCTTTGGGAATATCAGCCATGAATCAAACTAATAGCATTGAATATTGGAGATCAAAACAATGCCCAGATAGCCAACAATTCCTCATTTCTCAGATTACGAGGCTCAGTTTTACTGAGGAGTATACAGTCAGAGAGGAAAAATGGTTCACCTATTAAGGAATTTAAAAGGAACTACAAAACAGAGCTAAAAGTATATAACGGCCTGAGAGAATGTCTGTGCTATATAGGTCTGAAAATGACATTTCCTCCCTGTATCAGTTAAAAGATCCTCTTTTAAAGATTCTTTAAATATGTTTTAGAGATCCTCAGTGACATTCTTAACTCCAGTCTCTCTCTGCCCCCTTAATCTTTATTTACACTAAATTTTGTAGTCCTCCCACCGCTCAAATACAACCTTTCTTCTTCACTTGCATGGGTTTTGTTCAGATTATAATCACTTCTCTTTTGAACTATTCAGAACTCACCAAAAAGTAAGTCCCTATCTTCTGTCTGATTCCCCTTTGTTCCCTCTCCCTTCCGCTCTAAAATCAATAAAAATATTTTTAAATATTTTTATTGATTTCAGAGCAAAAGGGAGTGGGGGAGAGAAATAGAAATATCAATGATGAAAGAAAATCATTGATTGGCTGCCTCCTGCACATTCCCCACTGGGGATTGAGCCCACAACCCTCAGCCTGCAACCCTGAGTCCTCAACCCTGAGCCCGCACGCAACCTGAGCAGGTGCCCTGACGGGGAATTGAACTGCAACCTCCTGGTTCATAGGTTGATACTCAATCACTGAGCCACACTGGCCGGGCTGAAGCCAACTTTTTAACCACAACACATTGCTTTATTTACCTGTATGTATGTCCCTTTCCTACCGTAAGATCACCTTTAGTAGGCCAACATTTATACTGCATTATAAGTGCTTTTAAAAATTTTTCTCTATTAAGTTCTCAGGAGATATTTGCTAAATCCATGATGCATATTAGTATGCCTAACATTAAGACCAGGTACAGGAAAGGCACTGGACTATTTTCTCACTTGTTCAAATAGATCAAGTCACTCTCTGGTCCTGAACTTCAGATTATTGGAAAGGAAGGTATGTTTTCAGAAAAGCAGGTATGTTTTTTATCCTCATTTCTCTGATTCTCATTGAGGGTCATTTTCCTAATCACATATGAAACTACAGGACAGAACTGATATATACTTGTCCCTACCCCAGCTTTAACCTTCGAATCCTTGGTTTCTTAAAGCCCCACAATGGGTAGAAAGTTGTGTGTGTGTGTGTGTGTGTGTGTGTGTACTGTTTTGGAGAGTATGGGATGTTAAAAATGAAAGGCCTTGGGTCTTTCCTTCTCTGGCAGCTGAAGTCTGATACTTTCTCAGACACACTGTATCTCCTGAAGGAGACTATTAGATGAGATGGGTGAGCAGGATCAGTAATCCCACCTATACTGATTATATGCCTCCTGGGTTCACTCTCCACCTGCCGTTAATCCTGGGCTTTTTCCTGATTCTTTGATGTAATAGCCATTACTATTACCCTCTCTGGCACTTGGTCACATGCTCTCTGTTTAGCAGTAAGGAAAATAAGACAGTACCCAACTAAAGAGACACCTGGAATCAAAGCTGATGAGTTTACAGAACACAGATTCCACAGGCTAGGGAAATTGGATCCTGGCCCCAAGGAATCATAGACAGTTTTGCTTACCACATATAGCAAATGAATCCCTATGTAGGTTTATATGCCTATACTCACTCACTACTAACTAGCTTCCATTCTGCCAAAGAAGATACTCTTGAACTAGGATCCAAAGAAGATACTCTTGAACCTTCAAAAAAGATAAACAACAGCACATAATCCAGTAAGAGAATGGTAAACTCTATGCCTTTAAACCAAAACCCACTTTGGGGCTGAAAGAAATTACTGCCTTTGGGTGGGATCAAGGGCTGCTCTACCTCTAACCCAGTATTTTCTGATGAGTGAAAATACAGAATCCTGATGTCGAGTTCTGTCCAATTGTATGGAGTCGGGTAGCAGAGCTCCCCATACAGCTATCTCTTCTACAACGGAGGAAGGAATTATTCTGGTTGAGTGTAAATCTTGTGTGGTGGCTGGAAGCATGGACACTAGAGTTAGATTCCCTGGTTCTTCACAACTTACTGGCTCTCCTGATTTTGTTCAAACTACTCTGTTCCCTTTTACCTATATACCCTTTCATTTTCTGTGAAATTAGTATAACAGTATTCATTATTCTTAAGTGTTTTTAAAAAGTACCAAGTGAGATTGTGAATATAAACATTCTGCATAATGCCTAGCACATGACAAGTGTTCAGTTAAATGCCAGTGAAGATTGATGATGATGATGATTTTAAACTCTATAGGAGCAGGGATAATCTGGAAAACAAACTAAATGTATAGCAAGGGGATTGGTTAAATAAATATTGGTACATTTGTCATAAAGAAAAATAATAAGTAAAAAATCCACTGGGATAAGTTAAGAAACTGAGTTCTTAATGGACACTGAGTTCTACTGACTCTAGAATATATACTTTCAACTGTGATATATTCTGTTCTCATTTTCAGGGACTCTGAATTTCTAGCTTGTACAGGATCCTTTACATGGCATCACCCAGCAACTACTCCACTGCTCCAGTCTCTGAATTCTTCCTCATCTGCTTCCCTAACTACCAGAGCTGGCAGCACTGGCTGTCCCTGCCCTTCAGCCTCCTCTTCCTCCTGGCCATGGGGGCCAATGGTATTCTTCTGATCACCATCCAGTTGGAGGCCTCTCTGCATGAACCCATGTACTACTTGCTCAGCCTGCTCTCACTATTGGACATTGTGCTCTGCCTCACCGTCATTCCCAAGGTCCTGGCCATCTTCTGGTTTGACCTCAGGTCCATCAGCTTCTCTGCCTGCTTCCTCCAGATGTTCATCATGAACAGTTTCTTGACCATGGAGTCCTGCACATTCATGGTCATGGCCTATGATCGCTACGTGGCCATCTGCCACCCACTACGGTACCCATCCATCATCACTGACCAATTTGTGGGTAGGGCTGTGGTATTTGTTGTGGCCCGGAATGCTCTCTTTTCTCTACCTGTTCCAATCCTTTCTTCCCGACTCAGATACTATGCAGAGAACATCATCAAAAACTGCATCTGCACTAACCTGTCTGTGTCCAAACTCTCCTGTGATGACATCACCTTCAACCGGCTCTACCAATTTGTGGCAGGCTGGACCTTACTGGGTTCTGACCTCACTGGGTTCTGACCTCATCCTTATTGTTCTCTCCTACTCCTTCATCCTGAAAGCTGTGCTAAGGATCAAGGCTGAGGGTGCTGCGGCCAAGGCCCTGAGTACGTGTGGTTCCCACTTCATCCTCATCCTGTTCTTCAGCACAGTCCTGCTGGTTCTGGTCATCACTAACCTGGCCAGGAAGAGAATCCCCCCGGATGTCCCGATCCTGCTCAACATCCTGCACCACCTGATCCCCCCAGCTCTGAACCCCATTGTTTATGGCGTGAGAACCAAGGAGATCAAGCAGGGAATCCTGAAGCTACTGAGGAGACTGTAAGAGATAAAAGGGATCAGGTCCATCTTTGGAATTACTAATGAAAGTCAGGAATTATTTTTGTGTTGGAAAGGAAATTTCACTTATAATGAGTAGAATGAGTGTTGAATTTTCTTTTCCTTAATACCTCAAACAACAATGAAACATTCCTCAGTGACATTTGTTTCCTCTTGCTTCAAAGGAAACCTCCCTTTCCTGGATTTTCTGGTTACTTGGGAAATATCCTAGACCAAATCCTTAACCAAAGTCTTGCCAAGCGTTAGCAAAATGGAGTGGGAATGGAGTGTTTGGCAGCTAAGGAAACAAGCTTTATACAATGACTTTAAAAAGATCTGCATGCTCTCTAAATTGCAAAGGTCACACATGCCTCTGCTGTCTCTTGATTCAACATGGCCTTTGTGCTGTGAATTGTTTCTTGGGCTGAAGTGTAGACATTTACCCCAAAACTTAGGCTCTGGAGGTTGAATGTCTTACCCTGAGCATCTCTTGACTCTTCTCTGGCAACTGTGGCAGACATGTCGTCTTCTGGTTCCTCAGAGACCCACAGATCCTGCTAAGATTTTCTGTCTGTGAAAACTCTGTGGGCACAGCATTTCCTAATTTTTCTTTATTTCTGTTAGGTTGTTCTTTCTTCAGTGTTTTTTTTTTTCTCTGTAAAGGAGATAGACAGCTTTTTACTTTGTGTGTGTGTGTGTGTGTGTGTGTGTGTGCGATCGGTGACGGGGTTGTATTCTTAGAAGTGTTACATGCTCTTTTTTTTCATCTTTATGATTTTAAAATCTTTTCATTGTTCTATCTCATCAGCCTATAAGGACTTTAGAACTTTTTTTCTTTTTTATTATTTAAAGTATTACATATAGTAGTACATATATCTCCTCCCCCCCGCCCCATTGACCTTCCTCCAGACTCCCCTACCCCCTATCGCATGCCTTCATCTTCCCCCTCCCCCCAGTGTCTTGTGTCCATTGGTTATGCTTATATGCATGCATACAAGTCCTTTGGTTGATCTCTTCTCACCCCCCTTCCCCAACACTCCCCAGCCTTCCCGCTGTAATTTGACAGTCTGTTTGGTGCTTTACTGCCTCTGTATCCATCTTTTTGCTCATCAGGTTTTAGTGTTCTTTATTTTCCATAAATGAGTGAGATCATGTGGTATTTTTCTTTCATTGCCTGGCTTATTTCACTTAGCATAATGCTCTCCAGTTCCATCCATGCTGCTGCAAATGTTAAGAATTCCTTCTTTTTTACTGCAGCGTAGTATTCCATTGTGTAGATGTACCATAGTTTTCTAATCCACTCATCTGCTGAAGGGCATTTAGGCTGTTTCCAAATCTTAGCTATGGTGAATTGTGCTGCTATGAACATAGGGGTGCATATATCCTTTCTGATTGGTGTTTCTAGTTTCTTGGGATATATTCCTAGAAGTGGGATTACTGGGTCAAATGGGAGTTCCATTTTTTAGTTTTTTTTGAGGAAACTCCATACGGTTCTCCACATTGGCTGCACCACTCTGCATTCCCACCAGCAGTGCATGAGGGTTCCTTTTTCTCCAAATCCTTGCCAGCACTTGTCATTTGTTGATTTATTGATGATTGCCATTCTGACAGATGTGAGATGGTACCACATTGTCATTTTGATTTGCATCTCTCAGATAATTAGTGACTTTGAGCATGTTTTCACATGTCTCTTGGCCATTCTTCTGTCTTCTTTTGAAAAGATTATATTTAGGTCCGTTGCCCATTTTTTTTATTGGATCATTTATCTTCCTTTTATTAAGTTGTCTAAGTTCCCTGTAGAGGTTGGAGATTAAACCTTTATCAGTGATAACATTTGCAAATATGTTCTCCCATACAGTGGGCTTTCTTGTTGTTTTGTTGATGGTTTCTTTTGAAGTGCAAAAGCTTCTTATTTAGATGTAGTCCCATTTGTTTATTTTCTCTCTAGTTTCCATTGCCCTAGGAGTGGTATCGGTGAAGAAATTGCTTCGGCATATGTCTGAGATTTCTCTGTCTGTGGATTCCTCTAATATTTTTATGGTTTCCCGTCTTATGTTTAAATCCTTTAACCATTTTGAATTTATTTTTGTGTATGGTGTAAGTTAGTGATCTAGTTTCATTTTTTTTTTTGCATGTATCTGTCCAATTTTCCCAACACCATTTATTGAAGAGACTGTCTTGACTCCACTGTATGTTCATGCCTCCTTTGTCAAATATTAATTGAGCATAGTGGTTTGGGTCTATATCTGGGTTCTCTATTCTATTCCATTGGTCTATATGTCTGTTCTTGTGCAGTACCAGGCTGTTTTGAGAACAGTGGCTTTATAATACAGCTTGAAAGATTCCTTTATTAACTTTTGGTCGAGAATATGTTTGTATATTTTCAGAAAACAACTCCAAGACCATGTGGATTCCGGCAACAGAGAGGAATTGACAGGACTGCTCCAGCCATGAAGACAGAAGAGAAATGGTTCAGAGATGGAAGACGCTGACGACGCCTTGCCATACTAGCAGTCAGCAGCTGTGAGTCGCTGCAGGTTGCCCAGGACCAAACCAGAGAGGGTCAGACCTGCATTACCACCATTTGTCCACCATCCAGAACTGAAAGATCATTGCTGATATGTACACATAAGGAACTGTTTGACATTAAAATTGGGACTCAAAAGAACTGCTTGTCCAGAAAGAAACTCACTACAGACTGATTCATTTGCCTCCCAGCGTAACCATTATTGCTTGTTTCATTTTTGGTTCTTATAAGTGTACTTCTAGTATCACATGATCTCACTCATCTAGGGGAAATAATGAACAACATAAACTGATGAACAAAAATAGACCCGGAGATAGGGAAGCATCGATCAGACTGTCAAACCTCAGAGGGAAGGTAGGGGAGGGTGGGGGTAAAGGGGAGAAATCAATCAAAGGACTTGTATGCATGCATATAAGCCTAACCAGTGGTCACGGACAACAGGGGGGTGGGAACATGCGTGGGGAGGGGTTTGGGATGGGAATGGGGGGATGAGGACAAATATGTGATACCTTAATCAATAAAGAAATAAAAAAAAGAAATAAAAAAGACATTTTCAAAAAAAAAAGAAAAAGAAATCTGGTATTGAGATCCCACCTACTTTGTTCTTCTTTCTCAGGATTGCTGTGGCTATTCGGGGTCTTTTTTATTCCAGATGAATTTTTGGAGAGTTCTTTCTAGGTCTGTGAAATATGCCATTGGTATTTTAATGGGGAGTGCATTGAATCTATAGATTGCTTTGGGTAGTATGGAAATTTTAATGATGTTGATTCTACCAATCCATGAACATGTTATGTTCTTCCATCCGTTTACGTCTTCCTCTATCTCTTTTTTCAGTGTCCTATAGTTTTCTACGTATAGGTCTCTTACTTCCTTAGTTAAGTTTATTCCTAGGTATCTTAATTTTTTTGGTATGATGGTAAATGGGATTGCCTTTTTAGTCTCTCTTTCTGTAAGTTCACTATTGGTGTATAGAAATGCCATAGATTTCTTGGCGTTAATTTTGTATCCTGCTACATTGCCAAATTCATTTATTAAGTCTAATAGTTTTTTGATGGAGTCTTTCAGGTTTTTTATGTACAATATCATGTCATCTGCAAATCAGGACAGCTTTACTTCTTCTTTTCCAATTTGGATGCTTTTTATTTCTTCTTGTCTAATTGCAATAGCCAATACTTCTAGTACTATGTCGAACAGGAGTGGTGAGAGTGGGCATCCCTGTCCTGTTCCTGTTCTTAGGGGAAATGGTTTTAGTTTTTGCCCATTGGGTATGATGTTGGCTGTGGGTTTATCATATATAGCTTTTATCATGTTGAGGTATGATCATTCTATTCCCACCTTTTTGAGAGTTTTTATTAAGAAAGGGTGTTGGATTTTGTCAAATACTTTTTTTACATCAATTGATATGACTATGTGATTTTTATCTCTCAGTTTGTTGATGTGATGTATCACGTTTATTGATTTGTAAATATTGTACCATCCTTACATCCCCGGGATAAATCCTACTTGGTCATGGTGTATGACCTTTCTGATATACTACTGGATCTGATTTGCTAGAATTTTGTTGAGGATTTTGGCATCTATTTTCATGAGGGATATTGGCCTGTAATCCTTTTTCATTGTGTTATCTTTATCTGGTTTTGGTATTAGGGTGATGCTGGCTTCATAGGATGAGCTTGGAAGTGTTCCTTCCTCTTGAATTTTTTGGAATAATCTGAGGAGGATAGGTTTTAGTTCTTCCTTGAATGTTTGGTAAAACTCCCCTGTGAAGCCATCTGGCCCTGGGCTTTTGTTTGCTGGAAGCTTTTTGATGACTGTTTCAATTTCTTCCATAGTTATTGGCCTATTGAGATATTTAGATTCTTCCTGATTGAGTTTTGAAAGGTTGTATTTTTCTAGGAATATGTCCATTTCCTCCAGGTTGTCCAATTTGTAGGAATAGAGTTGTTCATAGTATTTTTTAACAATCCTTTGTATTTTGGTGGGGTCTGTTGTTATTTCTCCTCTTTCATTTCTGATTTTTTTTCCAAAATATATTTTATTGAGTTTTTCACAGAGAGGAAGGAAGAGGGATAGAGAGCTAGAAACATGAGAGAGAAACATGGATCAGCTTCCTCCTTCACACCCCTCACTGGGGATGTGCCCACAACCAAGGTACATGCCCCTGACGGGAATCGAACCCGGGACCCTTCAGTCCACAGGCTGGCGCTCTATCCACTGAGCCAAACTGGTTTAGGCTCATTTCTGATTTTTTTTTATTTGGGTCCTCTCTCTTTGCTTCTTGGTGAGCCTAGCTAGAGGTTCATCAATCTTGTTTATTCTATCAAAGAACCAGCTCTTGGTTTTGTTGATCTTTTGTATTGTTTTTTTGGTCTCTATGTCATTTATCCCCATTCTGATCTTTATTATTTCCTTCCTTCTGCTTACACTGGACTTTTCTTGTTGCTCTCTTTCAACTCATTGAGGGTTGTAGGGTTAGGTAATTAATACCATTGTTTCTTGTTTTTTGCAGTAGGCTTGTAGAGTTATGAACTTCCCTCTCAAGACTGCTTTTGCTGTGTCCCATAGATTTTGTGTTGTTTTTTTTATTGTTGTTTATTTATTTATTTTTATTTTTTAAATTAATTTCTTTATTGATTAAGGTATCACATATTTGTCCCCATCCCCCCACTCCCATCCCAAACCTCTCCCCATGCATGCCCCCACTGCCCTGTTGTTCGTGACCACTGGTTAGGCTTATATGCATGCATACAAGTCCTTTGGTTGATCTCTAACCCTTACCCCCACCCTCCCCTACCTTCCCTCTGAGATTTGACAGTCTGATCGATGCTTCCCTGTCTCCAGGTCTGTTTTTGTTCATCAGTTTATGTTGTTCATTATTTCCCCTAGATGAGTGAGATCATGTGATACTAGAAATATCCTTATAAGAACCAAAAATGAAACAAGCAATAATGGTTACGCTGGGAGGCAAATGAATCAGTCTGTAGTGAGTTTCTTTCTGGGCCAACAGTTCTTTTGAGTCCCAATTTCAATGTCAAACAGTTCCTTATGTGTACATGTCAGCAATGATCTTTCAGTTCTGGATGGTGGACAAATGGTGGTAATGCAGGTCTGACCCTCTCTGGTTTGGTCCTGGGCAACCTGCAGCGACTCACAGCTGCTGACTGCTAGTATGGCAAGGCGTCGTCAGCATCTTCCATTTCTGGACTGTTTCTCTTCTGTCTTCATGGCTGGAGCAGTCCTGTCAATTCCTCTCTGTTGCCGGAATCCACATGGTCTTGGAGTTGTTTTCTGAAAATATACAAACATATTCTCGACCAAAAGTTAATAAAGGAATCTTTTCTGTAAATTTGACTTGGGATCCTTTTTCATTTTTTGCCCAAACAATTTTCCTTTGACACCATGTGTGTTTTTCATGGGTATCTTGCTGTTAGCATTACAAATGAAAGTTAATTTTCTAAAGTAAAAATTTTCTAGATGTAATTTACTTACAGGATATTTTTCCTTACATGATATTCTTCTACTATCTCCCCTTTTTTGATTTAAGTATTAGGAGGCTTTTGGAAAATTTTATAATGTAGTCTAGATATTGGATTGTTGTGTTTTCATTGTCGTTTGTTTGCTATGATGTTTTTTATTTCTTCTTTGATCTCTCTGGTAACCCAGTCATTGTTTAATAGCATGCTGTTTAGTATCCATGTGTTTGATTTTTTTGAATTGTTTTTATTGTAGTTGATTTCCAGTTTTATGCCACTGTGATCTGAGAAGATGCTTGATATGATTTCTATCTTCTTGAATTTGAAGAGACTTTGCCTGTGACCCAAGATATGGTCTATCTTTGAAAAGGACACATGTGCACTTGAGAAGAATGTATATTCTGTGGCTTTGGGTGCAATGTTCTGAAGATATCAATTAATTCCATCTGGTCTAGTGATTTAGGATTGATGTTTCTTTGCTGATTTTTTTGTTTAGAGGATTTGTCCAATGGTGATAGTGGGGTATTAAAGTCTCCTACTATAATTGTATTGCTGTCAATCTCTCCCTTGATATCCTCCAGGAGTCTTTTATGTATTTGGGTGCTCCTGTATTGGGTGCGTATATGTTTACCAGAGTTATTTCTTCTTGTTGGATTGCTCCCTTTAGTATTATGAAGTGGCCTTCCTTATCTCTTGTTATGTCCTTCACTTTGAGATCTAATTTGTCAGGTATAAGTATTGCTACCCCAGCTTTTTTTTTCATTTCCATTTGCCTGAAAAACTTTTTTCCATCCTTTCACCCTTAGTCTGTGTGCATTCTTTTTTTCTGAGGTGGGTTTCTTGTAGACAGCAGATGTATGGGTCATATTTTCTTATCCAACCCGTTACCCTATGTCTTTTGATTGGGGCATTTAATCCATTTACATTTAAAGTTATTATTGATAGGTACTTATTTGTCACCATTTTTATTCTTTACCCCTGTGTTCCTTCTTCGATTCCTACTTCTTTTTTTTATAGGAGACCCTTCAGCATTTCTTGCATTGCTAGTTTGGTGGTAATAAACTCCCTTAGTCTTTTTTTGTCTGTAGGACCTTAGAACTTTTGATAAGATTTCAGGTAACATCCCAATCCCACTATGATTTGTCCTTTTGAGACACAAATAAACTATCCTATTCATCCACTCTATTGTCTTGTTTGTTTCAGCCTCCATCTCAAGCTGTGGCTGGTGTTGCTCTCCATTGTCGGGCATGATAGCTCTAGGGTTTGATTTTCACAAATATGTGTGTTTCACTCTTTTTCTTTTTAATATATTTTATTGATTTTTTACAGAGAGGAAGGGAGAGAGATAGAGAGTTAGAAACATTGATGAGAGAGAAACATCGATCAGCTGCCTCCTGCACATCCCCTACTGGGGATGTGCCCGCAACCCAGGTACATGCCCTTGACCAGAATCGAACCTGGGACCCCTCAGTCCACAGGCTGACTCTCTATCCACTGAGCCAAACCAGTTTCGGCTTCACTCTTTTTTTAATCCCCTTCTTCATGATGCCACACATTAGTCCAACATTTCCAAGAAATATTTTTCAGGAGCAACCCATCTCCTTTGAAGATGATATTGTGTCAAGTTCTGCATTTTCTCAAAGATTATTTAAGTAATTTTCCCAATTGGATGATCCTAATTTTTTTGTACTGAAGCTTATGTTTACCAAATGACTTTAAATTAAAATGTAATATTTCTACAGTATTTTTCTTTTTGTGTATCATTTTATTTTTTTCTAGTTTTATTGAATATAATTGACATATAGCTATCCTATATAATAAAGAGGTAATATACAAATTGACCCTCACACCCTCACACAAGATGGCTGCCCCCTTGTGGTCAAAGATGGCTGCCACAAGATGGCCAGCAGAGAAGGGCAGTTGGGGGCAAACAGGCCTGCACGGGAGGGCAGTTAAGGGCAACCAGGCCAGCAGGGGAGGCCAATTGGTGGGGACCAGGCTGGCAGGGGAGGGCAGTTGAGGGCACCCAGGCCTGCAGCGGAGGGCATTTGGGGGTGACCAGGCCTGCAGGGAAGGGCAGTTGGGGGTTACCGGGCCAGCAGGGGAGGGCAGTTGGGGGCGATTGGGCTGGCAGGGGAGCAGTTAGGTGTCAATCAGGCTGGTAGGGGAGTGGTTAGGGGATGATCAGGCTGGTAGGCAGAAACGGTTAGGGGCAATCAGGCAGGCAGGCAGAAGAGAGGTTGGGAGCCAGCAGTCCCAGATTGTGAGAGGGATGCCCAACTGCCGGTTTAGGCCCAATCCCAGAGGATCGGGCCTAAACCGGCAGTTGTACATCCCCTGAGGGGTCCCAGATTAGAGACGGTGCAGGCTGGGCTGAGGGACAACCCTCTCCAGTGCACAAATTTCGTGCACCGGGCCTCTAGTGTATTAATTTAAGGTATGCAACATAGTGATTTGATATATCTGTATACTGCAAAATGATTACCATAGTACCTTTAGTTAACATCCATCACCTCACATAGTTACAATGTTGTTTTTTGTGATGGGAATTGATGGAAAAAAATTTTTTAAGGATGCCTTTCTTTGGCATAGGTACCTGGTCCTGCTCTGCATTTGAGAAGGTTAAATTCCACTGCATGAATGCATTTTTGAAGTGCTGGTTTTGAAATAGACTTCTTTTAGGTCTGTTACATCACATTTCATAACATTGGCCTCATGAAGGTATCAAGAGATTGATTTGGCTGAGCTCTTTGTCCTTTTCTTTTATCCCCTTTAATCTCTCCTTTTTATAAACTTACTATTTGAATAGCTCCATGTGCCAGACACTTTTATATACATTCTTATTTTACCTTTACTTTTGCCCTGAGAGGTTTTTATGTTGGCCTTAGATGAAGAAACAAACTCCCAAGCAATTGAGTAGGATGAATCCATGTCACCTGGGTTCCTGAAGCCTGAACTCTTTACACAAAACTGCTTGTTCCAACCTTGGCAACAGAATAACTTGTTGAGTTTTTAAAAACCCTTGAGTTACATCCCAAACTTCTTATATCCCCAGCCAAGTTTGGTGTCTGGAACTTTTGGAATATGGATGAGCTGCTAAAAGAGTTGGTAAGTTGGTTTCCTATTAAATAATGGAGTCCTAGTAGAAACTAAAGGCAAAGTAATTACGGTAGAGAAAGAGATAATGAAAAGAGTAAGATGACTTAGACCCATTTGTTATAAAGTCATTGAAAGAAAGGATTGGGAAAAAGAAAATAATTCTTAATTAATCTTGATAATAGAGGGATAAAGGGTGGCATGGAGCACCCCTAATTTTTATGAAGACCATCTATGATTCTGTTACACCTCATATTCAATGACCAGTAATCTCTTTCTCTCTCTCTCCCACACACACACTTCAAATAGAGTTGAATTATCAAACATATTTCTATATGTTTTTTATTATCCTAAAATATTGATTAGAAGAGCAATAAATAAAAATATTCATCACTACTTTTTGTTTTAGAGTTTATCCTCTTCAATCTTCCATCCATATATACAATGCAGATGATGTGTATCAAAGACATACACCGATGACTCCCAAATATTTATTAACAGCCATGACCTATCCAGAGTCAGGCATATATATTTTTTATTTTCATAAAACATTATTTGGAGTAATTATTTTTGCAATTATATATGTAATTATATATTTTTTATGTCCACTGGATACTTTTTTGATAAATATCTAGGAGTGGCGTTGTTGAAAATAGTGAAGATGTATTTTTCACTTCATAAGAAATATGCCAAACAGTTTTCCAAAGTAGTTGTACATTTCACATACCAAACATCAATGTATGAGAATTTCAGTTATTCCACATCTTCTTTAATATATTATAATGTAATTCATTTTTCCTTTAGCTGTTCAAGGAGAATAAAATGAAATCATTTTGGAATACTAATTTTCATTTTCCAGCTGACTAATAATGCTGAGTATTTTTTCATTTGCTATTAACTACTTGTATACCTTCTATAAAAGTGTCTGTTCATTTTTTTTCTTTTTAATTGATTTTTTTTTGGTATTCTTAGTGCTGATTTTTAAAGTTATTCAACTTTATTTTTATAAAACATTATCTGGAGTAATTATTTTTGCAAGCTTATTGTCTTTCTTGCTAATTTAGAATGTAAGAGTTATGAAAAAAGAATGTTTCTTTATCATGACCATGTATCTTAAGTATTCCCACATCCAACACTAGCTATAAAGTAAATAATAAATATTAAATAAACAGTTGAAATATTTATGTCTCAGAAAGACTTAGAGGACCCAGGACACCCAAACGTTACCATAGAATAACATTGTGTTTCCCTAAGAACTAAATTTTAGCTGTTTAATTAAATGGATTTCTTGTGATCATAACTTAAGGATATGCTACAAACTTATTTTAATATTTAATGGTAATTTATTATTTAATATTTTAATTACAAAATCTTATTTCTTAGAGTCTGAATATTTGTATTTATGTATTTAAAGTCTATAATAAGACCTATAGAAGAAACATATTTTCAATATGTTTACTCTATTCTTTGCAAATGTATTGAATTTCCAGAAGGCTCAATTTTAGTATCATCCGTGAACAACTTCTACCATCTGAGAGCTTTTCTGATGCACTAATGATGTCCATTTCTGAGGCTTTGGTAAATGTCACTTAGCCCAGAAAGTGTGTAATTTAATTGGAAACGAGTGACAGAGTGAGTTCAATAAGACTAATTTCTAAGTAGCATAACTCCCCAGAGATTGTAAATATTTTTAACATGGAAAAATATGATATTATCTTAATCACAATAGGGCCCCTATTATTTTTAGAGTCCTGTGAATGGAATTTTTAGTGTTTTATAAACTCACTGATGTCCAAAAACTGGACTTCAGTGAAAATGGGAGCTTAACTCATATTCTGCCTGATGAGAATTTGTGCTTGATTCAATATGAATTTCATATCTACTCATTGCAGAATTGATGTCAACAACTTCACTCATAAATTAAGATAAACAAATAAAACTCTCTCATATTATGTTCCATATCTCAGTGAATAGCACCAATAGTCACTTAATGGTCAAAGACAAAGTACTAGAAATTAAACATGACTTACTACTCTCTTTCATCTCCCAAATCATATCAGAAAGTGTTCCCTGCCAATTTATTTTATATACCATTGCCTTGGCATCTCCATTACTATTTATTTAAATTAGGCAAGCAATATATCTCTCAGCTTACTTCAAACTCTTACTTGCCCCTTCAATCCATTCTCCATTGTAACATTACAGAAGTCCTCCTAAAATGTAACTGAAATTACATCATTGTTGAGACTGTAGTAGAACATCAAATTTGGAATATATTTTGGACAGGAAAACAAGATGTCAAGAATCTGGTCAATTCTGTACTGGGAGCTTTTTAAACCTTTTATCATTTTCCACTCCATGGTCTTCTGCTGAGTATTAAGTAAGAGAATTGATGCCCTGTATTTCCGTGACCTGAAAAAAATAACATGAATGGGATTGGAGTCTTGAGTTGAGTGAAAAAACTGACCAGCAGCCATAATGATGGCCCATCAAACACCACCCAATTCCATCCTTTCATCTTTGTCCTTTTGGGGATTCCAGGCCTGGAAAATCTTCATATCTGGATTGGTTTTCCCTTTTGTGCTGTATATCTGACGGCCTTCCTGGGGAACATTATAATCCTGTTTATAATTCAGGCTGAGCCTACCCTCCATCAGCCCGTGTTTTACTTCTTGGCAATGTTGAATTACACTGACCTAAGCCTGTCCACTACCACTATCCCCAAGATGCTGGGCATCTTCTGATTCAATTTGAGGGAAATTCTTTTTGGTGCCTGTCTTGCACAGATGTTTATGATTCATCTGTGCACGGTCTGGAGTCTGGGGTACTGACAGTAATGGCCATAGACCGCTATGTTGCCATATGCAATCCCTAGATATACCATGATCCTCACAGACAAGGTAGTGGCCATTCTAAGTATAACCATGATAGTGAGATCATTAATCTTTGTTATCCCTTTTGTGTTTCTCATCTTGCTGTTGTCGTTCTGTGGTGCCAGAATCATTCCCCATACTTACTGTGAGCACATGGGCATTGCCCATCTTTCCTGTGCCAGTATCAGGGCCAACAATTTGTTTGGGATGGTTGCCTTTTCTGTGGGATTCATTGACCTTATAGTAATTGGTTTCTCCTATGTGAAGATACTCTTCACAGTGTTCCATCTACCATCATGGAATGCCCGATTCAAGGTGCTCAACACCTGTGGCTCCCATATCTGTGTCATGCTCATCTTGTACATCCCAGCATTTTTCTCTTTTCTGACCCAGCGCTTTGGTCATAGCATCCCTGGCTATGTTCATATATTTCTGGCCAACTTATATATGGTTGTTCCACCTGCACTCAACCCTGTTATCTGTGGGGTCAGGACAAAACAGATCCGGGAGCAATTCCTAAGAATTCTTAACCCTAAATATGTTTGTTCTTCAGCTGCCCCAGTCATGATGATATGTATGATATTGTGATTCATATAAATGTTATATATGTATGTATTTGTGTTTGGATTCAGCTAGAAGGAGAAACCAAGGTCGAGTACAATGTTTGTATTAACACTCAAGCACTATGCATTATACCCATGTTTCACCCTACTGACTTTCTGAACCAACTTGATAAAAGCTTTACTAGAGACATTAATTATTATCTTCCTGCCCTTGTCTCATGTTCATCACATGTCGCATTATATAGCTGTGCTGTGTGTGTGTGATTCAACTTTACTTTCCACAACTGACTCAACTTGCCAAAGTTTGTCATAGGTTGGCTTTATTTAGCGGAATTAGCTGGATTTTTGCATTTCTAAAAGGCCATTTGAAATCTAAGAGAAATAATGAGTTCACCAAGGAAGCTAAAAAGTTTAATATAAACTTTAGTGCCAGAATATTTGTCATGTATGAGCTATGTTATGTGTTATTTATCTACAAAAATTGTTCCATTGAGAGGACTTAAGGGCATTTGTGCAATTTTCTAAAAGAAAATAACTTGAAAGATAACCTCATTCTCTTAGCAAGTATGTCTTATCTTAATATTATTCTTTTAAGTCTGGCCTCTAGTGCTGCTGGAATATGCCCTAGAGATCCACATTCCTCAATAACTATACAGGTAAATTTGGAATCAAGAGAGACTCCAATAATATCTCAGACATCTCTCCAGCATATATGCAGGGATTTTATGTAATGTAACCTGCTTCTGGCATCATTATTAAAATGATGGCCACTGCACCAATCAGAAAGGATATATGCACCTCTATGTTCATAGAAGCACAATTTACCATAGCTAAGATTTGGAAACAGCCTAAGTGCCCATCAGCAGATGAATGGATTAAAAAACTGTGGTACATCTACACAATGGAATACTATGCTGCGGTAAAAAAGAAGGAGTTCTTACCATTTGCAACAGCATGGATGGAGATGGAGAGCATTATGCTAAGTGAAATAAGCCAGTTAGAGAAAGATAATATCACATGATCTCACTCATTTGTGGAATAAAATGAACAACATAAACTGATGAACAAAAATAGATCCAGAGACAGAGAAGCATAGAGTAGACCATCCAACCTAAGAGGGAAGGCAGGGGATGAGGAGGTAAGAGATCAACCAAAGGACTTGTATGCGTGTATATAAACATAACTAATGGACACAGTAGGGGGGTGAGGGCATGAGCTGGGGGGTGGGAACAGCTGGGGAGAAACCAATGGGGGAAAAAGAAGACTCGTGTAATACTTTAAACAATAGAGAATTAAACAAACAAACAAACAAACAAACAAGCAAACAGAAAAAATGATGGCCACTGAATCAAATCAGGAGAGAACTGTGGTAGTTGACAGATCCAAGTGATGATCAAAATGATTGGAAAGATATTGCCATAACTTTTGTCCATCATTGTTTGGACACTGTTGCTCAAAGCTTAATAAGGACACATGTAATACCTTAATTAATAAAGAAATTTAAAAAATTTAAAAAAAGCTTTAATCCTCTGGCACTTCAGCCCTGCCCCAACCACAAGTCTAGCATGCTTCCACAGCCAGAGGGCGCTCTCAGGCCCACACCCAGGTGTTGGCAGGAGAAATGTGTTGGTGTGCAATCAAAGTGCAGAAGGGATAGGGACAGGGCACTGGCTGTGTTTGCTACAGCCTACCCTGCACTGGTAAGATCTTATTCTCTGTGCTTGTTAGCTCTGTCCTGTCACTAGTTCTTCAAGATGTGGGTTATCACAATTTCTAAGGAAGCATTTAAGATAGGAAGATACATTTCTGCCACTGCAATTTGGCTATAATAACTTTCTTTCCCTCTCTCCTTTATCGCTCATTCTAGATTCTACTCACAGGCAATCAGTGCTTTTAGAAATCACTGCTACTTCTGGCTGCCTCCTCTTACCTGACTCATGCTCTGAGGGGGGGGGGGGCATTATTGTGAACTATTAAGATCTGCATGTGCCAAATGCATTGGGGGGAGAATTCATGTGCTTTCTCCCCAGACTTCGTTGCCTCTGATGTTCAAGTCTTGCTAATTCATCTGGTTAATGGCCAGATGCACTGTTCAGAACCCTGTCTCCATCTTTGTGGTTTTTCCATAATTAGGACTATAATGTGGAAACTGCTCTTAGCTCGCACATAGTGAGATTATTCATTATTACCAGGACCGAGCTTTTTTCTCTCCTTTTATCTGATCATAGGGAGTTTCCCTGAGACCATTGTGTGAGGAGAGGGAAAGGCATTTATGCAAATGTGGTAGGCAAAATGAGCTCTGGGACAACTGATTTTGTAACTCTAGGCACGCCCCCAAATACTATTCTCTTGATAGAATGAGTTGCTGCCATGCCTATATAACTTAATTGCTTCTTTGTTTCAGACAGTTGTAGCTGTTTCAAATAGTGGCTAATCCTCTGTTGCATTCTTTGCTGCAGACTCTGGGTTTATTCTGGAACTCATATTAGGATTTATCAGAGACTTCCCCCCCCCCCCCCCCAATTTCTTTATCTACCACTAATGCCAGGAGCACCGCCTGTATCTCCCACATCCTGTAGTCTGAGAAGCAGGCTGCTTGAACCTCAGCCTAAACCTGCTAGAGAATTCTCCCTTGCTCTTGGTCCCAATCAAAACTGTCAACCTCCAATGTCATCAGATAAATCATACGTTAGACCAGAATTTTCAAGGGTGTTATATGCTGTCTCCAAAATCATGAGATGCTTCTTTCTTAGTGGTGGGAGAGGCACATTACAATAATTTGTTCTTTAACCTGGGGGTGATGTCTGAGCATGCTCCCCACCATTGGAAATGTAAAACACCCTTAATATGGCAAGCTCCTGAATCTCTGTGGATTCGTCTACCCTGTCATGTGCATGTGTCTTATCAGAGAATCCAGGGTCCTTGACATTTTCTGTTTAAGCATTCTAATTCATATGATGACATCGATGTACTGGATCAGTGTGATAGGAAGTGTCTAAATGATCTAGGTTGTTTCAGTCTGTATTGTGACAGAGCAAAACGGTAAATGTAACCTACACAAAGTCCTTGTATGCGCACTGCTGCCTTCCCTAGTTGACTGTTTTCTTGATAGAGATTAACTGAAAAGAGCACACCAGCAAGAACAATATTCACATAGTAAATGTCAGACACCTTGACTGTTTTAGTAAAGATGCTTCATCTGGCACAGCAGTTGTTGGGGTTACAATATTTTTGATTAAGTAAATGAATGTACAACCAAACAATAAAACAGAGCCCAGTGTATTGTTTGAAAATTGGGACAGACATTAAAATTCTTAGGACTGCCACATAGCAAAAGGCATATATTATGTAATAACTAGAGGCCTGGTGCACAAAATTTGTGCATTGGGAGGGGGAAGGGAGGGTGTCCCTCAGCCAGGCCTGCATCCTCTCACAGTCTGGGACCCCTCAGGTAGGGTCCTTAGGCCTGACTGGTGATCAGGGCCTATCGGGGCCTTCTTCCCCCCTGTCCTCCCCCTGGGCTGCTGGCAGCTGGCCCCGCCCCTGCTGCCACCGCTTGCCATCTGTGTGGCACTGCCTCCCCCTCCCTTGCCACTGGTCACCTTCCTCTGTAGGGTGATCATGGGGTGATGGCGGGGCCCCCTGACCAATCGCATTGCACCCGCCTTGGCTGTCCTGGCACCAGTGCATGTCAAAGCATGGTCATCCTGAAGGTAGTCCAGATGGTCGTTCTGCTGTTCAGTTGTTTGGTGGATTTGCATATTATGCTTTTATTGTTATAGATTAGTTAGACATAAGCAACCATCTGGGATTTTTATACTAAAAATGTCATAAGAATAGGGCTTTTTGAAAACATTTCATTCAAGTAGAACTATTGGTCAGACATTAAAAAGTTAGGGAGTGATCTGAGTGTTTTATAGTTACTACAAATTATAGGCGTGCACATAATTGGATTTATGTACTTTTTTGTTAATACATTTTTGGGAAATCAGAACATAGTACCCACTGACATTTTACCTAAACCCTCTTGCCCTAAGGCTTTGCTTTTGTATAATTAATAAATAACAATTAATACTTGTATTTCCTAAGTATCACATTCTACTTATTCAACTGGTACAGGGTGATTACTCGGAGACTCTACCTATACCTTCAGGGGCAAAATTAAATGCTTAGGGATCACAGAATGTGAAGAACTGAGAGGAAAGCTTTCTACCTCAGGGGTAAGAAGATGCTGGGCTCTTGAGTCTCTGGCCCCTTCAGGGTCAGCAAGGCAGTCTTTCCCTGGGGAAGCTCAAGCATAAATTCTACTTTGTGAAAGCCAGAGTGTAACAGGTTCAGACAGACAGAGTTGGAAATAGCCCTTCCAGTCAGCGATCACTATCTCCATCCAGTAAGTCTGGCTCCACCAGAATGGGAAGGCACTAAGCCACCACCATGGTGTTGGACAGCTGGCTAGAGCAGGGACTGTGGTGAGACTCACACCAGGCTTTCACTGGAAAAGCTGTAGGATTGAAGTTGAGGATAGGAGCTTGAAGGGAAAGTAGGGGAGAAAAATGACACAGGGTCAGATACAGATGGCTGTGCCAAAGCAGAGCCCAGACTTCTGTGTGCTCTAGGGAGAAGTTAGGTCCATATGGAGGTTCAAGGATCTGCAGCAGAGTATCATGAGGGAGATGTCTTGAAGAGCCTTAATGGTACTGTTACGGGAAAATGAGGGAGAATGCAGATTTAAAAGGGTAAAAGGATTCCCAATCACACACCCTTGATTATCATTACCAAGAAATCTTCACTAGTCTGCCTTTTACTGCCTTTCTCATTCCCTAGAAGTACTCTGCTCCCGTTCTGCTCTTTTCTTACTTCCTTGTCATTTCTATTTACATCCAATTTCTTCTGTTTTGATTGTAGTTTTCTCTTTTCCATTTTCTCTCCATCATCTATTTTCTGGGCATGTATGCTTCTGTTCTCCCCATTTTTTCCCACTCTCTCTCCCAGTCTATCCTCCACCTATTGGCTTAGATTCACTCCACTGTTAACAGCTTCCTCCAAACCAACAGAGGAACCCCAGGAAAGCAAGCTTAGATTATTGTGTTCCACTCAATAACTTTCTCTGCTCCCTTCATCGTTATTACATTCCTTACCCCTCTCTTGCCTCCAGGTCCTATTGAACAGGTTTGACATCAGAAATAATAATTTTTTAAGATTAAGACAAATTCATATCCACCTTCTCTATACTCTTAATTTAGTGCCCAAAAGGTAACAGAAAAGTCTCTGCCCAGATGTGGGCTCTGTAGACACAAAAAGCAACCATTTTATAGGTTAGATCACTGTGGTTTGTTTGTGAAATAGCCCATTAGAGATAATAATTTTGCCCCAGAAAGACTGTCTGCAGGCTATCTGAGACAATGAAGTGGACAGTGACATCATTAAGCTGCACAAAGAAATCCAATAATTGGGGAAAAGAGGGCAGAATGATATAAGTAAGGGGGTTAGAAGGAGAAGCATGAGGTACTGTGAGAGGAAGGGTACCTTTCAAAAAAGAGGTCAAGAATCCTAAGACTAGTGTGCAATTCTAGTATCAGTGCCCTGGCGCACACTGATTCTTCTGATTGTTATAGTCACCTTAATCTTTAAGGTCTTTTCTTTGTCTTTGGTGTCTGAAGTTAGAAGATGAAATCAAGGTTTACACACTTAGATATATCTAGGTGTGAAATTATTTTTATTTACCTAACTGAGATTCACTTGAATTATTGAATTTAGTTATTGATGTATTTTATCTCTGCTGAAAAATTCATACGTCTCTATCCCATTCTCTTTCCCCCTCCGTCTGGAACTCTGACCATATGTAAGTTATTCTATCCTCTATTTTTGTTACTTTCTTCAGTCATTTTCATTTTGAAACTTTCTCTTCACCTTCATTCTGAGTAAATTCTTCTGAATCAGTTTCTGTTATCTATTGTTTTTGTGGGCTTTTTACTCATGATATTTTTCTTAAATTATTATTTATTTATTTATTTGTTTATTTTTTTGCCTGTTTGCCATATATTTATTCAGTCATTATGGAGGACAGCTATTATTTATTTATTTTTTTTTTCAGCATAGCCAAATATTTTTTATTATACTTTGTGTTAATTAAATTTTTATCACCTTTTTTTTTTTTTTTTTTTTTTTTTTACTGCAAGCAACTCTCTCTTCAGAAGGATCTGTGTTGAAGTTCTCTGAGGCCTGAGATAAAAGCTGGCTCCTGAAAAAAGGATTCGGGCTTATTTCTCTCATCTGTGTTTCATCTTATATTTTCTGGGGCCACTACAGTTTAGGATAACATTGAATTCCTCTTTGAGCCAAACAGTTGATGTGAACTCAGGTTGCAAAGTCACATGAGGACCAGCCCGCAGTTCAGGTTTTACAGGGAAACTTCTTTTACCAGTATACAGTGAGTTTGAGGCAGTGCGTTTTCTTTGAATTCAGGTGGGGATGAGGGATGGAGATGAAAAAGTGAGTTTATTTCTAGCCCCTTTATTCAGGATATAGTGCTGTAAAGGCCTATCATGTGGGCAATCACTTAATAGGTTTGTCACCTGCTTCAGCCTGCATTTTACTTCTGTCCCTAAGCTCTATTAGGTAATGAAAACTGATGCTTCAGTTTATATAATACCACAAATGCTCTCCGGTTGAAAGCCAATATCAGTGTTTGATTTTCATGTCTGGATGCCACTCAGTCTGTAGTCTGATAATTCTTTCTTTTTGCCTGCTATGAATACAATCAAGGTATTCAAATATACATATAGGTATAGCTATAGAAAAGGCTATTGGTATATATAGAGACATAGACTAACCATAGATATGATTGTTATTTATTTTCATCAGGAGATTTACTCTATGTACCCATACCATCATGCCTCTAAGTACTTTCATCTTTTACTTCTTTAAAAACTTAATTGTGGATACCATAGCTTTTAAAATGTGTATCTATACATTTAAAATATTTAAACTAAAATCTTTTCTTTGATTTTACATGTTTCATTAAAATAACATTTGATGATCAAGTGATTTTAACCCATTAAGTATTACCCAAGAAAACACACTAAAAAGATTTCTCCAGTTCACACAGATGATATAAAATGAAACACAGATGAAAGAACAACAGGAAAACATTATTTTACACATTCAACAATTATTTTTTAGCCACCTCTTATGTGTTAAAAAGTGTTCTAGGCACAAGGGAAGTGGGGTAGATGAGGTGGGCTGTGTCCTTATCCTCATGGATCTTGCAAGCTAAGTATGTAGTCATCAGAGTCTATGGTAGAATTAACTTCTTTCTTCTTCAGCTACTCAAAGACATCTATACCTCATGAAAGTCACTGCCAATGCTGCCTGATAGCAACAGCTCCCTTTCTGGTGAAGTCTCTGAATTCCTGCTGAATTGTTTTGTCCGATCCCCCAGGTGGCAACTCTGGCTGCCCCTGCCTCTCAGCTTCCTCTTCCTTTTGGCCATGGGGGCCAATGCCACCCTCCTGATCACCATCTGGCTGGAGGTGTCTCTGCATGAGCCCATGTACTACCTGCTCAGTCTCCTCTCTTTGCTGGACATAGTGCTCTGTCTTACTGTTATTCCCAAGGTCCTGGCCATCTTTTGGTTTGACCTCAGGTCCATCAGCTTCTCTGCCTGCTTCCTCCAGATGTTCATTATGAACAACTTCCTGCCAATGGAATCCTGCACCTTCCTAGCCATGGCCTATGACCGCTACGTGGCCATCTGTAAGCCTCTGCACTACCCATCCATAATTACTGACCGATTTGTGGCAAAAGCCATTGTCTTCATCTTGATCCGGAATACATTTATCACTGCACCAATCCCTATCCTCTCTGCCCGGCTCCATTATTGTGGAAAAAATATCATTGAGAACTGTATCTGTGCCAACCTCTCTGTGTCCAAGCTCTCCTGTGATAAAGTTACCCTTAATAAAATCTACCAGTTAATTGTGGCCTGGACTCTCCTGGGCTCCGACCTTATCCTCATCATTCTCTCCTACACATTCATCCTTCGAGCTGTTCTTAGACTCAAGGCAAAAGGGGCAGCTGGCAAAGCTCTGAGCACTTGTGGCTCTCATTTTATTCTCATCCTCTTCTTCAGCACCATCCTGCTGGTTTTTGTTTTTACCCATATGGCCAAGAAAAAGTTTTCCCCTGATATCCCTGTCTTACTTAATGTCCTACACCATGTAATTCCTGCAGCTCTCAACCCCATTGTCTATGGCGTACGAACCCAGGAGATTAAACAGGGGATTTGGAAATTATTAAGGAGAGGTGGGTGACAGAAGAAAATAATTGTGTTCTTGCTTTGCTTTTTGCAATAAAGAATACTCACAATCACAATAGGAGGGCAGGGATGGAAAGAAATGCAAATCATAATCTCTCTGGACACGCCTGTATTTTTCCCCTCATATGCAGGATTACATCCTATTTCTTATTATTTTATGGTATCCTGGCAGAAACTAAGGATATAGTTGTGTAATTGTTCACCATACTATTCAGACCAGGGGCTATGAGTTTTGATGAGTCAAGCATCAACACTAATTGTCTGATCCTGATGAAATCTCCAGTAGAGCCAGTGGAGATGGAAATTCAATACTAATTAAAGATGTGTAGTAGGTGGGAGTTATCAGTACTTAAAGATAGTACATGAGCTTTGGAAGGGTAAATATAAGATTAAAAAAAAAGCTGTTAAAATAGCCATTATGTTTTAACATTTTTCTTTGGGCATTTAAAAATATTTATTGACAGTTATTTTATGTCCAGCAGAGTGCTAGAAAATGGGAATCTAAATAAATAAATAAATCTTGATCCCATTATATAAAAAACAATACATAGTCTGGTAGAAAAGACAAGCATATGTAAAATCAATTATATTGCAATGTAATAAGAGATTGAAATATATAAATAAGGCAGTTTGGAAGCCCAGAAGGGAGAAGAATTTATTTTGTTAGGTGGGACTCACTTATCTATTTGACTTCCTCCTTCAGTTTACTATATGTAAACTGCCTTCCTAGCAGTTTTGCAAAAACATGAACCATATTTCTGCCTTTGGGATATTTTACTGTTTGTTCCTCTGCCCATGTAGCTTTTTCCCTCATGCCCATGGGTCTTCTTGACCACAGTATTTAAAATAATATTCAACAATATTCCCCCCAAACACAAATGATTTCCTAATGCCTTCTGTATTTCACTGGTCTGCATAGGATGTATCACTGTCAATGATCATAACATTTTACTCATTTATCTGTTCAGTCAGTCTATGTTCACTAAAATGTAAGCAGGACAAGGGCAGGGATTTTGTTCTGTTATGTTCACTGCCATAACAGTGCTTGGTGTATGGTAGAGACCCATAAATGTTTGTTAAATAAGTTATTAAATACATGTTGCACAAATGATTGAATGTATGCTAGTAACTAGGATTATAATTCAGACACAGTCCTTGTCTTCTGGGTTATTACATTAGATAGCAAGAGTGTGGGAGAGAGCATGAGGTTATAATCTGAGAAATTGTATGGAACATCATTATAGGAGGAGGTAGAGGCGTAGGGGTAAGATCAAAAGTACATTTTTAGGAACTTTAAGTTTAATTACCCATGAAACATATAAGTGGAAGTACATAGTAAGCTCTTGGACTTACAGGTTTGGCACTCAAGATAAAAACATGGGAATTGAAGCAATAGGAGTAGATAAGATGACCTATGGAAAGAATATAGAGTAAGGAAATCTACTAAAAGCCCTGAAGAGCCCCCATATAATCCTTATCTCTCAGTGTGGGGAGATGAGCATGGAGAGAACACAAAGTAATGGTCAGGAGAGGAAAAGCAAAACTGAGAGAGTCATAGAAGAAAGCCCCTCAAAATGGATTTTGGTTAATTCAAGGCTATCTGTAGAGTATGTGGGACTCTTGTGTATATAAACAACTTAATGTTTAAAATGCATTACAAAATTTTTAAGTCCATGGGAGCCCATTGTAAAATGTAAATAAAAGGAACAAACTTGTGGAAATAGGAACAAAGAAATGAATAATGTTTCAATGAATACAGAGGTCTACATATCTTTATGAAGAAAAGCTCATAAATCTTAAAAAATGTAAGACTCCAGATTGAAAGATGTTATAGAGACAAATTAGATGTTAAGAAATAAAAGCAACTAGATATATTATAGTATACTAGGGGCCCAGTGCATGAATTCATGCACTTTGATAGGGACTGTGAGCCACGAGGCTGCAGTGGGCACAAGGGTGGTCTTGGCCCCTCCTCCGTGCCTCTGCCTAGCCCCTCTTGGCATGGCCCCCATTCCCCTGACTGCTGGCAGCCCCGCTCCTGCCGCCACTGATCCTACATGCTGACTGTGCCAGCCCTGCTCACACCCACTGATGGCGCCAGTAGTGGGTGCAAGTGGTGGCTGCCAGCCCTGATAGTCCCTCAGGAGCAGGGGGAGGTTAAGAAGCCCTAAGGAGTGATCAGGGTTGGCAGCCACCGCTTGCACCCGCTGACAGTGCCAAGCAATTGGGACCTGCGCCGGGTGCCAGCAGCAGGTGTGAGTGGTGACTCTGGTGCCAGCTGTGGGTGCAAGAGTGGCTGGCGCTGGCAGTGGGTGCAAGAGGCAGCTGTCTGCCCCAATCGCCCCTCAGGGCTTCTCCACCTTCCTTGCTCCTGTGGCGCAATCCGGGGTGGCAAGCTGCCTCTTGCACCTGCTGCCAGGGCCAGTCCCACTCACACCCACAGCCGGTGCCAGAGCCACCACTCACACCTCCTGCTGGTACCTGGCACTGGTCCCGGAATTGATTTTGGTTAAGGGCATGTATCTTGGTTGCAGGAGAGTTCTCATTTTCCTGAAGGGAAAAGAAATAGGAACAAGGTCAAGATATGCAGAAGAAAGAAAAATAAAGCAAAAGAAGGGCTTTAAAGTATCTGATGACACTTATTTCCATAACATGAGGAATGTGAATAATTCACATAAGGTCAAAAAAGGAAATTAAAAAAAATAAATGAACAAATCATGTTTTGTAATAATCACTTGTATATTCTATCCTGTTTAAAAATCTTTCAGTACAGCAAAAATTATTGTAGGATTCTCTCCCTGAAAAACACTTTGCATTTTTCTCAGTAATATTTTATTTAACAATCCCCTGCATTTTTATCACTATAATCAATCTATCTATCTATCTATCTATCTATCTATCTATCTATCTATCTATGCCTAAGCAACAAAACGACTGAATGACTAGTCGACCAATTGCTATAATGCACACTGACCACCAGGGAACAGACTTTCAATTCACAGGATTGGGCTCCCTTCTGTCTGGATTGGACCTGCAGGGATTGGGCTGAAACCGGCTATCCAATATCCCCTGAGGGGTCCTGGATTGCGAGAGGGTGCAGGCCAGGCTGAGGGACGCCACCGGTGCACGAATCCATGCACCAGCCCTCTAGTGTTACAATAAGTTAACATTGATCCATTCAGTATCATGGTTTGGAATGGACTTATCTAAAAAACATGTGCAGAAGTTCAGGAGGACTTCTGAGTGAGCCTTTGGATTCATGGAAGGTGCCAAATGTGCAGGTGCAAATGAGTATGGACATGTATGCGTGTTTGTAGATACCTATACCCAGGAGACTGACTTGTTGCCTACAGAATACAGTCAAAGTAAGGCTGGAGTACCAAAGGTCCTTTCTTTTAGGAAAAAAAGAGAAAAACCTATAACATCATTTTCTCATCTGCCTGCCTGTCTATTCTGAGATGGCCTTTTGGGCCCAAGGAAGTAGGTATGAAGAAATTCCCAGAGGGCAGAGTCCCTTAGGCTCTAGAGTTATAATTACCCCTAATACTTGAGAAATTAACCAGAGCGCTAATGTCAGTGGAACCAGACTCCACAAATTATGTCCTTTGGCTAGAGGGTGTCTGAGAGGCAGCTAGACCAAGATTATCCACAAGACAGGAGAGACCCATCTCTTCAGCCCAGGTCTGTGCTTCTGTTCATTCCTGAGTCAGTACAGCTGAAGTAGTCCAAAAATGGGGTAACAGGGACTGGCCTGTCTCAGGTCAGGGGGCACACGTGAGACCCTGTGTTCTGGAAACCTCTCTTTTGTCCTCCTTTTGCCTTCTCTTTTGTTTGGTAGTGACAGATGCAGAGAGGCCAGGGTATGTTCATAGGAGGTTAATGGGAGTGAAAGCTAGGAAGTGCATTGAAGTGAAAATTGGGTTTTTTAACAATGAATATAAAAATTCAGGGGCTTTAGGAAGAAAAATATGCCCACAAATGCTTAAATCATAAGGTAGGAATTAAATTTAATCTATATAACTTCAGAGGTTGAGAACAAAGAACACAATTGGTGGCAAGTGGAGATTAGAAAGTAGTGCTCCAGATTTCAGCTGGAGCTAAAGAATTTCTAAAAGCTACTGCTGCTAAAAACAGAAAATTATGCCCAGGATATTAAAATTACCTGGTGCTGGGTGCAGTCGATATTGTCTAAAATGACACTTGAGAAAGAACCTTAGTAGAATCCTTTTTCTTTAATGTGAATGAGAGCACCACATTGCTTTATTTTACAATTCTTTTTCTCCAGCCTATTTTATATGTCAGAGTTAGTCAAGTCTCATAATAGTTGGTGAAAGACCCTGGCATTGCCCACATTACTTGGTATTATTATCCAACGTCTCCAACACTACATTCATTTTAGAGAATAAGGACAATTTCTTATTTAACGTTGTGACCCTCATACCTGAAAGAATGCTGGGGGAAAGGTTAAATGATGATGGCAACATTGCACTAGTGCCTGGAAGGGGAGAATGTGTACCTGGATCATTATATTGAAGATGGAAAGGGCAGTAGAAAGGAGATGGAAGGACTTTAAAAGTGCACGTCATCACACTCACACTATTCCAATCAGAAGAATCAACTTTTCATCTTGTTTAATGATAGGTATCACTCCTGTGACATGGCTAATTTCCCTTTTAAGGCTGTTTCTTCCAGAAGTTAAGAATTCTACAAATATGAAGACTTAAGAAATAGAATAAAAGTAATTTTTGAGCAGGGTTCATACCTATCAAATTAAAGTGACTTAGGCAAAAATACAAATTAACTTTATTTTCAGTGTATAATTTTAAAAATCTCTAGTTAAAGCAAAATAAATACTGCTGAAAGGTCAGAATAGGGGTGGCATGGAGGTCTAGGGGCATTTATCGGAGTCCCTAGTTCATGCCAGGCTTACTTGGGTATATCATTACAGTTGAATTATATATATAGTAGTCTTTTTGGTTGTTATAAAAGGAAACAAACTTATAAATACAAATTTAGACACTCACTTGTCACAGAGTAGTTTTCTAAGTAATTTTCTCCTACTCTTTACTGTGAAGACTTTATCGATTCAAAATAAACCTTAAACAAAACTAATATGTATAAATCATATTACTTCAGTACTCTCTATTTTGTTTAAAGTGATAAGAATAGCCCAATAGCATGGCACAAACAGAAAAATTCATTTACCTCTGGATAACTGAGAGGATCTGCTAGTTAATCTAGGTAGAGCAAAGTGTGTCTTCATATATTTTGAGTAGAAGCTAATTATATCTTAATTTTACAGATCACTAAAATAAAGCTATGGAAATATATGACAAGATATGACAGCACACCTAAATGAAACCACCTCTATTGAGGTTTCAGACTTCCTCCTGAATTGTTTTGTCAGGTCAACCAGTTGGCAGCACTGGCTATCCCTGCCCCTTACCCTCCTCTTCCTCCTGGCCATGGGGGCCAATGGTATTCTACTAATCACCATCTGGCTGGAGACTTCTCTGCACGAACCCATGTACTACCTGCTCAGCCTTCTCTCATTACTGGACATTGTGCTCTGCCTCACTGTCATCCCCAAGGTCCTGGCCATCTTCTGGTTTGACTTCAGACCCATCAGCTTCTCTGCCTGCTTCCTCCAGATGTTCATCATGAATTGCTTCTTTGCCATGGAATCCTGCACATTCATGGTCATGGCCTATGACCGCTATGTAGCCATCTGCCATCCTCTACGATATCCATCCATCATCACTGATCAATTTGTAGCTAAGGCTGCCATTTTTATTTTGGTCAGAAATGTCCTTCTTACAGTGCCCATACCCATTCTCTCCATCCAACTCCATTATTGTGGGAGAACTGTCATTGAGAACTGCATCTGTGCCAATATGTCAGTCTCCAGGCTCTCCTGTGATGACATCACCATCAATCGTCTCTACCAATTTGCTGGAGGCTGGACTCTGCTAGGATCAGACCTCATCCTCATCTTCCTCTCCTACACCTTCATACTGCGAGCTGTGCTGAGACTCAAGGCAGTGGGTGCCATGACCAAGGCCCTAAGCACATGTGGTTCTCACTTCATCCTTATTCTCTTCTTCAGTACCATCCTTCTGGTCTTTGTCCTCACTCATGTGGCTAAGAAGAAGGTCTCCCCTGATGTTCCAGTCTTGCTCAATGTCCTTCATCATGTCATCCCTGCAGCCCTCAACCCCATTGTTTATGGAGTGCGAACCCAGGAGATCAAGCAAGGAATCCAGAGGTTACTGAAGAAAGGATGGTAATAAGGACAACTGGATCTCTGAATTCTTAAAACAGAATGACTTAAAAATCAGGAAATGGGAAATTGGGTTGAAATTTGTAGCTCAGAGACATAAGTTCAAGGAGAAAAGTAAAGAGCAGATTTTTGTGGATGACCTGCTGTTCTCCCATAGTGTCAGCATTATTGAAATCAACACTCATATATGATTCAAAAAAAAGGAGAAAAGTGGTTTTAATTCTGAAACAATTTCTTGACCCTATCCCTCCCCTTTAAACTCCAGTGCTTCCCCCTGTTATTTCTGTCACTTAAAATTTCTTCCAATCTTTATGATTCTGTTTAGTCTAAAATGTGAGAACTCAGGAGGATGAATCCTATAGTGCAGAAATAAACCCCACTTAATATTGTATTTATTATTTCTGTACATGTAATAAAAAATAACTATAGATGGAAATGTTCATGCCTGTAACTTATTATTAACCTAGTTGCATAATACCGTTGTGAAAAGACCACAGTATTTTATTTTTATTTTTAAATCTTTATTGTTGAAAGTATTACATAGGTTCTCTTTTTCTCCCTATTAACCTCTTCCAGCCTGCTTCCACCCTCCTTCCACCCCAGACCCTCACCACCCCATTGTCTTTACCCATGGGTCACGCATATATGCATACAAGTTCATTGGCTGATGTTTTCTCACCCACCTTCCCCTCCCTTCCCTTTGAGGTTCAACAGTCTCTTCATGCTTCTATTTTTGATCATCAGTTATTTGGTTCATAAATTCCACATATGAATGAGATAATGTGATACTTATCTTTCTCTGACTGGCTTATTTTGCTCAGCATAATACTCTGCAGAAGACCACAGTATTTTAAATGTCTGTACCAAATAATGAAAAGTTGCTAAAGTCCATAAATAAGACTCTTTTACTTATCTCCAACAAGGCCAATAACTTTTTTCTCCTATTATTAATCAAGCAAAGCCTGTGTCTATACTCTAAAAAGGATATAGCTCTTGAACGAATTGCTCACATGTAGAGAAATGAGATTTACTGGGTGTAGGAGAAGGAATGATCATATAAAGTCTGTTTCTCAATGTCTTCACACCATTGTCTGTGTTTTAAATCTTCTCTTTAGGATTCATGATGTGCATGTAGGACTCTGCCTTGGTGTACTAATATGGCACAATATAAGAAGATATTCCAGCAATGACACTGAAATATACTATGGCATGCTATTAATTAAAGAAAGACTTTCAAGCAACTACTCCAATACAGGAACTTTGTTAGAGCACCAGGGTATGAAGATGCACAGAAAAAATTTCAATCATTAAGGAACTCATATGCTGTTTAGATAGCATATAAAGCAATCTAAGAAGGAATGTTTTCTTCTACATAGAAGAAAGTATAAAGAAATGAGGTACAAATAAATACACGGAGTGACTTGAAAAAAAGAAAAGGCATGTTGGTGAGTTAGAAGTTATGCAGTCTAGGCCTTGCACAGCCACAAATAAGATGCATAACAGGGAGCAAATCAGCCACACCACTGAGTTTCAGAGTCCTCATCTGTTACATGAAGACAGTGAACTAGTTATTTTAAAACATATTTCTAGTTCTAAGGTCTGTATTACCATGTCCTGTCTCAAGACAGCCATCACTCACACTGAGTCTCTTTTTTCATACTTCTTCCCTTTTTGAAATGTAATTTTTATTTTTCAGTTACAGTTCACATACAATATTATATTAGTTTCAGGTGTACAATATAGGGATTGGACATTTATATAAATTACAACATGATCACACCAGTAAGTCTAGTACCCATGTAACATCATACATAATTATTATAATATGATTGACTGTACTTTAAATCCCTGTCACTATTTTGTAGCTACCAATTTGTACTGCTGAATCCCTTTCCCTTTTTCACCCATCCCTCAACTCACCTGCCTCCCATCCGGCAGCCATCAAAATGTTCTCGGTATATATGAGCTTGTTTCTGTTTCGTTTGTTTATTTTTTTAAAAATGTATTTTAAAAAAATGTATTTAGGAAAGAATAGGGAAAGAGAGAGAGAAAGGTCAATGTGAGAGAGAACCATCTATTGGTTGCCTCCCATTTGTGCCCTGACCAGAAATCGAACTACGATCTTTCAGTGAATGGGATATTACTCCAATCAACTGAGCAACACTGGCCAGTGCATGCTTACTTTTTTTTTTTTTTGATTCCACATATAAATGAAATCATATGGTATTTGTCTTCCTATGTTTGACTTATTTCGCATAGCATAATGCTCTCTAGGTCTCATGTTGCTGCCAATGGCAATATTTCATTCTTTTCGATGGCTGAGTCATATTCCTTGTATATATGCACCACTTCTTTATCCATTCATCTATTGATGGACACTAATGTTGCTTCCACATCTTGGCTATTGTAAATAATGCTGCAGTGAGCATGGGGATGCATATGTCTTTTCAAATTAGTGTTTTGGGTTTCTTTGGGTTAATTCCTAGAAGTGGAATTGCTGGCTGAGTCCTTCTTTGTCTCTTGGCATAGCCTTTGTTTTAAAGTCTATTTTGTCTGGTATAAGTATCGCTACCACAGCTTTGTTTGTTTTGTTTCCATCTTCATGAAATATCCTTTCCACCCACTTACTTTTGATATGTGTCTGTCTTTTGATCTAAACCATACTTTTTCCCTTTAAACACAAGTGTAGATACTTCCCACATTCTCTCATAACCAGTGAAACTAAATGGGAAATTTGAACATTGTATCAAGGTTAACTTCCAAATACTATAATTTATGATTTTGTTCACAAGCATGCCTGAAAGATCATTTATATATTCACATAATGTATAGATTCCAGCCTGTATTCACCTGCCCAGGTATGTTTACTCCTTGGGCCAATAGCCAGAAGGCTCTAATAGACAAAGCATTTCCTTCTGAAAAAACTAAGTTATACTATTTGAGTCTTCATCTTGTCTTTAGGATTGACAAGATGAAGACTCAAACATTCAAATGTTTCTGAGGATTATTTTTTTAATTTAATAAATCTTTATTCAGATTATTACAATTGTTTCTCCTTTTCCCCCCATAGCTCCCCTCCACCCAGTTCCCACCCCACCCTCTGCCCGTACCTTCCCCCCACTGTCCTCATCCATAGGTGTATGATTTTTGTCCAGTCTCTTCCTGCAACCCCCCCATACCCCTTTCCCCCTGAGAATTATCAGTCCACTCCTTTTCTATGCCCCCGATTCTATTATATTCACCAGTTTATTCTGTTCCTCAGGTTTTTAATTCACTTGATTTTTAGGTTAACTTGTTGATAGATATGTATTTGTTGTTCATAATTTTTATTTTTACTTTTTTCTTCTTCCTCTTCTTAAAGAATGCCTTCCAGCATTTCATATAATACCAGTTTGGTGGTGATCAACTCCTTTAGCTTTTTCTTATCTGTGAAGCTCTTTATCTGCCCTTCAATTCTGAATGGTAGCTTTGCTGGGTAGAGTAATCTTGGTTGTAGGTTCTTGCTATTCATCACGTTGTAGATTTCTTGCCACTCCCATCTGGCCTGCATAGTTTCTGTTGAGAAATCAACTGACAGTCCTATGGGTGCTCCCTTGTAGGTAATTAACTGTTTTTCTCTTGCTGCTTTTAATATTCTCTCTTTGTCTTCAGCTCTTGGCATTTTAATTATGATGTGTCTTGGTGTGTTCCTCTTTGGATTCCTTTTGTTTGGGGTTCTGTGTGCTTCCTGGACTTGTAAGTCTATTTCTTTCACCAAGTGGGGGAACTTTTCTGTCATTATTTCTTCAAATAGGTTTGCAGTATCTTGCTCTCTCTCTTCTTCTGGCACCCCCATAATTCTGATGTTGGTACACTTGAAGTTGTCCCAGAGGCTTCTTACACTATCTTCAACTTTTTGGATTCTTTTTTCTTTTTGCTTTTCCGATTGAGTATGTTTTGCTTCTTTGTATTTCCATTCTTTTACTTGATCCTTGTGTTCCTCTAGTCTGTTGTTGGATCTCTGTATAATATATTTATTACAGTCAGTGCGTGTTTAATTTCTAGTTGGTCCTTTTTCATATCTTTGAGGGTCTTGTTATATTTATCGGCCTTTTCTAGGATATTCTTGAAAAGCCTTATAACCGTGGTTTTGAATTCTATATCCAGTCATTTGTTTTCCTCCATTTCTTTCATTTGTGATCTGTTTCTTTGTCTCCACATTTTTTGCTGCTTCCCTGAGTTGGGAGGATAGCTTTGTGTGCTAAGTTTCCTATATGTCCCAGTGGGTTGGCCTCCCCAGTTAACCTGAGGTGGACACTCTTGGTGCACCCCTTTGTGGACTGTGTGTACAGCCTTGTTGTAGTTAAGTCTTGATTGTTGTTGGTATCACTGGGAGGAATTGACCTCCAGGCCAGTTGGCTGTGAGGATCAGCTGTGTCTATGCTGGGAGAAGTTCGGTGCTGGACACAGCATTATAGGATTAGACTTGCCAAATTGCAAAAGCCTCTGTGCTCAGCTTGGATGGGGTGGAGTCTCAGGGCAGAGCAGACAGTCTTGGCTTCCCGTCAGCCCTGGCCTTGATCACGCACCTCCAAACCTCTGCCTTCTGTGGCTCCTGAGTTTCCGCCTGACAGTCCAGATTCTGCCCTATAAGAGTGTGGGTCCCCAGGGGCTCACCTGTAACTGTGGTTCAGTGCAGTCAGAACTGGGGTTCAGTGCAGTCAGGAGTTCCGACTCCCTTTTGCTAGGGAAAGCCTGTGGCAACCTCTGCAGTCTTTGTGTGCACTTGCGTTCACACCTCCAGGCCCCTGCCCGCCGCAGCTCCCCCTAGTCTCCGAGTCTCCATGTGCCTTTCTCTCTACCTGACATTGCAGACTCCTCCTGTATGAGCCTGGGTCCACAGGGTTTCACCCAGAACTGGGGTTCAGTGCAGTCGGGGGCTTCCTTCTCCCTCTCGCCAGAGAAAGTCAGCCAGGCTCTCAGCCGCCCTTCCTCTCTGCATGCGCGTGTCTCTCTACCTCAACCCTTTGCCATTCCTCCAATTCTCTGTGAGCTTTTCTCTTTCCTTCTAGTTGTAGAATTTCCACTCAGCCAGCTTTCCTGTGGTTCTGCATAGTGTCTGTTCTGTCTTTTAGTTGTAGTTTTGAAATTGTTGTGTGAGGCAGCAGTTTAGGTGCTTACCTATGCCACCATCTTGGTTTTTCTGTTTCTGAGGATTGTTGATGTGGGAAATATCAATTCCATTCATGGAAAGTGTTGCTACACCCCAAATTATGGGTTCCTGCTTTCTGACCCCAAAAAGAAAATGTGTCAAAGTCTACTATCAGTACAGTTCTCAAAGTCTAGGCCATTTAACTTGAGTTAAAATATTAGATAAACCATTGATCTGTTTAAGGTACAGTGTTCTATGCTTTGTCAATTTCTTTAATCCTCCATCCAGTAATGAAAATAAATCAATCTTGAACTTCTTCTTATTGTCTTTATTTACATAAACATTGGACTCCTATCATTATCTGCTTGAAAATGAAAATGCATTTACATCATCCTAACAATAAACAGTAATTTCAGATACTATTACGTTCAAATTCCATTTATACAATACATTCTCTATGATACAGACCAGTATAGCCAAGCAAAATCTCACTCATGCAAACCATACTATTTCAGAAGTTCTTAATTCAACATATTTCTAACTAAATATCAACGAAGATTCTCAAAATAAACATATGATATACTTCTAAAGCAAATTTAATCAACTGCTACTGTAAAATATATAATGTTTGTAACTTCTAAATGGTATTTACCAGCATCTTTTGATCAATGCTCTAAAAATTATGAGGTTTAATAATGATTCACATCAACTTATTTCAAAACAAACACAGATTTTTTAAAAAAATAAAATGGCAGAATGAAACTTATATGAAATGACTTTGCAGAGCTGAGAGAATTTTGAATATTTTGTATTATTAAAATATCTGCATTATTTGTCTACTAATTTCAAAATGTGGGAACAGAAATTCTGGCTTACTTATGCATTTTATGCCCTATTTCTATGTGAAAAACACAATAAAGAACAACAGTGGCTATATTTCTTTCACAACATATTACATGAATTAATATTTCCCTCAGATATTGATGTAAAACTCAGGAATATGAATAGGAAAAGCAAGTTATCCTTGGCCAGTGAATCAACTGATTGCAGCATTGTCTCATACACTAGAAGGTTTCGGGTTCGATTCCCAGTCAGGGCTTATATGGGAGGCAACAAATGGATGTTTCTCTCTCACAGCAATGTTCTTCTCTCTTTCTCTAAAATCAATAAAAACATATTCTCAGGTGAGGATTAAAAAAAGAAAAAGTTAATTGGTTTAAAATGTTTAATAAATGACCACAATAATAAGTGAAATCTCTCTGATTTGTGTCTGCTTAACCACAAAGAGAAAAGGAAACCAGAGAATTAGGGTGAATTCTGAGTTCTTTGCATGAAAATAATGAGAATACAGAATATAAAATATTGGAAAACGGTGAAAGATTAGAAGATCAAAGTTCTTATTGATTAGCTTTATGCATGTCAAAGACTTGTCTCCTATCACTGTTAAGTGCATCAAACAATATCTTAAAGGACATTCCAACCGACACTGGAGATTGACCTAAGAATATATTTCAGTATGATCATAGGGTGTGGCAGTGGCCGTGCACACTAAACTTTGGAACCAATATTTTTTTGAACCAATACATCTAATATATATTCAACACCTGATATGTGCCAGATATGTCAAGATCTAGGAACTGAGGGTAAGATCATAAGCAAAAAAGACAAGCTGCTTGAAATCCAGGTACCTTTTAAGGTGAATTTGATTTAAGGGAAATGTAATTATTAAATAGATAGATAAATAAAGAAAGAAAGAAAGAAAGAAGAAGAGATGGCATAATGTGTTTGAGAGATCTGAAATAGCAGAAGAAGGTCATTTTGGGTGTAATTTTGGGAACATACTCTCTATAGAGGTAATTTTTGAATTGAAATATTAATGCTGAGAAGTTAATCATTTGAACATACAGGGTAAGACTTTCCAACCAGATGGAGCAATAAGTACAGAGGCCCAAGTCAAGAACAAACAGAAGTCCAAGAAATAGTGGACATTCCTGTGGTGGGTGGGAAACAGTCATGGGGAGGCAAAGACAGAGTTCCAAGGCCATGGCAAAGAGATGACTATCACCCAAGAACTAGCAGAGACATGGAGGTTAATGTAGGATAATAGAATGAGAACTCAGGTCAGAACCAAAGCAGGGACTCAATCCTACAAACTAGAGACTGACAAAAGAAGAGTTTGGGTTTTAAAGGCCAGACCTTATCATTATAATGTTACTAGAGAGGGAATGATACAACACAGAGATGTTATATTTTGGGTTTCATTGGAATGATGCTCAACACTAAAGCATTCTCTTTAAATATTGCTTGATTGCATAATTGCATCTGCATTACTCCTAAGCTGGATGCCACTGGAGGCAGAGCTGAGCCAAATGGACAGTGAATATTGCTGGGGTAGCTGCAAATAAAGGAGAGCTAAAACAATTACCTTTCTTGATATACTTTACCAGGGATTCAAAGATCTGGGTTAGAGCAGGGTGGGGTGAGGCAAATTCAGTCTGGTCCTTTAGGGATTTTAAGTTTTGTTTCTATTGACTAAATATTTGGTAACACCATAATGTATTCATATCCTTATGTTTTTATTGAGGTATAATTGACATGTAAAATTATTTTAGTTTCAGGTGTACAACATAATGATTAGATAATTGTATATGTTGTCAAATATTCACCACAATAAGACTAGTTAACATCCATCATCACATATGGTTACAATTGTTTTTCTTATGATGAGAACTTTTAAGATCTACATTAACAATTATGATATATGTAATAGAGTAGTATTAACTATAGTCACCATGCTGTGATTTACAATCCCATGTCTAATTTTTTAAAAATTAGTATCATTTGACCCCCTTTCCCATTTTGCCCACCTCTTACCCCCTGCCTCTGGCAACCATCAATGCAATCTGTTCTCTGTATCTGTGAGCTCACATTTTGTTTTCTTTTGCTTTTTAGATTCTACATGTAAGTGAGATCATACAGTACTTGTCTTTCCCTGACTTAATTTACTTAACAAAATGCCCACAGGATCCATGAGTATTGTTGCATGTGGCAAGATTTTCTTCTTTTATATGGCTGAAGAATATCCCATTGGGGCACTGAGGGTAAATATTGTAATAGTGGTTGAGAAAGGTTTCAGTTCAAGATGAGGATAGCAGCATGGATTCCATATTGTTTCTTATGGAATTCAGATGAAATAATCGCTAATATATGCCCCAAATTCCATAATCCCTGATCTTTGACTCTCACCTCTCAATAGTGGTAATTCAGTAGCTTGATAATTCCTTGCTTGATCTCCTGGGTTCGCACTCCATAAACAATGGGGTTTAGGGCTGGTGGGATAAGGTGATGCAAGACATTGAGAAGAATGGGTACCTCTGAGGGCACCTTCTTTCCTGCCTTGTTTGTGAAGATGAATACCAGAAGCAATGTATAGAAGAATAGTATAAGAATGAGGTGGGAACCACAAGTACTCAAGGCCTTGGTGGCTGTACCTCCTGACTGCAGACGCATCACAGCCCTCAGGATGAAGCAGTAGGATAGTAAGATGAGTATCAGATCAGAACCCAGTAGGCACCAGACACTCACAAACTGGTAAAGTTTATTTAGATAAATATCCCCACAGGAAAGCTTTGCCACAGAGATGTTGGCACAGATACAGTTCTCCACCACATTGCTGGCACAGTAGTTGAGCCTGGCAGCCAGAACAGGTGTGGGCAGTGTGGCCAGAAAATTTCGCAAGACAATGAAAATTGCTGCATTAATGACAAACTGTTCAGTGATGAGGGATGGGTAGCGAAGTGGGTGGCAGATGGCTACATAGCGGTCATAGGCCATGACCAGAAAGGTGGAGGACTCCATGGGAAGGAATGTATTCATGATGAACATCTGCAAAAAGCAGCCAGCAAAGCTGATGGGCTTCATGTTGAACCAGAAGATGAGCAGGACCTGCCAGAATCATCATTCTCAAAAACTGTGCATCCATTCCCACCCTAAGGTACCTAACATGGAAAATGTTCAGATGGCTTCAATCTTCCATATCCCCAAGCAACTGCCCCATAATCCTTCTGGGACAGAATCCTGTTTTCAAGTTCTCTCTTTGTGCATCCAAATCTCCAGAGCCTGATTTACAACCATTTCCCTCCTATAGAGCACGATTTTTATTTAAAAATGTTTATTTAGCCCTAACCGGTTTGGCTCAGTGGATAGAGCATTGGCCTGAAGACTCAAAGTTCCGAGGTTCGATTCCGGTCAGGGGCATGTACCTTGGTTGCGGGCACATCCCCAGTGGAAGGTGTGCAGGAGGCAGCTGATCGATGTTTCTCTCTCATTGATGTTTCTAACTCTCTTTCCCTCTCTTTTCCTCTCTGTAAAAAGTCAATGGAATATATTTTTAAAAAATAAAAATGTTTATTTATAGCCTGTCTTCTCTTGATCTTTATAGTTTTTACCCAAACTCCAGCTGACATATCTGCCCATCTAAATGTATCACAAGACATTAAGCCCAGTAATCCGATATTTATATTTAAACACCCCAACCTCTACATATTCATAAGAATCCTTTTCCAACTATGTTTCCTATATCAGTAAATGACTTATGCATACATCCAGTCTCATCTTAGAAAGTAAATTCTAGAGGCTTTAGATGTAAGAATGGGTTCATTCACAGTCAAGAAGAATTACCCTGGAAGTAAAAAAAAAGGGCAGAAGTTGGAAAATCACTGATTCAGACTTGAGAGAGGGCCTGTTATTTGGGGAAGAGTAAAGCCTTAGAAAAACAGGGACCTGGAGAATGAGAGGTGGCATATCTTAGTTTAGATAGACCAAATGTAATGGTGCAGGCTGTTCATTGAGTATTTTTATTCAGGTGTAAGTGAAAAAACAGCAGGAAAAAACAAACAAATCAAGGAAGGTGATTGGCTGCCTGAGAGTGAATTCAGAGAGGTACTGACCTTGGGGATGACTGTGAGGCAGAGGATGACATCCAGCAGGGAGAGGATGGCAAGCAGGTAGTACATGGGCTCATGTAGAGATGCCTCCTGCCAAATGGCGAGTAATAACACAAAATTGGCACCTAGCGCCAAAACCAGGAGGGGAGCTAAGGCTACAGATAGCCAGTGCTGTGTGTCCTGCATTCCTGGAAGGCAGATCATCAGGAATTCAGTCACCTGGGTTCCTGTGCTGTTGAGAGATAATACCATGACTGGCAGGTGGACCTGGAACTGGCTGAAAGAAAACACACATGAATTTAGGGTTTGACTGTTTCATTAAAAACCTCTTGTCTTATCTATTTGCCTCCATTGTAGGCTGTAAAGTTTCTTCACAATTCTATTGCATAAAATTTTTAATATGGAGTGATTTGATACAATTTACATTGTATCTCTACAACGTAAATTGTATCAAATCACTCCATATTAAAAATTTTCTTAGTATTTATAACTTTATGAATAAAGAATAACTCCCTTCAAGTATGTTCCTACCTCACCCACAAAGACTCAGGCACCTATTGAACATCCTTTGCCTGATCTCATCTTTGTGTTACTGTATATGTCATATCTTTCTTATAGAATCAACTCTCTTGCCCTCAAATAACTAAATTCTGCTTGTCATATTCTACCTGTACCAAGAATTACATCTCTTACAAATGTTTTTTAATTATTATTCTTTTTTACATACATAGATGCCTCTTCTCTCCATTGTTTCTCTGATCATGTGGCCATCAAATATTGATGAAAATTTCCTATACTCATTGATGTTTCCTAATTGTTTTCCAAAAAGTCTGTGCTCCATCTTCCAGCAATACAATCTTATCTTTATATTATAGCACAGAGGAAAACACAATGTACCTGGAGACATAATAGGCATTCAATAAGTATAGTTCGGATACATGGACTGACAGATTTTTGAAAGTATCACAACACCCTTGAATAATTTAATTTAGCATCTCCGTATCTTACTCTACTATAAACTTTTAGCACCCTTGCTTAACACTCAGTAAAAAGCTGAACAAAGCAGAATCAAATAAAAAATAATTTAGTGATGAAAAAAATGTAACCTTGTGATAGAACAATAAATACAAAAGATACCTATGCAGTCTCTGATTTGTATTTGTATATATATTTGGTAAGTAACTGCTTAAGAAAGTAAAACCTCCTCTGCAATTCCCTGGAAAAGGAGGAAAAATCAGGAAGTGAGGGAAGGACAAGGGAAGAACTGAAGGAATCCTTAAACATGCCTCAGGATACGATGCTACACAGACAGCAGCTTTAGTTCTCTTTGAGTATCTCCTTAACCATCCAGGATCCTGCTGGTGAAGAAGTTGCCAGGTTCTGCTGTGCTCTCCTCTGAAGCAGAGGAAAGGTCATCTCTTACAGATGGATGTTTTGGGCATCTGGTCGGGGCACCCCTGGACGCACAAAAAATGTCCTAATCAAGGTTTAGAGTTATTTTATTTTTTCTCAAATATATAGTATAGTCTTATCACTATGATTTTCTTTTATCTAGACCACTAGTTCCCAAATGAGAGTAAGCATCAAATCACCCAGATTTCTTGTTGAAACACAGATTGCTGAACACAACCCCCAGTTTCCAATTTTGTACATACATCTGAGGGGGAAGCCCAAAATTTTGCCCTTCTAACAAATTCCCAGTAATGGTGATATTGCTTTTCCAGGAATAATACTTTGAGAATGACAGAGCTACACCCAACCGTGACAACTAACATAACCACTGATTTAAATTGACCCTAATTCAAGGCTGCTGCCACATTTTAGCAGGTCTGGCCACAGCTCTGCTCAGATTCAGACATCCAATTGGTTCTTCTCCCATGATCTGTAGTTATTTAAGCACAGTCTGGCCAGTCTCTAGTGTCCCAATTTAAAAGTGATCTTCCTCACATGGACTCTCTGGGAAGTTTGTAGGTTCCTTTTTTTGTAGTTTTATTTCTCTGACTTGATCCATAGTTCTTAACCACCTCTCCTAGGAAGACCAAAGCTCATTACGGTCAAGGACAAGGTTTCATTCATTTTTCTTTGTGACAGTTGGCACAAATCCAGACACTTACAATATATCTCTATTGCTCAAAGTAAGAATACTTGCTGGCCAACTGTTTTGCTGGAGACAGACTAGAGCTTACCTACTGTGAGCCCAGTTGACCCGTGCTCTAATGGGCTCATGCTTTTTTTTTTTTTTTAATATCAGTGATTTTCAAGGTCTTTACAAACTCATATATGAAGGTGCAATAACATTCTCTAAAATAAACAAAGAATTAAGTAGAAGACCAAACTTAAAGTCTTACTTATGATTCACTTTCCACTGTACTATTCTCAAAAGACTTACAGAGAAAGTGATCCAAGTAGCAGTTTGATCATTCAACTGCTTCCAGGCAATGTGTGACTCCTTAACTTCTCTCTGGCCTTCTATTGTGGCTTTAGCAACTGGAAAACTTTATGAAGATGCTGATTCTATAAAAGCCACTCTCCTGTGGCTGAAAACATGAAGAATTGGTTTGGGAGTCCTGTTCCCAGGAGCTCTGGCCTCCCTGCAGGCATGTACACATTTCCAATGTAAAAGGAGAGATTTCTGCATCTAAACTAAGGTGAAGTGAAAGAGAGTTGATCAGCTTATAGTTTCTCTTCAGATGTCTGCGAGTTATGTAAATAGATATATTGTGTGTCATAGCAAAGAATATCACTCAGGGACTTGGAGGATGTATCTAAGAGATCCTTTCAGAAGACAAAGTCATTATAGTTATGGATTGACCTCAACTTGCATGTTAGCTGCATTCTAGAAATATTGTATTTAAAATAAGTACTTTATGATGATTGGGCATCATTCTTCTTTAATGAGAAAACTAGAGCTAGATTGGTGAGTCAAAACTTACACTTTTAACCAGTGGCCAAATTGGTATACCTGGGATTTCAATGAAAGTCTTTGTTATCTCATTCCAAGATAAGCAATCTTAGTTTCTATGATATATAAAATTGCATTGAACTGTGACTTATATAATACTTCTTATAAGGTGCTTTGGGGTATAGAATATATTAACAACTTGATCCTTTCCTTAAGTTTTCAAGGGAAATAAGAGATAAGTTACACACATATGAATTTTTCACTTTTATTAAATAAAAAACTACACTATATAAATTATTGTACTCACAACTCTTTTTTTAAAATATATTTTTTATTGATTTTTTACAGAGAGAAAGGGAGAGAGATAGAGTTAGAAACATTGATCAGCTGTCTACTGCACGCCCCCTACTGGGGATGTGCCTGCAACCCAGGTACATGCCCTTGACCGGAATTGAACCCCGGGACTTTTGAGTCCGCAGGCTGACGCTCTATCCACTGAGCCAAACCGGTTTCGGCGTATTCACCACTCTTAAGTACGTAAAGTTGAGAAGATGAATGAAAACTCCTCAGACTCAGAGGAATTTGTAAACTAGTATCAGAAAGAGATTTATACATAGTTCCATATAGATTCATTCCATTGGGGTGAATAAAGGAAGGGATTTTGTAATAGGTAGAGTTTAAATTGAGACTTATAGAATGAACATAGTTTGTCAAATAAAGTTGTTGTTTTTTTATGTGGAAAAAGCTACTTCTTCATAGACTTTAAGAAAAAATCTTGGAGTACATGATCTAAAAATAATGAGCTAGGACCAACTGAAATATGGGTGCATAGAAGAGGGTTTAAGAAGAGTGTTTCGTATTTTGGTTAGGATCAGTCTTTAGAGTTGTAAAACAGAGAAGAGCAAAGCTATTACTTTTATAAAAGGCAATGCCATAAAAATGATGTTATAAGCCCCCCCAGGAATGGCTAACTTCTTTGTAGATGAGCTATATTAGAGGACATTTTCAAATGATTCTCATATATGAAGTTCTCAGTATCCAAAAAGGGGCCTAGTTACCAATGTAAATTAATCTCAGGAAATATTGGATCAGTATCCAAGTCTCCACCATTTTCAGGGCATGGTCAGGAAGGGAACTGCAAAGAGTAAAACAGACATATCCTTATTCAAATAACCCACTAATCCAAAGGTCTGAATGCCCTAAGAAACTATGTTGGCAACAGCACAGAATATAATGATTGACACAACAGGAATGAAAATAGGCTAAGTCAATTTAAGTACATCTAAGATAAGCAGGAGAGAGTGTGGATGGATCATGCCTAAAATCTGATGGAAAATTCAGGTAGGATCATATGAATTCAGAAGTTGGTAAAGCACATCTGAAATAAAAAAACCTCTCACTTAAAACACACACACAACTGAGTGATCCTAAAATTTATTTAAAAAAATTTTTTTTAAAAAAGAAAAGAGCAACAGGAAATTTATGCTACAGAGAAGTGTCATTAGATAAATATATCAGCAGGATCTGGAGGGCTAGAGGAGGCAATGGGTGGCACATGGCATTCACTCAACTATAAGAATCCAAGTTCTGGCATGAACTTTCTATATATTCACAAGAGAGCCGTTCATGGTACAAAACAATTTGATCTGTATATCAGATCTCAGGTAGAATCAAGGGATCTAATACCTATCTAAATATTAAGTATTTGAGGAAAGTGATTAGACTACCATTTATTCTTTATTTAAAAAACAATAGCACTCTCATTAAGCTCTTATGATTATGGCTTGACAAGTCCCTTTCACATAGATGAGGCCAGGAGAAACTTCTAGGTAACTCCAGAATGTAAAAACAGTCAATGAAATAGAAAACAGGAGTCAAAATATAGATATCTCCATGATCAAATGAAATATTAGAGAAAGAAAAATCCATACTTATTTCTGCAGTAGTCATTTACATTTTCTATGCATCATGGAAATTATCCCCCATTATCAGTTTCTGCTTCCAAGGTCAAATCACACTTATGTTAGTTCTTACAGCCTCCTCAGCAATTTCTGGATTCCCTGTTTGATCTCCCTAGTTCTCACTCCATAAACAATGGGGTTCAGAGCTGGGGGGATCAGGTGGTGCAGGATGTTGAGCAGGATTGGGACATCTGGGGGGATTCTCTTCCTGGCCAGGTTAGTGATGACCAGAACCAGCAGGACTGTGCTGAAGAACAGGATGAGGATGAAGTGGGAACCACACGTACTCAGGGCCTTGGCCGCAGCACCCTCAGCCTTGATCCTTAGCACAGCTTTCAGGATGAAGGAGTAGGAGAGAACAATAAGGATGAGGTCAGAACCTAGTAAAGTCCAGCCTGTCACAAACTGGTAGAGCCGGTTGAAGGTGATGTCATCACAGGAGAGTTTGGACACAGACAGGTTAGTGCAGATGCAATTCTTGATGATGTTCTCTGCACAGTATCTGAGTCTTGAAGAAAGTATTGGGATAGGCATGGTAAGAATGCCATTCCGGGCCACAACAAATATGGCAGCCCTAGCCACAAATTGGTTGGTGATGATGGATGGGTACCGTAGTGGGTGGCAGATGGCCACATAGCGGTCATAGGCCATGACCATGAATGTGCAGGACTCCATGGTCAAGAAACTATTCATGATGAACATCTGGAGAAAGCATCCAGAGAAACCAATAGATTTGTTGTCAAACCAGAACATGGCCAGGACTTTGGGGATGACAGTGAGGCAAAGCACCATGTCCAGCAGAGAGAGGAGGCTGAGCAAGTAGTACATGGGTTCATGCAGAGAGGCCTCCAGCCCGATGGTGATCAGGAGGGTGGTGTTGGCACCCATAGCCAAAAGGAAGAGGAGGCTGAGGGGCAGGGACAGCCAGTGCTGCCAACTCTGGTAGTTAGGGAAGCAGATGAAGAGGAATTCAGAGACTGGAGCAGTGGAGTAGTTGCTGGATAATGCCATGTAAAATATTCTGATCACAATTGACACTTTAGAAAACCTTGAAGGGTAAGACATAATAAATACCCATGGGAAAAAAATTAATATTCCAAAGAACCATTGAAAAATAATCGTAGTTAAGTGTCTGGTACTATCTAAGTCCTTGCTAAATATAAACCAATTAATATTATTAAAAATCCTGTAAGTAGAATGATAGCAGGATGACTATATTTCTTATTTGAAATAAGACCATGAAGTCTGAATTACAACTCTTATTACCTTTTCTGTCTCTATAAATAAAATCACTTATGCAGAGCAGATAAGCCATTGCCCCAAAGATATGCCTGCCCCCGTTCTTTCTCCAAGAGAGGACATCATAGGCAAAGGAGAAAGCAAGCCTTAGTTGATCACCGGAAAATATCTTCAGACTTCATTAGAGTTAGGACTATCATTTGTACAGGACCGTAGAGAAGACATTAAAAAGTTTACTAATGTTCTGGGCAAGCAGTCAAGATAAGAACAAAAAATTTCAAAAGTCATCAATTTTGGTCCAACAGGACTATTCCAAGAGTAAGGGATAAGAGTGTCTGCTGTCTTCATCTGATTCCATCATGGTTTCTCCATCAGTCACAATCCTAACTTGACTAAATAGGATCTCATGGGTTCAGGCCTGGAATATCATAAGAGGTTATGAACAAAATCAAGACACTTATGAGATAACCTTTATATGGTTGCCATACCCCAGTGACACCATTTGTTTTTAATGCTCTGAGACAGTCCAATCTTAATAAGTTTTTTTTTGTCAACAATGGCAGTGTTCCCAATGAATCAGCTTCCCTTTATTTTCTGGGAAAGTGAGAGCCTTACAGTCAAGAAGTAATTGTGAATATTTGAAGATTTGGAAGATGGAAAAAACAAATTTGCTCTTCTGTTTTGCCTAAGTTATTATCACTTTCCATATAATCTACAGCAGCACTTTCAACAGAAATACAGTGAGAGCCACATACAAAACTTTCAATTTCCGGTAGACATTTTAAACATTAAATGGAAACATGCAAATTAATTTTAATAACATATGTTGTTTTACTGAGTACATCCAAAATATTATCACTTTAATATGTAATCAATATAAAAACTATTAAAGAGCTAATTTATATTCTTTGTTTTTATTTTTGTACTACGTCTTCAAAATTAGGTGTGTATTTGACACGTCTCAGTTCTGACGATCCACAGTTGAAGTGCTCAATAGTCACATGAGGCTAGTGGTTAGTCTAATGGACAGTACAGGTCTGGACTTTTGGAAAACTAAACATTTTTCTTTCGATTTTGCTTAACATAAGAGTTTGCTCTTGGTGTTAGCCACATGGTATCTATGACTCTTGGGTTATATAGGGAATTCCTTTCACTTAGTTCTATTTCTGAATCAGCTCAAAATTAAAGTTTTTTAAAATTTTCTTGTTCAATACACTCTATCAAGTTTTTTTTTAGAGATTTCTTAGCAAAGCGATCTTTCAAATTCAGGATGGTAATACCTCTTTAAGGACAGAGATAATCAGCATATGAAGTGCTCCCAGTTTAGGTGACACAGATGACTGTACCAGAGCCTAGGACTTTCCAGCAACCCTGACCTCCTTGACTCAGACTAGATACTACTCTTCTTTCACTCCTACCTTAAGCCAGTGGAGTTTTTTTGTTTTGTTTTGTTTTTAAAGAATCAATGTCACTATTCAGTAAAGAATGCCCAAGTGTCCAGATATTTCCAAATGTACTCACAGGAAGATAATTCTTTTACATAAGATATATTTGGGAACTGGAACTAGATTTTGTTAACAAAGAGTGCCAAAGATCTGAGGTTCAAAAGGTAGAATCAGAATTAGAAAAGAACTATATTTTCAGACATAATCCAAATAAAAATGATCTTGTTAGTAAGATCATACAAATTTACCTGTAGTCAGATTCCAGTTACCTTAAAGAAATAAATATATTCCTATGAACTCATCTGCTTTGTTTTCAGTTGGTTATAGTGGATCAATAAACCACAAATAAACAATTGACTCTACACCTAGTCTGGAGTCTTCTGCGGAGCATGGTTGCTTAAGCAATGAAAAATCTATTCTATCCCACCCAGAGAAGCAGGAAGGAACACTGGGAGACAAGGCAGGATGAGCCAGAGAGCCAAGAAGGAGTAATCAGGCAGCTGAGATTACTGTCCTATCACATTTGGTAATTCTAGGGTAATCTTCTTTAGGGGTGGCCAAATTGCAGTTAAGAATATAGACTCCTCATGAACAACCTATGAATGAAAACAGATTCAGAGACAGAGAAGCATTGATCAGACCATCAACCCTCAGAGGGAAGGCAGGGGAAGGTGGGAGTAAGGGGGAGAGATCAACCAAAGGACTTGTATGCATGCATTTAAGTCTAACCAATGGACATAGACACAGTGGTGTGTGTGTGTGTGTGTGTGTGTGTGTGTGTGTGTGTGTGTGTATGTAAGATAAGGACACATATGTAATACCTTAATCAATAAAGAAAAAAAATCACAACAGCATATTGTACAATTATCCCAAACAAACTTACAAACTAATTCTTTGAATGGTTGGCAGCAATTAAAAAAAAAAAAAAAGACATGAAACGATTTAATCCCTTTTAGAAGGAATTAAGGCACTGGGAAGGCTCTTGAGCATCCTATATTGGCCCCTCTTGCCTTTTGTGCCAAAGGGATCCTCTTCTTACAATCCAATTGTCTTCAGCTGTTGCCTGAGCTTTCTGTTCATGCTGAGCTTGAAGCCTTGTGGGGGCTGGTACCATGGATCTGTCTCACACCCAATTGTGTGAGCTGGGCCCTCAATGGAGAAGAAACCCGAGTTCCCCGAGATATGTGATCAACACCGGGACCCCGCCAGCAGGCCAGGGGTTCCCAAGGCAGGTGCTGAGTGTGGAGGCCACGGGGGCATAGGCTACCAAGGAGACAGAACTGAACCTCACATCACCCTACTTGGCCCGAGAGGATGGCTGGTTAGCCAGAGACGTGTAAGATTCCTCAAGGAAAGAACAACCTAAGACAGGCACAGTCACAGAGGGGCCATCAGGAGAGAACTTGGGGGGCAACAGAAGTGGGGCACAGACCCTCACCCCCCCAACATTGCAGGGGCTTGAACCCTCACCCCTTCTGAGGGAGGTCTCCTGCCCCCATGGCTGTTTCGCGCTTCCCACACCCAGCTCAGATCGGGACCCAGGCAACAGAACGAGACCTGGCCCAGCTCAGATCGGGTACCAGGTAACAGACAAGAGATTTGGCCGACAGCAGCTGCCCTATATCTAAATTCAGCCTAGCATCAGGAATGCTCAGGGCCTACTCAAGAATGCAAATAATCCTTCCCACTAATATTTACAGGGTAAACTAAGATTGTTGGTAGAGTATTAAATTTGACAGTAAAATAGTAATCAAGTTTTCAGATTAATTTAAATAGGCTAATTGAAATAAGTGAATATTCAAGTAAATTTAATTGTACTGGACAAAAAGCTGTTCTTAAAGTAATAACTAAAATTTCTATTGGTTGTTCATCTCATGGTAAAATTCCTGAACATACAATGAACCTAAAGCAGTCATATTTTTGGGCATTTAAGTTATCAAGACTGCATTATAAAATTTACAAAAACCTCCATTAATCAAAAAAAAGGGGGGGGGGATAGTAGGGTAATATCATGTAAGGAAAAAAATCCTATAAGTAAATTACATCTAGAAAATTTTTACTTTACAAAATTAATTTTCATTTGTAATGCTAACAGCAAGATGGCCATGAAAAACACACATGTGTCTAAATAAGACAAAGGAAAATCGTTTGGGCAAAAATAAAAAGGATCCCAAATCAATTATATAGAAAAGATTCCTTTATTAACTTGTGGTTGAGAATATGTTTGTATATTTTCAGAAAACAACTCCAAGACCATGTGGATTCCTGCAACAGAAAGGAATTGACAGGTCTGCTCCAACCACGAAGACAAGAGGAAAAACAGTCCAGAGATGGAAGACCCTGACAACGCCTTGCCACGTGAGCAGTCAGCAGCTGTGCACCACTGCAGGTTGCCTAGGACCAAACCAGAGAGGGTCAGACCTGCATTGCTACCATGTGCCCACCATCCAGATATCATTGCTGACATGTACACATAAGGAACTGTTGGACATTGAAATTGGGACTCAAACATTTTTTTGTTGTTGTTATTATATGTTTATTTCTAGTCTGCAGAGGCAAAATTTTTTTAAAGGAAAGAAATGGTGGGAAAAAGATACAGAGGCAAAGAAGCATTGAACAGACTGTCAAACTACATCGGGAAGGCAGGGGAGGTTGGGCGAGGGGGGCTGTAAGAGACCAACTGAAGGATTTGTATGCATGCGTATAAGCATAACCAATGGATACAAGACAATGGAGGGGGGGGGAGGGCGGGCAGGTGAAGGCATGTACTGGGGGGTAGGGGAGGCCGGGGGGAGGTAAATGGGGGGGGGGGAAGGAGACATATGTACTACTATTTGTAATACTTCAAACAATAAAAAATAAAATAAAAAATAAGATATTTTTCAATAAAGGAAATTATAATGGGGAAAAAAAAAGAAAAAAAATCAGTCACTAATATTTTTGATCACCTGTTCTATACCCAACATTTTAGAATGTGTTTTGGGAAATAAAAATGGCAGCATATAGGGGGAAAAAAAAGAATATGGACTCCTGGTCTTCAGTTGCCATAGACAATCTATAATAATAAAAACATAATATGCTAATTAGACCAGTCATCCTTCCAGATGACCTTCTGGACGAAGCATGGGCTGCGAGGGAAGCCTGGGGCCTGCCAATGGACAGAGAAAAGCCCAGGTCCTGGGTGCCAGAGGGAAGCCGGTGCTGGCAGTCGGGGGAAGGGAGGCCTACTCTTGCACGAATTTCATGCATTAGACCTCTAGTTAATAATAAAGGTATAGATTTAATTCAAGAACACTCACCTCAAAAATCTTGGCTTTCCAAAATGGGTACTGTACAGTTTACACTAGAAAAATGTGTTCCCATATGAAAGCAGTGACCCACCAGATTTGTGGTAATTGGTAGCTTATGAATCTGCAGCATCAGATGTATAGTAGTCCTATCCTTTCCCAGCTTATATTGACTATGTAGAATGCTACATGCCTCATCATTCCCACTGTTATGAATTTCCTGGCTCCACAGCAGACCTACTAGCTTGGGGAGGCTATACTGTACTGCTGCTACTTATGACTGCTTATTGCACCCTCTGGTTCCTCAGAGGCTCCAGAAGCTATTTTCAGGTCCCTAAGCTCTACTCTGTCCCTCCCCTACCTATAGCCCACAGAGCTAAGACCATTTTAGGCATCTGAGCCTTGAGAATAAGGCCACTCCTGGGGGCAGGGGAGAATGGAGCAAAAGAGGGAAGAGAGCAGCAAGAAAAGAGAAAACACAGAAGACAAAATTTAATATCAGAGTATTGAAGAACAGGGAGAGAGTTAAGAGAAGCCAGGGAGGTGGAGGGGGGCGGGTCTGAAAAAATAGTGTATATGTTTGAATGAAACATCTATTTCTAGACTTAGGATAAACAAAAATGTATTTTAGATATTAAGTGCACTCTTAGAAAATTTATGTTTAAATGAAGATCTAATATTATCCTTAAACAAGGGTTATTTCATTAAGTCCAGTGTACAAAGAATGGGCTGTGACATATAACATGTTATGGAAACACTAGAAGCCCAGCGCATGGCCTTGCCGTTCCTGCAGCCCCAGCCACCTACACCAGTCTTTGGTCATTATGGCACTAGGGCCAGTGGGTTTTTATAATATAGATTATTTTCCCTTATTACCCACAGTACAGTAGCTTAATTAGAAACAGGAATGAACAAGTGAAACATTTATTTATTTATTTATTATTTGTTTTGACCTTAAATAATATTTTTAATTAGAGTTGGCATACACTATTATATTAGTTTCGGGTGTACAACCCAGTGATTAGATATTACAAAACTTATTAAGTTATCACCCTCATAAATCTAGTACCTACCTGACACTGTATATAGTTTCTAGAGGCCCGGTGCATGAACTTTGTGCATTGCGGGGGGGGGGGGGGGATTGGGTGTGTGTCCCTCAGCCCAGCCTGCACCCTCTCCAATCTGGGACATCCCTCTCACAATCCAGGACTGCTGGCTCCCAACTGCTCGCTTGCCTGCCTACCTGATTGTCCCTAACCGCTTCTGCCTGCCAGCCTGATCAACCCCTAACCACTCCCCAGCTAGGCAAACTGATGTCTAACTGCTCCCCTGCCGACACAATTGCCCCTAACTGCCCTCCTTTGCTGGCCTGGTCACCCCTAACTGCCCTCCCTTGTCAGCCTGGTTGACCCTAACTGCCCTCCCCTGCTGACCTGGTTGCCCTTAACTCTCCTCTCCTGCAGGCCTGGTCACCTCTAACTACCTTCCCCTGCCAGCCTGGTCCCCTTAACTGCCTTCCTCTGCTGGCCTGGTTGCCCCCAACTGCCCTCTCCTGCAAGCCTGGTCCTCCTCAACTGCCCTCCCCTGCAGGCCTGGTCACCCCTAACTTCCCTCCCTTGCCAGCCTGGTTGCCCCTAACTGCCCTCCACTGCTGGCCCAATTGCCCCTAACTGCCCTCCCCTGATGACCTGGTTGCCCCCAATTGCCCTCCCCTACAGGCCTTGTCCCCCCCAACTTCCTGCCCCTGCTGGCCTGGTTGCCCCCAACTGCCCTCCCCGCAGGCTTGGTCACCCCTAACTGCCCTCCCCTGCCGGCCTGGTCACCCCTAACTGCTCTTCCCTGCAGGCCTGGTCTTCCCCAACTGCCTCCCTTGAAGGCCTGGTCCCTCCCAACTGCCCTCCCCTGCTGGCCATCTTGTGGCAACCATCTTGTGTCCACATGGGGGCAGCCATCTTTGACCACATAGGGGAGGCCATCCTGTGTGTTGGAGTGATGGTCAATTTGCATATTACCTCTTTATTATATAGGACAGGATTACAGTATTATTGACTACATTCTCTATGTTGCACTTTATATCCCCATGACTATTCTGTAACTACCAATTTTTACTACTTAATCCCCTCACCTTTTTCAGCCATTGCACTAATCTCACTCCCATCTTAAAGAAAACCCTTTAACATTTCTTATAATACTGGTTTGTTGGCAATGAATTCCTTTAACTTTTTTTTTGTTTGGGAAACTTTTTATCTGTCTTAGATTCTAAATGATAGCTTTTCTGGGTGCAGTAATCTTAGTTGTAGGTCCTTGCTTTTCATCACCTTGAATATTCATTCCAATTCATTCTGATCTGCAAAATTTCTGTTGAGAAATCAGCTGACAGTCCTGTGGGAGCTCTTTTGCAGGTAAAACCTGCTTTCTGTTGATTTTAAAATTCTCTCTTTGTCTTTAATCTGTGCCATTTTAATTATAATGTGTCCTGGTGTGGGCCTCTTTAGGTTTATCCTGTTTAGGACTCTGCACTTCCTGGACTTGTATGTGTAGTTCCTTCACCAGATCAGAAGCTCTTCTACCCTAAAAATAAAAATTGGACTAAAGAAAGGACTCCATGGGATCTGAAGAAAATATGTGATGTAGTATTGTGGAATCCATTTATTTCTTTTGGATATTTTACAGGTAAACTGAGAGTAATATTTCTTTGTACTGCTCTGGGTAGGGATTGCAAAGCAACCAAACATCTATACACTATGTGGCCATAAATCAATTAGACAATTTACTAAGACAGATGCAGAAAGTTTAGCATGGTGAAAGCAGATTGCTTTATCATGACTAGTGTGTCAGAGCCTGTTTTGCTCCCTCCATAGCACACAGGGATGTGGAGAAATTTTTAGGGACAAGTGACACTGAAAGCCATATAGCCCCAAAGAATGTGAGTACTATGCGGTATCATGGCCACATATCACTTAAGGCTGTCTTTTGGAACTCCAGAAGGTATGTTTGTAGGAAGCCTTATGGCACACCTAAACTGAAATGAATATGAATAGAATATATCAAATTGACTGTTTTATGGAGCACCCTATTGTTTAGGTAAAAGATTTCTCAAGAAAATAAACTAGTAATAAAAATGACTCTAGAGATGGAGAAACACTAAATATCATGAATACCTTATACCGTAGGATAAATGGGGTGTGAGATAATGATCTGCTCCTATTCCAAGGGCAACAGGATAAGCACTGTCATTAGGAAAATAAGGACAAGAAGGAGGTAATGGAGGAAGAGGAGGAGAAAAAGAAGAATCAGAAGAACTCATTTATGTCTATGTATTTATAATGTGTATACATTCAAGGTACTGAACAAAAATTTTTATACTTATTTTATTAACTCTTCAAAACAACAATAGTAATAAAGAGAGGTTGTACAGATGGAAAATCTTACAAGGTCTACAAGGATCTGAGAAGGCAGAAGACATGCCACAGTTGCCAAAGTAGAGAGTCAGGGATGTTCAGGGTAAAGCATTCAACCCCAAAAGCCAAAGTTCTGAGGTAAACATCTATACTTTGACCAGTCAACCCTTTACAACACAAGCCATGTAGGACTCTGTCAGGCTGAAACAGGAGACAGGACAGGAATCAATGTTCTTTGCAAATCAGGGGACAGACAGATCTTTTAAAAGCCAATCTATAAACTTTGTTTCTTGAATGGCCAAACACTATCACTCTAACCAGCTCCACTTTGCTAAGGCTTGGCAAGACCTTGGTTAAGAATTTGATTTAGGATATTCCCCAAGTAATCAAAAAGTCCAGGAAAGGGAGGTTTCCTTTGAAGCAAAAAGAAATCCACAGAGGAATGTTTCTATTGTCTGAGATATTAAGAGAAAGAAGAGTCAGAACTCATTCCATGACCGTAAGTGAAATTTCCTTTCCAACAATAAAATAATTCCTGATTTTCAGTGACAATTCCAAAGATGGACCTGATCCCTTTTATCTCTTACAGTCTCCTCAGTAGCTTCAGGATTCCCTGCTTGATCTCTTTGGTTCTCACGCCATAAACAATGGGGTTCAGAGCTGGGGGGATCAGGTGGTGAAGGATGTTGAGCAGGATCGGGACATCTGGGGGGATTTTCTTCCTGGCCAGGTTAGTGATGACCAGAACCAGCAGGACTGTGCTGAAGAACAGGATGAGGATGAAGTGGGAACCACATGTGCTCAAAGCTTTGGCCACAGCACCCTCAGCCTTGATCCTTAGCACAGCTTTCAGGATGAAGGAGTAGGAGAGAACAATAAGGATGAGGTCAGAGCCCAGTAAGGTCCAGGCTGTCACAAGCTGGTAAAGTTGATTGAAGGTGATATCATCACAGGAGAGTTTGGACACAGATAGGTTAGTGCAGATGCAATTCTTGATGATGTTCTCTGCACAGTATCTGAGTTGGGAAGAAAGGATTGGAACAGGAAGAAAAAACATGGCATTTCGGGCTACAACAAACATGGTAGCCTTAGCCACAAATTGGTCAGTGATGATGGATGGGTACCGTAGTGGGTGGCAGATGGCCACATAGCGGTCATAGGCCATGATCATGAATGTGCAGGACTCCATGGCAAGGAAGCAATTCATGATGAACATCTGGAGGAAGCAGGCAGAGAAACTGATGGACCTGAGGTCAAACCAGAACATGGCCAGGACTTTGGGGATGACGGTGAGGCAAAGCACCATGTCCAGCAGAGATAGGAGGCTGAGCAAGTAGTACATGGGTTCATGCAGTGAATCCTCCAGCCAAATGGTGATCAGAAGGGTGATGTTGGCCCCCATGGCCAGGAGGAAGAGGAGGCTGAGGGGCAAGGACAGCCAGTGCTGCCAACTCTGGTAGTTAGGGAAGCAGATGAGGAGGAATTCAGAGACTGGAGCAGTGGAGTAGTTGCTGGGTGATGTCATGCAAAAAAAAAAAAAAAATCCTGTACAAGCTAGAAATTCAGAGTCCCTAAAAATGAGAAAAGAATATATCACTATTGAAAGTATGTGCTCTAAGATGCAGTAGAACTCAGTTGCCATTGGGACTCTCAACCTGTCCCAATAGTTTTTAAATCATCATCATCATCCGTCATCACTGACATTTAACTCAACAATTTTCAAAGGCATTTTGCAGAATGTTTATGTTCACAATCTCATTATCATTTAAAAAACTTTTAAGAGCAATTAATATTGTTATACTAATTTCACAGATAATGAAAGAGCGAGCAGAGTAGTCTAAACTAAATCAGAGAGCCAGTAAGTGGTGAAGAACCAGGAAATCTGACTCTTGTGTTCATGCTTCCAGCCACCACACAAGATTTACACTCACCTAGAACAATTACTTAACTAAGCCCTCCTTCCTTCAGTGTAGAAAAGATATCTGTATGGGGAGATCTGTTATCTGACTCCATACAACTGAACAGAGCCCTACATCGGGATTCTATATTTTCACTTATCAGGAAATATTGGGCTAGAGGTAGAGGAGCCCTTGACTCCACCCAAAGACAGTGATTTTTTTTCAGTTCCAAAGAGGATTTTAGTTTAAAGGCATAGCATTTATCATTTTCTTGCTAGATTATTTGCTTTTATGTCTCTTTGTGAAGGCACAATAGTGTATTCTTTGGTTTAGGCCCTTCAGAAGGACCCAACTCTGGTGACAGTTAGTATTGAGAGGTACACTGAGATGTTTACCAAAGGCAGAATGAAAGCTAGCTAGTGAGTTGATATAATCATATAAGCCTACATAGGAATCCATTAACTGGGTAATAAAAATTGTCTGATTGCCTGGTTGGTGTTGCTCAGTGGTTGAGTGCTGACCCATGAACCAGGAGGTCATGGTTTGATTCCAGTTCAGGGCACATGCCTGGGTTGTGGGCTCATCACCAGTGCAGGAGGCAGCTGATCAGTGATTCTTTCTCATTAGTGATCTTCCTATCTTTCTCTGTCCATTTATCTCTAAAATCAATAAAACATATTAAAATTATATATGATTTTTTAGAGCAAGGATCCACTATTCCTAGCCTATGGAATCTATGTTCTGTCTACTTACCTGGTATCTGCTTTAATTCCAGTTGTTTATCCAGTTGGTACTGTCTTATTTCTTCACTGCTAAACAAAGAGCAGGGTGGCCAAGTGCTAAGAAGGGTAATAATTAAGGGTTGCACAGCAAAGGAAAAGGAAAAAAAACAAACCAGGAGCCATGGCAGGAGAAGAAAGAGAGCCCAGGAGGCATATCATCAGTATAGTTGAGATTACTAATACTGCTCACCCATCCCATCTGATAGTCTCTTTTAGGACAGTGAAATGTGAATGAAAAAATATCAGACTCTAGCTGTCAGAGAACATAAGATCCAAGGACTTTCATTTTGAATATCCCAGACTTTCCAAATACAGCGCGTGCGTGTACACACACATAGGGCTCTGGGGTTCTAACAGTGGTAGGGACAATTATGTATCAGATCTGTCCTGTAGTTTCAAATGTGATTGGGAAAATGACCCTCAGTGTGAATCAGAGATACAGAAAGAATAGACAGCATACTCCCATTTTCTGAAAAGACTTCTCCTTTCTAATAACATCAGTTCTGAATCTTTAGAGTGACTCCATCTATTTGAAAAACCAGAAAATTGTCAGTGCCTTCTCTGTACCTGGTATTAATATTAGGCATAATCATGTACAGCATGGGTTTAGAAAAACATTTCTGAGAACTTAATAGAAGAAAATTGGAAAAAAAAAGCATTTAAAATGAAGTATAGTTGTTGCTCTAATAAAGATAATCTGACAGTGAGAAAGGGATGGAAGTACAGATGAATAAAGCAATATGCTATGGTTAAAAAGTTGGCTTCAGATAAATTTCAAATTTTCTTCTTAAAATTCTCCTATGACCCTGATATCCATTTAAACTTCATGGTATCTAGTTTTCTCATTTATGAAATAAGTGATATTTAAGTTTAAGATTTTGTTGTGTTCTGTTAGACCCAGAGACATAGCAAGCTGGGAGCATCAGGGAAGAATAGAAAAAAAGAGGCAACATTCACCTGAGGGAAAAGAACTATCCTTGTAGACAGTGGTAAGAGAAGAAAGGCCTACATACATGAATGTTTAGTAATGATTAGTGATGAGGTGTAGGCACTGGTAGATCCTAGTTCTTTGGGGCTAGGAGGTAGGAGAGCAGAGTGTCAGGAGACAATGATCAAACATTCAGCCCTGTGAGGTCCACCGGGTAGCAGTAGATGTCTTGTACACTATAAGGAACCACAGAAGATTTGAAACAGAGAGTTGATGTTTCAAATGATTACCCTTTGTACACTATAAGGACAAAGGGTAATCATGCAGAAGGTATAAATAGTCCACAGGAGAAGTGATTACAGTCTGAGCAAAGACCATACAAGTGGAGAAGAAAGGAAGTATTTGAGGGGTGGGAGGACTACAGAATTTAGTGTAAGAAAAGTTGAGGGAGCAGAGAAGGACTGGCGTTAAGAATATAACTGATGGTCTTTGAACTGATACAGGAAAGAAATATTCCTTTCAGATCTCCTATAGCACAGATATATTCTTTTGGGTAGTAATATAATTTCTACTTTGTGTTAGAGTATCTTTTAAATTTCTTAATAGCTGTGTCTATTTTTATTCTTTCTATCTGTATTCTACTCCATGAAACCGAAGCCTCCTGATCTGAGAAATGAAGGATTGCTGGCTATCTGAGCATTGTTTTGATTTCAATGCTCAAATTCCATCAATTTTTATCTATGGACTAATATTCATAAAGGTACTGTTGTAGTGGTTTCTTGTTCTAAGCGCTAATGAAAAATGCATGGCCTCTGGCATAAGATACTGGCTGTCTGGAAATATGAGAAAAGTACTGAATTAACCAAAATTACAACAGAAGATCCAAACTCTAGAAAAAGAGTGATCACCTTGGCTCATAGATGAATTTATACTAGTGTAGAAAGGAAGATTCAGACTCAATCAGACACAGAGCCTTGACCTCCCAGCCATGATGTGGGTGGGAGTCTTTGAGTCTACAAAAGTTCTGGGCGCACTACCCTTTATTATCACAGAATGACTCAGCCTCCGCTCTGAATGAAATAGCAGCTTTAGGTCAGTTTGTGCCACTCATACGTATATCAGGATTTAAGCATTTTGGCATTTTTGACATCTATACCACATCCTATTGAGAATTCAAATTCCTGTACATACCAGTTTCTACCTTCATCATTATCAACTTCATCATACTTCTCCTGATCCCAACTTGAGACTCACCGTTTTCAGAAGCCTGCACAACTGCTTTTCTGGCTCTTGGAAAAGCACTGAAATTGGCCCTTCCAAAGGCTTTAGAGGCTGTTTTTATGGGCCCTGGCTCCACTATACTCCTTCCTTCCTCATTGTTTACAGGACATGTGTCCTAGTTAGGCACCTGTGCCCTGAATCTCTGGTCTGTTTCTCAAGAGAGTATATTATAAAAAGCTTTGTGACTAGAGGGAGGGAGGGAGGGAGGGATCAAAGGCTCTTGGGAAATCTAAATAAAGAAAAAGAAACTCTGGGAAAAGCATGGAGGAAGTTGAATGATGAGGATCTCTTCAGGAAAAGTTTATATGGATAGACCTGTGGGTAAGAACTGGAATAACCTATCCTCAGCCCTGTAACTCTGTAGAGGGAGATTATAAAGGAACATCCCCAGCAATCAGAGGAGCATACATCTCAAAGGACAACTGAGGCAGGCAGGGATCACTTTCCCTCTGAGCCCTTCTCCTGCAATGGGAACATTAGTCTGGACCCAAGTAAATCCCTGGGATGACCTTATCTACACAAATGGTCTAATGTTTAAATTTCATCTTTATGCCTTTTTTTTTGGTCTAAACTCTGTTTCCTCTGGAGAGCTGTAGAAAATGCAACTGTTAACAGCACTCATTTTCCACAGAGTAGCACTTAGCATTGATTCCTTGGGAAACAGTGGAATTGCCACTAGTATAGCCACATTCTGAATTGATGCATAATAGGACCTGGAAAATAGCCTCTCCTGTTAAGGTCTCCAGATGATTGTTAGGACAGGAATATTCAGGCTAATGTTAGGATCTTTTGTGCTTTGGGCACAGGAATGCTGAAGACAGGAGAGCAAGTGGAGTCTGGTTCTAGGTCTTACACATTCCTACTCACAACTTCAAGGTAGAGATGTAATCCTATTCCCTCTGTGCACTAATTTCTCTTCTGCCCTACCTCTATCTTGTTACCTAGAGGTCCTGAATAAAGCGTCGAAGACTTTGGTAGCATCAAATAAAATCAATAGACATTTCAAGGAAGAAAACTATTATATGAGTCAATCATCATTCAATAAAAGTATGCTGCTAGAGCATGCAGTTTACATTGGGTAAAATATCCTGGTCCTCAAGCTTTTTAAAAACAAATAATCCCTCTCCACTCTCAAATCATAGGATGTAGCAAAGAGACTTAAGTTTGAACCCTTGTCCTACCATTTCATGATTAGTTTCTCCTTGGACAACCTCATAAGATCTCAGAAGCACAATTTTTTCATTTTAAATATGGAGATATTGAACCTTTTCACAGAGGGGTGTTTAAAGAATAAAATTGCTTTTATTTTTTCATTGAGTGAACATTATGACTCTATTTTGTTCAAAACACTTTACTACAGGTTAGACATAATGGTACATCAAAGAATGGTTTCTGCCACTTTAGAGAAGGAGAGCAAAACTTAAATCACACCAAGAATTACACTAGCGCCCTTGCTGGTTTGGCTCAGTGCATAGAGCATTGGCCTGTGGACTGAAGGGTCCCAAGTTCTATTACAGTCAAGGATACACGCCCAGGTTATAAGCTCAATTCTCAATAGGGGGCATGCAAGAGGCAGCCGATCAATGATTCTCTTTCATCATTGATGTTTCTATCTCTCTCTCTCCCTCTCCCTTCCTCCCTGAAATCAATAAAAATATATTAAAAAAAGAATTACACTAGTAATCCTATCTAATAAAAGAGTAATATGCAAATTGACCATCATTCCAATACACAAGATGGCTGCCTTCATGTGGTCAAAGATCCTGTGGTGGACAAGATGTCCACCACAAGATGGCCAGCAGGGGAGGGCAGTTGTGAGGGATCAGGCCAGCAGGAGAGGGCAGTTGTGAGGGATCAGGCCAGCAGGGGAGGGCAGTTGGGAGGGACCAGGCTGGCGGAGGAGGGAAGTTGGGGGCTACTGGGCCTGCAAGGAAGGGCAGTTGGGGGGGGGGACCCAGGTCTGCAGGGGAGAGCAGTTGGGGGGGACCAGGCCTGCAGGGGAGGGGAGTTAGGGGTGACCAGGCCTGCAGGGGAGGGTAGTTAGGGGTGACCAGGCCTCCAGGGGAGGGCAGTTAGGGGTGACTGGGCCTGCAGGAGAGGGCAGTTAAGGGCAATCTGGCTGTCAGGGGAGCAGTTAGGCATCAATCAGGCTGGCAGGGGAGTGGTTAGGGGTGATCAGGCTGGCCGGCAGAAGTGGCTAGGGGCAATCAGGAAGGCAGGCAGGTGAATAGTTGGGAGTCAGCAGTCCTGGATTGTGAGAGGGATGTCTGACTGCCCATTTAGGCCCGATCCTACTGGGATCGGGCCTAAACAGGCAGTCGGAAATCCCTCGAGGGGTCCCAGATTGGAGAGGGTACAGGCTGGGCTGAGGGACACACCCCCTGTGCACAAATTTCATGCACCAGGACTCTAGTAGTAGTAGTAGTAATAATAATAATAATAATAATAATAATAATAATGGTACATCTTTATTTTATAAACTAGAAGCCTGGTGCATGAAAATTCATGCACTGGAGGGGGTGTCCCTCAGCCCATCCTGCCCCCTCTCACAGTCTGGGAGCCCTCAGCACGGGAGGCAACCTGGTGATCAGGGGAAGGTGATGCCCCCATCACACCTCTGCTGCTGCCACTGCAGGCAGTGCAAGCCTCAGCCAGCCCTGGTTACCTGAGCCTCAGGGGGCCCTGGGTGGCTGGGAAGCCACCATCTGAGGTTTGCCTGTGCCTCGGGCCGGCCCTGGGTGGCTGGGGGACAGAGGGGACTGGGGGACTCTGGAGGCAGGCATGCAGTGTGGCCAGACCTGCCTGGGGGCAGGCCCAGCTGTGCTGTGTGCCTGCTCCCTGACAGGGCTGAGGGAACTGGACGCCGCCATCTTTGAGGGAGTGGCAGTCAATTAGCATATTCCCTCCTATTGGCTGGGGGCACCACCATCTTTTTGAGGTCCTGACAGTCGATTAGCATATTCCTTCTTTATTAAATAGGATATGTGTTCTTATTAGTTGAGTTTTATATTATCAAGTTGATATTATAAGAAATATTTAGTAAATAATTTTGAAAAGTTAATTGGAAAAACCTTAACTTATTTCTGATTTTAATAGCAAAATATAGTTAGAAAAGGAATTGTTCCATGTGAATAAACAGGATTTTGCCCTAACCAGTTTGGCTCAGTGGATAGAAAGTCAGCTTGCAGACTAAAGGGTCTCAGGTTCAATTCCTGTCAAGGGTACGTACAAAGGCATGATCCCTGTTCCTCAATTTCTGTTCCCTTGTCGGGGTGCGTGCAGGAGGCAACCAATCAATGTGTTTCTCTCATATTGATGTTTCTCTTTCTGTCTCTCTCCCTCCCTTCCATTCTCTCTAAAAATCAATGGAAAAATATCCACACAAAAAACAGAATATTTATTTTGTTCTACAATTTAAAAAATAATTTACATTTAAAATTTTTTCACTAGCCTCAAAATTCATGGAGCTTACTGTGTAATATTTATGCATTAATTTATTGATATAGTGTATTTACATAATTTATGTATTTTCTAATGTTGAAACATTATTTTTCTCTAGTCGGACCTGCATTGCCACCATGTGCCCACCATCCAGAAATCATTGCTGACATATACACATAAGGAACTGTTAGACATTGAAATGGGGACTCAGAACTGTTGGACATTGAAATTGGGACTCAAACATTTTTTTTGTTTTGTTTTGTTTTATTATATGTTTATTTCTAGTCTGCAAAGGCAAAACTTTTTAAAGGAAAGAAATGGTGGGAAAAAGATACAGAAGCAAAGAAGCATTGAACAGACTGTCAAACTACATTGGGAAGACAGGGGAGGTTGGGCAAGGAGGCTGTAAGAGACCAACCGAAAGACTTGTATGCATGCATATAAGCACAACCAATGGATACAAGACACTGGGGCGGGGGAGAGGGAGGGCAGGTGAAGGCATGTACTGGGGGGTAAGGGAGGTCGGGGGGAGGTCAATGGGGGGAAAAAAAGGAGGCATATGTACTACTATTTGTAATACTTAAAACAATAAAAAAATATATAAAAAATATTATTAGACAAAAGAAGGTGGCATAGTAGAAAGAGCATGAGTTTGGGGGTAGAGGGTCCCCAGTTAGAATCTTAATCTGCACCAAATTGCTTATCTTCTCTGTGCCCTTTTGTTCTTCATTCTGAAAATGGTAATGAAAATATCTATCCTACAAGCTTTGTATATATAATAGAAAATACAAATTTTAAACACATAATAAATGTTACTCATAGTAAACAAAAAAAAAAAAATAAAGTAATCCAGTTTTGTGAAATAAAAAAAAAAAAAGAGTCTGATCTAGGTTTAGAACCTAGAATGTAAAACTAAGGAGACTCTTAGTTGTTACATAATATTAGTGAAAAAATTTATCATTTTGAAGTCAATTTTCATTTATGTAAACTGACATTAATAGTGGTATCTCTCTTTTAGGATCATTTTGAAAATTAAATGAATAGAAATAAAGCACTTGGCATTCAGTACGAACTCTTCTAATTATATAGATTATATTATTTAAAAAATATATAGTCAAATCAGCTTGTCAAATTTATTTACAATTTTGTATCTGAATTTCTATATGTGGCAAGAAAAATTTGTATTTTTCTTTCTTCTGAAATTTTTCTTCTGTATTTTCCTATTTTCTGGCCAGAATAATGTTAATTTTCTAAATTGTCAATGGAGAAACATCGATGTGAGAGAGACACATCAATTGGTTGCCTCTGGCACCCGGCTGGACCAGGGGCAGGAAGCAAAGCTGAAATCCAAGTACATGCCCTTGACCAGGAATCAAACCTGAGACCCCTTCATGCCTGGGCTGACACTCGAACCACTTAGACACACCGGGCAATGTCAATAACTTTTAGGGTTAAACATCCTTAGCACACGCTCTCTTATCTGTTTTGTTCTAACCCCATAGATTATAGGGTTCAGAGCAGGAGGAATAATCACGTACAGATTGGCCAGAAGTATGTGGATGTAATGAGGGATGTTATGACCAAAACGATGTGTCATGAAGGAGAAAAGGGCTGGCAGGTAGAACGCTAACATGACACAGACATGAGAGCCACATGTGCTGAGAGCCTTGCGCCGGGCATCCCAGGATGGGAGATGGAAGACTGCTCGGATGATTTGAACATAGGAAAATCCAATTATACAAAGGTCAATGTATCCCACTGAGAAAGCAATCAATCCATAGATAACATTGATCCTAATACTGGCACAAGCCAATTTTGCTAAGCCCATGTGTTCACAATAGGTGTGAGGGATAATGCGCACACCACAGAATGGCAACCTCAGGATGAGAAATATAAATGGAGTCACAAACACCAAAGTCCTGACTATGATGACTAGGCCTAGGATGGCTATCACCTTATTGGTGAGGATTATGCTATACCTGAGGGGGTTGCAGATGGCAATATAGCGATCTATGGCCATGACTGTCAGCACCACGGACTCCAGGCCAGTGCATATATGGATAGTGTACATTTGTGTGATGCAAGCACCAAATACAATGTCCCTGAGGTTGAACCAGAAAATACCCAGCATCTTGGGGATGGTGGCTGTGGACAAGCCAAGATCAGTGCAGGCCAACATGGCCAAGAAGTAAAACATGGGTTGGTGGAGGCTGCGTTCAGTCTGGATCACAAAGAGGATAGTGATGTTCCCCAGGAGGGCTATTAGATACACTGCAAAGAAGGGGAAGCCGACCCAGATGTGCACATCTTCCAGCCCTGGAATGCCCATCAGAAGGAAGGAAGGAGGGTGGAACTGGGTATTGTTGGTAGGCAGCATATCGGTGCAAATTGGTTATAGACACATTTCTTGCAGGAGTTTTCTTTCTTCCAGTGAGAAAACCTAACCTCCTTTATAGCATGATGCCTATTTTCTGGAGAAACAGAAAAGCCATTCTTTAATTCCATAATACAGCAGAGGAGACCTAGAGAGGGAATAGGGGGCACAGTTAAAAAAAAAAAAGACTCATTCACTTTAAAGTATTTGCTTCACCTACATAGAAAACCATGCAGAAAATATTCAAATACAACAACTCTGCACTTCTCATGTCTTTCTTCCCTTCAGTCTCTAAGGAAAAATCTGTGTACTGCATTAAATTCACAAATATCTGTTGTTAATTATATTTGTTAATCAGGAAGTTAAGCATAAATAAGATAGTGTGTCTGTGCGTGCGTGTGTGTGTGTGTGTGTGTCCGCGTGCATGTGTGTAAAATATCACTGGACTGGAATTGAGGTAGAGATAATGACTCAGCTGGTCTGGTGGTTCAAGGGAATGATATATTGCAAAGTATGAAAAATTAAAAAAAAATCTATGTGGGAGAGAACCCAGTAAAGGTGAAGGACTGGATAGTTGGTGTTTGGATCTGAGTTGAAGAATGGAATTAAGACATTTAGACACATTAGGAGACTATTATATAATTACAACAAAACAGCAATTTCTCCTAGAACTTCAAAGTCTTAGTTCCTGGGGAATGCTTTCCTGAGGAAGTGCTAACTAACTTGATAGCTGATGGATGAGAATTCACTAAGAAGTGGAAGAGGGACTTGAGCAGAGAAAATATTGCTCAAGTTCATAGGAACAGAGGATGCAGAGACTGTGTGATGGGATTATATACGTCCATGTAGTTGATTTTAAGGAGTTTTTTTTATCTTCATCCTAGAAACAATGGGAAGAAACTGGGATTTTAAGCTGCAGTGTAGCATGATCAAATTTGCATTTCAAAAACATCACTCTGATTGCACTGTCAAAAATTATTAAAGGCAGCAAGTGCAATTATAGTCAGATCAGTTAGGTTATCACAGGGGTTCAGGTTGAAGACAATGTTATCTTGTACCATGTTAGTGACTGCTTGGAGCAGGTCAACTTTCTAAGTGTTTAATAGTATTGGTCTTCAGAAATAGCTACCAAACCTATTTTTCTTCCCCTTCACAACTAATGTGTTAATCAAGATGTTTATAATCTTTTATCTAACTTTTTCCTATAATTATTTCCTCTTCACCAATGGACCTCTCAGTGCTTTTCCTTTGGAAAACATGTGACTGATCACTACAAAGTGGGGCAACAGTAGGTTTACAGTTGTGAGTACACAGAACAGTTTATTCCTGTATTATTATTTATTAATTATTGTATTATTTTCTATTTGAAATAACTGTAGACTTACCTTGTCCACCCTAATAATTATAATCCCACTAATAAAATGTGGTTAAGTAGTAGTGATTCACACCCTAAGGTTTTTTATGTGTAATAAGCTTGTCCATGTATATTTTCTTTTATAAAAATATATATTTTTTAACTGATTTCAGAGAGGAAGGGAGAGGAAGAGAGAGATAGAAACATCAGTGATAAGAAGGAATCATTGCTCAGCTGCCTCCTGCATGCCCCACACAAGGGATCGAGCCCATAATCAGGGCATTCCCCTGACTGGGAATCAAACTGTGACCTCTTGGTTTATAGGTTGACACTCAACCACTGAATCATGCTGGCTGGGCAACAACCGATTCTTCTATGTATATTTTCTAAGTTTGCCTTTACCAGGGGATTCTCTGCAGAACTGCGGAGAGGAATTGAGGACTTACACGTAGCTTGAAAAGTCCTCTGTTAATTCCTTGTGGTGGCACTTGGGGTGGGCAGGGAGGGTGGAGGTTATTAACATGTCTTGATTTCTTATATATCGTTACTGCTTCCAATTACTTACATTTTATTCCTTCTATATTTAGGATCATCTACAAACTTACCACCACTACCACTCTCTGCCCTCATCTGTTATGTTATAGAAGTTTCCAGCTATTAATCTTTAATTTATATGACAAATAGTTACAGAGTACTTTCTATCTTCCAAGTACTGCTCCAGATGCAGGCAAGCAGCAAGGACTGAGTCAAAGTCCCCAACCTCATGAAGCCTAAAGTCTAGTCACATGCTAGTTTTTTTATTTTTATCTTACACATAGTAATTCTTTCATTTTTTGATAGTCTTCACAGGGAAACTTTTAAAAAGGTGCTTTGGTATTCTAAATATACTACAAATTCAGAATTCTTCTAGTCAATAAGCTTATTGTCATTGGCAAAATGTATTGTTTATCTAGGTCACTGCCTCTGTGGCCACCACTATCATTACTATGGCCATGGTTGATGTAGTCATCTTTACCTTTTGTTGGTTTAGTCATTTTTTAATGTTCAATAAACTCTCCCATGCTAAGTTTACCTTTACCATAAATCTCTGAGGCTTTCTCTTCCTCTCCCTTTCTGAACCTCTCTCTTCCCTTTCAGACACTCAATTCCTGGGGTAAACTGATCTTCTACCAGGGACAGGTTTCTATTCTTTGTAGCAAAAATGGTAAGCTCTTTAACCAGGTTCCCAGTCTTCCTATCTCTCAACCCTTTAGGTCCCATTTCTAAATATACTGTAAATTTCTCCCACTGGGGTGACTGTGCCCAGTGTGAGAAGTTCTCCTCTGAGGTGACAAAATAGAAGTAACTAGGGAAGAAAAAGCCTCATTTGTGCTAGCTAATAAGAGTTAGCTTTGGTATTTCCCCTCGTGTTTGCAAACAACATTCTTTATTCATATATCTGCATCTACATGGATGTTCCTGGGTTTGCTGATAGCTGTTTATTCAGCACAGTGAGTGTTTTACTGTGTGGTTCTGTGTTAGCAAATGACATGCAATAATGAATCCAGTTATTGTCAACATAATTCCTTTCTCTTTTGCTACATTGCTTGGAGATAGCCCTATCTAAATACTCTGGCTGAGTCACAGGAGCTCCATCACTCACACAAATCACTTTAGTTACTTTCACTGTGAACCCTCTTTCAGCATAACCAGGAGCTGACTCACTTACCTCTGCCCAGCATCTGAGAAATGGTTTGCGAAGAACTGGATGCCACAGACTGCAACCTGAGTGTGACTATATCCTCAATAACCAGGTCCAAGGAGTTATACTGAACTCTAGTCCCTTGGGAAGGGTCTCCACACAGTGGCTTGTATCCTGGGCATAGGGTAATGGGACAGAAAATTTCCATATCCCTGAGGATCAAGCTCTATGATTCTGGTCAGAGATACCTTCTTGGTTATAGATGATTTGGCATTTGCATCCTGCAGAAAGTATCCTCCCCAAATAAGTCCCAGGAGTCTAGTCAGTCAGAGGCATAATGACCAACACTTTAAACTTCACTGTGGTACCAGGTGAATAGTAACTTATGAAAGGCAGGCAGTGAACACAGGGCAAGAGCACCATAGAAAAACCCCACTATCTCCTCAGAAATATATGTACCCTTAGTAAATGGCAGAGCCAGAATTCTAATGTAAGTTTCCAAATTCTGAGCTATCCCTGTTTTAAGAATTGCATTAGATAGTTTGTTGTGAGAATATAATGCTTTGAATACTATGTATACTATTAATAGAAACATGAAAGTAAGTATAATTGCACAAAGGAAAACCAGCTTATCATACTAAGAACATGACTTTTTTTTGTCCACTTATTTGTTCTGTGACCTTGGCCAATTTAATTTGCCATTCAAAGCCTTGACTTTCTCACAGGCAAAATGAGAAAAATTATATTGACTTATAGGATTGTTTTAGTGATATAATAGGATAATGCCTAGAAAGTAGCCAGCAACTGTTTATTATAAATTAATTAATAAACAAATATCTTCCCTGTGATAATAGCTGAGAGATGTTGAACACATATCTTAACTTCTCTGAGGCTTATGTTACCCCTATAGATTCAAAAGGCTAATGAAAATGACCATACACATTTCATATGTCCCCCCCGCCCCCAAATTAAGTGAGATAATGCATTTAACTAAAATAGCAACATTTGAAAACAGATCCAAGCTATTATTAAAATGGACATCACCTTTATTACTTATATAAAACAGATGTGCTTTTTTTGGTGTTGATTTTGAATAGAAAAACTCTAGTTATTTTTTAGTTCACTAGATTGCTCATATAAACAATTTATTGTTTAAGAAGGTGAAGGCATGTACTGGGGGGTAGGGGAGGTCGGGGGGAGGTCAATGGGGGAAAAAAAGGAGACATATGTACTACTATTTGTAATACTTAAAACAATAAAAAAAAAAGAAATCAAAAAAATAAAAAAATGTATTTAATTTCACCACTAGATGTCAGTAATGCTCATATGACAAGCAAATATTCCTTGACCCAACCTACATTTACTAAGCTTCCATGAGTTAGATAACATACTAATTAGGTGCTCAATAATATAAGCCAAATCAATACAAGTGTGCTTGTCATTTTAGCCTTTTATGTAACGGTCAAATCAACTACATTCTTGAACAAATAACGAAAGATCTCATGTGAGCTATCAGGATGGCTAACTTAAGTTTTCAAGATATTTTACATATATATCTTTACGTGTATAACTCCAAAGTTAATAACTATCTTCTCTTCAGGGAGCTTTGATTTGTTTTGTAATAAATGAATTTAAAGAAAAAAAAGTTAATGCCTCTTCTTAATTATTTATAATACTAGAGGCCTGGTGCATAAAATTTGTGCACTTGCGGGGGGGGGGGGTCCCCCTCAGCCCAGCCTGTGCCCTCTTGCAGCCCAGGAGCCCTCAGGGGATGTCTGACTGATAGCTTAGGCCTGGACATCTGGCAGTCAGACATCCGGCAGTCAGACATCCTTAGCGCTGCCACGAAGGCAGGAGAGGCTGCTGCATTTGCCTGCCATAAATCAAATGCAGCGTTTCCCCTGTGGGAGTGCTCCTGTGTTGAGCGTCTCCCCCCTGGTGGTCAGTGCGCATCATAGTGACCAGTCGTTTTGCAGTTTGGTCAATTTGCATATTAGCCCTTTATTATATAGGATTCTCCACAAAATCTGATATACCTGCTATACATTTTTATATCAATGCTTTTGAATTTCACTATCAGTTAAAGCTTTAGAAAGGTCAATATTTTCCTCAATACCCATAAATCATATAAAAATACTCCTGTCATACCAGTTTTTTTTCCCCTTTATCCTAATTTGGGCCTTAGAGAGAGAATACTTTAAAATTATGTGAGACTATTTAGGAATACAAACATAGCACATGGATGGCAATTACATGATTATTTTATTCCTTCTTTTAAAAGATTTTAATCCCCAAGGAAAACATGCTAGTTTTGATTTCAAAGTGTATTCGTCTACATGATTTTTAAAAAATAAGTATTATTTTAGATAACTGTCTAACAGCATAAAAAGAAAGTTAAATATCTTTTAAGGGAACTCTATGAACAAAAGGAGAGACAATAAGTTGAATAATTATTAGACAACTGTGGCTCTATTCTCATTACATGTCTTTTCCCACTGCACTACCACTGTATATTATGCCTGGGACCAATATTTTTGTGAGGTCACTGACCATTTGACTAAAAAAAAAAGTGTATTACAAAATTCATGGACCTATGTGATATATAATAATTTATTAATGAAAACTTAGACTAATGGGTAAAAATAATTATATATTTGATTGTTGTTCAATCACTGTACATAAAGATTCTTTCTAGTGTTCAGGCATTTTTCCTTTTCTGCTTAGTCTCATAAACCATCTATTTATATTTTTTTATTGTCAAGATAGACCATTTCTGGACATTTCAATTCTCCCGCTAAAATAACACTGTACCTACTTACTTACAATAGCTTTTCAGAACAATATAAATCATCTTGCTTCTAGCATTTCCAAATTCTATTTATTCATTAGGTCAGTGTTCCTTCAGGGTCTAAACTGACTTAGAGAGAAGCCATATGGAGAAATGGGAAGAGTTCACACCCTTTTCCACCAGCCATTCTCTTGCCTCTTGAATATCTTCCTTTTCCATTTGTGCAGTTACATGGGGGTGGGTGAGCAGAGTGGGCAGCAAAAGTAGCGTTGCTCTATCTGTCAATCCCAAACCACTTTCAATAAAAATGAAAAATCTGGCCACTATTCTCCAATATAAGAGAAAATTTAAAACAATGCTCAGATTAAATATAGGTACTATGTAGATATATTTTCCCAATCTTTACAAATATTATTTCTGTACAAATATCTTTGCAACTTGCCCTCGGATTTGCTTGGTCCTGATTCCATAAATGACCGGATTAAGAGCAGGTGGGACAACCACATATACATTAGCCAAAAGAATATGGATATAATGTGGAATGTTTTGACCAAAGCGGTGTGTCATAAAAGAAAAAAATGCTGGTGTATAAAAGCATAGCATGGCACAGACATGTGAACCACAGGTATTGAGAGCCTTTAGTTGGGCTTCCTGAGAGGGAAGGCGGAAAACAGCTTGAAGGATAAGCACATAAGAAGAGGCAATCAGGATCACATCTACAATGATATTAGAAATCACCATTAGCCCATAGATAATGTTGATCTTGATGGGTGCACAGGCCAACCTGGCAAGACCCATGTGCTCACAGTATGTGTGAGGGATGATGTAATGTCCACAGAAGGGCAGCCTCAGAATGAGAAACACAAATGGAGTCACAAGGAGTAAATTTCTTCCAACAACAACAGAGAGTAGGATGCTGATTGTTTTATTGGTGAGGATCATTGTGTACTGGAGAGGGTTGCAGATGGCAACAAAGCGGTCATAAGCCATGGCCACCAGTAGAACTGTCTCTATGCCTGTAAACATGTGTATAAAGAACATCTGAGCTAGGCAACTCCCAAAGCTGATTTCTTCGAGGTTGAACCAGAAGATGCCCAGCATTTTGGGGATGGTAGATGTGGAGAGACCCAGGTCAATCATAGACAACATGGCCAAGAAGTAGAACATGGGCTGGTGGAGACTATGTTCAGTCTTGATCACAAAGAGCATGGTAATGTTCCCCACTAGGGCAATCAGGTACACAATACAGAATGGGAAAGCAATCCATACATGCACAGTTTCTAGTCCTGATATTCCTAGCAGGAGAAAGAAGGGGGGATGGAACTGGGTATCATTGAAAGAAGACATTCTCTTAGTAAGGATCATTGAATTCCTGTTATGGAGTAGGATCTCACCTTCTTTAAGGCATTTTCTTGTCAAGATCCTGGAAAGATGAAAAGACCTCTAACCAGTATGCTGGAAAGAATGGTAGAAGCAATTAATTTACAAACATTAGAGATTCTCTTTTTATCCAGAGGATAGTTGATCAATTTTCTCAATACACATTATAGGCAATATGTCCATGGCTTTATTTTTTTCTAATATCTGAGATATTGAAGGAATTGTGAATGTTTCAAAATGTAGGGTATACTTACATTTTCTTTCATTCCTTTTTAAAAGTGTCCACTTAGTTACTTTCGGGAAATTACTATACACAGTAGTTCTCAAAGACTGTGTGGTGTTAAAGAATCCTAAGTCTAAAGTAGGGGGGCGGCGGAGGGGGGAAGGAGAGGAATGGGAGCTAGCTATAATACTATCAACAATAAAAATATATTTTAAAAAATGAATCCTAAGTCTAAATGAGAATAATTGACTTATTGTCTATGTTTTGATATAATATGAATGTAGGGATTTACCTCATGGATATGATATGTTCATACAACATAAAGGAGGTTGCTATTTTTGATGCTTCCTAATCTTATGGAATGACTTGGCTTTTAATCTCATATTTCCAGACTTCTGTTAATTCTGTGATTCCCTGATGGTCTTCCAGTAAATTATCCTTGGTTTATCAGTTAAATCATGTCCATCTTTATTACAACCTATAACACCAATAATTAAAATACAAAAATCATACTTATGTCCTAAAATTATGCCTATATTTGGGTATGAATAGATAAAGTATCTAGCAAATTTAAGTGACACTGAAATTACAATTTTGTGAATCTTCCTCAACTCCCCAAAGTAACAAAGAAAATTATTGTAATTTTTGTGTGTCTCTAGGATTTTGTACAACTCTGCAGCATCTAACATGACATGACTTAATTTATGTATTTACCTACTGTCTACTAACAGAAATGTTGCTATTGGGGGCAAAGAACCAGGAGATATTTATTTTAATATCCCCAAAACTGCCATATGAAGATATGATGTCCATATTTTTTAGAATTTAGCTGTTGAATAGAATCAGGACTTGTATAAGTGTGTGTATATGTGAATGTATACACGTGTGAGTGTGTGTGTATATCAGGGGGGAGGAGGGAGAAAAGGGGAGGGGGAGAGAGAGAGAGAGAGAGAGAGAGAGAGAGAGAGAGAGAGAAGAGAGAGAGAGAAGTTTTATTATGTATGTAGTTGCATATACCTTTGCCACGTAGTTATTGCACAGTAGAAATGCCCAGGCAAGGGAGTTAAAAATCCTCTATTCCACAATAGAGGAAGAAAAAGAGCATCTCTGGTATCCAAAGAAGCTGGAGAGAAAATTGTCAATGTGCTTGCCAGTATTTAGGGGAGGAACCAGGCTGATAAATTAGAAGGCTTGTAGAAATTTACTTGGGAGAGTCTGAGGAAACAGGATGATAACATCAAGAGACATACAGTCCAGAGTCAGCCTCATCTTTAAGGTAGCTATTTCTCAACACATGCCATTTTATTAGCTGAGGAGAATTTCCAGGGCAGTGGCCAAGGATACTCTACTCTGACAGTGGAGTTCAAATTCAACAGGACATCCACCCTCTCACAGTTGGGGTTAGAATGCTTGTTTTCTTGCTGCTGCAGCTGTGTGCCACAAACAATGGCAAACAGTGTGGCCAATAAGCTCAAGGGTCATTCCTGGAGGGCAAGGTAATAGTTTATCTTTTTCTTGATATGCAAATTGACGAAGAGCTCAGTCGCAGGGTTCATTTCAAAAGCTCAGTTGATAATAGTTAGAGATTTTCCGCAGTTGGTGCCCACCCACCGTGAATTCATTGAAGTTGTAATTTTTCCTTTATCTACTAGCTCTTTCTCCCACTGACTCTTCTCTGTAGCATTTCATTTCCCCTGCCCATGCATCCTTACCTTTCTAATATTTCCTCTTCCAGTCCTCACTTAGAGCAATATCTCAACATAAGCCCAGGTGCTTAAACATGGTGACTGGAGCCCCTGCAAGCCTCCGGGTCCCAAGTTTGTCCTGTCACATGGAGAAAATCTTTATAGAGAAGTGGGGATATCCCTGTAGCCTTCAGACATAAGCATGGGCTCATGGGTCATTAAGTTCATCTAACAATTTGTTCCTCCCTGTTGCATCTGCAGGAAACGTCACCATACCAGATAAAGCTTTGTAGCTCAGGGGAAGGGAAGTCTCATGAGCTGTTAGAACAATATCCTGAAGGGAAAGGGATCTGTATGGAGGATGATACTGATTCTACCCTCTTCAGAAGCCATTAAATATTAAGTTATTACCATTAAACTTCAAAGTGTGACTTCTTAGGTAACTGTCCTTAGCAACTCTTCTGCATTGTTTAATGTAAATAAGTAAATCCTGATGCAGTTGAACATTGTTACAACTATCAAAAAATGAAGAAGATCCCTGAAATAGACACATTAGACTCTGTGGTAGCAACTCTGTTTTTTGACAGTGTTCATACATGTAGATAACAGTATCAACTTTCTTCCAACCCAGATAGATTCTCCTTCCCAACTTATAATTAATGACAAATAGAGTCTTTGGAGTAGGGCTTTCCTGTGTTTTAGATCTTTTGGAGGAAGGTGAAGAAAACTCCATATTCTCATGAGAAAACAGAATCCAGGTAGAGCTCAAGATCTAGAGTTTTCTTTGAGTCTCCCTTCCTGGGTAATGATGGAGGAGACCTGTTAGTACTAGGACATGATGTAGATCATGGTTTTCCTAAGTACAGGTAAAAAAACACTGAGGGACAATTAAATACATTAAACAGTCAGTTTTATAAAAAATTATTTTTAATTATAATTGACATAAATATTATATTAGTTTCATGTGTACAACATAGAGAGTCAACATTTATATAACTTCTGAGTGATCACCATGACAAGTCTTGTAATCATCTGTCACTGTACATAATTATTACAGTAGATTGATGATATTCCTTATGTTATAAATTACATCCCTATAATTTATTTTATAACTGAAAATTTGTACATCTTTATCCCCTTCATTTCCTTTTCCAGTTTTTATTTTTTATCTTCTAAGTTCAGACAATTTCGAGTTGTTATGAGAGAGAAGATAATGCTGTCTGTCCCAAAAGAAATTCTGGTTCTATCTGATATCTTCTCATTTTGTTATTCTCTTTTTGATTAATGAGAAGCTTCCTCCCTAGTTTCTGGTCACGCCATCATGGTATACATCATCCCCACTGTATCAACATTTATCTTCAAAAACCAATTCTGACACTATGTAATCTGTTAAAATCCCTTCCTATCTCCATTTCTCTGTTGCATACAATAGGCTGTATATAGTAAAGTACAAACACCATTGTTGTCAAAGTCTTGGAGGTGGGTAAAGAGGGAATTGGGGGACATCTGTAATAGTGTCAACAATAAAAAACCCTTTTAATATCCTTGGGTGAGGATTAACATAACAAAACAAAAACAAAAACTAATATGTTCACAAGTTTTTATAATCATCAATTTAACTTCACATATAATTTTCATTTGTTCCACAGCATTTTTAAACCCCAAGAAAAAAGGGCCATCACAGGTACCACAATATTAAACCACCAGTTCAAGAATGAGAGTATGAAATGACGGTCATTTATGAAGAGCTTCACAGAATCAGAAACTTGAGAGCATAGAAAGGAAACACACACACACACACACACACACACACACACACACACACACACACACGAAAAAAACACCAAACTAGTCTAATCCCCATCTTTGACTTGCATACACGTCAGTAAAAAGTATACTATTTCTTTTCAGGCAGTAATTTATTATTTGTAGAAACTTTTTGCATTTTTCATTAGCCATATGATCTTTAGTTGAATATCTGTATGAAATAAATCTTATTACTAACTGAAAGAGATCTAGAAAACCATACAGTTTTAACAGAAACTGTTAAATTCTTCCTTCAGTGACTTAAAGTTCTGTTTGAAGTTTACTCTTATATGACATATTTTATGCCAGAGTCAATAAAAAATATCATTGTAAGTAAACATTCAGGCACACATGCTTCCAACAATTACAGCCAATTATATATACATGTATATATACATATATACATGTATATATAATTAATTTTGGTGAAAGAAATTTATTTATTAAATTTTTTTTTTTTTACAAATTTCAGTCTTCTCAGACTTTATACTTCCATAACTGGAATCAGTTACATCTCATTTTTTTTTTTTAACAAAAATACTCTGTATCCGGTTCTGGATCTGCTTGGTCCTGATCCCATAAATGACTGGGTTGAGGGCAGGAGGGATGACTACATAGAAATTAGCTAGAAGGATATGGATACACTGAGGAATACTATGACCAAAGCGGTGAGTGAGGAAGGAGAAGAGAGCTGGACCAAAGAAGGCTAGGATGACACAGATATGGGAGCTGCAAGTATTTAGAGCCTTTAAGCGGGCATCCTGAGAAGGGAGGTGGAAGACAGTGTATAAGATCCTTGCATAGGAGATGATGATCAGAAGCACATCCAGAAACAAGATAGAAATATTCCCAAGACCATAGTAGACATTGGCACTAATACTGGCACAAGCTAGACGTGCCACTCCCATGTGCTCACAATAGGTATGAGGGATGATTCTGTGTCCACAGTAAGGCAGCCTCAGAAGGAGAAAAATGATGGGAACAATCATGCATAAGCTTCTTAGAACTACAACCACAGCAATCACAGCAATGACTCTGTTGGTGAGGATCATGCTGTATCTGAGGGGGTTGCAAATAGCCACATAGCGATCAAAACCCATGGCAAGAAGTACAATGCTCTCCATGACTGTAAAAAAGTGAATAAAGAAGACCTGAGCAATGCAGCACCCAAAGCACAGCTCCTGAAGACTGAACCAAAAGATACCCAGTATCTTGGGGATGGTAGCAGTAGAGAGACTCAGGTCAATCACTGACAGCATGGCCAGAAAGTAGAACATGGGTTGGTGAAGGCTATGATCAGTCCAGATAACAACCAGAATAATGATATTTCCAACAAGAGCAATCAGATACACTACACAGAATGGAAAGCCAAGCCAGAGTTGTGCCATTTCCAACCCTGGAATCCCCAGCAACAGGAATGAAGAAGGGTGGGACTCAGTGACATTGGGAGAAGATATTCTTCTGTAGGTTGATGGTGACATGATTTTAAAAAGCAGTTGCTGGTTCTTACTGGACATTTCATCCACTGTTAACGGAGATCTACAAAAATTAAAAATAAAGTATCACCTTAATAACTTTAATGAAAAGCTAAAAAAAGCTGTGGTACATTTACACAATGGAATACTACTCAGCTATAGAAAACAAGGAAATCTTACCTTTTGTGACAGCATAGATGGACCTGGAGAACATTATGCTAAGTGAAATAAGCCAGTCAGAGAAAGGTAAGTACTATATGATTTTATTTATATGTGTAATCTAAGCAACAAAATAAACTAACAAACAAACAAAAAAAACCCAGACTCATTGATAACAGAGAACAGACTGACAGCTGTCAGAGGGGGTGAGGGGGATTGGGGGCTCATTGAAAAAGGGATTAAGTAAAAAACAACAACCCATAGACACTGAAGCAGTATGGTGATTGCAGGTGGACAGGTTGGGTGGGGGAGGAAGAGAGTTAATGGGGGATAAATAGTGATGGAAGGACACTTGCTTTGGGATGGTGAACACACAATACAATATACAGATGATATGTTATAGAATTGTACACCTACGAGCTATATAATTTTTTAAAATTTATTTTATTGTTGAGAGTATTACAGGTGTCCCCCATTTCCCACTCTTTGCCTCCCTCCACCCATCCCCCTGTTCCAGGCCTTCACTTGTCTATTGCCTGTGTCCATGGGCTATGCGTATATGCTTATAAATTCTTTGATTAATCTCTTCCCACCCTCCTTCCTGCCTTCCCTCTGAGATCTGTCATGCTGTTTCATGCTTCCATGTCTGTGGTGCTATCTTATTAGTCAATTTTTTTTTGTTCCTTAGATTCCACATATAAGTGAAATCATGCGATACTTGTCTTTCTCTGACTGACTTAATTCGCTTAGCATAATATTCTCCACATCCATCCATGTTATCTCAAAGGGTAAGAGATCCTTCTTTTTAACAGGCCTTTGATTTTTTTCCCCTTTTTTCAGTTCTCCATAAATAATCCCAGGATAACTTCTCATCAGCACCAGATAAGCTAACCTATGTCTTTTAAAATTATGGGTTCAGATTAAATTCATTATCTTTCCTCTTCCTCAAGAAATAAATACTATAGGAGATATAAAATTGATGGTAATAATAACAACCACCACAATAATAATAATAGCTATCATTAACTAGGTACCTACTATTTTTCAGACATCTTTTTTTTAACTGTTATTTGTATATATTATCTCATTTATTTCTCTCTAGAATTCTATTTCACAAATTCTTCTTGGTATCTGGTATATGGAAAAGAAAGATTTTGATGTTAATTGATTCCCCATTGGTTACAAAACAAATAAGTAGCAGAATCACAATCTTATTAACCCATGTCACCCCAATACATTTAATAAAAAAATAAAATAATACCCCCCCCCGATAAAATTTGAAATTAGTTTGAAACTAGGCTTTTTGACACTGATCAGAACCTGTCTTAGCACACTTGTTAGTGAAAGTAGTGAAAAGAGGGAGAAAGAAAAACAAGGAATGAGAAGAATACAAAGACTTAAAATAGGTAATACGACCTAAAAGCCAATAGGAAAGGCCATGACTACTTTTTGGGCAATGCCAATTTCTTTACTGCACATTTACTAATTTAATTCCAAATATACTTTTTACTATTGCGGTAGCTATGCTTTTAACAACATGCCTCATCTTGAGCCATGGATGGCTTCAGTCATAAATCCAGGTCTCCTAATAATCAAGTTTTTTAATTCAGATTAATCCCTTTGAAATATGAAGCATGGAGAGAAACCAACATCTGATCACTATAATGTATGTGCAGTCAGTCTAAGTATAAGGGAGTAAAGACGCATTATTCTATCCTTATTTGCCTACTGTGGCTTTTTAATCCAAATTTGTGTCTCACTCACTATCAAGGCATAGCATGTACAGGAAAAAGAATCAAAAGCATACAGTATTTAATATTACTGGCATTGTAGCATGCAATGGAGTCTTGACTCTGTTCTTACTGGCCTTGAGTCATTTTAGGTAAGTTACATCATGTTCTGTGTTTCAGTTTCATCTAGAAATAAGCATAGTACTATCTATGCCATATTATTATAGATGGGATAAATGAGATTATACATGTGAAGTACTTTAGGTACCCAGCAGGTAATTTTTTCTCCAACTTCCCATTTTAGTCTTCCTACTGCTGCCCTCCAGACTACTGATCTGTGCCACTTGATACTCTAGGTCTTTTAATATTTTAACAAATCTTTATTCAGATTATTATAATTGTTTCTCCTTTTCCCCCCTTAACTCCCCTCCACCTGGTTCCACCCCACCTTCTGCCCTTACCTCCCCGCCACTGTCCTCATCCATAGGTGTACGATTTTAGTCCAGTTTCTTCCTGCAACCCCCCACATACTCCTTTCCCTCTGAGAATTATCAGTACACTCCCTTTCTATGCCCCCGATTCTATTATATTCACCAGTTTATTCTGTTCCTCAGGTTTGTAATTCACTTGATTTTTAGGTTCACTTGTTGATAGACATGTATTTGCTGTTCATAATCTTTACTTTTTTCTTTTTCCTCTTCTTAAAGAATACCTTGCAACATTTCATATAATACTGGTTTTGTGGTGATGAACTCCTTTAGCTTTTTCTTATCTGTGAAGCTCTTTATCTGCCCTTCAATTCTGAATGATAGATTTGCTGGGTAGAGTAATCTTGGTTGTAGGTTCTTGCTATTCATCACTTTGTAGATTTCTTGCCACTCCCGTCTGGCCTGCATAGTTTCTGTTGAGAAATCAGCTGACAATCATATGGGTGCTCCCTTGTAGGTAATTAACTGTTTTTATCTTGCTGCTTTTAATATTCTCTCTTTGTCTTTTGCTCTTGGCATTTTAATTATGATGTGTCTTGGTGTGGTCTTCTTTGGATTCCTTTTGTTTGGGGTTCTGTAAGCTTCCTGGACTTGTAAGTCTACTTCTTTCACCAGGTGGGGGAAGTTTTCGGTCATTATTTCTTCAAATAGGTTTTCAGTGTCTTGCTCTCTCTCTTCTTCTGGCACCCCCATAATTCTGATATTGGTATGCTTGAAGTTGTCCCAGAGGCTTCTTACACTATCTTCAACTTTTTGGATTTTTTTTTGCTTTTTGCTTTTTCGGTTGAGTGTTTTTTGCTTCTTTGTATTTCAATTCTTTGACTTGGATTCTTGCTTTCCTCTAGTCTGTTGTTGGGTCTCTGTATAATATTTTTTATTTCAGTCAGTGTATGTTTAATTTCTAGTTGGTCCTTTTTCATATCTTCGAGGGTCTCGTTATATTTATTGGCCTTTTCTAGGATATTCTTGAAAAGCCTTATAACCGTGGTTTTGATACTCTAGGTCTTTTAATATTTTAACAAATCTTTATTCAGATTATAAAGTTGTATGTTTTCCTCCATTTCTTTCATTTGCGATCTGTTTCTTTGTCGCCGCATTTTCACTGCTTCCCTGAATTGGTAGGGTAGCTTTGTGGGCTAGGTTTCCTATATGGCCCAGTGGGTCGGCCTCCCAGTTACCTGAGGTGGACACTCTTGGTGCACCCCTTTGTGGACTGTGTGTACAGCCTTGTTGTAGTTAAGTCTTGATTGTTGTTGGTATCACTGGGAGGAATTGACCTCCAGGCCAGTTGGCTGTGAGGATCAGCTGTATCTATGCTGGGAGAAGTTCGGTGCTGGAGAGAGCCTTATAGGATTAGACTTGCCAAATTGCAAAAGCCTCTGTACTCAGCTTGGATGGGGTGGAGTCTCAGGGTGAAGCAGACAGTCTTGGCTTCCCGTCAGCCCTGCTCTTGTGCACGCACACGCGCGCCTCTAGACCTCTGCCTTCCCCGGCTCTTGAGCCTCCACCCGAGAGTCCAGATTCCCCCCGCAAGAGCATGGGTCCCCAGGGGCTCGCCTGGAACTGAGGTTCAGTGCAGTCAGAACCTGGGTTCAGTGCAGTCAGGAGCTTCCGACTCCCTTCCACTAAGGAAAGCCTGTGGCAATCTCCTCAGTCTTTGTGCGCACTGGTGCGCGCGCCTCCAGACCCCCTCCCACGGGTCTCCAAGTCTCCGAGTGCCTTTCTCTCTACCTGACAGCCCAGACTCCCCCTGTATGAGCCTGGGTCCACGGGGTTTCGCCTGGAACTGGGGTTCAGTGCAGTTGGAACTGGGGTTCAGTGCAGTCGGGGGCTTCCTTCCCCCTCTTGCCAGAGAAAGTCAGCCAGGCTCTCAGCCACCCTTGCTCTCTGCGTGCACAAAGACCCTTTGCTGTACCTCAACCCTTTGCCATTCCTCCAATTCTCTGTGAGCTTTTCTCTTTCCTTCTAGTTGTAGAATTTCCACTCAGCCAGCTTTCCTGTGGTTCTGCTATGCCACCATCTTGGTTTCTCCTCTCTACTCTAGGTCTTTTGTGTTTGTTATTTTGTTGTTTTTTTGTTAATCCTCACCCAGGGATATTTTTCCATTGACTTTTTTTTTTTTTTTTAAGGTAGAGTGAAAGAGAGAGAGAAACATACATGTGAGAGAAACACATTGGATTTTTGCCTACTGCATGAGCCCCGACCATGGCCCAGGCTGGGAAAGAGCCCATAACCAAAGTATGTGCTCTTGACCGGAATTGAACCTGGGATCCTTTGGTCTGCAGTGCGACGCTCTATCCACTGAGCAAAACAGGCTAGGGCATACTCTAGATCTTAACCAAATTTTTATGAATACAAATTCCAATCTTAAGCACACATCACATATATTCACTGATCACAAGTACTTACCAAGTTTCTTGTTTCTGTCTTAGGGAGACATGTAGCAGCTGTAAATTCAGCTCTTGAACATCTTACATATATATGTTTTAGACCTCAACACACCCTAAGAGGTGTTTAAAAAATGTCTTTATGTGTATATATTGAGGGAGAATTTGTAATGAAGTCTCCAGGTGCTAGAGTCTCAAGCATCGAAATTAAAATGAAATGAATAGAAATTCCCTTTGGTCATTGCACCTGCTGAAGGGCTCTAGGGAAATCTCAGTGAACCTTGCTGCTTGCTACTTAGTCAATTTCTAGTCATTTCACATAATGTTAGTACAGGTTACGTTTTATCTTTTCCTCTCCTTTCTTCTTCCTTATCTTTCTTTTAGTCTATGAATTGCTTGGACTAACCCTTTGGGTTCTGTTGGTCATTTATACAACCAGCAACTTCTTTTTATTGTGATAAAATAGACATAACATAGAATTTACCATTTTAAAATTTACAATTAAAAAAATTTACAATTCAGTGGCATTTAGTACATTCACAATATTGTGCAATTATCACCACTATCTAGTTTCATAATATTTTCATCACTCCAAAAGAAAATCCTAAACCCATAAGCAGTCACTTCTCATTCTTTTCTCTCTCCAGGCCCTGGAAACCCTAATCTGATTTCAGCCAATGATTTTATTTTGGATATTTAGTATAAATGGAATCACATACATATGGCCTTTTGTGCTTAGCTTCTTTCACTTAGCAGAATGTTTTCAAGTTGTATCTTTGTTGTAGTATATGTCAATACTTCATTGTCTTTTTATGGCCAATCGGTATTCTATCATAAAGATAAATCATTTTGTTTTATGTCAGTTGGTGGACATTTAGGTTGTTTCCATACTTTGGCTATTGTCAATAGTGCTGCTGTGAACATTCTTGTAAAAGATTTGTTTGAACATCTATTTTCAATTCTTTCAGGGATATACACCAAGAAATGGAATTTTTGGATCATGTAATTCTATGCTTAATTTTTTTGAAGAAGTGTTTTCCACAGTGACTGCATCAATTTACATTTCCATCAGCAATATATGAGAGCCCCCTTTTTTCCACAACTTCTCCGACACTGGTTTTTAAGGCCATCTTAGTAGGTACCAAATGGTTTCTAATTGAGTTTTTAATTTATATTTCTCTAATAACTAATGATGTTAAGTATTTTTTTCATGGGCACGGTGACTTTTTGTACATCTTTAAAGACTGGTCTATTCAATTCTTTGCCCATTTTTGTTGATTGAGTTGTTTGTCTTTACTTCGTTAAACCATAAGATTTCTTTATTCTGTTGACTATTATCAGATATACAGTTTTAAAATTATCTTCCAATCTTTAACTTAACACTCTCTTGATAGTGTCATTTGATTCACAAAAGTCTTCAATTCTGATGAAGTTCAATTTATGTATGTTTCTTTTATTGCTTTGCTTTTGTTGTCCAATATAAGAAATCATTGCCAAATTTGAGCTCATGAAGACTTACACTTATGGTTTATTCTAAGAATTTTATTTTTTTAGTTATTATATTTAGGTCTTCGATCCATTTTGAGTTACTTTTTGTAAATTATATGAGTTAAGGGTCCAGCATTATTCTTTGTTGGTGTTGTTGTTGTTATTAATCCTCACCCATTAATTTTTAGGTAGAGTAGAAGAGAGAGGGAAAGACAGAGAAAAACATCAATGTGAGACATACTGATTGGTTGCTTTTGCACATGACACCGATCAGAGTATGGTCTGAAAAGGAGCCTGCAACCAAGGTACATGCCCTTGAGCAGAATCAAACCTGGGACCCTTTGGTCTGTAGGCCGATGCTCTATCCACTGAGCTAAATCGGCTAGGGCCAACATTACTTTTGTTATGTGGATATACAGGTGCCCTAGCACCATTTTGAGGATACTATTATTTTCCCCATTGAAAGGTCATGACACCCTTGTCAAAAATCAATTGACTATAAGCGTATGGATTTATTTCTCAAGTCACAATCTTATTCCATTCACTGAAAGCCTATTGCTTTGTCAGTATACTTGTTTTGAATGCTATAGCTTTGTAATACGTTTTGAAATAAGGAAGTGCTGGTGCTCCAACTTTATTTTTCATTTTCAAGGTTGTTGTGGTTATCCAGAGCTCCTTGATATTCCATATGAATTTTAGAATCAGCTTTTACTTTTCTGCAGAAAAGGACATTGGGATTTTGATAAGGATTGCACTGAGTATATAGATCACTTTGGGAAGAGTTGTCACCAGCATTGAGTCTTCTAATCCATGAATATAGGATGACTTTCCATTTCTTTAGGCCTTTTAACATTTCCTTCAGCAGTGTTTTGTAGCTTTTAGTGTACAAACCTTGCACTTTCTTGGTTAATTTTATTCCCAAATATTTTATTATTTTTGATGCTGTTGTAAATAAAATTGTTTTCTCAATTTTCTTTTCAGATTAATTATTGCTGGTATATAGAAATACAACTAATTTCTGTATGTTGATCTTGTATTGTGTAATTTTGTTGAATTTTTTATTAGCTCTAATAGCTTTTTGTGTATTCTTTATAATTTTCTATATATAAGATTGTGCACCCACAAATAGAGATAGCTTACTTCTTCCTTACTAATTTGAATGACTTTCTCTTGCCTGGCTAGCACTGTTAGCACAGTGGTAAATAGCAGAGGTGAACGCAGACATTCTTTTCCTGTCTGTGATATTAGGAAGAAAGTTTTCAGTCATATTAAATTTGATATGAGCAATATTTTTTACCCATAAATGCTCCTTACTTTGTTAATATTCCTAATTTGTTGAGTGTTTTTATCATAAAATGATGCTACATTTTGTCAAAGTTTTTTAATCCTCACCTGAGGATATTTTTTTCCATTGATTTTTAGAGAGAGTGGAAGGGAGGAAGAGAAACATTGATGTGAAAGTGAGAAAGAAAATAGGGGGGCAACTTTGGGGGCTTACAGCCTAGATCAATATCTAGTTAAACAGTAATCTTACTTCCCCATTCTAACTGACTTGGGCAGAGCTGCAAAGCTCACAACAAGGGGCCCGCCACAAGAAGAGATATATATCAAACCTCCCCACATTGTCAGTTCAGGCTTTGGATCAAAGTTCCTTGAACTAGCAGCACTGCGTAATGTAGGTTTTACTTCCCTGATTCCTCTGGTGCTGGCTGTCGCTTCTGCTGGGTCATTCGCCACAACAAGAGAGACACATTGATTGTTTGCCTCCTGCAGGTGCCCTGACCTGGGGCCCAGATTAAGCCTGCAACTGAGGTATGTGCCCTTGACCAGAATCGAACCTGAGACCCTTCAATCCTTGGGCAGGTGCTCTAACCACTGAGGAACTGGCTAGCTCAAGATTTTGTCAAAATTTTTTTGCACCAATTGAGAGGATCATGTGTATTTTCCTTCATTTTATTAACATTGTATAACGCATCCATTGATTCTCTTATCTTGAACAAACCTTGTGTTTCTGGGCTTAATCACACTTGGTCATGGTGCATAATCTTTCGTAATATGCTGTTAGATTTGGTTTGCTAGTATTTTGTTGAGAATTTTTTATTTATATTCATAGAGATTTTTCCCCTGTAGTTTTCTTACTAAAATATGGTAAAAGAACTTATATGCGTACTAGAGACCCGATACATGAAGATTCGTGCAAGAATGAGCCTTCCTTCCCCTGGCTGCCGGCACCGCCTTTGCTCTGGCCTGGAGCTGCCTTTCTGCCTTCCCACACTGCCCAGAGGCCCTGAGCGGCCACATGGCACCTGTGTATGCAAATTAACCTGCCATCTTTGTTGGGTTAATTTTCATACTCACTCCTGATTGGCTGGTGGGTGTCGCAAAGGTATGGTCAATTTGCATCTTTCTCTTTTATTAGTGTAGATATGCATATCCTATGGACATAGACAACAGTGTGGTGAAAGCCTGGGGTGGGGTGGGGGCAGGGTGGAGGGTGCAAAGGGAGGGAAATGAGGGGCATCTGTGGTGCTGTCAAACAATAAAAAATAAATCTAAAAATGTACAATCTGCAACATAACAGCAAACCCCACTGGACATGTGAAATTGCTTTTTGAATTGGCCATATATTTCCTGACAGAATGAGCCACATTCTGTATTTTAATATTATTACCATGTTAGCCAGAGGTGACAAATTAGGGATTTCTCAGATCTTCACTGGGACCATGCATAGTCATTTACATGTGTGTGGCTTTCTAGTTTAGTAATATTTCAGAGCTTGGAAAAACTCTGTATGGTCGATTAATTCCTCAATTTCACCTTTTAAGTTTTTTAGTCTGTCTCTTGTTAGCTTCAAGAAGCTACAATGTTAAACAATTTCTATTGATTGTTTTGACTAATAGCCTAGGGAAAAGGTCATTCACAGTGAGTGAGTTTGAGTCAGGTCAAATAAAGATGCACCCTGTGGACTGAAAAAAGGCCACATGCTAACCTGACTAGCTCAGGGAAGGCCTCCATGGCAGTTTTGCAAACTCAAAGACCTAAAGTAACCACAAAGGATGGTCTGAAGTTAAAACTTTAACTAAAAGCAGTTTATAGTGGGAAGTTATGTCCTAGACCAGTATATTTCCTGGTAAAGGTCACTCTTTACCTTAAGTGAGCCTATTGTCTTTTTGCATCTAAGATAACATCCTTGTGAAATATCTGGGTAACTTGTAACTTCCTTTTTTCCAGATTCCTCAGGGCACAGTCAAATACACCTGGGCGCCAGGACAGGGACCATAAATTCCTTCATTGTTATTGTAATCTTGTTAATTGTTGACTATTAACAATCCTGCACCCACTTAAGTAAAAGAAGCATGTGTCCATCATTTCACTTTTTATCCAATCCCAGAGGTTTCCCTGCTTTGCTTTCTCCTGCCTCCCTAATCTATCACCAATGGATTTCATGTAACCCACTTATGTCTCCTTCTTTGATTGTAATGTATAAAACAAGGGGAAGATCTGTCATTCTCCAGAGCAGGGGTCCTCAAACTTTTTAAACAGGGGGCCAGTTCACTGTCCCTCAGACTGTTGGAGGGCCGGACTATCGTTAGAAAAAAAAACTATGAACAAATTCCTATGGGCACTGCGGGCCTGGGAGGGGTCCGGCTGCTAAGCAGGACAGGCAGCGGCATCTGGCGGGCTGGATAAATGTCCTCGGCTGGCCGCATGTGGCCCGCGGGCCATAGTTTGAGGACCCCTGCTCCAGAGCATTATCCCAATATGTTGAGATTGTGCTTCCCAGCAATTGTCGATAGTTTGGCTCAAATAAACTCACAAAAATTCTTTACAAGTTTGAATGTTTTTTATTGTTAACAATCCTGTGAGAGGGAATTTCCTGAGAGCTTCCAGATAGGTTAAATAATGACAGTCATCTGGGACTGTATCTTTTAGATACTATTAATTCCCATCCCAGGGGGAATGGAGTTGTAAAAAATATATATAAATACCTTCTATTCAGCATAATAAATGACAGGCCCCAAGAAAATGTGAAGAAGTTTTCTTAGATATTTAAAGACCAAGGTAAGTAACATTATGGTTAGATTGTAAAAATAGCAAAAGGGCGTATGCTTATACCAAAATAGTATGGAGAAAAAGTGAAAATAAGGAAAACAAGGTGAAGAGAGGATGCACACTCATAAACTCTGAAGCTACACTTTTACCTAGGTGTACTTATATCTATGAGTTTATATAATCTCACACACAAAATGAAAGGGTGAAAGCTGATATGGAAGGAGATGCACCAATATATCCTTTATCAATGTAGGTATTGTTTCTGACCCTATACGCAGGTGCACAGACGTGAATAACAAGAGGGCAAGGACTGTTTTTCTCCATTCTCCATAACTGTGTTAGGTATAGTAAAGGGAATCAATAAATGCTTTGAGTAATAAATTCATGAATAAATAAATCATGAAGCATGACTATGAAGGATAGACTTTTGTGAAAATAAGACCTAGCCCTGGTGGTGTGGCTCAGTTGGTTGGAGAATCATCCCATACACCAAAAGGTGGTGGATTCAATTCCTGTTCAGGACACATACTTAGGTTGTGGTTCGATCCCTGATGGGATGCCTGTGGGGGTGGGGAAATGGATGAGTGGGGAGCCAATCAATGCTTCTCTCTTGTGTTAATGTTTCTCTCTCTTCCCCCTCCCTTCTTGTCTTTAAAATCAACAACAATAAAAAACAAACAAAAAACAAGACTTAGGGTTATAATAATGAAGCGTTGGAGCAAGGGATGGCAGGATGGCCAGGAGACTACAGGCTAATCTGGTGAGAAAGAAAGTGAGTATTATGTCTTCTCCTTATGATCATCAGTTGCAAGAAATGGAAACATGGGTATTTGGTGGAGGTTGGTGGAATAGGGTAGAGTAAGAAGATTCCACATTGAGGAAATGACTGCTGGATAGCTGGATATAATCCCATGTAGCACTTAAGAGTTAAGAGGTCAAATGTAGGGTTGGGATCCAGTCTTATTTTTGAATTCAGCAGAGAATGGGTGATGTATGAATATATATTGGAAAAATAGATCAGTATGCATTATAGAATGATTAGTGATGGTTTCTTTGTAAATGTTTACTGACTGGAAATTATTTTCTCTCAGAGAGGAAGGAAGCACCAGTTTTCAAGCCCTCCTAGAAAATCCATAGAAATAAATGGAATGAGTTGCTTTTCTTGGGATGTAGCTATATATATATATATATTTTTTTTTTAATTTTATTTTATTTTTATTGTTTTAAGTATTACAAATAGTAGTACATATGTCTCCTTTTTTTTTTTTCCCCTTTGATCTCCCCCCGACCACCCCTACCCCCCAGGACATGCCTTCACCTGCCCACCCTCCCCCCCCACCCCAGTGTCTTATATCCATTGGTTGTGCTTATATGCATGCGTACAAGTCCTTCGGTTGGTCTCTTACAGCCCTCCTCGCCCAACCACCCCTGTCTTCCCAATGTAGTTTGACAGTCTGTTCAATGCTTCTTTGCCTCTGTATCTTTTTCCCACCATTTCTTTCCTTTAAAAAGTTTTGCCTTTGCAGACTATTTTTTAATGTTTCTGCTATATGAAGCACCAAGAGTGACCAAGACACCAGACAAGAGCCTGGTCATCAATCTATTGAATTTCTGAATGAGGTTATCAAGAGGATGACAGATTCCCTTTTTATGTCTTGACTTGTCACTGTACTTTTATTTTCACTTTGTCCTTGCTCTTCACTCCATCTAGAACACAATTATCTTCCTTCTTTGGATAAACAATTATTTTATGAGTCTTAGCATTATCCTAACCTCTTCTCTGGAATTTTTCTTGACTCACCTCCTTACCTACAACATTCTGCACATACCTCTACATAACACTTGCAATACAATTTTCACATTTCATCTTTAGAATTTTATCTTTCTTACTGCTCAGTCATATCCTTGAGGATATGTGACAAGTTTATTCAAAATTATATTCAAATTTCCAAACCTATGCTAGTATATAGAGGGATCACCTCTGTACTTAACTTATATATTCTCCTCTACTGAAAGGCAGAATACTATCTTTGATATTTTTAGATTGCAAAATTAAGAACTTCAGCTGTCTCCTCTCCAACCCTAGCAGTCCAAACTTACACACACACACACACACACACACACACACACACACACACACAACACACACACACACACACACACACACACACACACACACACACACACACAGAGGCAAATACATAATATATATTTCTTGAGAATTTTCCAAACTGTAAAATTATCTCTCATTTTTGCTACTCTTCATAGGTTTCCAATAGGCACAGTTAAAAAGGCATTTGCCTTGGCATGAGTTTAAAGTAGGATGCACTTGCTTTCTCTGATGGGAGGCTTGAACTCTGACTTCCCTCAACATCCAAGTATTATTAAGTTTGAATCAAAGCTTTCTGCCCAATTTCGCACATCACATTCAATCACTTCCACATCATCTTTTTTGACTAGTTTTTATCAAGTAAATTATACAGCAATGAATTTCTCCCTGTTTACTTCAAATGTTTAATTTTCTACAAGTAAGCTCAGAATTTCCACATATTATGAATAAGAACTATAATACAAAAATCACTTTATAATTCCTCCTTCTATGTTACTATGAGGAAGACATCCATAAAGACATGGGAACTAATTTTTAGAATATCCTAAATGCTTTTGCCCTCCCCCCATGAAGAAAAGGTAGAGATATATTTGGATATTGCCTAGCCCAGAATATTGAGTCTTCTCTCCCCCAGCTGACTTACATCTGGACAGTTCTTTTTCCAGGATGTGATTAGTTATACTCCACCTAAATTATAGGTTCATCTAGATTAAAATAATCTCTCAATTCATGTTTCATCATAATTGCAAATATTCTTTGTCAAGTATCTTCTTTTCTTATTATCCATTTTCTAAATCTGATCGGTGATTTTTTTTCCAGAAACAAATTATGACATGAACTAAGTTCTTTATTTTTAAAATATGACATTGAAATTGCTTGCTATCATGTCTTTTCTTAATCAATTCATCTATTTTTGAGCTTTTAAACTCAAGAACTTTTATGTGGCAGAACTTTTTCAGGCATATGAATAAACAAAGATAAATGGTTTATTACTATCTAAGAACCAGACCATCCAGTATTCACAACACACATAAAATGCATAAATACATACCCACATGCACATAGTAATATGCACTCCACATTTCGGGGGTTTTAGGTTCCCTAATAGGGAAATAGTTCAGATTACTGATACCAAAGGAATCTTCATGCACATTATGCAAAAATATGTGGGATACTCTTTGATACATAGACTGTGAAATTAATCTTTCCATTTTTTCCCAGAGTTAAAATTTCCATTATGCAGAGGATATTCTTTGGTCTTCTCTTCTTTATAGCAGACTTCTTTTTAAATTAGGGAAAGTGGTAGCAGAGCAGGCTGGCTTTATTCCTGATACCATATAGTTCAGGAGAAGCTAGCAGAACATGAGGAGTCTATGTTATCCCATCCTTTTAAAAAACTTTTAAAAATTCTCACCTGAGTGTATGTTTATTGATTTTGGAGAGAAAGTAAGGAGGGAGGGAGGGAGGGAGAGGGAGAGGGGGGAGAGGAGGAAAGAGAGAGAGAGAGAGAGGAATGTTATGTGATAGACAAACATTGGTCGATTGCCTCCCATACATGCCCCAGGGACTGAACTTGCAATCTAGGTATGTGTCCTGACCTGGAATTGAACCTACAATCTTTCTGGTGCACGGACAATGCTCCAACAAACTTAGCCACCCAACCAGGACTCCTTCCCTTTTTTAAAGAATGGAGATATAAGCGACACATAACAAACAGTATGTAAGTTCAAGGTGTAGAACATATTGATTTGATAAATTTCTATATTACAATATGATTGCTACCATAGTTTTAGTGATTATTTCTATAATATCACATAATTGTCATTGCTTTTTTGGTGTGTGATCAGAACATATAAGAGAACATAAAACAATTTTGAAGTATATAACAGTGTCATGGATGAAAATCTTTATTTAACAGAATTTTTGAATAGGAACAAAAAGAGATTAAACTGTTCGTGTGTGTGTGTGTGTGTGTGTGTGTGTGTGTGTGTGTGTGTGTGGTGTGTTTTTTCCCCCAGGAATTTGGGCATATGGATGAGTAGCAGGAATCACTAATGGGAAGTCCATAATTGTCCCTGATATGCACAGCAGCTAACAGTGGCAGGAAGGATGTCTATGCCTAATGACACCCAGTTCCATCCTTCCTCATTCCTTTTGATGGGCATCCCAGGGCTAGAGGACATGCATGTCTGGATTGGATTCCCCTTTCTCTTTGTGTATCTTGTTGCCCTCCTGGGAAATGCTGCTGTCTTGATCGTGATCTGGACTGAGCATAGTCTCCATGAGCCCATGTACTACTTCCTGGCCATGTTGGACACCATCGACCTGGGCCTGTCCACAGCCACCATCCCCAAAATGCTGGGAATTTTCTGGTTCAACCTCAGGAACATATCTTTTGACAGCTGCCTTTCCCAGATGTTCTTCATCCACTTCTTCACTGCTATGGAGAGCATTGTGTTGGTGGCCATGGCCTTTGACCGCTACATTGCCATTTGTAAACCCCTTCGATATACCATGATCCTCACCAGCAAAGTCATCAGCATTATTGCAGGCATTTCTATTCTGCGGAGCCTGTACATGGTGGCCCCGCTGGTGTTTCTCCTCCTGAGGCTGCCCTTCTGTGGGCATCATATCATCCCTCATACCTACTGTGAGCACATGGGCATTGCACGTCTGGCCTGTGCCAGCATCAAACTGAATATAATGTTTGGCCTTGGTGACATTTCTATATTATTATTGGATGTGCTCTTAATTATTCTCTCTTATGCCAGAATCCTCTATGCAGTCTTTTGCCTGCCTTCCTGGGAGGCTCGACTCAAAGCCCTCAATACCTGTGGATCTCATATTGGTGTTATCTTAGCCTTTTTCACACCTGCCTTTTTCTCTTTCTTGACACACCGCTTTGGCCACAACATTCCCCAATATGTCCATATTCTCTTAGCCAATCTATACGTGGTTGTTCCACCAGCTCTTAATCCTGTAATCTATGGGGTCCGGACCAAGCAGATTAGGGAGCGAGTCCTGAGAATTTTGTATTCAAGACAGATAAAAAAACAGTCAGAGATCCTGAAAGATTTAAATATATATAAAATATTCAGCAAAGTTACAGGAGACAAGAGAAACAAATGAAAGTCAATGCATTTCTATACACTGGCAATGAGAAAACAAAAGGTGAATTAAGAGAACAATCCACTCTACAATAGCATCAAAAGAATAACATACCCAGAAACACATTTAAACAAGGACATTCAAAATTTGCACAATAAAAACTGAAAATCATTGTTGAAAGAAATTAAAGAACTAAGTAAATTGAAAGATATCCTGTGTCCATAGATTAAAAAGTTGATATTGTTAAGATGGCGCTATTCTTCAAAGCAATCTAAATATAATGCAATTGCTATTAAAATTCCAACAATGTTTTCTGCAAAAATGAATACTTAGATCTTAAAATTCATATTGTGAGAGGTTCCATATAGTCAATTAATCTTGAGAAAGAAAAAAGTTGAAAGACTCACACTTTCTACAAAGCTATGGTAATTAATACAATGTAGTGCCTGCATAAGGATAAATATATAGATAAATGAAATAGAGTTGATATTCAAGAAATAAATTCAAGTATTTAAGGGTAACTATCTATGATCAGGATAATTCAATGGGGCAAAATAGTTTCTTTTTTTGAAAAAAATAATTTCTTTATTGATTAAGGTGTTACATATGTGTCCTTATTCCCACATTATCCCCCACCTCCCATTCATGCCCCCACCCCCCTGTGGTCTGTGTCCATTGATTAGGCTTATATGCATACATATAAGTCCTTTGGTTGATCTTTCTCCTTACCCCCACTGTCCCCTACCTTCCCTGAGGTTTGACGTTCTGATTGATGAAAAATGGTGCTGGGGCAACCAGATATCCACATGAAAAACAAATGGAGTTGGACTTTTACCTCACATCACATTAAAAAAACTAAACTCAAAATGAACTAAAGACCTAAATATAAGAACAACTATGAAAATCTTAAAATACAAAGAAATGAATCTTTATGATCTTAAATTTGGCAATGGTTTTTTTTATTTTTAATAATTTAAAAAATTTTCAATTATAGTTGATGTGCAATCTTATATTTCAGTTGTAGGCAATAGTTTCTTAGCTATAGTACCCAAAATACAAGAAACAAGAGAAAAATGGATAAATTGGACTTGGTCAAAATTAAAAATGTTTCTGCAGCCCTGACTGGTTTGGCTCAGTGGACAGAGCATCAGCCTGCGGACTGAAGGGTCCCAGGTTTGATTCTGGTCAAGGGCATGTACCTTGGTTGTGGGCACATCCCCAGTAGGGAGTGTGCAGGAGGCAGCTGATAGATGTTTCTCTCTCATCAATGTTTCTAACTCTCTATCCCTCTCTTTTCCTATCTGTAAAAAATCAATAAAATATATTAAAAAAATGTTTGTGCATCAAATGACACTACCAAGAGAGTGAAAATAAAATCTGTAGAATGGGAGAAAATTGTTTGCAAATCATAAGCCTATCCAGAATATATAAACAACTCTTACAAGTAAGCAAGAAAAATGAAAACAATTTGATCAAAAAATGGGAAAAGAACTTAAATAGACATTTCTGTAGAGAAGATATATAAATGGCCAACATGCTCATGGAAAATGTGCTTAATATCATTAGTCATTAGTAAAATGCAAACCAAATGCACTGTATGTCATTGTACACACACACAAATAGCTGTAATACTAATTTTTAAAAGACAAATAAGTTGTTGATCAGAATGTAAAGAAATGGGATTCCTCATACATTTATGGTTGGAATGTAAAATAGTTCAGGTGCTGTGGATACAAATTTTGTGGTTCCACTAAAACTCAAATTTAGAATTACATATGACTCAGCAATTCTGCTCCTATACACTCAGAAGAATTGAAAACAGGTGTCCAAGCAAAAATGTCTATGCTAATGTTTATAACAGCACTACTCACAATAGGTAAAAGATAGAAGCAACCCAAATAAATTGAAGACGGCTAAGCAACATGTCATGTAACCATATGGTTGAATTATGTTAAGCTACAAAAAATAATGAAGTACTGTCACATACTAAAACATGTGTGAACCTTGTGAGAGATTCGCGATGCAGGAAACAAAAGACAGAATCCGGCCGGTTCAAAGGGAGAGGTTTTCATCTTGCACTCATGGGTGAAATTCGCTGGTCCAAGGCTGGGCCAGGGAAGTTCGCACCAAAAGGGAGTGTAGGTACTTCTTTTATACAGCTGTTTAGTGTGTGTGTGTGTGGGGGGGGGGGGGGGGGGTAGAAGGGCAGTGTGGAATTTCCACCTTGGGCCAGGGGTCTAGGAAGGCGCCACTTATCTGTGTCACCGTCTACCTTGCAGCTGCATGCATCAGCTCTGGACTTCCTCTCCTGTGGGGCCGGTTTATGTTCGTGCTTCGACCTAACACCTTGAAACATTATAGAAAGTAAAATAATCCAGGTATAAAAGGCTACACACAGATATAAAAGGCTACACACAGTATGATACCCAGAATAGAAAAATTCATGGTAGTTCCTAGGCCCTGGGGATAGGGGGGAATGTACACTTGCTCTTTCATGGGTACAGGGTTTTCTTCTGAAGTGTTGAAAATGCTCCGGAACTAGTCATGGCAGCAACATGTGTATGTTCTAAATGTCACTAATGGTAAATTGTATGTTATATGTATTTTCTAATCAAAATATTAAAAAGATCACAGTCTACTTTCTGACAACCTCTGGCCACAATTATTTACATTTCTACCTCACACAAAACAAACAATTGGACAGAATTTCCTATCCCATTATGGTATCATGCCTACTCTGAAGGTACACTATCTCACGTAAGTTCCTGATGCAATGACACTTTTCATGTTTGGTACATTGGTTGTGATTCATCCTTGTATGGAGAACTGTGAATTCATGTGGAAATTATCCTGCCCTACACACCCCCACATATAATAATGAAAGAGGCACAGGATAAGCACACTAGACATTCCAACTCAATAAATGGAAAATGGGAGGGGCACAGTAATCACTGGTCCATAGAAATTGCCATATATTTTCAGTTTGTTGGTTAGTAATCTGGAAGTGATGACTTAGTGCTCTTGGTTCTGCTCTCCGGGCTCTTGATTCCACCATCTGAGTCATACTTCTTTTTTAAAAAATATTTTAATTGATTTCAGAGATGAAAGGAGAGGGAGAGATAGAAACATCAATGATGAGAGAGAATCATTGACGGGCTGCCTCCTGCATGCCCCCTATTGGGAATCGAGCATGTGCCCTTGACTGGAATCAAACCGGGATCCTTCAGCCCACAGACTGATGCTCTATCCACGGAACCAAACCAGCTAGGGCTGAGTCATACTTCTTTTTGATAAAAAGTATCTCTTGTTGCCCTAGCCAGTTTGGCTTCGTGGATAGAGCCCTCCCTGGTTTTATTAGTATTCTGGTCAAGGGCCTGTACCTTGGTTGCAGGCTCCTCCCCAGCCTGGTCCCTGGTCAGGGCTTGTGCAGGAGGCAACCAATAGATGAGTTTTTCTCACATGGATGTTTCTCTCTGTCTTTCCCTCTCTCTTCCACTCTCCCTAAAAATCAATGGAAAAATATCCTCAGGTGAGGATTAACAACAACAACAACAAAAAGTAGCTCTTATTGGCACCTAGATAATTTTTTCTTCCTGACTCTCAAAAGGAATTTTGTACTGTTTTGGTCTCTTTCATCCCAAGCTAATATTTCTCTTAAAATTTGGTGGGGTTCTTATTTATCAATCTGTCCCATTAACTAGAATTCCCTTCACGATAAGTTCTTCTCTACCTTAGATCTTTTGTCAATCCTCTGGAGTGGTAATACCTAAATAAACTGACAAACAAAATAGAACCAGAGAAATGAATACATGAAACAGGGTGACAAATGCCGGAGGGGATGAGAGTGGGGAAGACTGGATAAAAGAAGGTGAAGAGATTAGCCAAAGAACATATACATGTAGATATAGCCCATGAACACAGACAACGGTGTGGTGAAAGCCAGAGAAAGGTATGAGGGCTGGGTGGAGGTTGGCAAAGGGTGAGGGGGGATGGGAGACATCTGTAATAGTGTCAACAATATATTAAAAAAAGTTTTTAGAAGATTTAGAGCTTAATAAAGAAAGTCTGTGAGGCATTTCCTTAAAACTTTGAAAGTGTTTTTAATCTGTCAGAAATGATGTATGAGAAACTAATTTAAGTCTTTGAGATCTTAACAAAAGTTTACAATCATACTCTTAATTTGATCTTTGTCTTGGAGCTATTTTTTTTTTAATTCTGATAATGTTTAGCAGTGAGGAGATAGTGAGAATAAAAATAGACTCGATAAAAAAAATCAGCACATCCTGGCTACTTTATATTACCTCTAGACATTATTTAAAAATGGAATAATCCCATTTTCACTAATTTCATTCTATCCGATTTTTTATTGTACATCAATAAAGGAAACAATTTGACACTTCTAACATTCTGTGTGGAAATCACTTTAGTTAAATCCAGTTCATTATAAATGTTTTCTATTTTCCATGTTACTGAAGGCAAAGATTTGGCCAAACTTGCTATCTCTATGTAAAAAACTATCCCCTTTACTTAAGCTATTAATTCCATCTTTCCCATTTTTCTTCCACCCTCACCTTCATTTTCCTCCAGGTCCATCAGTCTTTCTCTCTATGCATGACTTTCAAATAAATGGCACATGTTTTGGGTTCATTAAAATGGAACCTAATTTAAGGTAGAAAATTTTCTCTTGGTTTTCTATTCTTTTGTATAAGAAATTCCAAAACTTAACAGTGTATAAAACAACAAATCAAGTATTTTATTATGTTTATAGATTCTATAAGTCAGGAATTCAGAAAAAGCACACTAGGGAAGACTGATTTTTTTCTACAAAACAGCATCTCAGTTGGGGTAGCTCTAATGGATGAAACCGATTTAAATAATTTAGAGACTGCAACATGTGGGGTAGAAGATCCAAAACTAGTCTTTTTACTTATATGTCTGGGCCTAGGCTCAGCTAGTCTCTTATTAGGAGCTAAACTTTGCAAGGTTCCTTGTGTCTGAGTGATTTTTCTATGTCCTGGTGATTAGCCTCTTTCGTTGCCCATATAATCATTAAACAACTGGTGGGGCAATCATGAGTAAGAAGTTTGCTCACCTTATTGAGCTTTCCTATTTCTAGAATCGGGTTATCACATCACATTTTTGTTGCTTTATCTGGTCTTTCACCTAAATAGTTCATGAGGACTGGGGCAAAGGAATACTAGGCATATCAAATTTAGGCTATGACAGAGATGATGTAGAACAAAGAGGGAAGACTGATGGGACATGTCATTGAAGAAGGCAGATAATCATTTTAATCAGGAATTTAAATGTTAATCAGGAATTTAGGTTTTTAATTAGGAAAGCAGAAAAGCTACATTGTCATTGGAAAAAATAAAGAGCAGGTGACTCTTGCCCCATAGTGCCAGTGAAGGGAGGAAGAACTCTCCAGTGAATATTACTTAGTCTATTTCAGGAACCCAGGGAGACTACAGTCCCCATCCCACTGGAAGCAGGGCCACTGCACCAATATAAATGCCTATTCCTTACCAGCAAGGAGTGGACCCAGAGAGAGGTCAGATTATATTTTCAAACTCTGTCCTCTTAGAGACATTTGGAAAGCAAGGTAAGACTGTTATTCATAGTTAGAGTTGTGGAAAATTGAGAATGAGTTCATGCGAAGTTAGAATAGAGTGAGGGAAGAAAAATAAGTGTGTAAGACAGCATTGGAAAAAAGGATAAAAAGAATACAGACAAGCTTTGGGCATTACAAATTTTATACCATAAATTTTCATGGCTACATATATTCGCATCCATAGTCCCACACATACAACAGTAGGTGAGATACAGAAGAAAATTCTATATCAGTTCAGCTTTTTTTTTTCAACTTGATGCCAGGTACAACACCAAGAGGCCAAGGACTATGCTTTTCTGGCACCTAACACATTTTCAGGCCTAGTAAATGAGATAAGCAGGTATGTTTTCGAACAGAGAAATTGACTGAATAAATTATGAAGCATAACTGTAACTACTAATAAAGTTTTTTATATTTTGTTTTGTTTTTATTTTATTAGGCCTCAAGACCAAGGTAAAAAGTTAACTAAGAAATAAGATAACATGCAACTACTCCAGGTCATTTCCTAGTAGCATACCAGTATGCCATGGGACTGTGAATTAGGTAGAGATAAGGTGAAAAGGTATAGGGCAGGTTTTTCAATCTTGGTATTACTTACATTGTGGATCAGGTTTTTTTTTTTTTTTTTTTTGGGGGGGGCGGTTGCTCTGTGCATTATAGGATGTTTAGCAACATCCCTTGCATCTAGACATCAGTAACACTTCCTTCAAGTTGTGATAATAAAAAATGTTTCCTGACATTGCTAAATATACCTAAGGGGAAAACAATCAACCCTGATGCAAACTGCTGGTATAAAGAATCTCTTCTTGCTATGTTTATCAGTTAGAGGACTTGAAATGGTGTTAATGTACATTGGGGTAGGTGAAGTGAAGGTGTGGAATATAGTGGAGTACCAACATGATGCAGAACTGAGAGAACGGCTGTCTGATATAAATTCATTACAGAACATTAGAAACCATGGTCTCAAAGAGGAGAAGCTGGGGCCCAGTCTCATCATTGAACCTGGCAAAGATCTGAGGTTGTATACATTTATATTGATGGGATAGATTGGTTTTTACTTATGAAATGAGTAAGTAACTGATTGGTTTGCTCATTGGTAACTGGTCAATTCTATGTAACACTCCTGGAAATTCAGAGGTGAGAATAGGAAAGCGCTTTCTTCTGTGGATAAAACCAAAATAATTCTACCACCACATGCTCTAGCTCATTTGAGTGACAGTTTTCACTGAAAGAGAGAACCATTACTCTCCAGAATTTAGAGAAGGTTGCACAGGACACAGAGTCCAACTCTTAGAAGACAAACCTATGAACTCGCCCTTCAAGGTAGGGCCCATGATAATTTTAGTTCCTGTTTTTAAAACACACATGTGTTTCTAGCTGCAATAAACTTCTTATGCTTCTATGTAAAATAGTTATTTTTGATCCATTTTATATCCTACATAAAGTTTATTTTGTCCTAATCTATACCCACAGTATTTTCTGTATTTTTCTACCATCATGCAACATTTTATTAAAATTTCATGTTTGTATCACCCTCATCACATTGTGAGAGTATTGGCCAAGTCTTATTCAAATTTTCTATCTAAATTTCTACTCAATGTCTCAAGTTATCCCTTCTTTCTGCTACTCCTAATAGGCCCCAGATGGGCCACATTTTTTGCTCTCATACTACTCAAATATGAACTCCCCCAATTTCCAGGCAACTAGCCCCATACACTATCATTTTCACACTGTTTTCCAAATCACTTCAACTTAGAAAGTTAGCCAATAAATAACTTCCTCTTTCTTGATTGTGGTAAAATATGAACTCAGGATAAATAAATCCAGGATTTTGCCACTCAAACTAGTTACTATATAAAGAACCATTTAACAAACTCCTTTTTCATTTAGTTCTTAAAGGAGACATTCAGGAAAACATCAAGACTGAGAGAGAGGACAGCTTTACTAAACTCTAATCTGAAGGGTATCCAAGGTGATACCACCTTTTCCATATATAAGTGAATTAGATTGACTTGAATATGGGAGCTAAAACAATGCAAAACTCTTTAAGTATCCCTGATTACACTTCCCAAGACAGCTTCTTAAATTAATTTAAATTTTTGTTTGTTCAATGGAAAATGAGACCATTTCAATTTAGAATATTTTATACTGGTAAACCAAAGTTTGCCCTAACTTTAAAAGCCCCTGTGCAACATGTCTTCATTTTCTTGTCTTTATTCATGATCAAGTTGTGGAAATATTTTGGATGAAGATGGCTTTTGAAATATCTAGTTAAGAAGGAAACTATGTTATTAATCATCTGGTGTATCTACATATTGTTATGACTTTTCTCTGATTCAATCATTTAAGAAACATTGTTTTCTGAGAATTTGTATGTGTGATGCAGTTTTAGGTGAATGAATAAACAAAAGTAAATTTGTGGCCTCTGATTTCAGGATTAAATAGTCAAAGATATAGGCACAGTAAAAAATATGCATATCCTACATAAAAAACCCTAATATACAAATCGACCAAATGGCTGAATGATCAGTGGGTGGAACAACCAGTTTCTATGATGCACACTGACCACCAAGGGGCAGACACTCAATGCAGGAGCTCAGTTAGAAGCTGGGCTCATGGCTGGCGAGTGTAGCAGCCATGATGAGATCCTCTCCTGCCTCTGCTGCAGGTGGGCAGTAAGGAGCTAGGGGTCCTGGACTGTGAGAGCCCCAGACTGTGAGAGGGTGCAGGCTGGGCTGAGGGACCTCCCTCCCCCAGTGCACAAATTTTGTGCACTGGGCCTCTAATATATGTATATACATGCATATATATATGTGTGTGTATATATATACACACAAATATACATATCTATGTATACATAATACATGGAAAAATGGTCTTCAAATACATATATAAATGGTCTTCAAGTTCCTCAATAAAAGAATGTTTTGGATTTCATATGCTAAAGTATATTTCATATACATTAAATACAATGTATGTAACACCAGAAAATACAAAAAACAAAGACCTTTATTATTTCTACTCTGTACCTTGAATATCAGATTCATGGGTATTCTCCTCTCTCTTCTTGTTCACCCTTTTATGAATGAGAATGATCTGAGGAAGAGTGGGACTGGCTTGATTCCTGGAGCCATCTGATGTCCAGGTAAGGATGGCAGAATAGTTTTAATAACATTGAATGAGTGAAAATGAATATTACAGTTATTTTGAATTTTACCAGGAGATTGGAAAAGAAGAAGTGGAGCAAGCATCATTCATGGGAAGATGATATCTAACACCAATATGCAGAATCAACAACAGTGGCAGGAAGGATGTCTATGCCTAATGACACCCGGTTCCATCCTTCCTCATTCCTTTTGATGGGCATCCCAGGGCTAGAGGACATGCATGTCTGGATTGGATTCCCCTTTCTCTTTGTGTATCTTGTTGCCCTCCTGGGGAATGCTGCTGTCTTGATCGTGATCCGGACTGAGCATAGTCTCCATGAGCCCATGTACTACTTCCTGGCCATGTTGGACACCATCGACCTGGGCCTGTCCACAGCCACCATCCCCAAAATGCTGGGAATTTTCTGGTTCAACCTCAGGAACATATCTTTTGACAGCTGCCTTTCCCAGATGTTCTTCATCCACTTCTTCACTGCTATGGAGAGCATTGTGTTGGTGGCCATGGCCTTTGACCGCTACATTGCCATTTGTAAACCCCTTCGATATACCATGATCCTCACCAGCAAAGTCATCAGCATTATTGCAGGCATTTCTATTCTGCGGAGCCTGTACATGGTGGCCCCGCTGGTGTTTCTCCTCCTGAGGCTGCCCTTCTGTGGGCATCATATCATCCCTCATACCTACTGTGAGCACATGGGCATTGCACGTCTGGCCTGTGCCAGCATCAAACTGAATATAATGTTTGGCCTTGGCAACATTTCTCTCTTATTATTGGATGTGCTCTTAATTATTCTCTCTTATGCCAGAATCCTCTATGCAGTCTTTTGCCTGCCTTCCTGGGAGGCTCGACTCAAAGCCCTCAACACCTGTGGATCCCATATTGGTGTTATCTTAGCCTTTTTCATACCTGCCTTTTTCTCTTTCTTGACACATCGTTTTGGCTATAATATTCCCCAATATGTCCACATTCTCTTAGCCAATCTATACGTGGTTGTTCCACCAGCCCTCAATCCTGTAATCTATGGGGTCCGGACCAAGCAGATTAGGGAGCGAGTTTTGAGGATTTTTTAAAAGATGGTTAAATATTGGTAGTCTTAGAATGTTTTATTTTTCATATTTTCTATATGCTCATTAGAAGGGACTTAAAGGGAGGGAGGGAACAAAGGCAAATAATCCTTTGAGTTTAAGGATAATAATGAATTTATTGATGGTAATTTCATAATTTTAAGGTTTGCATCTTTTAGAAAGGTTTATGTTTATATTGATAAGATTGCCTTATAATGTAGTTATTATAGTCACAGCTTTTCAAATGAAAACTTGATATTTAGTTGTTATATATATAATTATATAATTGTTATATAATTCATCTGAAAATACAGCTTTTAGTGGGAGGTAGATTATTAAATAGGGTCGTTTTTAAATTGGTCCACTTTCTGAATCACCAAAGGAAATATGAAAGTTGCAGAATGAAATTTGTTCAGGGTTGTAAGTAATTTTGATGCCAGAATTACCAAACTAATAACAATGACATTACTGAACTCATTAGCATATACTGTTCTAAATAATTTGCTGATTTTAGCACATCTATTTCGTATGTGAATTCTATCATGTGGTTTCTCTTAATATTTGTATTTTCATATGAGTAAACTGTGGATCAGAAGATTATTCGCATTATTAACTGGTACACTTGGTATAGAGAAACAAGAATAACTTCATAGAGAAATGCATGGTTTCCGAATGCTGATGCCAGAGCTTTTGAATGGAGTGATATCTTTGCAACTATAAGCGTAATTTGTCTTTTAGATAAGATAAAATTGAGTGATTGGCTAATCTGGTCCTTGAAATGGGCGTTCTCCATTTCTGAAATAACAGGGTTTTTTTTTTATTGTTTAAAGCATTACAAATAGTAGTACATATGTCTCCATTTTTCCCCCATTAACCTTCCCCCGGCCTTCCCTACCCCCCAGCACATGGCACATGCCCTTATCCCACCCCACAGTGTCTTGTGTCCATTGGTTATGCTTATATGCATGCATACAAGTCCTTCGGTTGATTTCTTACCCCCACCCCCAACCCCAACACTCCCCAGCCTTCCTGCTGTAATTTCACAGTCTGTTTGATGCTTCTCTGCCTCTGTATCTGTCTTTTTGTTCATCAGGTTATAATGTTCTTTATTATCTGTAAATGAGTGAGATCATGTGGTATTTTTCTTTCCCTGCCTGGCTTATTTTATTTAGCACAATGCTCTCCAGTCCCATCCACGCTGCTGTGGATAAATAGTAAGAATTCCTTCTTTTTTACTGCAGTGTAGTATTCCATTGTGTAGATGTACCAAGTTTTCTAATTCACTCATCTGCTGAAGGGCATTTAGTCTGTTTCCAAATCTTAGCTATGGTGAATTGTGCTGCTATGAACATAAGGGTGGGTGCATATATCCTTTCTGATTGGTGTTTCTATTTTCTTGGGATATATTCCTAGAAGTGATATTACTGGGTCAAATGGCAATTCCATTTTTAAATTTTTGAGGAAATGCCATGCTGTTCTCCACAGTGGCTGCACCAGTCTGCATTCCCAGCAGCAGTGAAGAAGGGTTCCTTTTTCTCCACATCCTCTCCAGCGTTTGTCATTTGTTGATGATAGCCATTCTGACAGGTGTGAGATGGTACCTCATTGTTGTTTTGATTTGCATCTCTTGGATGATTAGTGACTTTGAGCATGTTTTCATGTGTCTCTTGGCTTTCTGAATGTCCTCTTTCAAAAAGTGTCTATTGCCCATTACAGTTTTTAATGTCTTTCTCAATCTGATAGCTCAGAGAAAATAATTTAAGACATGTTTCAACAGCCACATAATCCCAATTTCTTCAAAGTGTTTGCTAAGAATTATAAAAGGTGATACACATGTTGGAGCCAGCTCATTTTGGCTCATGAGAGACCTGTGTGTATATCTCTTCTCAACTCATTCAGTGATGTTATTTTGGTAGATTGAAAACAGCTGTGGAGTTACACATATGTTGAGATATTTGCAATTTGACATGTACAGGTACATATCAAATCGAATATATATCAGTGTAACTCCAGCTATTGAAAAATATCCGCATTAGTAACCAGTACAACTGATACTGATCGCTACCAACAACAAACAATTAATTTGAACCATGCTTTGATCATAAAGCCACCAGAGTGGGTCAGAAGACACGGCAAAGTAATTTTGCTTCATGATAACGCACCATCATACACTTCAAAACAAGCTGAGGACACCTTAAAAGATCTCGCCTGGGAAGTATTAACCCATCTGCCGTATTCACCAGACCTTGTTCCTTCAGATCACCACTGGTTCGATCGATGGCACACGCATTTTCTGAGCAGCACTTCAAAACGTACAAAGAAGTGGAAAATTGGGTCTCTGAATGGTTTGCCTCAAAACAAGAAAAGTTCTATTGGGACAGTATCCACAAATTACCTGAAAGATGGGGGAAATGCGTAGTTAGTGATGGATGTTACTTTGAATAAAGCACTTTTGATGTTTCTCTTGAAATTATCATGTTTTCTTTGATCACAAAATACTCATTATTAACTGGTACACCTGGTATGGTGTTAAAAAGTCAGGGTGTAGTAACTGGGTGCTGATATGAAGTGGCTTCTGAATTACTAGCAATATTCTGTTGTTGTTTTTTAATCTGTTTGGTGTTGGTACTTAGTGAAAAGGTATTAACCTAAACTTAGCATCTTATGCATTTTTCTAGAAGTTTGTTACACTTTAATAATAGTATATTAACTTATATCTCAAGAAATGACTGAAATTTTAAAGACAATACTTAAAACTTTTAGAAGACCACATGAAAGAAAATCTTTGGTTAATGCTAAGTATTCTTAATTATAATACCAAAGGTACTGTTCTTTTTTTTTTCTTACTAAATTAAAAATTAAACTAATACATTATTTAAATATCAAAACCAAACCAAGGCATTATTCTTAAAAGATAAAAAAGAAGGTGAGTTGGACTGTCTTAAAGTTCACTATTTAGGGAAGAAAAAGACAAATCACAGACTGGGTGAAAATATTTGCAAAACACATATATGGTAAAAAACTTGTATCCAGAATATATAACAAATTCTCAAACTCAATAATAAGAAAATTTTAAAAATGGGCAAATGATTTGAACAGGCATGTCACAAAAGGAAATTATGTAGATGGCAAATAAATAGATAAAAAATTGCTCAGCATCAGATGTTGTCAGGGAAATGCAAACTACAAGCTTTTAAAGAATGGTTTATAAACAATGTCAAGAAAGCCAATTTCTGATGGGCATGTGGACCCACTGATACACTATACATAGGAAATATCTGTGCCCTCTAGCCAACAACCACCAGGAGTACATTTGTGGTAAAGGAAAAGCAGGGTTTGTTACTTGGTTGAACAGGTGACACCACATGCAGTATAGAAATGTTAGGGGACTCAGAGTGTTCAAGAAAGGGTTTGAGGATGAATTTGGACTTGTTTTGGGTATGTTTCTCAGAAGCAGGTGGTTTAAAAAAAAGGCTAATTCATATATTGGGTATCTTCATAATATCTATAATAATAAAACTGTAATATGCTAATTGGACCAGATGTCCTTATGGACGTCCTTCTGGACAACCTTCCAGATGAAGCCAGGCCTGCGAGGGAAGCTCGGGTCCTAGGTGCCAGAGGGAAGCCAGTGCTGGCAGCTGAGGGAAGGAAGACCTACTCTTTCATGAATTTCATGCATAGAGTCTGTAGTATACACTAATAAAAGAGAAATATGCAAATTGACCATACCTCTGCAACACCACCAGCCAATCAGAAGTGAGCATGCAAATTAACCCAACAAAGATGGTGGGTTAATTTGCATACACAGGTGCAGAACGGCCAGGCAGGGCAGGATGCCTGCTATGACGGGGAGGGCGGGGGGGCAGAGGGAGCTACAGGAGCGGTGCTCCAGCCGGGAGCGAAAACTGCAGGCTCCTGGGTGGCCAGGAGCAAAGCCAGGGGAAGGAAGGCCTATTCTTGCATAAATCTTCATGCAATGGGCCTCTAGTTTATATGTAAAAAGTCAGAGAAATGGAGTGGAGACTAAAGGTATGTTTGATTAAAAAAACCTCATATTTCCTGGGACGACAGTTCTGGGAGGGGGGAGGGGCAATATATATATTTTCTCTTTGCTCAGGCATGATTATGGAAAGGTCTTGTTTTCACTTCACTACATCATCATGAGCACAGAGTGACCTTGTCTGATGTTCATATTTTGTGAAGTTGTATTTTTTCAGTGGGCATCACCATGGTCAGGGTGTTAATGAAATGCCAGCTTTCAGCTGACAGCTTTTAGAGCTGCCTTTTATCCTTTTTCAAAAAAAGTCATTCATTCTCCTGTGATTCTATACTTATCCGGGCTACACACAGCATCCAATCTTCCTGTAATGTTCTCAATTAATATCTGTTTTTACCTTACTTTGCAGTTTCTATTGTGCCACCTTTCAACTCCTTTCTAAAAGAAAGTAAGTTAGAAAGCTTGGAAGATGTACTGGTTATCTGCATTTTTGTATCTGTATAGTTAGCACCATATAACTTAAAACTTAATTTTTGCATATTTGTGTATTAGTGGTTAGTATTACCTACACACTCAGAATATAAGCTTTGGAGTGGGGGAAAGATCTATAGATGCAAAACACATCTGAGCAATATGTAATCTTAAACAAGTACACACTTGCTAACCTGACTTCTAGATCAAGTAAATAAAATTTTCTGGAAAAAAAGTGAAACAATCAATTAGAGACTATAATAACCCTGGTGACAAGATGGAAAATTATAGGTTGGCTCAGACATTACCCTTATGAGACTGATGGCAAGAGAGCAATTGTGGATTGTTAGAAAATGAGAAATTCTTGCAAATTGAGACCCTAAAGAGAGAGATTTGAAAGTCCCACAGGATTCCTTTGCCCATGTGCTTTTTATTTGCTCATAAACCTGTGGTGAGAACTTGTGAATTCATTGTCTTCCATGGTCTCATCCCATGGAGTCCAAGAAGAGCAGCTGCTCCTGGTCAGGGAGAGGACTTTCAACCCCAGTGTAAACTTTTCTCCTTGAACCACAGTAATGATGCTGAGACATGCTTGGAGCAGTGATTAGTCAGACTTGCAGAATTCTTTCAATATTGGTTATACCTGGTGAGTTGTCAATAGGCTTAGCTCCTATAGGTATTTGAACATATAGTTTGGGAAAGTTTGGACTTGAATCTATTGATTTAATACTCTCATTCACTTTATGTACACTATAAATATTAATTTGAAGGTGATAAATCAAAATAATTGCATGTTCATTTCAAGTAATCCTACATATTTTAGTATTTATCATTTTTTTACAAGTATGTCTACTTTTAATGATAAGGAAAAGAAAAAGGAAAAACTAAACAGTCAAACAAGCAAATTGTTTTGTTGAGTTATTGTTGAATTTATCTCCTCTTCTTTTTCTCTCCCTCTCTTCCTTCTGACTTTCTACTTCTCTCCTCTCCTTTCCACTCCCTCCTTCCCTCTTTCCTTCCCTTTCCCCATTCACTCCCCTAACCAATCCTTCCCTCCCATTTCTAATTCTCATTTTTAGCCTAATTCTACTGAACTTAATCATGCATGCTGCTGGTTATTTCAGATTTTTTTTTGCATTTAATATAAAAATAACATTCTCAACATTTTTCCAAATCAATAATTTTGTTTCTATTTCATTGTCACTAATGGTGAAGAGCTTCAATAGTTTAACACCTTCAGATTCCAAATAGTACATAGCTTTTCAAAACCATAATGAATTTTTCCATCCTGATTTATCAGAACATGTTTATGTACATATTCTCTTTTATTTTAGTTTTCCATATTGGCAAGCAATTTTAGCATTAAATATATAAGCTGTAAGTAAGACACACAGCAACTGAAAAATAGTGAGTGTTTAAAATGATATCACTTTTTCTTTCCTGTAAAAATTGTTATTGGAGGAAATTGCTACTTACGGACTCTTTCAGTCTATATGACTTTTACTATTCTACTAATACTAGGATCTATCTGGGAAAAAGTAAGACAATTTTCTTTCTCTCCCCTAGATCATGTAATTTATTTATTTAGCTATCCACCTTCTATCTATTTGGTATGGATTAAGAGGATGGATCTTATTTTAGTAGCCATATATCTGGTATATAGCAGCTGCTTCTGCACTAGGCCTCCTTAGTCATGAGGAACAGTTCTAATCTCAGAGAGAAGTACCCCTTTCCTCAGTACTGCAGAACACCTCAAGGAACATATGTCTGGTTTTAGTGTGGTTCTTGAGTTTTTATAGTTCATTCTAAGTAGGATGAAGGGCTAGATAGATTTTGCAGTAATTCTTTTCCTACTTTCTGTCTTAGTTTATGCTCTCCTACATGGAAGCCTCCTGAACTCATTACAAGTCTAAGGTTTTAAGTGTACAATTCTATTGCATATTGTGCCCACCATTCTTCTAACATGAGGACTTTTGATCAGGAGTTAAAATTAATAATTACTTAGTCTTTTATTAACAAACTAGAGACCTGGTGCACAAAATACATGTACGGGAGGTCCCTCAGCCTGGCTGGACATCCCTCTTACAATCTGTGACCGCTGGCTCCTAACCACTTGCCTGCCTGCCTGCCTGATCGCCCCTAACTGCTCCCCTGCCTGCCTGATCACCCCTAACTACTCCCCTGCTGGCCTGATCACCCCTAACTCCTCCCCTGCCAGCCTGATTGCCCCTAATTGCTCCCCTGACTGCCTGATCCCCCCAACCACCTCTGCCTGCCTGCTGCCCTGCTGGCCTGATCACTCTTAGTCACCTTTACCTTTACCTTGGCCCCTGCACCTCAGGGACCTAGGACCTGGGCCAGCTTCACCTGGGCTGGCTATAGGCACCCAGGACCATGACAGCTTTGCCCAGGACGGCCACAGCTGCGAGTGCCTGAGACCGGGTAGCTTTGCCCGGGTTGGCCACAGGCGCCTGGAACCCTGGGTGGCTTTCCCTGTGCCTGGCTTTGTCAGGAAGGATGTCCTGAACGTCATCCAGAAGACTTTTGTCTAATTAGCATAGTACCCTTTTAGATGTTTCAAGTGATAGCTGTTGTGCTAGAGAAATAATGACAAACAAAACCACTTCCTGGCCCCCTCTGTAACTGCACAAAGCTCTGGGAACTTGGGCATTGATTACATACCCATACAAAGAGCTCTGTGGTAGAATAAAAGGGTTCTGAGAGGGAATATTAGCAGTGATACACTGATTTCAGTGAATGTCTCTCTGAGAACGGGTGTCTAAGGTACAGACCTGGATAATTACTACTAACAGCAGGATGATGCTGGTTCCTCTTGTCTTTTCTTCACGTCTGCTTTGGGGATCCTTTGAACAGGTACATTTCCATTTTTAGAGATTTTGTCTTTCTTAATGTCTTTCACAGGGTCATGCCTCTTGCATTATTAAAATGTACTTTGATTTTCTAAAACCTCAGATGCATTGTGTACTATGCAATGTCTCCACTTCCCTGGCTTCTAGGAAAAGGTCATGTCTCCCATTATTAATATTGTTTCATCTTCTTCAATGGCTATTTTTTATGAATTATAATTAAGAACTTACTTTTGGTTCCCTCTTCTTTAAAAATGTGTATTTAGACCAATCATATTAGTAAAATTCTCAAAAGGTTGTAAAGAGTGAGGAAAAATAAACTGGGAAGAAATCTAGGACAAGAAATACACTTCTTCAGGAACCATAATCTGTCCTGTTTCTCTCTTGAGGCTGATGTGAGTAGCAAGTGGTATGATTTGTATAAGATTTTCTTGTGAAACTGAAGTAATGTTAAATTCTGATATACACTATATTTTTATAACTGTTCCTTTCCTTCTAATAGCAATGATAACAACAACAGCAACATGATACCCCACTTAGAAACAAAGTTGGAAATATTGCAGATTATTTAGAAATGAAATTAGTTCAGGTTGTCTGCTATGAGGAATAGAGGAAATAAATGGGGAGCCTGAAAGGTTCGGTCACTGCCGTAAGCCTGAGTCAATCTCTCTGTAAAAAATGGTGGTTTCATATTTAAGATTAATTACGCTGCATTGAATTTTGTGAAATCACTGGCCATGTAAGGCAATATTCTTGTTTCAAAGAACAAAGAAATATCTTCATCCACTGATGACAAAAATAAAAGTAACAACACATACTAAGAAGGAGCAAAATAATATGCTTAGATTTTAATGAAAGTTATTTATAAGCATGTTGAGAAAGAGAGGTCCTCTTAAGTAGGACATTATAAATGGAAATGCTCAGTGGCATATATTGGACTCATATTTCTAAATAAACATTCAAATGATATTAAAGGATGCTTCTGAGATCTACAATATTGACAGTGGTCATGGATTGTAATCACTTATTCGTGGGATATAAATTTAATATACAAATTTATAATTAAATATTTCAAAAAGTTAGAACCTAATAAGAATCTTGTATCAACTGAGTTGGTATACATTCACACCTAAATTAATATAGATCATCTTGTGCAATGTCCAAATATCCATTTATTTTTTTAAGGAATCTTCTCCTTCACTTATCATATACTAGAGGCCCAGTGCACAAATTTGTGCACCAGTGGGGTCCCTTGGCCTGGCTTATGATATCGAGCTGAAACTGGCTCTCTGACATCCCCCGAGGGGTCTCGGATTGCAAGAAGGCACAGGTCAGGCCAAGGGACTCAACTGGTGTACAGTTAGGGCTGGGGAGGGATGTGGGAGGTTGGCCAGCTGGGGAGGGACCACGGGAGGGTAGGGCATGTCTGGCCAGTCTCACTCAGTCCCAATTGGTCAGACCCCAGCAGCAAGTTAACCTACTGGTCAGAGTGTCTGCCCCCTGGTGGTCAGTGCACATCATAGCGAGTGGTTGAGTGGCTTTAGCATATCATTAGCATATTACACTTTGATTGGTTGAATAGAAGACTGGATGACCAGTCTGCATATTAGGCTTTTATTATATAAGATATTAATGAAAGTAAATGAGAGAAAGAGAAGTTTAAGAGAAAACATGATCTTCTGTGTTCCTAGATAAAATGTACCAATTACATCTTTTGTTTTGTTTTTTGTTCTTATTCACTATTAGCAGTATTGATGAGGCACTGGGAACCTTTATATAGAACAAAAGATTCCTTCAAATGAGTGGATGTGACCATCAGAAGCCCTTGCCAGTATGTCTCCAGCCAATACATCATGTATTCACCCCTCATCCTTCCTGCTGCTGGGAATCCCAGGACTGGAAAATATGCAGCTCTGGCTTGGCTTCCCATTCAGTATAGTGTATCTAATAGCCGTCTGGGGGAATGTCCTCATCCTCTTCGTGATCCACACTGAGCACAGCCTTCACCAGCCCATGTTCTACTTGTTGGCCATGCTGGCTCTCACTGACCTTGGCCTGTCCACTGCCACCATTCCCAAAATGCTGAGCATCTTCTGGTTTGGCCTCAGTGAGATTGCCTTTGCGGGATGCTTAGCTCAAATGTTCTTCATATACCTATTTACAGGCATTGAAACATTCATGCTTGTAGCCATGGCTTTTGATTGCTATGTTGCCATTTGCCACGCACTTCATTACAACACAATTCTCACCAACAGAACTATTTGTATTATTGCGGTTGTAGGCATGTTGAAAAATTTTGTGCTTGTTTTTCCACTTGTATTTCTCCTTTTAAGGTTTTCATTCTGTGGGCATAATGTTATACCCCATACCTACTGCGAGCACATGGGCATTGCCCGTCTGGCTTGTGTCAGCATAAAGGTCAATATAATATTTGGATTAATCCTTATCTCCATGATACTTCTGGATGTTATTTTGATTGCTATCTCATATGTGATGATTCTACATGCTGTCTTCAGACTCCCATCCTGGGAGGCCAGGCTCAAAGCTCTCAATACCTGTGGTTCCCATGTCTGTGTCATCTTAGCTTTCTTCACTCCAGCCTTTTTCTCCTTTATGACTCACCGATTTGGCCACAATATTCCACGTTATATCCACATCCTCCTGGCTAATTTTTATGTGATAATTCCTCCTGCTCTCAACCCCATTATTTATGGCGTGAGAACCAAGCAGATTCGAGATCGGGTGGTAACAATCTTCCTTTTTAAGGACGTTTGACTCTGAGCACTTGATTTGGAAATATTCCTTAAATCTTCCCATCCTTCCCATCCTTAAAAAGGGGAAGTGTCCTTAAGCTATTATAGAGTAAATGCTTTACAGAATATGATGTGAAACACAATGTTCTCTTAGTTATGGGCAGCATCAAATTGGAGATAAATTTACATACCAAATATTTGTTTCTAGACTAAATATAAATATTATTTTTTAAATAAATAGGTACCATTTATTTCTGTAATGGATACCTTCAGGGTTTGAAGATAAAGACTTATTGAAACTCATGTACAGTACTAGTAAACAGTCTCTTTATTTAGAATTCATTGATTATGGTACAGGAGTGCTATGTTGTCAAGAACTATCAAAATTGTAGTGAGACTGACTACACAATGCTTGGTGTGTGTTCCAGGAGTACTCGTCAAAGAAGTTAAACACAGATCTTATTTCTTCCATGGCAAAGCTGGGTCTTTTAATCGTGTAACCAGATGGAAGAAATAATCAGTAAGCCATCATAGGCATTTTGTACTTCATTTTTGTAAATTTTGAAATAGCAACTGCATCCCTCAAGGACCCATGAGACTTCACAGGGTATACTCATTTTAGGCTTTCAGGCCAAGGTAAAGCACAGCAGGAGAAAGAAACAGATATAGCAGGTAAACACAACTTCTGAGAACCTTTCTCAGTTGCACAGGATGTGCTTTATCTTTAACTAGAGGCCCAGTGCACGAAATTCATGCATAGGAGTGTGTGTATCCCTCAGCCCAGCCTGCACTGTCTCCAACCTGGGACCCCTTGAGGGATGTCCTATTGCCTGTTTAGGCCCAATCCTGGTGGGAACGGGCAGTCAGACATTCCTCTCACAATCCAGGACTGCTGGTTCCCAACTGCTTGCCTGCCTGCCTGCCTGATTGCCCCTAACCACCTCTTCCTGCCAGCCTGATCACCCCCTAACGACTCCCCTGCCAGCCTGATCTATGCCTAACTGCTCCCCTGCTGGCCCTATTGCCCCTAACTGCCCTCCCCTGCCGGCCTGGTCACACCTAATGGCCCTCCCCTGCAGGCCTGGTCCCTCCCAACTGCTCTCCCCTGCAGGCCTGGCCTCCCCCAACTGCCCTCCTCTGCCAGCCTGGTCACCCCTAACTGCCCTTCCTTGCAGGACTGGTCCCTCCCAACTGCCTTTCCCTGCAGACCTGGTCCCTCCCAACTGCCCTCCCCTGCAGACCTGGTCCCTCCCAACTGCCCTCCCCTGCAGGCCTATACCCCCCAACTGCCCTCCCTTCCCTGTAGGCCTGGACCCTCCCAATTGCCCTCCCTTGTAGGCCTGGTCCCCCCCAACTGCCCTCCTCTGCCAGCCCGGTCACCTCTAACTGCCCTCCCTTGCAGGCCTGGTTCCTCCCAACTGCCCTCCCCTGTAGGCCTGGTTCCCCCCAACTGCCCTCCCCTGAAGGCCTGGTCACCCCTAACTGCACTCCCCTGCTGTCCTGATTGACCACAACTGCCCTCCCCAGCCAGCCATCTTGTGGCAGCCATCTTGTGTCCACATGGGGGTGGCCATCTTGTTTGTTAGAGTGACAGTCAATTTGCATATTACTCTTTTATTAGATAGGATGTGAACCACCCTAAATTGTGCAAGCCAAGGCACAGTTTACTCAGGGTCTTTTAAACCTTACTGGTGACATAGTAAAAACTATGTGTGAGCCTTATTCAATTAGTTGAATGACTGAATAGAACAAAATACTGACCTTCCCCAAGCAAGAGATAATTCTGCTAGTTGCTGAGTATATGTCTTTCAATTATGCTGTCTGAAAATAGGTAAATAACCACAGGATGGTTCTGGGTACACATTAGCTCCCTGTGAGATGGACCTGCCCTAAAACCCAATTGATCAACTGATCTTCAGAAGTCTCTACTCTGCATGTACAGACTTTATATATATATACTAGAGGCCCGGTGCACAAAATTCATGAATGGGGGGTCCCCTCAGCCCAGCCAGCACGCTCTCCAATCTGGGACCCCTCGGGGGATGTCCGACTGCCGGTTTAGGCCCAATTTGGGCCTAAACCGGCAGTCGGACATCCCTCTCACAATCCAGGACCACTGGCTCCTAACAGCTCACCTGCCTTCCTGCCTGCCTGCTTGCCCCTAACTGCCACCTCCCCCCCCTCCCCCCCCGCTGGCCTGGTCATCCCTAACTGCCCCCTTGCCAGCTTGGTTGCCCCCAATTGTCCCCCATCGCTGGCCTGGTCACCCCTAATTGCCCTCTCCACCAGCCTTGTTGCCCCTTACTCCACCCCCTCCCCTTCTGGCCTGGTCGCCCTACATAGCCTGCTGTTCAGTCATTTGGTTGCCCCTCACTAACACCCCTGCTGGCCTAGTTATCCCATGCAGTGTGTTCTGTCGTCTGTTCAGTTGCAATGGTCACTTAAGCTTTTTTATATGTAGATATATATATTTCCCAGAACACACTATTGAGAAAATGATAGAAAATGAAAGCTCTGGACTGAGAGAAATTACATGCAACACATAGATCAGATAATGAATTTTTATGCAGAATATGAAAAACTTTTACAAGTCAATCTTAAAAAGATAAAACCCTATTAAAATAAGGTAAATTTTTAATACATATTTCACAAACAGTATACAAATAGTCACTAAGCATATGAAAAGATGCTCACCATCATTGGTCATTAGGGAAATGTAAATTGAAACCACAGTCGATAGCAATACAATTATGGCTAAAATTAAAAAGACCGGCACTACCAAATGTTAGCAAGGATATGGAGCAATCAGAACTCTCATTCATTGCTAATTAGATGCAAAATGAAAAAGATTTTGGAGGACAATTTTGTAGTTTTAAAAATATTGTTTAACATACATCTATCATATGACCCAACTAAAGTACCCCTTGGTATGCACCCAAAAGAAAACAATTGTTCACACAAATACTTGTACCTGGATGTTTATAGCAGCTTTATTTGTAATAGTTTCAAAATGGAAAAACAACAACACACTGATAAACATACATGATTTTTCAACATAATTACACAAGGGGAAAAACTTTTTGATATACAACACTCTGCACATTATACTATATATGTATCCTAAGATAACTAGTCAAACATATTTCAGTTAATCAAGAAATGAGCTAAAGGTAAGAACTCAAGGTGGTGCAAAATTAGCCTTCATGAATATTGCTAGACCATTGAATATGATTCTTTTGTTGTTGTTGTTTATTTGTTTTTTTTCATAAGCATATGCCTTCATTTACACACCTGGGAAAATGACAACCATGATATAGTAAATGGTGAGGGAGAATGAAACCAACATACAAGTCTGGAGTTCTCTCCAGATCCTTCTGTGATAATATCAACTATCACCAATAATTGATAATAATCTCTTCACACATATCCCCATCCTTCACCCTCCAGAGCTATGAGCTTGCTCTCTATCTACGAGTCTGTCTCTATTTTGTTTGATAGCTCTTGACATTCCACATATGAGTGAAATCATATGGTAGAGACCCTAGCAGCTATGGGACATCTTTTCCTGATTTGTTGACTATTGAGACTCATGGTTATGTTCAGTCCTTCAGACAGGTCTCATTCCACTTGGCCTACTATTGCCTCCAATTAATTACCCCATTCTTGACATAACTACTTAAAGTCTCACCCATTCAGATTTATGATGGGGTAGCCTATATTTCTAGCTCAGGTCTTAAAAAATTAAGGTGGAGTTGAAGAGTCCAGCTATATGTACTCAATGTACATATAATTTTGGGGGCCCAACCATTAGTAATTACCTCATAGGGCAGACATCATATGGTAAAGATGCCCTCCCACAGCAGACTTGGTACACAGCCAGTTCATTGCTGTCTCACGCCATGCTCTTTTTGCATAGTTATATTCTTAGTCCAGGCCCCTCCATTTGGAGGTCTCCTTATGGGGAAAGCTTGAAGATACTTTTCTGCACTCTGATTCAGTGCTCTGTATTTTCACTCCTAGCCCTTCCCCTTTGAGCTCCCTGTGGCCCCCGTGTTCAAAACTGCAGGAGGCTTTTATTCAAAGCTCCTTTAGCAGTAAGTCAACCCCCATGTCTGTGCTGATCCACCTGACCCTCAGCTTGTGCACCGTCGGGGGAAATGGAGTGGAGAAGTTAGCTCTTCTTCCCATTTAGCCTCTGCCTTATGCTATTGTAATAGGTTATTCAAGGCTTCACTGTTCTTTTAATTTTGGCATGTTTTTAATTGGATACTCTGATACCTGACTGCTTAACCATCTCTATCCCTGACATTCTCACAATCCAGGTATCAGGTCTAGAGCTTTCCCCTCTTATTACCTCGGGACTTCTGAATGGCAATCACAGCACCTTGTACGGCTGGGCCATTAATGAGTGAGTTGGGTGAGCCCTGTGGGAAGTTTGGATGGGCTCAAGAGAATCTCAGGGTTTAAGAAGCTTTCAACCTACAAGATCATCCAGGAAAGAGTGACTGAGAGAATAAATTAAGGTAACTAGATAGAGAAGCACAAAAGGCAGTTCAAAAGAAAAAGAGCTGTCAGAGGGGATCCCACACTCAGATAATACTGCAAACCACCAGGATATGTAGAAGCAGGCAATGTATATGTATATATCAACATAGCCTCAATATATAAAATATTAACTAAGAAGCAAGGAAATAGTAACAAAACAGAATGAGACATTTAAATACATCTATTATCATTAACAAATCTAGAAATTAAAATGAATAAAGAATAGTGAGTTTAACACACATAATTTACAAATTGTAAAGCTTACAAAATAATGGCACCCAAATGATCTCCTCATCCTATAAAGCCTTGCAATTGTAGGATACACAGCAAGGGGGAATAGTTTCAGATGACTGTCAGATAATCTGTAGACTTGAAAATAGGGAATTACCTTGGATGACTCATTGGCTCCAATGTAACCACAGGGATTCTTGAAAGTCAAAGAGGAAGGCAGAAGAGGAGAGTCAGATGGAAATGTGAGTATGGAAGAAGGGCAGAAGTAACACTGTTTGCTATGAAGATGGAGAAAATGGGCTTCTAGATGCTAGAAAACACAGGGAAAGATGTTCTCTTCCAGAGCTCCCAGAACTGAAAGCAGCCTTCTTCTCAACACCTTGATTTGAGTCCAGTGAGACCTGTACTGGACTCCTGAATTATAAAAACTATAAGATAATAAATTTGTGGTGTTTTAAGTTATGGAATCTGTGATAATCTATACTGTATATAAAAATAGCCAAAGAGTCGTAACATCCACAACTACCAGAGGCTCAACTGAATGCCAGGCTGTGTGTGCAGCAAGTGAGCAGGCTGAATTGCTGACCTCTCGGAAGTGGGGCTGATCAGCAGCAGCATCACGGTGATGAGACCTGGCTTCTCTCTCCAGGCCTCGCCAGCAGCCAAGCCTCTCTCTCTCTCCCAGAGGTCAGCAGTTCAGCCAGCTTGCCAGCAGCCTGGGGCAGTCGCTGATCAGCCCCGCCTCTATGATCAGGCCCAGAGATAGGCCCCAAGATGCTGACTGGCATAGAAACTGACCAATCAGAACCAAATCTGGGTGAACTGTGAATGCAGAACCTAAGGTGGGGGCTGAGAAGGGGTTTTAAGGGCAACAGCTGTTTGGTGAAAGGTGTAAGAAAGTGATTCAATTTTTCAATGACTGGTTTGGCAGTATAGTGCATATGGCTGGCTATCAGTCCAGATATAGGGATTATGTGTTTTTGTCTGCCAAGAGCATCTCCTCCTGCTGAAAAAGGCTCCCCCCAATTTAAACAATCCTATCTTATATAATCTATCTATACTAATAAAAGGGTAATATGCTAATTAGACTGGGTCAACTGGCCATCTTTCAGATGTCGGAATTCCTCCCGGACAAAGCCATGGTGGTGGGGGCCAAGGCAGAGGCAGTTAGGGGCAATCAGGCAGATAGGCAGAGGGGTTAGGGGTGATCAGGCAGGCAGGCAGGAGAGTGCTTAGGAGCCAGTCATCCCGGATTGCTAGAGGGATGGCTGACTGCTGATTTATGCCTGATCCCATAGGGCAGTCAGACATCCCCTGAGGGGTCCCAGATTGGAGAGGTTGCAGGCCGGGCTGAGGAACCCCCCTCTGTACACGAATTTCATGCACCAGGCCTCTAGTTTGTTTTAATAGCTATAGAAAACAAATATTCTGCATTCAATAAAAAGTATTTGTATTTTTTATTGAGTTATAATTGACATATAACATTATATTAAGTTCAGGGGTGCAAAATAATGATTTGATATTTGTAAATATTGTGAAAAGATCATTAAATAAGTATAGTTAACATCCATCACCCACATAATTACAATGTTTTCTTGTGATGAGAACTTTTAAGAACTACTTTCTGGCAACTTTCAAATGCACACTACAATATATTTTTTGCTATAGTTACTATACTGTACATTGCATACTAGTAGTTATGACTTATTTATTTTTATGCCTGGAAGTTTGAACTTTTTGACCACCTCTACCTATTTAGCACCAACCCACACCTTTAGCAACCACCAATCTGTTTCCTGTATCTATTTTGAGCTCAGATTTTTTTTTTTTAGATTCTACATATAAATAAAATCATACAGTACTTGTATTTCTCTGTCTAACTTATTTCACTTAGCATAGTGCCCTTAAGGTCCATCAGTGTTGTGGCAAATGGCAGAACTTCCTTTTTATGGCTGAGTAATATTCTATTGTATATATACCATGTTTTATGTATCTGTTCACCCACCAGTGGACACTTAGGTGGCTTTAATATCTTATCTATTGTAAATAATGCTGCAATAAACATTGGGGTGCATATATATATTCAAGTTGGTATTTTTATTTCCTTTGGAGAAATATCTAGAAGTGGAATTGCTGGATTATATGGTAGTTCTAGTTTTAGCTTTTTGAAGAACATTAGTAGTTTCCCATAATGGCTGCACCAATTTGTATTCTTATCTGCAGTGCAGAAGAATCCCCTTTTCTCCACATCCTCACTCACCCTTATTATTTTTAATAATGCCTTTCTAACAAAAGCAAGGTTATGTCATATGTAGTTTTGTATTTCCCGGATGATTAGTGATTTTGAGCACTTTTTGATGTGTGTGTTGGCCAGCTGTTTATCTTCTTTGGAAGATAATGTTTTTAAGTAAAAATTCAATTATTAAGCACTTACACTGTGAGTAGCAACATACCATTAGGTAAACATTAACCAAATGCATATCATTGGTCAAAAAGTATAAAACATGGGTAAGATACTGAGGCTAATCTGAAAAGCCACAAAGAAGTGCAAGTTGAAAGGGCTCAACATTACACAGCGCTTAATAACTAATGAATGCATGAATGAATAAAATGTATGAATATAAAAATAATTACTCTCTCTAGCATTAGATTTGACCTTTGAAAAATAGGATTTCACCCATTTAGGCGTGTTCATTCTTAAGTAACCTATCTTCCCTGCCATATTGATGTTTCTATGAAATTCTCTATCTCTCACTCTCTTCCTCTTTCTGAGATGGAGATAGATTGATTAAAATATAAATATATTTACATTTATACGTGTTTTACAGTATTACATGTATACACATCTACAGACAGACCAGTTCACTTTGAACAATAAGTTACTTAAAGAGAGATCTGCATCTACATGATGACTCTGAGAAAACTCCATGCAAAATTTCTCCATATGCTTCTTCTTATAAGACCCTTAAAATGTCATGTACATTTCTATATTTATATTTATATGACATCAGATTCTGATACATAATAAAGTATCAATAAGATTGCAGATAAAAATAATTAAGCAAGTAAGAAAGGAATGGATGAATCTGTTATAAGTATTAAAAACCTGTAGTCCTTGATGTAGGCATGTGTATAAATTGGGCAATGTGGCCAGCACAACTGACTTCCTGAAAATAAAAAGAAGCATTTTATTCCACACAATCCTATTTAAAGACCTAATCCTAATAAAATCTTGTAACTAAATTATCCAAAATTTGTAGGTATTCCATACATTTTCATGATTGCTTTGACAGTAATCATATTATATATTCTAGTTGGGATATTAAAGAAATTATAAATAAAATAATAGTAAGTTCAAAGTCTTTTTGTTGTTGTTGCTGCGTCTGTAATTGAGAAACACATTGCTTTTCCCTGTTTTAAAGTGAGTATCTATGAGAGAGTTCATGTTGGCCTTTTTTCAAAAAGAAGCTTGAAACCCACTCCCGAATCTGCTTAGTCCTCACTCCATAGATGACAGGATTTAGGGCCGGGGGAACGACAACATATAAATTGGCCAGGAGAATGTGAATGTATGTGGGAACATTCCTGCCAAACCGATGGGTCATGAAGGAAAAGAAAGCTGGAGTGAAGAAGGCTAGGATCACACAGATATGGGCGCCACAAGTATTAAGAGCTTTGAGCCTGGCATCCCGAGAGGGAAGGTGAAAGACAGCTTGGAGTATTCTCACATAGGAGATGACAATCAGAACCACATCAACAAACACCATTGATATGAGAATTAATCCAAATATCATGTTTACCTTTATATTGGCACAGGCCAGCCGAGCAATCCCCATGTGCTCACAGTATGTGTGGGGGATTCTACGGTGTCCACAGAAGGGAAGCCTCAAGATGAGAAACACCAGAGGAATAACCAAAATGAAATTGACACCAAACACCACCACAAGGATGAGGCCAATAGTTCTGTTAGTGAGAATCAGGCTGTACCGCAGAGGGTTGCAGATGGCGACATAGCGATCAAAGGCCATGGCAACCAACACGACAGTCTCCATAGCAGTGAATATATGGATGAAGAACATCTGGGTGACACAACCCCCAAAGCTAATCTCGTTTAAAGAAAACCAGAATATGCCCAACATCTTTGGGATAGTAGATGTGGACAGGCCCAGATCAATGGAGGCTAGCATAGCCAGGAAATAAAACATGGGCTGATGAAGACTGTGCTCATTCTTGATCACAAACAGGATAGTGATGTTCCCCAAAAGGGCAATCAGATATACAGAACAAAAAGGAAACCCGATCCAAAAGTGCATCTCTTCAAGGCCTGGAACTCCCAGCAGGAAGAAAGAGGAAGGGTGGAAGTTGGTGTCATTGGAGGGGGACATTCCCTCTCTGTTTTTTCTTTGCAATCAAATGGAAAAACAAACACATTATCAAAACATTTAAAGTCAAACCATATCAAATAAAATAATATAATAAATTTGAAGCAGCAATGAGCAGGAAATTGTGAAGATTATATACCATCCTTGAAAGTATGGGCTCATTAAGATATGAAAAAATGCTAACAATTCTGTTAAATATAGCAAAGAAATCAGACAAAATCTCTCACTTTATAATATTAAATATTATTAAAATATGTATCATTATGTAAATGTGTATAGATAGATAGATATAGATGTAGATGTAGGAGATATAAGTACCTTAAAGGAAAACAACAATGGCAATTGAGTAATGATGAAACTGGTGTCATTTTAAATTTATCATGTGGGAAGTCCTAACAAAGTGACATCTAAGTAGATATAAAAGTGCAATATGGGGATGATTTTAACGTAAAGTTAATAATGAACATTAAGTATCTTTAAGACACGTGATGACACTTCAATTTGAATTCTAGAAGGAATATTCTTTTAGCCCTCTGGTATGTGAACAGCTTTAATAAGGTGTGAAACAAAGGCTTTAGAAAAGTCAATAACTTTCTGAGGAAACAGGAAGCAGGTTTGTGAGGAGGAGTAAAGAAAAAAATCAAACTCTTCCTCTTCTTCTTCCTTATTTTTTTCTTCTGTGATACATGGCTGGTGTGGTAAAATGGAGTTGGTGGTACTTTTGCTTGAAAGGTGAGAGTCAGGTAAGACAAAGGAAGAACTTACTTCCAAGGTTTTGCTCAAGTTTTCTATTGAAATTTCTATAGAAATTTATTCTACAAATTCTGGATAGAAAGAAAACGTACGTTAAAAAAGATTAACCTAAGAACTTTTATGCATATGTCCATAACCCATGGACACAGACTGTAGTGTGGTGAAGGCCTGGGAAGGGGTCAGAAGTGGGGTGGAGGCGGGGGGGGGGTCAATGTGGGTGAGGGATGGGACAACTGTAATACTTTCAACAATAAAGATAAATAAATAAAAACACATTCTGTTTGACCTGCACTTTAAAAAACTGACATTGAGAAGAAATAAAGTAGGACACTGTACCCTACCAAGAATATTAAAACAACACCTACTTTACAGGCCTGTGTTCCACAGCTGCAGTTTCAGAGGGTTCTCATTTGTCACTTATTTCTCAGACCTCATTTCTGGTGCCTCACTCCCAGAGCTCAGCCTTGAGCAGCATCACCTGTCTTAGCCATGACCATGACCCCTTTAGGATCAGATTACAGCAGTATCTCTCCTGACTTTATTTGTGACGCCTTCAAAGGAACATCAATGTTTATGCTCTGAGAGGCTTCCAACCCCCAGCTCCTCTCCCACAGGACCATTAATCCCTAGGGTCTGGAAGGTTCCTCTTTCTGAAAGAAATAGTTTATTCTCCTGTGACTATATTTCTGAACCATGGGATCTATGGCTACCATCTTCCATTATTAGTCTCCACTTGGACCACCCTCACAGACTCTACCCCTGAGTTTCACCTTTGGCTTAGCAGCATTAAACTCTTAAAAGATGTTGGCTTTCATTTACAATAACAAAAGCACGATAATATAATTGTAAATGTATAATATATACTGGAGAAACAATAAGTATAAAAATAATGCTAATGCCATGGCATGTAAAAATGGTCTGAAATAGCAGTGAGCAGATAGGCTTTAAGGCTTCCTGAAATATTCCCACTCTGGGTTAAATAAGGGGAAGTGGCCAGACAATGCACAATGTCAAATCTCCTAGAATTGTGCTAATTAGTGGAATTTCATGAAGATTGGAGCAGTAGCAGGTTTTTAGGTCATTACAAATTATATTTGGACTCATACACAGAGATCCAGAATCCCTTTTCCTGGGACCCAACACTATTGTCATTGGAAGTATCAGCTCTATTTAGCTATATCAGAATTCAGAGCTCAGACATTCCTTTCCGTGCTCTCGAAGTTCAATGTCCTTTTTGTTCAGACCAACATATATTAGGTCCCGAGGGTCGAGACTACACCATGGATGAACAGGTTTACCAAAGCAGGACAGCAAAATAGTTGGAGGCTGGAAATCCTACAATATATAAGTGGATAAAGGTTAAATAAATGCAACATGAAAATCTGAGAAGTCAGTGAGAAATGGGAGAATAAGACAAGGGGAAGAAATAGCAAAGAAATAAATAATTTACTGCCCTATGTGACATAGTCAACCATTAACATGACCGAGTTTCTCAGCATTCTTCCACCATTTAATTTATTACTCATTTGTCCCCAGTTTTCATGGTATTTTATAGGAGACCAGCTGCTTCTCTGAGTGACCAACCTGCAGGAAATCTGAAAGATTAACCCTTACTTATCAATTGGAACACTTATTCCCAAGAAATGGTCTCCATTTGTCATACTCAGTTCCATCAGAAACGCAGATTATTGAAATATAGAAGGCTGAGATGTGACAATTTTGGAGATGATACTGGTCAATGGTAAAGAATGTACTCATAAACACTACCAAAGAATGGCTTTAAAGATTCAGGGTGTTTGTAACACTAGGCAAATGGTTCATTTAATTCTTCAGGGGAAGCAGGCAGTCTTTGTGTCAGTCTTTGTGTCAATGTTCTCTTACCCCCAGACCCATGGGAGATTTAAGGCATGAAATGACAATTACAAAGGTTTGGATATCCTAATGGTAATTATTTATATTTGCAGTGCTTGAATTGGTATGCAGTGGTGTCTACAGTTGGAAGTCAGTAACTGATTCAAGTCATCAGATCACTCTCCCAGGGAAACCTTTGGCATGGAAATCATCCAGGGTCATGTCTGTGGAATAACTGCTTAACAATTCTAACCTCATAGGGATAGAGAACAATTTTGTAATATTCATTGTCCTCATCTTCCAAATGGTTCACAGTCTCCCTTAGTATCCTCTGTATGCTATGAACTAAGTGATTGGTGCAGGAGTAGCAAACCCATAACAATCTTGGGAAAAGCCCCTGCATCCCAGTGTTCTAATCATAAAACAGGGTTGGGAATATAGTAAATCTCGTTACATTTGTCCCCTTAACCAGGGAAGCTCAGCTGTAAGTTCAGTGAATTCACTTGTTTTTCCTTGCAATCATTAACTTCCTGATGGGGGGAAGATGATGGAAGATCACAATCAAGTGGTCACATGTACCAGACACTGTAAGCCTCTCTCCTGGTTCCCATTTAATGAGGCTGAATATCATTGCAGTGATAGTATGCTAATGTAACCGAACAATCAATGGGTCCGTGCTGCCTGTCACTACTTGAGCCGATTAAGCAGAGACGGGGTTGAATCACATATGAGCATTTGTTTGAATACTCCTGGCAGTATGGAAGAGCAGCAGGTCATCCACAAAAATCCGCTCTGTAACAGCTGCTCATGTGGGGTAGAAGGACAAAGATTACATAGGGAAGTAGGCAAAAAGGTATGCCAAATGGGCAGTTTATAGTAATTCAGGTTGGAGATTTGCAAAGGCCTGAGGTGTGCAAAGGCTGGGGGTCTTCAAAGGGCTGGTGGCTCTGGTTTCTGCAACAAGGTTGTTAATATTTCCATGATAATAGGCAGTTCCTTGATGGGGAGGATGGGCTGCATTTTCAGGTGAGCTACCAGGTACTATACCACACTCAGCCAGGTTAGGATGTGCTTTCTTTAACCAGAACAAAACAATCACGGTTAATAGAGCATGATTAATATTTCTTACCATTATAGGTGGTCCCCAATATTCTATTTCTGCCCCTATCACTAAGAATGAGCCTCTCAGTTTGAGGATAAGAGTCAGGGAATTCACTTGTTTGTTTCACTTTGGTATGACATAGAGCAGGGATTTCAACCAATGTGCCACAAGAGTGTTCAAAACATGCAATACCTGACTATTTAGTTAGGATCACTGACCTTTCCCCCCTTAGATTGTCAAATGAAAAATTGACCACAGCCAACACAACAATAGCCACCCTATGTACATTAATATTGTACTTATTTTTTTGTCAGATTGGCAGAAATAGGACATATTTTTGGTGTGCTGTAGAATTTTAGTAATTAGTTTATGTGTGCCATGAGATGAAAAAAGGTTACATGAATGTTGACAATTTATTGAGCTTTGTGCACTGTTTTGCAAATGTGTTATATTTCACTTATTCAAACAGTAAAGATTAAAATGAAAGAAATAATATAGAAGAATATATGGGAGAATATTTTTATTTCAATAATCTCAGATGATCAAAAACCATTATAAACCTGAGATAAAACTTAGTAGTCATTAAAGAAAATATTAATACATTTGACTCTTTAAAAAATTCCTATGATAAAAATAGCCATAAACAAGATCAAGAGAGATATGAGGGCATGGAACTACGTGACTCATATCATGGGCAAAGGAATAAACAGCTAAATAAATAAAGAGATCTAGCAAATAATTGTTAAATGCCTAATAAAACACCAGTTAAGGTTATAAATAGATATGCACAGAAAACTAAATAAATTATAAGCATATAAAAATCTGGTTAATTCAAAATTGGATAACATGTAAATAACAGTTATATTGTTTTACATCTCCAAATGGCTAAATATTTGAAACTTATTAAAACATTATTTAATGGGTTTTGGGGAAAAGTTGGTCTTCTATTTTACAAATATGGGGTACAAATTGGTAATACCACCTCTCTAAATAAAGGAACAATGTGCTGTGATCTAACAATTCCTTCTAGAAATAGTTTTGAAGCTTCCAAATGGACAAAATGAGCTTGGTAAAGTTTATGCACTCCAACATTGCTTAGACACACTCCAAATGTAAAAGAAAAAAAGATTATACAAAGGTAAAAGAGGTTCTATACAGAGATATGGGATAAATGAATATCACAATATAATGTTCAATAAAAAAGAGTATTGAGTATGCTATCATTTGGATTTTAAAAGCCTATTATTGTGGGAGAATCTGGAAGAACATACAAGATTTGATGATGGTGGTTGCCTCTAGAGAGGAATAGTGGGTTGTGGGAAATTTTATTTTACTTACTACATAGAATTTGATAATTTTAAATATTAAATTTTGCACATATGTGACCAATATATATATGAAGCTGAAGGAAACCAGGATATGTTGCTATGAAATATGCTTCTTTGACTCAAAAATTATTTTGTGCTGAAGACAACAAAGAAGCAATAAGTACAAAAAAAATTAAAGAAAGTGATACACACTCACACACACACTGAGCGGCCAGATTATTATGATCTCTGAACACATAATATATACACTCAGTGTGTATTCTATGTAATAAAAGGCTAATATGCAAATTGTCCCCTCAACCAGGAGTTCGACCAGCAGGCAGGCTGGACAACTGCCCATGTCTCCTCCCCCTGGCCAGGCTGGCCGTACCCCACCCATGCACAAATTCATGCACCGGGCCTCTAATATATATATATGGCCTAGGTGGTTGTCACACCCTGATGCCGTGATGCCCTCACGCTGTCACAAGATGTGCGGCAAGGCCTGGGAGTCCCACGGCTCCGCGCAGTGGGGAGGAGTCCAGACCTGGTGGAGAGTCCCCACCATCTCGCGCCACAGAGGAGGTTCCTGGTAGCTGCTCTGTATGGCTTCTGCCAGGGTTCTCGTGGCCTGCACAGGCTATGGAGGTGGGGCCCCTGGTTCCATCGAGGAGCCCCAATTGGGAGGGCATGGCCTACCTCTTTGGAGCGATAGATTGAGAGGGCACAGGCCAGGCTGTGGGACAACCCCCACCCTCCAAGTGCATGAATTTTGTGCACTGGGTCACCACTAGTGTGTGTGTGTGTGTGTGTGTGTGTGTGTGTGTGTGTGTGTGTATGGAGCAATAAGTACAAAAATAGAAAAAGAGCTCCCTCTTTTTGCCTAGAGGCAGGAAATAACTTCTTTTCCTGGAGACAAACTCTTATTAGCCCAGCAAAGGCACCAAAGGGATCTGCAAACAAAACCTTGTTAAACTGTTATCTTCCTAGTTACTTCTTTACCATTTACTTCCCCAGTCCAAAGGTTTGTCAAGTTTTTTTCCGACTGTGTTTTGTTTGTTTGTTTTCCAAATGGATTGTTTCTTTGTCTAACAAGTGTAAAAGCTTTCTTCTCTAGTCACTTCTTCAGGTCTTCATTTTCTTGTGAAGACTCCTGTGTACATGTAAAAATTCAATAACATTGTATGCTTTTCTCCTGTTAATCTGTTTTTGTCAGTTTAACTTTCAGATCCAGCCAGGGACTCTAAAAGCACTGAAAAAACTTTTCCTTCCCTTATAAAACAAAATAGATGATCACCATCTAAAGCCAAAATTATAAGTTGGAAGTATACTTATTGGCATGAACAATGTTGATGGTATGTTAACCAATAAAAATCTGAGGCTGTAAAACAAATTAAAAGTTTATTTGGGGTCAAATCCAAGAGATGCAGATTCTAGTAGTAACCCAAAGTGTGCTCTAGAGAGAACAAGGAAAGGTGGGGAGATGATAACTATAAGGAAGTGTGTGTCCATGTTGCTCCAGCATATTTATGGCTCCAGGATGTTTCATGGCTGTCCTTGAGCTGAGTTTTGCAACAAGTTTAGCAACTTAATAGCAGCTCTGAAAACTGAGGCACAAGATGTGCACAGGCCTCACTTCCTTAGTAGCCTCCTGACTCTATTTTAAAGTGTCTCTCTTAGCAATGCTTCTCTCTCTCTCTCTCTCTCTCTCTCTCTCTCTCTCATTAAACCCAAGGTATGACCAATAATATCACCTACATAAATATATCAGAAAATGAATGAAGAAGTGGATACATTGTAGCACATACTAAGAATTTAATCAATAATTTTAGCTGCTTGACTGGTAAAATTACAATTATATTTTTTAGGTGTAAAATCATGGAGGTCCCAACCTGATGAAATGGGGAAAACAGAACTCTTAGACATGTCTTAAATGGAATGTAGAGTATTTAAGAACAAACAAACATTTAGCCAGTGATTAAAATTGGAAGATTTCACAAAACATCGAAGTTTAGCTTGTCTTAAAAATATTGAAAAATTTTGCAACACTGGGCCTGTGGTATCCCATAGCAACAATGTGCTCAAATGCTTGCTCCACCTCACCACAACTTCCTCTTCTTATAGGTAATGCATACACTACCACCAGGCCTGCAACCCTCATTTTGTTACCTGTCTGTTTTCACTAGACATATGAGTCTATACATCTCTATGTAAAACATAAAATTTACAAGGAATAGATATGTTATCTCTTTCTTCTGCATTCTCTTCTTTGGCAGATTTTTGCACAAAAGAAACATTTCATAATATATACTCACAAATGCTCCAGAGACTATACATGAGGACTCACGCTTTTAATACCATTTTTCTCACATCTTTTACAAATTTCTTCTGCATTCATTTTTTTTTTATCTCCAACACCCCAACAATATGTCTGTTTTATGATTTAGTTGTCTTGGAAAAAGTCAACCTTGTCTCCAAGTAAAAATTTGATGACACCTTCCCGAATCTGTTTGGTTTTGACTCCATAAACAATTGGGTTCGTTGTCGGGGGCAGTAGCAGATAAAGATTGGCCACAATGATGTGTATGTGGTGCGGGATGCTGTGTCCCCCAAAACGGTGAGTGAAGAAAGTGAACAAAGCTGGGACATAGGTGATCACAATGGCACAGATATGGGATGTACAGGTGCTGAAGGCTTTGTAACGAGCATCTGCTGATGACAGGCTCACGACAGTTCGCAGTATCATAGTGTAAGACAGGGAAATACAGCAGATGTCAAACATACCAATAAGGAGAACAACCATCAGACCATAAATAGCATTGATCTTGAAATTGCCACAGGACACCTTGGCCACAGACATGTGGTCACAGTAGGTATGGGGAATGAAGTTGCCCCGGCAATAGGGCAGGCGCTTGGTGAGGAATGTGAATGGGATGACGAGCATCACACTCCTCAGAAAGGTGGCAAGACCTGCCTTGGCAATGACAGGGTTGGTGAGGATGGTGGAATAACGTAAAGGGTAGCAGATGGCCACATAACGGTCCAGAGCCATGAGCATAAGCACCCCAGACTCCATCCCTGTCAGCATGTGGACAAAACACATCTGAGCCATGCAGGCATTAAAGTCAATCTCCTTGAGGTTGAACCAGAATATGCACAGCATATTGGAGACAGTGGTGGTGCACAGAGTGACATCTGTGAAGGAGAGCAGGGCCAAGAAGTAGTACATGGGCCGGTGCAGGGCCTCCTCATGGCTGATGAGGTAGATGAGCCCACAGTTCCCCAAGACAGCAATGATGTACATGAAGCAGAAGGGCAGGGAGATCCAGATGTGTGCAGCTTCCAGCCCAGGAACACCATTCAAGATAAAGAATTCGGGAGTCAGGCTGGAGCTGTTGGCTCCCCATCCACATAATGGCTGACAGGAGATGGGCATTTTATTTCCTTTAAAAGTGGAAGTTTGCTGGACAAAGAAGTGATTCAAAAGTGAGTAGGGGACTTGGAAACTAAATGCAAAACAAATAAACAACAACAACAGAAAACCCCACTAATAACATTTTGAATGTGAAGTGATCAAGTTCCCCTGGAGTCACATTGTCAAACTGTACATTCCATCTTCTTAACTTGTATGTGATGTTGACAATCTTTTAGCCATTTTGTGGCTCAGTTTTCTCAATCTAAAATGGGGCTAATAATTGTGCCAAACTCAGAAAATTTTCATATTATTCAATAAAACCATTTATGTAATGTGTTAAAATTGTGCAGAGTACCTGATGAATACTCAATAAACATTAACTGTAATACTACTATTATTACTACTGTTATTATTATTTTCTACCACAGTATAAAGCACCCCATGTGATTAAACTTACCTTTATTAATATATCAAGAAAATTCAAATGAAGCTGCTCAACCCTGCTGTAACTCAAGTGCTGTTGTGTACTTTATGGTGGGAAAGGTAGTATGAGATTTTGAAAATTGCAGTTACATGGGATGATTGAGAAGTGAACTTTAGAAAGCAAATGCTAGTTACTAGGGACTCCAAGAGACTAAAATATATTCTCACATTTTAGACAACAAACATTATAAATGTCTCAACCCTGAATGAAACCCAGGGACATATTGTCCAGTTAAAGCCTTGAAAGGCTCCTACTGGCCTAGGTACTAAGCATGTGGACATCAGAACTTCTGCAATGAGAACCGGTGTGCAGGAGATGCCACCTCTGATGTCTTCCTCCTTCTAAGACAGCCAGAGGGCACTGGAGCCACAAGATTGAAAAGAAAAGACCAGGATATTCAGATATCAAAGGGGGAAGAATTTTTTGCCTTTGCACATCTGGCTTCTAAACTCAAACTGATCATCTATCATGGAAAATCCTCAGCCTCTTCCAAGCATCAACACCATTTAATTAAACAATTGATCTACACTCAAATCATAACCAAACAAACTAACAAACGCTGGGCCAGTTTCCTTTCTGCCTCATCAGTAAATGATCTCTCTTTACACCTTCCCTACCAGTTCTTTCTCAAAGAGGTACATGAATTCCGCTATTAGAGCATATTCCAAAGAAGGAAAACAAAATAGATGAGTGTTTGCTCTCTGAAAATATGAGAGCAGAGCTTTATTGCATGCTTGTTTATACAGACATGGACATGCAGACTCGATGAGTTTCTAATACTAACTAGCTAGATGGACTTGAACTAGCTCAGTCTTCCTTTTAATAATTTTGTGACTTTTAAAAGGGGAGGGGTAATAAAAATACCTATTATAGAGGTAATAGAATGATTCAGTGAGAGTTAATCCTCTAAGTGGTGCCTGGAATCTAGTAGGTAATCAATGTATATTATCTATTATAACAATAAATAATAATTACCAAGTTATGTGCTAAAACATACTTAATAGATCTTTATTGATTGTCTTTCACATGCCAGGTATCCTTCTAGTTTCTAGGAATACATTAGTGAACCAAATAGACAAAACCCTCTACATTTATGGAGTTAATATTTAATCCTGTATTCAAACTTACAAAAATGCCATGGACGTATGTTTTTATCCTCATTTTATACATGAGAAAATGTAAGTCCAGGGTGAATCAATAAAATGCCTAAGTGCACACATACTAAAAGTTGGTAGAGCCATAATTCAAATCCAGATGATTTTGACTTTGAAGCCATGGGTTTTATCAATTTATACATGTTGTCCTAACTTACTGATTCTAATTTTGAGATATAACTGCATAAATTGAACATAACTTGCTTAAACAAATCATGATGGCATAGGAGAAAGCTTATTTTTAATAATATCTTAAGGAGGAAATAGAACAAATGTATAAAGTCACAGAAAGTTAGTCTTTAGCTAAGGGAGCTCTCTATATAGAGAACACCTATCTGTGAGAGAGAACTTGTCTGCGAGAAAGAGCTTGTCTGTGAGAGAGCACCTATTTGTGCAATAGTTGCCATCCTATTCCTGATCTTGGCCATATACACAGAGTTCTATGGAAAGATTTTTATAGGGAAGCCCCTTCCATAAATCTGCCTCAGTGCCTCTGGGATTCAAGTCTAATCTTCCATTACTTATTCACAAAGAACATTTCCACTAGAAGCTATTCTGATAACTACCAATATTCATCAATTCAGAAAAAAACCCTCTTTTTTTTTCCAAGTTGTTGGAGTTTACTATTGTCTAGACATTTTTATGTTCATTAAATTATGAGGAAATTTAAAATTTATTTCACAATGAGGAGAGCTCTGCTTTTCTTCTTAGTCCCAACAAATGCTCATCTATTCGTGGTGGAGTTAAGATTTACTGAGCTCCCAATCAACCACATCTCAAACACTTGTATTTCTTGCACTACAAGCTTTATTTACATTTGGAGAAAATACAAGTTTTGGGGAATCATCTAAATTCACCTCAGTGTTGGCAAAGACCAGACTCATGGGCATGGCTGAGACTCCAGAGCATCAAGGAGTTCTACAACAACCAGGTCCCACTCTGCATAGCATTTCTGTACCCTTTGAGGGTTTTTTTCAGATGTGAGTGTCTATACCTGGTTGGATCTCCATAGGGGATGTCCTCAGGAGGCTCTGGTGTGTATAAAGATCCCTTGGGACTTTTGAGATTATTTATATATTTATCAGCTTTTTAAGCAGGAGTAAAAATACAAAACAATAAAAGTATTAATGTTAAATATACTTAGGAAAATGCTCTACTTCACACACAACTCTTCCTGCATAGCACCTCTCCACCTCCTGGCACCCCTTTGCACCCTCAAATCCATATACATTTGCCTACAAACTCTTTATTCCCTACTGTTATGTGAAGGTATAGGATGTATTTGGGTGCATAAACATAACATTAGTTGGAAAAACAAATCCATGCTGTGACAATCTAACATAAAATCACCCAAAATATAGATAGGTATGCATAATTTCTACAGATATTAATCGCTTCAAAGGAATCAAGGAAGAATCTCAGACCAATATCAAACCTCTTTTCTACTGACTAAAGTACTTTGATTTCTTATCTCTAATATAAAAATGTTAAATTCAAAATTATCACCTCTGATTCTCATCTGACAAAAGCCATTCTAGGGCAATCTTGTTAGTTTTTCTATAAAACTGCTTTGGAAATAGTTTTAGGTTTTATTTTTGTTTTTGAAAAACAAGCCATGTCTACGGTATTTTTAATTTTAAGGAAAAGTACATTTGCTATTCACTGCTGAGACAGAACTCAGGGAAAGAGTGAGATGAGTTTCCAATTATATATTTTGACTTAATATTGCCATTTAGTAAAGCATGAAACACAACTGTTAGTAAAGACCTTAGAGAAGGTCATATAGAATGCTCACTGTACTTTGTGTTCTCCCATTTGTATGGTTTTGTTTTGTTGTTTCATTTGCCTTATCTCTGTAATCTACACATATGACCAGTCTGAAATGGTTGTCCAAATGGTTCTAGAGATTCTGTGACAACAAGATAATTTTCACTAGCCTTGGTATTACCTTGTCATTTCCTTCCACTTCCTTTCCTCTGGGAATATTAATATCTCATAGTTTGAAAGAAAATATGCCTTAACTAAATTGAAATGTTGGCATGAGTTCTTTGTACTTGGTACCTTGATTGGTTCTAGAACTAATCAAATGGTGAGAGGTTGAGGTGGGAGGTTTGGGCATTTCCCCCAGGCCCACTGAGCTCTGCCTTGGTTTCTAGGGCAGGAGAGGAAATTTGAAATGAAGTGTCTTATACCATTTTCCCAGTCCTTATCTCTCCTCTCTCCTATTCTTTCCTTTTCTCTCCCCTTCATTCTCTCTCTTCCCGTGAATAGTGAGTAGAATTTTCTTCCCTCATCATCTACCTTATAATTATTTTTAAGTTTCTCAATGATTCTGGCTTGCTTGCTCTAATTCAGTGGTGAGTCTTCGTTTTTAAAGTTGTGTGTTCCTCCCCCCCCCCATGAAATCCATTTTTCAGTTTGCAATGAGGAAGATGGCAAAATTAATTGGAGATTGTTACTCAAATTTCATTTATTACATTTTATTTCTCCATATTTTTAAGTTTATATTCCAGTTTTACCTTGTTGCTTATGCTGTTATTGTTTCTCCCGACACCCCTTCCACACAGCATAAACCTTAACATATGATATTTAAATTATAATCTCAATGTTCTGATATTCGTGAAACCTTCATATTTTTGTAGCTAATATTCTTTACCTATGAAATAAAGATCATTACAGTAACCCCATAATTTGGAAGTAAAAGTTTAATGACATAATATATGAAGCAGTTTAGGAAAAATAACTTCTTAATTTGTTTGCTACTGTCTTGGTGTGATTTAAGTGAGAATACCTGATGAACAAAATCTACCAAATCCAAAACACAATTCCAAGAGATAGCAAATATACTGATTATACATTTATAATTTATCCCATAGAGAGACATTTTATAATCTAAATATTTTTCATTTTACTTTTTAATTGTTAATGTAATTTACTAGGGTGGCATTGATTAACAAAATTAAATAGGCTCCAGGTGTACAGTTTTATAATACATCATTTGTATATTGTATTCTGTGTTGAGAACCACAAGTCAAGGCTTCTTTTATAACCATTTACCACCCCCGCTTCTACCTCCCCTCAACCTCCTTTCCTTCTTGTGATCACCATAGTGCTATCTGTGTCTATGAGGTTTTTTTCTTCATCTCTTCACCTTTTTCAGCCAGCCCCCAAACACCCCTCTCCTCTGACAGCTATCAGTCTGTTTTCTGTATCTATGAGTCTGATTCTACTTTATTTATTTATTTTGCTCATTAGATTCCACATATAAGTGAAATCATATGGTATTTGTATTTCTGTAACTGACTTATTTCACTTAGCATAATACTCTCCAGCTTCATCCATGCTGTCATAAAAGGCAGGATTTCCTTCTTTTTTATGGCTGAGTAGTATTCCATTGTGTAAATGTACCACAGCTTTTCTATCCACTCATCTAAATATTTTTTAAATATATATTTTTTTATTGACTTCAGAGAGGAAGGGAGAGAGAGAGAGAGAGAGAGAGAGAAAGAAAGAGAGAGAGAGAAAGAGAGCGAGAGAAACATCAATGATGAGAGAGAATCATTGATTAGCTACCTCCTACATGGCCATCAGTGGGGATTCAGCGCACAACCTGAGCATGTGCCCTGACTGGGAATTGAACCCTGACCTCCTGGTTCATAGGTTGATGCTCAACTACTGAGCCATGCCAGTTGGGCTAAGTACTTTTTTAAACACAGGTTTTGCTTTAAAATATGTGAAAATTATATTATAAAAATACATGGTCCGATTAATATATTTTATAATCATTTGACTATGTAACATAATATTAAAATATATTTTCATAATAACAGATAAGAATATAATCAATTATTATAACTTAATATTTCTATCTACATTTGCATTTGTATCCAAACCTGATCACATTGTGTTACTCCAATTTCCTGTCAGACATGCTCTTATTTCTTCTCACTGTTCATTCAATCTTGCCATTTTTGCATACCACATTAATCATTCCATTGTTTCTTTTGTTATATCCAGAAATGTAAATAAAATATTCCTTTTCCCGTTGTTTCTAAGCACTCAACTGTTTCTCCCTCTGTATTAAAGTCAAACAAAGCACTGAAACTCAGGCATCCTTGATTGGTGAATTACATTAGATTTTCTTCAAGTCTCCTTTCCACTATTTATAGATCCTTCCCACAAACAGTTGCCAAATAGTATCCACAATGTCTTCCAAAATTCTGCTTCATATTAACTCCATGGAATACCTCTCAGATTACAATAAACTCCAGTGATCTTATTTCCTCCAGTTTAATTTGTATGTTCAGTAGAGTATTCATAGGAATCCAAATAATTACCTAGGTAACCAGAGATAAAATGAGTAGACAAGGATTTGTTTCTAAAGTTATACAAGTTTCACATAAATATGAAATTAAAAAGACCTCTGGAGTCCAGCACAGACATTCTGGGGAAGTGTTTCTTGCTTCCCTGTAACACATAGAAGCAGTTTGTTTATGTGCCTTTCCCAATCTCCCGGTGACTCCCTAGGCTATCTGACCTTTTTTATTCTTTCTGATTTACTCCCCACATTGCCTAGACCAAACAGTGCATGAATCAGTAAGTTTACTTGAAGTTGAATATCCTAACTATTCCACTCTATGTCCATTTCACAGGGTTTAACAAAAGTCAAACTGTGCAAAGAGTATAATTATTTCCTATTTTATTTTTTTCTATCTAATTAGAGGTCTTAGGTTAAAAATTGTGTGATTGCTACATAAATTTAATAACAGAATATTGATGTATTTTCTCCTGATATCGTGATGGTCTAATTTTGCATATACTCTTCTTCTACTATAACTTTTTTCTTTATCTTCATGCTAAATTCAGAATTCTGCCCTCATAGATTTATCTCATACTCAATATATCTTTGTCTCTAAAAAACAATTTGATAACTCCTTCACGGATCTGCTTGGTTTTCACTCCATAGACAATTGGATTCAAGGTGGGAGGCAACAACAGGTAGAGATTGGCTATAAAAATGTGGACATGGTGTGGTATGGTGTGTACCCCGAAGCGGTGAGTGAAGAAGTTGAAGAAGACTGGGACATAGGTGATGACAATAGCACATATGTGCGATGTACACGTGCTGAAGGCTTTGTGTCGAGCATCTACAGATGACAGATTGAATACAGCACGAATAATCATAGTTTAAGACATGGAGATACAGAACATATCAAACCCCCCAATCAATGTGGCAGCTATGAGACCATAAATAGCATTAATCTTGATGTTGCCACAGGATAATTTGGCCACAGACATATGGTCACAGTAAGTATGGTGGATGAGGTTGCCCCTGCAGAAAGGAAGACGCTTGATCAAGAATGTAAATGGGATCATGACTAACACACTTCGAGAGAAGGTGGCAAGCCCAACCTTGGTAATTGTGGTGTTGGTGAGGATGGTGGAATAGCGTAGAGGGTAGCAAATGGCCACATAGCGATCTAGGGCCATAAGCATGAGAACACCAGACTCCATGCCTGTCAGCATGTGGATAAAAAACATCTGCACAAGGCAGGCATTAAAGTCAATCTCTTTGAGACTAAACCAGAAGATACCTAACATATTGGGGACAAATGAAGTACACCCACTAACATCTGTAAGTGACAGCAAGGCTAGAAAGTAATACATGGGTCGGTGTAGGGCCTCCTCATGGATGATGACGTAGATGAGACCACAATTCCCCACAAGAGCAATAATGTACGTGAAGCAGAATGGCAGGGAGATCCAGATGTGTGAGGCTTCCAGCCCAGGAATCCCATTGAGGATGAAGTATCTTGGTGTCAGGCTGGTACTGTTGGCTCCATGCATAATGGTCAATTGCAAAGCATGTTACCTTTCCGACTAAGAAAGATGTCCTATACAAGAAGATAGCAGTGATTTTATTTTTAACTGGAGACAAAAGATGAATGAGTATTTTTGCGTACTATACATAATAATTTCAGGAGAGAAATTATCTTTTTGTACTCAGACTGTGTTTTTTGATTCTACTTAGAGGTCTTGAGTGTGTGACTGAATCAAAAGAATTTAATTATAGTGCAAACATAGTAACAAAGCCATGGTCTTACTTACCTTTATACTGTATTATAAACCCTGTCTGTATGTACCTGCTTAAGTTCCCAGTCCAGTCGGCTCCATGCATAATGGTCAATTGCAAAACTAATACTTGCTTTTGCCCTCTTGACCAATTTCCAAATTATGAACCTTGTTTAAATAACACTGGTTCCATTCATTCCTCACATAATTTTCCTTCTTCCAATAAATCCTTTCAGATGTGTACACTGGATTATAGCCAATCAAATTTTGTGAGCACCTACTGATTGCACACAGATGTTATGTGGCTGAGAAAGATCTATCTACAAGTCTTAATCTGGCAAGTCTGGATTTTCCAAGTCAGAATAATCAAGGACAGAAGATTTGGTAGGTCAAAAATGTATATACTGCCCAGCCAGCGTGGCTTAGTTGGTTGAGTATCATCCAGTTTGTTGAGCATCATCCTGTCCACTGAAAGGTTGCTGATTCGGTTCCCCATCAGGGTAATTACCTGGGTTTTGGGTTTGGTCTCCATTTGGGGCACGTACAGAAGTAACCGAACAATGTTCTCTCTCACATGGATGTTTCCCTTTTTCTCCCTTCCTCTGTCTAATCATATCAAAGAGTGAGGATTTTTTTTTAATCTTATACTGAGTAAAACTTAAAAAAAACACCACATGGCTATGCTGGGACAGGGGGTAGGTACAGGCCAGAGGGGTCTATGGGGGAAAAAAGGGGAACAACTGTAAGACTTCCAACAATTAAGATAAAAAAACACGGTTATGTGCATTTTGCATTATATCTTGTATTGTTTCTTGCTGGTAAACATGAAAGATTTTAGTATTTACATTTTACCAATGACATTATTGAGCCTTAATTAATTCTCATGGTTTCTATTAATTTTCTCAAATTACTATGTAGATAAGCATGGCCTATATCTCTAAATTATTTACAATTTTTGTGTCTTCTTTTGGTGTATTATTTTTAGCCCCCAAATGACTATGACAATTTATATTGGGTAAGATGGAATCTTCATTCATTAATTATGTTGATAACACTTAGCTTTTCATATTTCAGGACAAGGATCTAGCCTGAAAGTTTTTTTTATGAAAATAATAAGACTCCAGGAACTTTTTTGTTTTTTGGAAAAAATCTTCTTTATCCTATGTTTCTAAAAGTTTTTCCTTAGATATTGTTTGTTCGAGATCATAAACTTGGATTATTCATTTTACCACAGCATAATATTATATATTTTATAGCCTTTTCAACAATTATTTTATAATTTATATTATATTTTAATAGAATATATTATATTTTATTCTTTTCTATAGAACAGACTTTTCCAACGTTTTAATTCTGATTGTTTCTCTTTTCTTTCTTTCTCTATTTTATTTGGGGTGGGGGCTGATTTAGCCTAGGTTTTCTATATAAGTGGTTTTTTTAAACCATTAGTTTTAAACAGTAGAAAACTTTTAAAATGATGCTATATAAATAATATCAACATAAAAAAGAGATACAAGCAAATTTTTTTTTAGAAAACAGGAAAATATTAACACTGACTTTATAAAGCAATTTATTCAACTGTAAAATGCTGTAAACACTAAGTGGAGTAAACCATGGAGATTTTCACTGCAGCTTTGAACATAACAAACAAATTATATAGTACAGCCACAGTATTGTTAATATTATTACCCTTATTGTGCTTTGCAAAGTAAATGTAAGAAAACCATGTTGATGCACTACTTAAACCTCCAGTAGTCTTACATCTCTCAGAGCAAAAGCCACAACATCCTACACTATTAAGACCATTTTAAATCTCTGAATGAGTCTCCCCCTATTCAAACTCTGACCTTCTCAGTCTATTCATACACACTGGAGGTTTCTCAATCTCAGTAAACATGTGTGCAATTCAGGGCATTTCCACTTGCTATTTCCAATGCATGTATTGTCCTATCCCAGATAATACCATGGCACATACCTTCAGCAGTTTCTGGTCTTGACTCAGTGTCAATCCCAAGGTAAGGCTTACCTCCCAATTTAAAACTGCAACACCAGATCCCTGCCAAATCTTGGTATAAAATCTCCCTTTCCATAGTTTCCTTACTCCACTGCAATTAGTATTGCCTCTGGTCCCTCCAGGAATTTCTGTTATTTTGTTCACTGCTGTATCTTTTGCACTTAAAAGAGTGACTGTTAGAAGAAAAAATGTTGTGTAATGAATAAATGAATTTCCAAACCTTCTTTTTGGTTGTTCTTACTTATAAATAAATACCTTAAGAAATTAGCATGCATATTGAAAAATAAGAGTGCATCAGAGGAAGGCAAACACAGTTAACAAGATATCTGAAATCTTAAAGATAAAAAAATGAAATTGGAGATATTTATAATTGGGATGAGTACACAGATTAGATGCAAATAACTGCCTTTTCTATTATTTTTTACATGCTAAGGGAATACATCTGGTGAATAGGAAAAGTTATAGAAATGTAGATTTGGGTTCAAGAAATGTTGTTGATTCATGCAGATAGAAATGTCCAGTAATATAAAAAATATCATCAGATGTATGCAGAAAAGGAAGATAACATGTGTCATGCATGATATAGGAAGTTGGACTACATGGTTACTGGGTCATTGTCATTGTCTCTTCCAAAGAAAGACTCCTCTATCTATCAAGAGCAGAAAAGTGTTTCTATTATGGTATGGAAATGTGCTTGCCTGTAACATTATCCTCTTCTCCTGATCACATCAGCATCACGGAGTCTCCTTCCTCCACTACCTAAACTGCGTTTAACATTTCCCCCTTCTTCTTCTCCCTTTTTAAAGCAGTTTGCCATGCTCTTTGTTTTCAGAAGTCTAAAGAGTGACATAATACAAGTTTTCCTTGATCAACTACCCTCTGACTCAAATTCCTCCTATTTATTTGCACATTTTCTGTGCATCTTATATATTTTTTCTTTTGTTACCCAAACTCACCCTGATGCCAGATGTTTTAAAATTTCCACTCATGATGATATTGCTCAGAAAAATTGCACAGTACTGGTTGGGAACCTTATTTAACAACACTTAGTGGTATCTCTGGGGATTTTCCAAGCAAAAGGGGAATGAATATTTATTTATGGCTCCCAGATAAATGTCCCATAGGTCTCTGATAGGAGAGGAGGTAAATTTAGCTTTGTTGAAACTATACCTGTATATTAAAATATACTAGTATTTGAGCAGGGGGAAAGTGACCTTAAAATTATCCTAAAATTTTAACAACCTCTTTTATAATAAATATATGAACTGTGTCTTATATCTATTGAAGTATAAACCTGGAATTGTATCTAACTTCCCAGAACACTTCAATTTCAGTTTTATAACTTTTGCTATAACTTTACCTATATAGCATGTATAGGTCTCAAAGCTTTCTAAAAAATGTTTAATAAATAATTTCAGAATAATCTGTACTAGAAACTTACTAAAATATAGTTTATTTAATACATTTGTATAGTATGTTCATTTGAAACATTGCACTGTTAAATGCAATGTTTCCCATCTACCTCAATAGAAATACAGTTTTCCTTAAAATTGTAAAGTTTTTTTAGTGGATCTTGATCAAGCCTAAAGAAACATAGAAGACTATATTGAATGTTTTCAATAGTGAAGGGATTTTGAGGAAGGAAGCAGAGAACAACATGACAATTTAATATCACTTGGGTTTGTTGAAGTGAGTAAAGGATATATTGGAAGGTGAAAATAGTGAGAAAGAATCTGGTGAAAAGGTACATCTTTCTTCTAGAAGAGGCAGCTAAAATGGGCAGAAATCCAGCAGATCTAGATTTTTCTTTTGCAGTGAATGGAATCATTCACTAAAGCACATAAAATAAAACAAATCTAGTTCTATACCATAGAGCTTCTACCCATAGTAAATTTTCGGTTATTGAAAGTACAGCTTCATTCCAAAACAGAGAGTTACAATAAGTGAAAAGCCTAGAGGCAAGCCTTTCTCTTGAAGTATGCTTCATTTCAAGATTACTAGCATTAGGTAAAATATTAATTAAATGACATAAACAATAAACTAGCAGATGGCAAACATGCTCCAAGTTTCTTAAGGTAGAAAAACTTTGAAATATACTTGCTTAAAATATTTGTCTGTTTTTCTAATTAAAAACTATATTAAGCAAGTATACATGCTTATAAATATTATGATGTAAGAACTCATAGGTGTGAAAGGTGAAATGAAATCTGTTTATCTATATACTAGTGGCTCAGGGCACGAAATTTGTGCAAGAAGGGGGGGGGGTCCCCTCAGCCCTGCCTGCACCCTCTCCAATTGGGGACCCTTTGGGGGATGTCCAACTGCTGGATTAGGCCCAATTCCAAGGGCTCTCCCCTTCACCATGTCCATGAACTGGACAGCGTTCTCCTCCCCGCAGCAGCTCTGGACCTCCTTTGTGCTGGTACCCAGGTGGGGGCAGCTGATGACGTTCTCATGGTCCACCAAGGCGTGGTCCTGAGGTGGCTCCTCTGTGAACACATCCTGTGCTGTGCCCGCGCAATGCCTCGACTGCAGGGCCCTGAGCAGGGTGCCCTCATCCACAATCCCTTCGTGGGTGCAGTTCACCACACGCACGCCCTTCTTGCACAGGGCAAAGGTGCTGTCGTTCAGCAGGCCTGTCATGGAGGGCAGGAGAGGGGTGTGCACAGTGATGAAGTCACAGAGGGGCCAGATCTGCAGGGGCAGCTGCTGAATGCTGAAGAGGCTGAGACCCCTGGTGAGATGATGGGGTTGTACCCTACAGTCTTCATCCTGAAGGACTGCATCTGAATGGCCACTTCTCTCCCAATTCTCCCCAGGCCAAGAATTCCCAGGGTCTTTCCATTCAACTCGGTTCCCATGAACTTCTTTCGGTCCCATTTGCCATCCTTCATTGAAGCCATCGCCTGGAGAATCTGCCTGGCCAGACACATGATCATCCCACAGGAAAGCTCCATAGCACTAAGACTGTTCCCATTGGGAGTGTTCATGACCAGGATGCCCTTCCTCGTGGCAGCCTCCAGATCCACATTGTCCGGGCTGGCCCTGCCCACCACCTGGAGCTTCTCTGCTGCGTTGATGACATCCGCAGTCACCTTGGTGGCCGAGGGAGGATAAGGCCTTCACAGTCCTGCAGCTCGGCTATCAGCTCCTCTTTGCTCAGGTTCTGCTTCTCCACCACCTGCAGCCCTCCATCTTGCAATATCTTCCCGCAGCAATGGTCCAGGCTGTCACTGATGAGCACTCCCTGTACATTTGCAAAGGCCATTGCTGTAGCCTGCCTCTGATCAACCACTCTCCCTGGACAGAAACACCTCTAAGCCCCCAGATTTGGTTCTTATTGGTCAATTTCTATGACAGTCAGAATGAAAGCTCCACCTCCTAGGCAGGCATTGATTCCTCACACTTCACCCAGATTTTGTTCTGATTGGTCAGTTTCTATGCCAGTCAGCATCTCTGGGCCTATCAATGGGGCCTGATCAGAAAGGTGGGGCTCATCAGCAGCCCCGGTGGAGTCCTGGAGAGAAATGGAGGACCGGCTGCTGGACAGACTGAGAAAGAAAGAGAGACGCAAGTGCTGGTCAAAAGCTGCCACAGAGGCAACGGATCAGTCCCTGCTTCTCTCTTCAGGCCTCTCTCTGGCCCTGACTCACAGCCCCCTCAGCAGTCAGTGCTGGGCCACCATGCCTGCAGTGGAAGCAGTCAGTGCTGGGCTACCACTCCTGCAGTGGAAGCAGTCAGTGCTGGGTTGCCCAGCACTGACTTCTGTCTGGTCGAGCTTTGGTCATAACAGTATTATACACTGGCTCTTTATTATAGAGACTAGAGGCCCGGTGCACAAAATTAGTGCACTGCGGTGTGTGTGTGTGTGTGTGTGTGTGTGTGTGTGTGTCCCTCAGCCCAGCCTACACCCTCTCCAGTATGGGACCACCTGAGGGATGTCTGCCCGTTAGGCCTGGTTGCCCCTCACTTCCCTCCCTTGTAAGCCTAGTCACCCCTAACTGTCCTCCCCTGTTGGCCTGATTGCCCCTAACTGCCTCCCTTGCCAGCCTGGTTACCCTTAATTTCCCTCACCTGCTGGCCTGGTTGCTCTCAACTACCCTCCCCTGGAGGCCTGATCCCACCCAACTGCTCTCCCCTGCAGTCTTGGTTTCCCCTAACTACCTTCCCCTGCTGGCTTGGTTGCCCCTAACTGCCCTCCCTGCTGGCCTGGTCCCCCCAACTGCCCTCCCCTGCAAGCCTGGGTCCCCTCAACTGTCCTCCCCTGCAGGCCTGGTAGCTCCAAACTGCCCTCCTCTGCCAGTCAGTTATCCCTAACTGTCTTCCACTGCTGGCCTGATCATCCACAACTGCCCTACCCTGCCAGCCATCTTGTGGCAGCCATTTCATGTCCACATGGGGGTGGCCATCTTTGACCACATGGGGGTGGCCATCTTGTGTGTTGGAGTGTGGTCAATTTACATATCATCTCTTTATTATATAGGATAGTTCTTAATATCAGCTGGGGAGGGTACAAAAATATATGCCACGATGTCTACTAAAGACTATTTCTCCATATTTATGAGTGGACTTAGAAGGGAAGAAATGAAATGGACAAGAGGTCCTAGTGTTAAAGGGATTAGAAAGTTGTTGCTCTGCCAGCCTGGCTCAGTGGTTGAGCATAGACCAGGAGGTCACGGTTCCAATCCTTATTGGGGCACATGCCCAGGTTGCGGGCCTTTCCTAATGTGGGATATGCAGGAGGCAGCTGATCAATGATTCTCTCTTGTCATTGAGGTTTCTGTCTCTCTCTCCCTCTCCCTTCCTCTCTGAAGTCAATAAAAAATATATTAAAAAAAATCAAAGTTGTTTGTTTTTTCTATCATATAACTGAAAATAGGTTTAGTATTATTATGTGAATAATAATATGAATATTGAGTATGAATGTATATTACTTTACAACAAAGTCAAGATTATATTTCCGTCTGTATTGGTCAAATGTCACCATCCTTACTATTTTTTGCAGGAAAATATTTTCAGCATCAATATCTTTCAGAAATATCTGATAACATATTTCACCCATAAAACAATGAAAGAATTTCTATAAAAAGAGAAGAAAGTAGACAATTAGAAACTAACTTTTATAACAGAAAAGAACGAATGATGGCAAAATATTTAAGGAAAAAAAATAAAGTTGCAAATTTATTACAGAAAAGAAAGAAAAAGACAAGGCAATGTAAAAAAATATTAAAAGGAGAGACATAGAAATTATTTCCAGGAAACAAAAGCTTAACTTTTAGAATTTACATTAAAAGAGAAAACAACTCAGGCAAAGAAAGAATTTATCCAAAAATAAATTCTTAATAAAAGGATTTCTCAGTATCAGAAGTTTGTTATATAAAAACTAGAGGCCTGGTGCATGAAATTCATGCATGAGGGAGGGGTCCCTCAGCTCAGCCTGCACCCTCTCTAATCTGGGATGCCTGGAGGGATGTCTGACTGCCCACCAGGATCAGGCCTAAAAGGGCAGTTGGACATCCTTCTCACAATCCAGGACTGCTGGCTCCCAACGGCTTTCCTGCCTCTGCCTGATTGCCCCTAACTGCTTCTGCCTGCCAGCCTGATCACCCCCTAACCACTCCCCTGCCAGCCTGATTGACGCTTAACTGCTCCCATTCTGGCCCGGTTACCCCTAACTACCCTCCCCTACAGGCCTGGTTGCCCTTAACTCTCCAACCCTGCAGGCCTGGTCACCCCCAACTGCCCTCCCTTGCTGGCCTGGTCACCCTTAACTTCCCTCCCTTGCCAGCCTAGTTACCCCTAACTGCCTTACCCAGCTGGCCTGGTTCCCCCCAACTGCCCTCCTCTGCTGGCCTTATTGTCCACAACTGCCCTCCCTTTCAGGCCATCTTGTGTCCACAGGGGGGCAGCCATCTTTGACCACATGGGGGCAGCCATCTTGTGTGTTGGAGTGATGGTCAATTTGCATATCACTCTTTTATTACATAGAATATTTTTATTATTACATTTTTTCTTTTGAAATTAATGAGTGTAACAGTTGAGAATTCAGAATAACAAGTAACTAAACACTTGTAAAGTAACACACATTATATATGCATTTTGCTTTATTTTAATTATCATGAATTCATTGCCAAATTATGAATGTTAAAGTGCAATATGTTTGAAGACCATAAGTGATGGTGTATCTTGTTTATCATAAGATAAACGCTTTTGTCTTGCTTTATCATAATAGGGTGTTTATATGTTAATGTTTAAAATCCTGTTTGCTATAGTAGGTGTAAAATAAATTCTGTAAAAGAGGAAAAAGATTGGGTGAGAGGTTTCAACTTCTAATCCTAATGCTGCCATACCTGTAACATGTGAATTACTTTCTGGACTGCCCTCAATTAGAGGCCTGATATGGTTGGGGTTTTATTTTTCCCCTAAATACATATTTGAAGTTTTGTACCATGCTTTCCCCCAGGGCTGTGTGGTCCCTGGGTGCTCTTAAACCCTATTTTATATTGAGATTTGGGAGTGTCCCCATATGATATTATTATGAGATTATGTGTATTTCCTTTGGGAAGTCAGCTAGACTAAGCACTCTGGCTTATGGTTTATAAGGCGAAAACAGGGTGCCACCATTATATACTTCCTGGTCCCTCTCCTTTGCATGAGCACCTTTCACATTTCTTCTTGTGTGGAACTGTATTGTGGGTAAGATAAAGCCTTTCAGACATGTTAATACTAGGCTTATTGTGTGACAAAGTCTAGTCCTGTTCCATTCTGCCTGTGTGTAGTTACGGAGATGAAGGGCATTGTTGTATAGACGATGTTTGATGATTTCCTAGTCTGGGAAAAAATAGGAGGAACATGTTCACTCCACATTCAAAACCTAGACAATGTCAGCAAGAGATGTGTGCTCCTGTGTGGACAAGGGAAAAGCTAGATTCTCTCAACATCTCCTTTAGAGTATAGAAAATTCTTCTCTTTATATTTATTCATTTTTACAAATATGTTTATAATGACGTGACAGAGAATTAGACAATAATAACCTTATCATGTCTCAGATCAGGAAAAGATAAATAGGTACCACCCTTCCCCACCTCATTTCTTTTCTTCAGTTCAGTAACATAACTTAAAAATAACCAATCACACTTCATTTACTTTTTTTTTTTTAGTCTAGGTTCTGTCCTCATTCATGAAGTAAAATAGGTGGCAAACTTGGCCTATGTAGTAAAATAGGTTAGTAAGGAGTATGTTAATTATACAAATAATTCTAGCACAAGTCCCCAGGTCATCACCATAATGAAAAATGGGGAAACTACAATAGTAATGAAGAGGAGCTTTCAAGTATGCAACCTGGTTTAGTTTAAGAGAGAAAGGGATGTATTTCACCAGTTTTCAGTGTAGAGAGCACAGAATTCAGTATTTTTTGGCAAGCTGCTGAACATACTGAATCTTGGTTAGATAAATTGGCTATAATAATATTGAACTGGTTGATTCCTTATAGGAATATAATTAAATTAATACATAAATTTAAATAATGAATAGGTGAATATATTTAAATAGTCAAATACAGACAACCAAATAGTACTGCTGATTTTTTTTAAAATATAAAAATATGGGTAAATGTTTGAGTTGGTATGCCAGTTCGCTATTTATGTACAAGATAAACCTAAAAGAACTAGAGTAGAGCCATAGAAAGTCCTTATGCTAAGTGCCAAAGGCTTCATTGCCTGGCACATGATGAAGGATTAATGGAATTTTAGAAAATTTAACAAATGATTCTTGTCGTTTTCTATCTGATTTATTTCAATTAGCATGATATTCTCAAGGCCCATCGATGTTGTTGCAAATGGCAGTATTTCATTCTTTACTTATGGCTGAGTAGTATTCCATTGTATATATGTTCCACATCTTCTTTATCTAACCATCCAGAAAGCAACAATTGAATGAACAGACAAATTCACAGACACAGACAATAGTATGTTACCAGAGGGAAACGGGGGGTGGGGGAGGGTGAGTAGGGTAAAGGGGGTCTAACATATAGTGCCAAGAAGAGACTAGACTTTGGGTGGTGAATACACAATGCAATATACAGATGTATTATAGAGTTGTACACTTGAAACTTATATAATCTTATTAACCAAAGTCACCCCAATAAACTTAAAAAAATTAACAAATAGAATTGTTTAACTATAGTTAGAGTCCATACACTTGAAATATTCAGGTTTAGTGGTAACACTATGTGCCTTCTCCCCCACCCCCCCAAAAAATTAAATTGGACATTTCAGGAAAAACATTTCAGAACAACAACAAAAGGATGAAACAGTCTCAGAAACTCTAGAACTATTTCTAAATACAGCTTTTTCCTGATATCCCTCTTCAGGAGATCAGGGAGAAGATTATTCAAATGATTAATAGTATTTTATTCTGTGTCCCAACCCCCCTACCTTTCTCTAAAAATATGCTATCCTATGCCATCTCTAGAGAAGCATGGCATGGAAGTGAAAAGGAAGTGAAAAAGCAAACCTTGTTGGCCTTCCTAGATGATTCATCCTAATTGTTCTGGGCACTGGGGTCAAGTGATAATCTAAAGGGTCCTGTTTTCTGTTTTCAACAGCCAGAGGCAACAATGGGTGCTGTACTTTGTGCCAAATGGCCGCCCAGAGTGGGATGAGGAAATAGCAGAAACAGCAGTGAGAGCATCAGTCATCAGATCCTGGAGACTAAGGCATGTGGACCAGGTAAAGGAAACTACTGTCATCAACAAGGAAAGAGAAACTGTAATTGATATGAGGTGGTATGGTGTGGCATATCTTGATGTGGTATGCTTTTTGTAGTATAATGCTGCTTTGTTTCTTTCATTGAAAAAGGCTCACTGTAAGACTAAAAGAAGACCTTGAGGTGGACCTCGCTTCCTGTGCTTTAATCATTATTGTACTGTTAATAATTTTCTATATTCTATCTCCTTTTTGCTTCCCCAGAACCACAGGCAAAAATAATAAAGTGGAGGAGGTTTGGGGTAAGTGTGAATGGTACTTGTAACCAAACCACCTTCTCCTTTGAGAGAGAGAGTATAAATCATTCCATACAACCCTCTTATTCTTTACCTGGGAGATTATAAGAAGAAATTATAAGAAGCAGGAGCTGTAGAGGTCTCAAGTCAGAAACAGATGGGAATGGGGGGTGAAGCAAACACAAAAACAAATAAATGAGAAAATAAATCACTGTTTTTAGCCTTTATAAAGGATTTTGTTTTAGCTAAACATATGAGTCTGAGCTAGAAAAATCTGGATTTCACTTTTAGTTAATCATTAATAGCTTTGGGCAAGCAAATTAAACATCCTGTGCTGGGTCAGGGGATTTAATGACCACACTTACCCTGAACTCTGAAATACACAGCACTCTTTAAAGGAAACGACATTCTACCTCAGAGTTCAAAAAAGACTTATCAAGATGAGTATATGACAGAGTGGCTTTCAAATAAGGGAAATAAATTGAGCAAAGCCAACATAGTATTGAAGTATATGCAGTATTTTGGGATTAGCAAGTAATCGAGCAAAATTTAAGCATGGAATGTTAGGATATAGTTTATCATTCAAACCAGAACACTTTTGGATGCTTAGGGAATGGAAAGAAATAAAATGGAAATGAATTTATATAAGATCTAAATTTAACTTCATTGAATGCTATGCCAAGAAATTTGATGCCTAGCCTCAAATTTATGGGGAGACAGTGAAGCTTTTTAAGCAGTGGATTAAAATGTCTTCAAAATTTTGCTATAAGACAAAATTTATTTTAAAAGAGACTAAGCAGAGAAATAGATGGATGTATCTAGGTGATCTTAATAGAAAGGAAGGGCTGACTTAGAATATTTCTGGATTAAAAATAGAAGTTTTCTTTATCTGAGGATAGAGTACAAATAACAGACATGCTGATGTGACCTGTTTAGAATAAGAACCAAGACACTTTGAGTTATAAAGAAATTATAACTAAGATGAGGTAGAGAGATATTTGATGGGATCACAAATATGCTGGTAGGTCATGTGGTAGAAGATTGGCACTATTACCCAAAAAACAGAACCCAGAAATAGAGCCTATTTGGCGTGGGGTAGAGGTTTAAGTAATGAGTTTAGTCTTGTATATGGTCAATTTAATCTGTCCATGGAAATTTAAAATGAAAATATCCAGTATGTACTCAGAAGGAGTGCACAATTGTGACATAACTTTCTTAATAAATTCATTATCTGAAAATTATTTTCTTTTTTGGGGGATATATGATAAAATTCTACTTATTGGAGATTAATTTTTTAATTTTAATTAATCTTTATTGTTGAGATGATTAAAAATGTCCTCTTCCCTCCCCCCTCCTCCCCGCTCATAGCTCTCCTCCACCCAGTTCCCACCCCATCCCAGCTCCTCACCAACCTATTGTCTGTATCTATAGGTAATGCATACATGCATATAAGATCTTTGCCTAATCTCTTCCCACACACCCCCCTCAACACCTCCTTCCCTCTGATAATCATCAGTCTGTTCCATTTCCATGCCCTGATTCTATTCCATTCACCAGTTTATTCTGTTCATCAGATTTTTTATTCACTTGATTTTTAGATTCAGTTTTTGATACATATGTATTTGTTGTCACTTTGTTGTTCATATTTTTTATCTTTTCCTTTTTCTTCTTCCTCTTCCTAAAGAATACCCTTTAACATTTCATATAATACTTGTTTGGTGGTGATGAACTCCTTTAGCTTTTTCTTGTCAGTGAAGCTCTTTATCTGACCTTCAATTCTAAATGATGACTTTGCTGGGTAGAGTAACCTTGGTTGTAGGTTCTTGCTATTCATCATTGAATATTTCTTGCCACTCCCTTCTGGCCTGCATAGTTTCTGTTGAGAAATCAGCTGACAATCATATGGGTGCTCCCTTGTAGGTAATTAACTGTTTTTCTCTTGCTGCTTTTAAGATTCTCTTTGTCTTTAGCCCTTGGCATTTTAATTATGATGTTTCTTGGTGTTGTCCTCTTTGGATTCCTCTTGTTTGGAGTTCACTGTGCTTATGTACTTGTAAGTCTATTTTTTTCACCAGGTAGGGGAGGTTTTCAGTCATCATTTCTTCAAATAGGGTTTCAGTATCTTGCTCTCTCTCTTCTTCTGGCACCTCCATAATTTGGATATTGGTACACTTGAAGTTGTCCCGAAGGCTCCTTACACTATCTTCACATTTTTGGATTCTTTTTTCTTTTTGCTCTTCTGGTTGGGTGTTTTTTGCTTCCTCATATTTCAAATCATTGATTTGATTCTCTGGATCCTCTAGTCTACTATTGCATCCCTGTATATTATTCTTTATTTCAGTCAGTGCATGCTTAATTTCTGACTAGATCTTTTCCTTTTTTTGGCATTCTCACTAAGATCCTTGAAAGTCTCATTAAGTTCCTCATAGGTTTCTAGAAGATTCTTGAGTACCCTTATAACTGTGGTTTTGAACTCTATATCCAGTAGTTTGCTTTCTTCTATTTCTTTCATTTGTGCCACGTTTCTTTGCTTCCCTGTGTTTGTTTCTATGTATTAGGTAGCTGCTAAGTCTCCTTGAGTTGATAGAGTGGCTTTGTGTAATAGGTCTCCTATAGGCCCAGTGGCTCAGCCTCCACAATCACCTGAGGTGGACACTCTTGGTGCACCCCTTTGTGGGCTGTGTGAACAGTTTTGTTGTAGTTGAGCCTTGATTGCTTTTGGTGTCACTGGGAGGAATTGACCTCCAGGCCAATTGGTTGTAGGGACCAGCTGCAACTACAGTGGGAGAGCTGATGTGCAGGAGACACCATTATGGAGCAGGACTTGCTTCAGTGGGGCTTTGGTACTCACTGAGTCTGCCCCTTGAGTGTGTCACCTATGGATGTGAAGAGTTGTAATCTGGTATGGTCTCACACTGACCAATGGGTACACTGGCTCTTGGATCTCCAGGGAGGTGCAAAGTCAGCCACTGCCTAAGGCCACCCAGCAGGAACTAAGAGAGATATGCAGATTCCTCCTCTTCGTATCAGGTTTGGAAGTGCCCAGACAAGGCTCAGCTGTGAAGCGAGGCAGGCTGGTGCGGGTGCCTGCCTTTGGGCCATTTTTTTTTTACAAGCCTTTTTTTAAAAAATAAATCTTTATTCAGATTATTACAATTGTTTCTCCTTTTTCCCCGCATACCTCCCCTCCACCCGGTTCCCACCCCACCTTCTGCCCTTACCTCACCCCCACTGTCCTCATTCATAGGTGTACCATTTTTGTCCAGTCTCTTCCTGAACACCCCCATACCCATTTCCCCCTGAGAATTATCAGTCCACTCCCTTTCTGTGCCCCTGATTCTATTATATTCACCAGTTTATTCTGTTCCTCAGGTTTGTAATTCACTTGATTTTTAGGTTCACTTGTTGATAGATAGGTATTTGTTGTTCATAATTTTTATCTTTACTTTTTTCTTCTTCCTCTTCTTAAAGAATACCTTTCAGCATTTCATATAATACTGGTTTGGTGGTGATGAACTCCTTTAGCTTTTTCTTATAAGTGAAAGCTCTTTATCTGCCCTTCAATTCTGAATGATAGATTTGCTGGGTAGAGTAATCTTGGTTGTAGGTTCTTGCTATTCATCACTTTGTAGATTTCTTGCCACTCCCATTTGGCCTGCATAGTTTCTATTGAGAAATCAGCTGACAATCGTATGGGTGCTCCCTTGTAGGTAATTAACTGTTTTTCTCTTGCTGCTTTTAATATTCTCTCTTTGACTTTTGCTCTTGGCATTTTAATTATGATGTGTCTTGGTGTGGTCTTCTTTGGATTCCTTTTGTTTGGGGTTCTGTGCGCTTGTTGGACTTGTAAGTCTATTTCTTTCACCAGGTGGGGGAAGTTTTCGGTCATTATTTCTTCAAATAGGTTTTCAGTGACTTGCTCTCTCTCTTCTTCTGGCACCCCCATAATTCTGATGTTGGTACGCTTGAAGTTGTCCCAGAGGCTTCTTACACTATCTTCAATTTTTTGGATTCTTTTTTCTCTTTGCTTTTCTGGTTGAGTGTTTTTTGCTTCTTTGAATTTCAATTCTTTGACTTGATTCTTGCATTCCTCTAGTCTGTTGTTGGGTGTCTGTATAATATTTTTTATTTCAGTCAGTGTATGTTTAATTTCTATTTGGTCCTTTTTCATATCTTTGAGGGTCTCGTTATATTTATCGGCCTTTTCTAGGATATTCTTGAAAAGTCTTATAACCATGGTTTTGAATTCTATATCCAGTTGTTTGTTTTCCTCCATATCTTTCGTTTGTGATCTGTTTCTTTGTCGCTACATTTTCACTGCTTCCCTGAGTTGGTAGGTTAGCTTTGTGTGCTAGGTTTCCTATATGGCCCAGTGGGTCGGCCTCCTAGTTACCTGAGGTGGACACACTTCGTGCACCCCTTTGTGGACTTTGTGTACAGCATTGTTGTAGTTAAGTCTTGATTATTGTTGGTATCACTGGGAGGAATTGACCTCCAGGCCAGTTGGCTGTGAGGATCAGCTGTGTCTACACTGGGAGAAGTTCGGTGGTGGAGACAGCCTTATAGGATTAGACTTGTCAAATTGCAAAAGCCTCTGTGTTCAGCTTGGATGGGGTGGAGTCTCAGGACGGAGCAGACAGTCTTGGCTTCCCATCAGCCCTGCCCTTGTGCACGCGCACACGCACTTTCAGACCTCTGCCTTCCCTGCCTCCCGAGCCTCCACCCGAGAGTCCAGATTCCCTCCGCAAGAGCGTGGGTCCCCAGGGGCTCACCTGGAACTGGGGTTCAGTGCAGTCAGAACTGGGGTTCAATGCAGTCAGAAGCTTCCAACTCCCTTCTGCTAGGGAAAGCCTGTGGCAACCTCTGCAGTCTTTGTGCACACTTGCGTGCACATGCACCTCCAGAACCCTACCGGGGCTCCCCCTGGTCTCCCCTGGGTCTCCGAGTCTCCGAATGCCTTTCTCTCTACCTGACAGTCCAGACTCCCCCCGTATGAGCCTGGGTCCATGGGGTTTTGCCCGGAACTGGGGTTCAGTGCAGTTGGAACTGGGGTTCAGTGCAGTCGGGGCTTCCTTCCTCCTCCCACCAGAGAAAGTCAGCCAGGCTCTCAGCCTCCCTTCCCCTCTGCGCACACAAAGACTCTTTGCCATACCTCAACCCTTTGCCATTCCTCCAATTCTTCGTGAGCTTTTCTCTTTCCTTCTAGTTGTAGAATTTCCACTCAGCCAGCTTTCCTGTGGTTCTGGATGGTGTCCATTCTGTCTTTTAGTTGTAGTTTTGAAATTGTTGTGTGAGGCAGCGGTTTAGGTGCTTACCTATGCCGCCATCTTGGTTTTCTCGGCTTTGGGCCTTTTATTGATAGGTTTGGGGCTTCTTGACACAGCTGCAGCTTGTTTGACAGAGAAAGAACAGACCATTAATATGCAAAAGCCGCTGCACACAGCTTGGGTGGGGTTGTAAATTGGGTGGGTCTGGGTCTTGGGAGTCACCAGGGCAGAACCAACAGAAATGGCTGCCAGTCAACCCTGCACTGGGGAGGTCCCAGCACAAGAACAATGACTGCTGCAAGCACCTCTATCTGGAAGAAAGCAACCCCCAACAGCCCAGTTTCTCCCTGTATGTGTCTGGGTCCCCCAGAGCCTTGCCCGGTTGCTGGAGCTCAGAGGAAGTGGGAGCTTGTATATTCAGTTTATGTTGCTAGCCTTTCAAGAGGAGAAGCTTGGTCTCCAGCAATCTGTGTGTCACTCAGCCCCAATCTGCACTGGTTTTACAGTCAGTCCATAGTTCTTACTGCCCATAGGGACTTCTTTCTCTAGCTCTGGAATTCTGGGCTTAGGGTCTGGTGTGGGACTGGGACCTCCTTGATCCTCTGGGTGGCCTCCGCAGAGACAATCTCCCTCCCAATTAAAAAAGCGGCACACCTAGGTGCTGGTCCATGACTCTGAACCTCCTACCAGTCTCAATGTGGTTTCTTCTTTACCTCTCTACTTGTAGTACTTCCACTCAGCCAGCTTTCTGGCAGTTCTGGATGATAGTTGTTCTGTATTTTAGTTGTAATTTTGATGTGATTATGGGAGGCAGCAAGTATAGGCATTTACCTATGCTGCCATCTTGGTTCTCAGAAAATTATTTTCTTGTTGGCTATATTTGAAGTCTTGAGAGTGGACGTTATTCGAAGAAAGAAAATAAAGAGGGAGTCCATAGAATATGCTATTTCCAAATTGTGTTAAGACAAAAGACATGAAAAGAAAATAGATGACCTCAATGACTTTGAGGGATTACAGGGTTTTTAAGAGAGATTTCTTATTTTTTCTCTTTCATGGGACAATCAAGCTAGATTGAATTTCTTGACCACTGTTTGTGCATCTCATATTTACATAGCATCTACATTTACATTTTGAGTTAGTATATTCCAGAGGATACTAACCTAGGTGTAAAATCAACTTTTGATTATTTTTCATAACTCTTTCAGGTAGCTATCATTAACTTCATATTATATATGAGCGACTGATGCTTCAAATATGAAGTCAGACAATTGGTATGGAAAGACCTGAAATTTGAATAAGATCATATTTGGTTTAAATAATCATAATCTTCACAAAATGCAATAAACAAATTTCAGGCCATCCTTCTGCAATTATAACTTGTTATTTATAAGCCATATACTCTGTCAAACCAGTATATAAAGACATTAAATGAAAGTTAGAGTCATATATGAATATCGTTTCTGTCCCTGAATCTAATTTTGTAATGTTCAACATTATTGGCTCTCTCAGTGCCTCAGTTTCTTCTTCTATTTGGTGATAAAAAACAATTACAATTTTGTAATTATGACTTTAAAAATTACATTTAGGCTGCTTATAAAACTTTTAAAATATTACCTGTAATATAACATTATTCAATAAATGGTGTATTTTCAGTCTCTATTATTAAAAATTATTAATGCCATTTTAATTACAATTTTATTCCAAACTTAAGTTTGCCTTCTCAAGGATAATCTGAATTAAATTTCTTCTTAATTTCTTCTCAGAATAAATACTTCTGGAAAACTAGCATTCGTCTACTGAATTAGTTATGCTGGCTTCCAACAATTCATATGTGGCTCCAAAATCTTTTATTCTTGATGGAATTCCTGGTCTGGAGAGAGTACATGTATGGATCTCCCTCCCATTCTGCACAATGTATATCATCTCCCTTGTGGGAAACCTTGGCCTTGTGTACCTCATTTATCATGAAGAGTCCTTACATCGTCCAATGTATTTCTTTCTGGCTATGCTCTCCCTCATTGACCTCTTTACCTGCACCACCACTCTACCCAATGCACTCTGCATCTTCTGGTTTAATCTCAAGGAAATTAACTTCAATGCCTGCTTAGTTCAAATGTTCTTTGTCCATGGGTTCACAGGTGTGGAGTCTGGTGTACTCATGCTCATGGCTCTGGACCGCTATGTGGCTATTTGCTATCCATTGCGTTATGCTACCATACTCACTAACTCTATTATTGCCAAAGCTGGGCTTGCCACCTTCTTGAGGGGTGTGTTACTAATGATTCCTTTTCCATTCTTGGTCAAGCGTTTGCCTTTCTGCCAAAGCAATATTATCTCCCATACATATTGTGATCACATGTCAGTGGTAAAGTTATCCTGTGCTAGCATCAAGGTCAATGTCATTTATGGTCTGATGGTTGCCCTCCTGATTGGAGTGTTTGACATTTGCTGTATATCTGCATCTTACACTATGATCCTGCGTGCAGTGGTCAACCTTTCATCAGCAGATGCTCAGCAGAAGGCCTTCAGCACCTGCACTGCCCATATATCTGCCATTATCATCACCTATGTTCCAGCATTCTTCACTTTCTTTACCCACCGTTTTGGAGGACACACTATTCCCCCTTCTCTTCATATTATTGTGGCTAATCTTTATCTTCTTCTTCCTCCAACTCTGAACCCTATTGTTTATGGGGTAAAGACAAAGCAGATCCGTGACAGTGTCATAAAGCTCTTCCGGGGTGAGAAAGGTGCAAGTATTCAGGACAACTGAAATTAGACAGAAGAAAAATGAATGAAAAACAACAAAAAGAAACCCATGAATGACATCATGTGTTTACTCATATATGGTATCATTTATTTCCCATGACCTATCTCAGATGTATGTTTTCTGCAATGATAGTGGGGAAATTTATAACTATTTCTGGATTTATATCCTGGTGCCTTTCTCTTATTTTTTTCTCCATCACCAGTTTAGTCAGGTCATTGATATGGGGCCACTACAACTTTATACTAATATATTCATATAAGATATTTTATTAACCTTTTGAGAGAGTTCCCAAGTGTCTCATCTATGTTTGTAATTCTCCTTGTAGATATAAAGTGAAATGGCTTTTCATGCAGGACATTCCAGCCTGGGCAGTCCCTCGAGCCAAAATTCAGCTTATAAAGTATGCTGATAATATATAAGTAAAAATAGCAGTCATGGGTTTTAAGAAGATGATATTTAGTAGAAACCATGTTATAAAAAGCTGTGCAGATTAATTTACTCAATAAATAAAGAACATGTATAATATACAGGTTAGTACTCAAAAATAATTTATTTTTCTTCAGTTATTTACTGATATCAGAGTTTTTTCTCCATTATATAAAATTACTTATTAAGAATACCCATGGACACTTACATAAATAGTGCTCACAATCACTGGTTGTGTGAAAACATCTTGGACATAGCCTCTCCACTATAATCTCTCAGTTCAATAATATGGCTTTACTTGCTAACCGATCATCAGCGATCTGTGTCCAGTTCCCTCCACTTTTACCTCTGGAACATCTAATGTAGCACTTGAGGTATTGTTAATGGACACCTGGGGGCCTCAAGACCATGTGGGAAATCTATAAAGTCACAAAAGTATGTTTTATGGTAATATAATAAATTTGTTATAACTACTTTTAAATCAATTAATAAATACTTTAGAGTCTGATCAAGAATTTTAATAAGGTTTGGCCAGCATGGCTCAGTGGTTGAGTGTTGACCTATAAACGAGGAGGTCATGGTTTGATTCCTGGTTGGGGCACATGCCTAGATTGTGGGCTTGATCCTCAGCGTGGGGCATGCAGGAGAAGGCAGCCAATCAATGATTCTCTCTCATCATTGATGTCTCTATCTCTCTCTCCCTCCCTCTCCTTTCCTCTCTGAAATAAAAAATAATAATAGTAAATAAAATGTCACATCCCAGGCAATATTTTTTTAAAAAGAATTTGAATAGGAAGGCTTCTGGTCAAAATGGCAGAGTAGGTAAATTCTATGCTCACCTCCTGCCACAACCACATCAAAATTACAACTAAACTATAGGACAACCAACATTGAGAAACATCTAAAGTCTAGCTGAACAGAAGTCCTATTACCAAGAATAAACAGAAGAAGCCATGACAAGACTATTAGGGATGGAGATGAAAAAAATTATGGTCTCACACCTATGTTTGACAATTAAAAATCAGGAGGGATATCTCAGCTGCAGTGGTCCCACCCTGAGGAATGAGAGGCTCCAGTCTCACATCAGCCCAAGCCCATGGCTCTAGTGCCAGGAAGAGGAGATCCCATAACTTCTGGCTGTAAAAACCAGAGGATATTGTGGCTGAGTGAGATTCAGGACTGCTAAAGCAAATCCTCCTCAACACTCCTCCATTATATTCATGGCCAGGCCTCATAACCAACTAACATGGGGGTCAATCCCTTCTATTGATGTACCAACAATAATCAAAGCTCAACTACAACAGGAAGGCACACATAGCCTACACCTGGAGCACCTGGCTCAAGTGACCATAGAGACTACACCACTGGACCTATAGGACATCTATTACATAAGGATATTATACCAAAACTAGGAGATATAGCAGCTCTACATAATATGTAGAAACAAAAAAGGGAGGTAGCCAAAATGAGGAGACAAAGAAACATACCTCAAATGAAAGAAAAGGAACAAAAATTCAGAAAAAGAACTACATAAAAGGAAGACAAGCAATCTAACTCCAACCAGATGTAGAGTTATAAGAATGCTCAATGATCTCAGTGAGAACTTCAACAAAGAGATAGGAAAGATAAAAATGGAGAAAGAAAACATAAAAAACAACCAATCAGAAATGAAGAATACAATAACTGAAATGAAGAATAAATTAAAGGGAATCAGCAGTTGATTAGATGAAGCAGAGGACCAAATCAGTGATTTGGAAGTAGAATAACAGAAAGCACACAATCAGAACAGTTAAAAGAAAAAATAATTAATAAAAAATGAGGCTAGTTTAAAGGGTCCCTGGGACAATATCAACCGTATCTACATTCACATTGTAGGGACACCAGAAGGAGAAGAGAAGTGCAAGGAGTTGAAACCCTGTTTGAAGAAATAATGACATCAAACTTTCCTAACCTGGTGAAGGAAATAGATATACAGGCTCAGAAAATGCAGAGTTTCAAACAAGATGAACCCAAAAAGGCCCACACCAAGACACACCATAATTAAAATGCCAACGGTTAAAGACAAATAGAGAATCTTAAAAGCAGCAAGAGAAAAGCAGTTAGTTACCTACAAGGGAGCTCCCAAAAACTGTTGGCTTATTTCTCAATAGAAACTTTGCTGGTCTTCTGGGATTGTCACGGAATAGTCAAAGTGTTGAAAAGCAAGATTACTCTACCCAGCAAGGCTATCATTTAAAATTGAAGGACAAATAAATTGCTTCCCACCAAGCCAATATTACAAGTAATGTTAAAGGAATAATAAAAAGGCAAAAACCACATATCTATTAATCATTTACTTTAAACATAAATAGTTTAAATATTCCAATGAAAAAACGTAGAGTGGTTAAATGGATATGAAAATAAGACCCTTAAATATGTTGCCTATAAGAGACTCACTTCAGAGCAAAACACATAGACAGACAAAATAAAGGGGTGGAAAAAGAATTTCATGAAAATGGAACAAAACAAAAAAAAGAAAAAGCTGAGTAGCAATACTTATACTAGACAAAATAGACATTAAAACAATGAGTATAACAAGAGACGAAGAAGGACCCAGCAATTTAACTTCTGGGCATTTATTCAAAGAAACCTAAAACACTGATTTGAAAAGACATATGCACCCATATGCACATTGTAGCATTATTTACAACAGCCAAGATCTGGAAGTAACCGAAGAGTCCATCAATAATGAATGGATAAAGAAGTGGTACAAATATGCAATGGAGTATTACTCAGCCATAAAAGAGTGAAACCTTGCCATTTGGAACAACATGGATGGCCCTTGAGAGTATTATACTAAGTGAAATAAGTCAGATGGAGAAAGACTAACACATACTATGTGGAATCTAAAAAACAAAATAAATGAACGAATGAGACAGAAACAAACTCATAGACACAGAGAACATTTTGATGGTTGCCAGATGGGAAGGGGTTTCAGGAATGGGTGAAAAAGGAGAAGAGATTAAGAAGTACATATTGTTAATTAGAAAATAATCATGGATATTTATATCATAGGGACTATAGTCAATAATATTATAATAGCTACATATGGTGTCAGATGTGTTCGAGATTTATTGAGGTGACCACTTCGTAAGTTATATAAATGTCTAATCACTATATTCTACTCCTGCAACTAATATAATATTGTATGTCAGTATTTCATTACAGTAACAATTGTAATAAAAATAAAAAATATTAAAAAAATAAACACTTAAAATTTTTCTATTTTAATTTTGAACACAGTTCATAGTTATAGATATAAACCACAAAAACAAATGCTCTTTGAGATGTCAGTAAAGTTTAATATAGCAAATTGTAGCAATTTTAAAGAAAAATGGTATTAATTTCTTTTTTAAAAAAATATATTTTATTGATTTTTTTACAGAGAGGAAGGAAGAGGGATAGAGAGCCAGAAACATATTAGCTGCCTCCTGCACACCCCCTACTGGGGATGTGCCCGCAACCAAGGTACATGCCCTTGATCAGAATCACACCCAGGACCCTTCAGTCCACAGGCCGATGCTCTATCCACTGAGCCAAACCGGTTTTGGCAATTTCTTCGTGAGTTTTTTTAAAGTTCTTTATTGTTTAATGTATTGTATAAGTCTCCTATTTTCCACATTGACCTCTCCCTGGCCACCCCCAACTCCAGCACATGCCCTCACCCCTGCCCCCCTGTCTGTGTCCATTGGTTATGCTCATATGCATGCATACAAGTCCTTTGGTTGATCTCTTATCCCCTCACTCGCCACCTTCCCTCAACATCTTTGTGAGTTTTTATAACTTATATTTCATTGCTCATATTTCATTTAGACCCTATTTCCGCCAATTTCTATCTTTTCCAATTTATCAGCAGCATGTTTACAATCTATGTCAATTCAACTGTAAAAATTGTGTCAGGGTAAATTAACAAAAGACAGTAAATAAAAAACAGATTTGAGTTGGCTCTAAAACGACTTACAGAAGCCCCATACAATATTGGATTGAATAGGGAGGATGGCTTCAAGTAGATGACACCTCCATGAAAAAGTGAGAACTCTGGGATAAAAGAATAAAAGCCTTTAGAAATGACAAGAAATTTATTCCTGAGCATGACCAAGGTATTTTGGTTATAATCATTAAGAATTTCTAAAGAATAGCACAATCGGGGCATTGGCAGTATGAAAAAGAGTCCTGATAATTCTTCATTCATAATGTTTGCTATACTAGTATATGTTAGAAACAGTGAAATTATAAGAGTGCATCCCCACTAAATATAAATTACATTAAGTGCTTTGTTCACTTTGCTTTCTTATTGCCCACATTCCTCAGTAACATTCCTGATCTTTCTGGGAACTGCCCTTTCAATGCTTCTTTATCAACATGGTACCAAAGACCGTCACCTTACAATTACACAATCCCTAAAGTACTGAATAATTTTAAATATAAGTCCAAAATATGAAAATATAAACTCTTTTAAAGTTTTATTAAATTGTAAAGATATCTATTTATGTTGATGTTTATAAAGATTCTTTTTTAGACATATACATTGCAATATTTAATTGTACAATAAAAGTGTACTATTCTCATGATTTTAAATTATTTTTTACTGGAATCCAAATGCATACTTATTCCCCTTCTGGTGTAACAGATGAAGGATATGGCTCTTGGACAATGGTTAATTATTTCAGAAAGCATTTCCCAAACAAATCTTAGTAATAAAAATGTTTCACTGGCACTTGTAATAAGAAAAAGTATTATTCCAATTGATTATAAAATGTCTTGAACTAATGAATAATCAATTATGGCAATAAGTATTTTCATTCTTGTGAACTAAGAAATGGAGAAAGACATTACAAAATAAAAAAGCGGGGGGCAGAAGAGGCATAGAAAGACAAGATACATAAAACAAAAAGGAAATTCAAATAGCATTTCATTGCATTTCGTTTATATTCCATGAGGGAACAGGCAACATAATGTTACTGATTTTGATTAAGATATTGTTGAAAACCCAAAATTTCAAATATGTCATCATTTTTTCTTTCTTTGATTTTAGATTTATTGGGGGGACATTGGTTAATAAAATTTTACAGATTTCAAGAGTACAATTCTATGATACATCAGCTGTGTATTGCATTGTGTGCCCACCACTCAAAGTTCAATATTCTTCTGTCAACATATACTAGTATTTGACCAACTTTATGTTTTATTTGTTGCCACTGATACGTTATAATTACTGAAAGCTGAAACAGTGACACTTTTCTTTAGTTCTTCTGCCATTAAGCACTTCCTGGATATTACACTGAGTATATATCTAGAGAAATGAGGAAAAGAAGCATCCTCTATGCATTAGTTGCTCTTGATGTGTACTTTAAGAACCTTATATAAACTCTGCCGGAGCTCCTTGTTCTTGAGAGCATACACCATGGGATTGAGGGCAGGAGGAATGACACTGTGCAGTGCATTGAGTAGCACTGGAATGATGGGAACTGACATTGCAGCATTATGGGTGATGGAAATGACAATGAGAACTGTATAGAAGAATAGGATCAGAATGAGGTGGGATGTGCAGGTACTTAGGGCCTTGGATGCAGCTTCTGCTGAATTCAGATTCAGCACAGAGTGAAGTATCAAAGCATATGATAAAATAATCAAACCCAGGTCACTTCCCATGAGTGTCCAGGCCAGAAGAAGCTGGTAAATGCTGTTTATGGTTCTGTCATCACAGGATAGACTAGTGACACGGAGATTAGAACACAGAAAGTGTTCTATTTGGTTCTGGTAGCAGTAGTGTCTCTGAGCAGCCAATACAGGCACTGGGATGGTGCTTATGGTGTTTCTGAGTGCCATGAACACAGTTGCTTTGACCACAAAAGATTCAGTAATTATTGATGGACAGCGTAGTGGTCGACAAATGGCTACATACCTATCTATAGCCATGCATACAAATATGCCTGACTCCATGGCCACAAAACAATGTATGGCATACATCTGCAGAAAGCACTCAGGGAGACTGATGGCTTTAGCATTGAACCATAAGACTGCCAATAGTTTAGGCATGATAGTGGTAGCCAGCCCCATGTCTACCACAGCCAGGATGCCCAGGAAATGGTACATAGGCTGGTGCAGTGTTGTCTCTTGATAGATGATGATCAGGATAAGGATGTTGGCACTGAGGGCTAAGAGGTAGAGTAGAGACAATGGCAGGGATAGCCAGTGTTGCCAGCTGTGAATACCTGGGAATCCCGTCAGAATAAATTCAGAGACCTGGATCTTAGGGACGTTGGAGGCTTTGAGATTCTGGAACATTCTTTAGTAAGAAAAAAATATTCAAGGTTACCATTCTGAAGAATATCTACGACCGTATTTGAACAGAAGTATTCGAGGATTGAGATTTTTAAAAATTATTTATTTTCTTTGTTTATTTTTATGGTAATTCTTTTTATTTTTAAATTAAAGTTATTGAAATGACAATGGTTGATAAGATTATATGAGTTTCAAGTGTATAACTCTAGGATACATTATCTGGATATTGGCATGTGTTCCCACCACTCAAAATCTCCTTCCATCATTATGTATTTGACCCTTTTTAACTTTTACCACCTCCAAATCTCCTTTCCCTCTGGTAAACACTTCACTGAGATGAGGATTCTTCATTATTAATCTTCATTATTCTCATTCTGCACTAACTTCATTGGATATTTATAATGAAGCAGAAACTGTAATAGTGCATTTTTGTTAACACAATTAATTATCACAAAAAATTTATAAGGCAGGTCACATTATCTTCATCCTCTTATAATTATGGGTTAGAATATTAGAGATATCAGGGCCTTGTTCATTCCCTTCCATATTGTAAGTCATGGAAACTGGACAACACAAAAGTGATCTGATGTGTGGCCTTGCCTCTTACCTGTAGTTTGCTAAAGGAGGACTTTATTTATGGCCTTAAGGTATAGAATTGAGAGTAGAGAAATTTATGCATGGGAACACTTAGGTAACAGATCAGATCAAGACTATTGAAAAGAATTTATTTTAAGAACATCAACAGTTTTGAAGAATACATCAATAATATTAATGTTACAACAGAGGTTGAATCAGAGATATGAAGTGTTTACTGACTCAGCTGTTATCCCTGTTTTATCTCTACTCACAACGAAGGATGAAAGGATATATATTTCAACACTCAACTATTTTGGAAACAGCAAAGTGACCCAAGGAAGACATAATTATAATGCTCCTCAAAGACTGATATAGTATCATCACAAACTGAGTCATGCAGGAGTGGACAGAATAGTAATGAAGCAAAACTGTGTAGGAGCTCAGGAAGTTTTTCAATGAGGAAAAGGCAAAGGCTCTTAGACCTGAAGCATAGCATTCTGCCAGATTAGAGTTCTCTACTTTTGCTATTTGCTATTCATTTTCACATTACACTGCTTATTCTTAGCTTGGTGATTTAGCAACCCTCTATTTTCTTTTGTGCACTACCACCACTGGTTCTAGATGCAATCATTATCTTTGTTAAAAAGTCTCCGTTCTCCTTCAGGTAGGATAGAAAGTCATCCTTTAAATCTTGTTAACATGAAGTAATTGGAAAAGTGGCAGGTTTCATAGGAAAGGAATATATTTGTTGATGGATCAATCCCTTTTTCCCCTTTATTGATTAAGGTATTACAAATGTGTCCTTATCCCCCCATTGTCCGCCCCCCCATGCCCTCACTCATGCCCTCACTGACCCCCCAGGTGTCTATATCCATTGGTTATGCTTATATGCATGCATACAAGTCCTTTGGATGATTTCTCCCCCTTACTCCCTCCCTCCCCTGCCTGCCCTCTGAGGTTTGAGCATCTGATTGATGCTTCTCTATCTCTAGATCTACTTTTGTTCATCGATTTATGTTGTTCACTATAATCCACAAATGAGTGAGAGCATGTGATATTTATCTTTCTCTGACTGACTTATTTCCCTTAGCATAATGTGCTCCAGCTCCATCCATGCTGTTGTAAATGGTAGGAGTTCCTTCCTTTTTACAGCAGCAGTCAATCCCTTTTTTAAAAGTGTAACATGATGGTATTATAAAACCTATTTATATTCTTAAATCAACCACAGTTTATCCAAACCTTTAATATTTCGACATATTGTACTTACATTTCTATTTGAAGTTTTTACTAAAACATTTTGCACATATTAGATCTCAACAAATGTTTTTGAATGAATGTACAAATTAATGTAGAAATAATTCAATTTTCATAATAAACCTTTAAGAATTATTATATTGCAGACTAAGCAATATGTGTTCTGGAAAGAATAAGGGGAACAAAGTGACAATGTCTATTTCATGAATCAACATAAAACCTAAATTTCTAAAGAAAATAATTTTCGTTATTACTTTAAGAACAGCTTTTTGTCCAGTACAATTAAATTTACTTGAATATTCACTTATTTCAATTAGCCTGTTTAAATTAATCTGAAAACTTGATTACTATTTTACTGTCAAATTTAATACTCTACCAACAATCTTAGTTTATCCTGTAAATATTAGTGGGAAGGATTATTTGCATTCTTGAGTAGGCCCTGAGCATTCCTGATGCTAGGCTGAATTTAGATATAGGGCAGCTGCTGTCGGCCAAATCTCTTGTCTGTTACCTGGGTCCCGATCTGAGCTGGGCCAAGTCTTGTTCTGTTGCCTGGGTCCCGATCTGAGCTGTGTGTGGGAAGTGCGAAGCAACCATGGGGGCAGGAGACCTCCCTCAGAAGGGGTGAGGGTTCAAGCCCCTGCAATGTTGGGGGGTGAGGGTCTGTGCCCCACTTCTGTTGCTGCCCCCCACCCAAGTTCTCTCCTGATGGCCCCTCTGCGACTGTGCCTGTCTTAGGTTGTTCCTTCCCTGAGGAATCTTACCCGTCTCTGGCTAACCAGCCATCCTCTGGGGCCAAGCAGGGTGATGTCAGGTTCAGTTCTGTCTCCTTGGTAGCCTATGCCCCTGTGGCCTCCATGTCCAGCTCCTGCCTTGGGAACCCCTGGCCTGCTGGTGGGGTCCTGGTGCTGATCACATATCTCGGAGAACTCGGGTTTCTTCTCCAGTGAGGGCCCAGCTCACACAATTGGGTGTGAGATAGATCCATGGTACCAGCCACCACGAGGCTTCAAGCTCAGCATGAACAGAAAGCTCAGGCAACAGCTGAGGACAATTGGATTGTGAGAAGAGGGTCCCTCTTGGCACAAAAGGCAAGAGGGGCCAATATAGGATGCTCAAGTGTCTTCCCAGTGCCTTAATTTCTTCTGAAAGGGATTAAATCGTTTCATGTCCTTTTTTTTTTTTTAATTACTGCCAACATTCAAAGAATTCATTTGTAAGTTTGTTTGGGATAATTGTATAATATGCTGTTGTAAATATCTAAAATTATAATGACATTGTAGAATAATATCATGTAAGGATATTCTTTGCTCTAGGCCCTGGCAATTCCATTTCAAACTGGCTGTCAATTTCTTTTTGTAACTTTATATAAACTTTGTCAGGGAGGCAAAAATGTAAATTACTTATTTTAGTTCAAGAGGCCAAATATATTGACTTTCAATTACAATCCTTATGACTTTTGAAGGAAACTTCTCTTTGTTTCCTTCCAAAATAATTTTCAGGCTACAGAGTTTCATTTAAAAATCTTTGTCACATAACTAAAATTTCTATTGGTAGTTCATCTCATGATAAAATTCCTGAACATGCAATGAACCTAAAGCAGTCATATTTTTGGGCAAAAAAAAAATTTTAATTTAAAGTTATTAAGACTGCATTATAAAATTTACACAAACCTCCATTAATCAAAAAAAAAGGGGAGGGATAGTAGGGTAATATCATGTAAGGAAAAAAATCCTATAAGTAAATTACATCTAGAAAATTTTTACTTTACAAAATTAATTTTCATTTGTAATGCTAACAGCAAGATACCCATGAAAAACACACATGGTGTCTAAATAAGACAAAGGAAAATCGTTTGGGCAAAAATAAAAAGGATCCCAAATCAATTATATAGAAAGGATTCCTTTATTAACTTTTGGTTGAGAATATGTTTATATATCTTCAGAAAACAACTCCAAGACCATGTGGATTCCTGCAACAGAGAGGAATTGACAGGTCTGCTCCAACCAGGAAGACAAGAGAAAAAACAGTCCAGAGATGGAAGATGCTGACAACACCTTGCCATGCAAGCAGTCAGCAGCTGTGCACCGCTGCAGGTTGCCTAGGACCAAACTGGAGAGGGTCGGACCTGCATTGCCACCATGTGCCCACATCCAGATATCATTGCTGACATGTACACATAAGGAACTGTTAGGCAGTGAAACGGGAACTCAGTACTGTTGGACATTGAAATTGGGACTCAAACATTTTTTACTATTATTATTATTTTTTGTTATTATATGTTCATTTCTAGTCTGCAGAGGCAAAATTTTTTAAAGGAAAGAAAATGGGGGGGGGGCGGGAAATAGATACAGATGCAAAGAAGTATTGAACAGACTGTCAAACTACATTGGGAAGGCAGGGGAGGCTGGGCAAGGGGGGCTGTAAGAGATCAACCAAAGGACTTGTATGCATGCATATAAGCACAACCAATGGATACAAGACACTGGTGGGGGGGGGGCGGGGCGCGGGCAGGTGAAGGCATGTACTGGGGGGTAGGGGAAGCTGGGGGGAGGTCAGTGGGGAAAAAAATAGACATATGTACTACTATTTGTAATACTTCAAACAATAAAAATTTAAAAAATGGAAAATACAAAAAAAAGAAAATAATTTTCTCTCTCTTAAAATAGCTAAATCAAAAGGAATTTTCAAAAGAGAGGAAATTAAATAAGTCAGCTCACACTGAATATGTTTTGGACAATAAGGATAAATTAAAATATACTGCAAATTGGTCATATTTCACAGAGATTTTAAATACAAATTTATGCTATCAGTACAGACATGTAAAAATTAAAAATATATTTTAAATAATAAAAAATGTGCAAAGCAAACCATACACAAAGTATGCTTGAAGATTTTTTGGTGAAGAAAAATTATACTAAGAAAAAAACAATTGGCCCCAAATCAGTTGGGAATTATTAATGTCAGACAAAATGGAAATTATATAAATAATGATTGGATCAAGATCACTTTGAGAAACAGTAGATGATATGATTGAATTAACAGTGGAGTTTATGCTGATTGCATTAAATGTTTCATCTCCAGGGTTGCTAAGGTTTTCCATAAGCAAAATAATAGAAATACTGAAATTATTCTTTTTACTCATTAGTTCATGGTGAAAATTTTTAAAATTGTACATGTAAATCAATGGCAACTTATTAGCTAACCTTCAATTTCCTGTGTACAGTTTAACATTGTCTGCTCTCTATTCTCATTTCCAAGCCTCATGGCTTCTCACTAGATGATCTTCAATTTTACCATCCAAGGTCTTTTGTCAATAGGATAGTGGGTTCCTCCAGCTGGGTTTTGCCCTATAAAATGCATGAAACAGGCACAAATGACTCTGTCTAGAATAAAAGCAAATAAATTAGATTCTCATTCGGAGATCAATGGGAGGGCAGCTAAAAAGCATCAGTATTCTGACCACAATTGAGAATCGTTCTCTAGCTGTTCCATTTCTTGTGAATCATGGTGGTGAATCATACCTGACTTCCACTTTGACAGAGCCAATAATCCCTGCTGGATTAGCAAAATAACAACAATGTTTATATTCATAATGGAAAGAGAGGCTGAATTATATTCTGAAAATTGGGGAATTAATATTTTCCAACCCCCCTCACCTATCTTTTTCAACACTTATGCCTTCAAATGTGTGTATGTAATTAAATCCATGGATTTCTGAGACTATAATCAATTCATAAAAACTCTATAATTAATCTTAATACTAACTACAGCAAAAATCTTAAATAATCCCACTTTTGTTTGCCCTTTAATACCTGAGATTCTTGGTAGAGAAACAGCAGGCTGAATGCACTTAGGTCAGGTGCTCAGGGTATTGTTTAAAAAAGTTACGACTCTGCCATATATATACTTGCATGGCCATTAACCTCTAACTCCCTTGACATCGTATTATTGAGCTGAGTTTTTAAAGAAAAATGTGTTGTAAATATCCAGGGAATATTACAAAATATTGGAGACAGGGGTGCTGGTTTAGAAATCAAGCTAAACACTATTGGAGGAGGAAAAGAGTGGAAGTTTTAAATTCTTACTGTCTACCCCATGATCCACAAATAAGAGAATAATTTCATGCATGCATCTATATCAGTGTGCTTGTGTGTGAAGAATTATATCTGGGGGTGGGGGAAAAAGAAAGAATAAGAAATTATAATGAAAGCTGGTGATTTTCATCTTTATGGAAGAGTTTGTTTCTTTCTGAAAGAATGTTTAGGACACAAGTGGAAAGTACTTATAATGTTTCAGAAAGTTTCCATCACTGTCACACATATATGTTCTCCTATTTATTTTTCTTTCAAAAGTTTACATTATTATGCATACATATATGTCAGGATTATCTTGATGTTCCAATTTTGAGATTATAATGGATAGTGATTTTTGCAATAATGATAAGATACTATTTTATAAGACTTTAATTAAATGCTGAGTCATTCTATATAATAAAAGGCCAGCAACCATAATGGCCAGAACAACCAACTGACCAGTCACTATGAGGTTCACTGACCATCTCTTGGTTCCTCCCTGACCCCGGCCTACAGGCTCTGATCACTGGATGGAGAATGGGGAACCATGAGGAACTGGGGTGAGTGGCAGTGGGATGGGACTGGGGACTGGCTAGCGGGCAGAAGATGGCCCTGATTGCAGGCTAGGCCTAGGGTCCCTACCTATGCATGATTTCGTGCACTGGGCCTCTAGTTCCTGTATAATTTTATTAATTGGAAAATTTAAATGAGTAAGAAAGAGATAAATAGAACTCATAATCTATATGAAGAGGTATCTTTTGCTACACTTCTTTATATGCCTTTGTTATACATTTTGTTTTTTAGAAAGATTGAATAATACCATACTAGAACAAAAGTTCTGCCATTTTCAATTAATGTTATACCATAATCACATTCAAAACAAGATGGTCCAGTAATAGTATGACTAAAAGTACATCATGGGTGTCTACACAATTTCTTTAAACATTTAAAAATTCTTAGACATATGTATTCTTTTGTTTTACAGAAAATTATACAACAAATATATATGTAGAAAATACTATAGCAGTGTTTTTTCTACTTTATCTTTTTTTGGGGGGGGTGAAATGCACATCAAAAAATTGCCCATTTAAACCATTTGAAAATGTACAATTGTCTTTCAGTATTTTTGCAATGCTGTACAACAATCATTCCTATGCAGTTTTAACACAATTCCATTACCTCCAAAGGAAACCCCATAGCCATTCATCAGTCATTCCTTACTGCCCTTCCCCTCCAGCTCCTGGCAAAACATATTTGTTTTCCAATGATGAACACTTCTTTTAAAAAATTGAAGTTCTGCTTGAATTGGCATTTTAAAACAGTTTGGTATTCATCCAACTTTATTAATTTCATCTTTTTTAAAAGTAATAAGCATGCCCTAACTAGTTTGGCTCAGTGGATAGAGCCTCAGCCTGCGGACTGAAAGGTCCCAGGTCCGATTCTGGTCAAGGGCATGTACCTTGGTTGAGGGCACATCCCCGGTAGGAGATGTGCAGTGGGCAGCTGATCAATGTTTCTCTCCCATCGATGTTTCTAACTCTCTATCCTTCTCCCTTCCTCTAGTAAAAATCAATAAAATATATATATTTTAAAAAGTAATAAACATTTATCTGCTTCCTTAAATGAAATTATTTTATTTTTATTGAGTGCATTAGTGTATTAGGGTGACATTAGTTAATAAAATAATATAGGTTTCTTTTTTTATTTTATTACAAGTCCTTTGGTTGATGGCTGCCCCTTTCTCCCACCCTCCCCTACCTTCCCTCTGAGATTTGACAGTCTGATCGATGTTTCTCTGTCTCTGGATCTGTTTTTGTTCATCAGTTTATGTTGTTCATTATTTTCCATAAATGAGTGAGATCATGTGATATTTATCTTTCTCTGACTGGCTTATTTCACTTAGCATAATGCTCTCTAGTTCCATCCATGTTGTTGCAAATGGTAAGAACTCCTTTTATACTGCAGCATAGTATTCCATTGTGTAGATGTACCACAATTTTTTAATCCACTCATCTGCTGATGGGCACTTAGGCTGTTTCTAAATCTTAGCTATGGTGAATTGTGCTGCTATGAACATAAAGGTGCATATATCCTTTCTAATTGGTGTTTCTAGTGGTGGGAATGCAGACTGGTGCAGCCACTGTGGAGAACAGTATGGAGTTTTCTCAGAAAACTAAAAATGGAACTCCCATTTGACCCACTTCTAGGAATATAGAGGCTTCAAGTGTACAATTCTATAATACATCATCTGTATATTGTATTTTGTGTTCTCTATCCCAAGTCAAGTCTCTTTCCATCACCATTTATTCCCCTTGATACCCTCTTCTATCACCCCCCTCCCTCTCCCTACCCACACAACTTCCTTGCATTCTGGTAATCACCATATTGATATCTGTGTTATGAGTTGTTGTTTTTATGCTTAATTTCTTCACCTTTTTCGCCAGCCTGGCACCTTTCCACTTCTGACAGCTGTCAGTCTGTTCTCTTTGTCTGAGTCTGTTTCTATTTTGTTTCTTAGTTTATTTTGTTCATTAAATTTCACATCTGAATGAAATCATATGGTACTTATCTTCTCTGACTGGCTTATTTCACTTAGCATAATGCTGTCCAGGTCCATCCATTACTGTCATAAAATTTAAGTTTTCCTTTTTTTTATTTTTTTTTACAACCAAGTAGTATTCCACTATGTGAATGTACCACAACTTGTTGATTCACTCATCTACTGATAGACATTTGGGCTGCTTCCCAATCTTGGCTATTGTTAATAACACTGCAATGAACATAGGGGTGCATATATTCTTTCAAATTAGTGTTTCAGGTTTCTTCAGATATATTCCCAGAAGGGGAGTCACTGGGTCATGAAGCAGTCACATTTTTAATATGTGAGGTAACTACATACTGCTTTTCACAGTTGGCTGCACCAATCTGTGTTTCCACCAACAGTGTTCCCTTTTCTTCACATCCTTGTCTACACTTTCTGTTTGTTGATTTATTGATGATAACCGTTCTGATATGTGTGAGTTGATATTTCATTGTGGTTCAATTTGTATTTCTCTGATGAATAGTGATGTTGAGCATTTTTTCATGTGTCTACTGGCCATCTGAATGTCTTCTTTGGAGAAGTATCTATTCTGGTCCTTTGCCCATTTTTAAATTGGATTGTTTGGGTGTGGTTTTTTTGGTGTTGACTTTTATAAGTTCTCTATAAGTTTTGGATATTAATCCTTTATCAGATGTATCATTGGTGAATATGTTCTCTCATTCAGTGGATTCTTTTTTCATTTCGGCTGTGCAAAAGCTTTTTAGTTTGATGTAGTCTTATTTAAATGTTTTTTCTTTTGTTTCCCTTGCCTGAGGAGATATATCAGAAAAAATATTGCTATGAGAAATGTTTGAGATTTTATTGCCTATGTTTTCTTCCAGAATTTTTATGGTATTGAGTCTAACATTTATGTCTTTCATACACTTTGAGTTTATTCTTGTGTATGGTGTAAGACATGGTCTAGTTTATTTTTTTTGCATGTATTTGTCCAATTGTACAGCACCATTTATTGAATAGATTATCTTTGCTCCATTATGTTTTTTTTTTATTTGTTTGTTAATTTGTTTGTTTTACCAGACTCTATGCTTGTCAGTATGTGAGTGAAAAACAGCTGCAGAAGGCAGGCATCAAAGTCAATCTCTTTGAGACTAAGCCAAAAGATACCTAACATATTGGGGACAAATGAAATACACCCACTAACATCTGTAAACGACAAAGGCTAGGAAGTAATACATGGGTCAGAATAGGGCTTCCTCATGGCTGAAAAGTAGTAGAAATGTAGATTTGAGCTCACTGTTCCCCACAAGAGCAATGATGTACATGAAGCAGAATGGCAGGGAGATCCAGATGTGTGAGACTTCCAGTCCAGGAATTCTATTGAGGATGAGTATCTTGGTGTCAGGCTGGTACTGTTGGCTCCATGCATAATGGTCAACTGCAAAGCATGTTATCTTTCTGACTAAGAAAGATGCCCTATACAGGAACGTAGTAGTTTTATTTTCAGCCAGAAACAAAAGATGAACAAGTATTTTTTGCATACTATAAATAATAATTTTAGGAGAAAACTCATCTTTTTGTACCCAGACTATGTTCTTTGATTCTACTTAGAGGTCTTGAGCCTGTGACTGAATTGAAAGGATGTAAGCATAGTGCAAACATAATAACAAAACCCTGGTCTTCCTTTTAAACTGTACTCTACACTCTGTCTATATTACATGCTTAAATTCCCAGGCCAGCCATTAATACCTGACCAATTTCCAAATTATAGACCTTGTTTAAATAACACCTATTCTCTTCAATCCTTTTATAATTTTCCTTCTTCCAAGAAGATCCTTTCAGATGTGTCCACTGGGTCATAGCCAATCAAGTTATATGAGCACCTATGGATCACACACAGGTATCATGGGGCTGAGATTATCTATCTACAAGTCTAAACCTGGCAAGTCTGGGTTTTCTCAAGTCACAATAATCAAGGACAGAAGATTTGATGGGCTAAAATTTTATATATTAACTGCAACTTAAAAACCATGGCCATCTGCATTTTGCATTATATCTCTAATTGCTTCTTCTGGAAAACATTAAAGATTTTAGTATTCACATTTTACCAAATGACATTGTTGAGCTTTAATTAACTCCCATAATTTCAATTAATTTTCTCAAATCTCTATGTAGAAAAACATGACCTATGTCTCAAAATGTTTATAATTTTTATGTCTTCTTTTGGTGTATTATTTTTAGACCCCAAATGACTATGAAAGTTTATATTGGATAAGACAGAATCTTCATTAATAGTTTTTGAGAGGACTTAGCTTTCCACATTTATTCTATATTCTGAGACAAGGATCTAGTCTGAAAGCCTTTGATGAAAATAATAAGACTCCAGGACCTTTTAATTTTTTTTTGAGAAAATTCTTTTTTATCCTGTGTTTCTAAAAGACCTTCCTTAGTTATTATTTGTTTTGAGACCATTAACTTGAATCATTCATTTTACCACAGCATTATATTATATATTTTAAGACTTTTCAAAAATTATTTTATAAAATCTCCTGTTTTAGTTTAATCTTTCCTATATAATAGCCTTTTCCAAAGTTTTAATTCTGATTGCTTCTCTTTTCTCTCTCTCATTTTTTTCCTTTTTTTGGGTAGGACATAATTTAGCTTAGGATTCTATATAAGTGTTTTTTTAGCCACTAGTTTTAAGCAGTAGAAAACTTTTCAAATAATGCCATATAAATAATTTGAACATATAAAAGAGGTAAAAGCAATCTTTATTCAGAAAACAGGAAAAGATTAGCACTGACTTTACAAACCAATTTGCTCAACTGTAAATGCTGTTAACACTAAGTGGAGTAAACATGGAGATTTTCCCCACAGCCTGGAACATAACAAACAAAATATATAGTATAGGCACACAATATTGTTAGTATTATTATCATTATTTTTCTTTGTAAAGTAAATATAAGTAAAACATAAGAGGCACCCCTTAAACCTCCAGTATTCTTACATCTCTCTTTCCTATATTTCTTGTTACAACATCCTGCTCAATTAGGAACCTTTTAAATTTCTGAATGTGTAACCCAGTACTCAAATTCTGACCTTCTCAGTCAATTCACACCTACTGAAGGTTTCTCAATCTCAGTAAACATGTGTGCAATTCAGGGCATTTCCACTTCCTATTTCCAATGCATGTATTGTCCTATCCCAGATAATACCATGGCACATACCTTCAACAGTTCTCAGTCTCAACTCAGTGTCAACCCCAAAGTAAGGCTTCTTCTTACCTTCCAATTAGAATTTGCCCACAGACCCCTGACAATCTTGGCATGACATTTCCATTTCCCTACTCCACTGCAATTTTCTATTTGTTTGGTTTACTGCTGTATCTCTGCACTTAAAATAGTGACTGCTGCAAGAAAAAAAGTTCTATAATGAATGACGGTCCAAACCTTCTTTTTGGTTGGTCATCTTACTTATACATAATCACCTTAGCAAATTAGTGTGCATATTGAAAACTAAGAGTGCGTTAGAGGAAGATACAGATGATTACAAGATGGCTGAAATCTTAAAGATTAAAAAAAATGGAGATATTTAGAATAGGGATGAGTGCACAAACTGGATACAAATAATTGCCTTTGCTTTTATTTTCTACATGCTAAGGACATATATATGATGGATAGAAAAGTTATAAAAATGTAGATTTGGGTTCAAGGAATGTTGCTGATTCACACAGATAACAATCTCTAGTAAATTAGCAAGATTACTATCTTCAGATGAATTCCAGCAAAGGGAGAATGACATGTGTCATGAATATTGTCAGGATTTGAGTTACCAGGTCACTGGGATTCCTCTCAACTCTTACACTAATTCATTGTCATTGTCTCTTCCAAAGGAAAACTCCTCTATCTATGGAGAGCAGAGAAGTGTTTTTATTATTGTACGGAAATGTGCTTGCTTGTAACATTATCCCTCTGACCTTGCCACATCAGCATCATGGAGTCTCCTCCCTCCACTATCTAAACTACATTTAATATTTTCCCATTCTTCTTCTCCCTTTTTAAGGCAGTTTGTCATGTTCTTTGGTTTCAGGAGTCTAAGAGTGACATAATCTAAGTTTTCCTTAATTGACCACCCTCTGACTCAAATTCCTCCTATTTAGTTGCACATTTTCTGTGCATTTTATATATTTTTTCTTCTGTCACCCAAACTCTCCCTGATGCCAGATGTTTTAACATTTCCACTCATGGTGATAATGCTCAGAAGAATTGCACAGTACTGGTTGGGAACCTTATTTAACAATACTTAATGACATTGCTGGGGATTTTCCAAGCAAAAGGGAATGAATATTTGCTTGGAGTTTTTACAGATAAATGTCCTATAGATCTCTAATGGAAGAGGAAGTAAATTTACCTTTGTTGAAACTACACATGTATTTTATTTTTTAAAATATATTTTTTTGATTTTTCACAGAGAGGAAGAGAGATAGTTAGAAACATTGATGAGAGAGAAACATCGATCAGCTGCCTCCTACACACCCCCTACTGGGAATGTGCCTGCAACCAAGGTACATACCCTTGACAGGAATTGAACCTGGGACCCTTCAGTCTGCAGGCCGATGCTCTATCCACTGAGCCAAACCAGTTAGGGCTACACATGTATTTTAAATATATTTGAATGGGGGGGGGAGAACCTTAATAATTATCCTCAAATTTTAAGATTTTTTTTAGAATAAATATATGAACGGTGTCTGATATCTATTGAAGTGTAAACCTGGAATTATATCTGACTTCCTAGAATGCTTCAATTCCAGTTTTATAACTTTTGCTATATATTTACTTACATATATAGGTCTCAAACTTTCTCAAAAATTCAATAAACAATTTCAGAATCTTCGATGCTAGAAACTTATTAAAATATGGTTTATGTAATAAGTTTGAATGGTATGTTCATTTGAAACATTGTATTGTTAAATGCATTATTTCCCCATTTCTTCTCGCCTCTACCTCAGTAGAAATATAGTTTTCTACTGTACATTTTTTTAGTGAATCTTGACCAAGTATAAAGAAACATAGAAGACTGGATTGAAATTCTTTCAATAGTGAAGGGATTTGGGGGAAGGGAACAGAGGAGATATAACCACAATTTAATATCCTACCTTGGGTTTATAGAAATGAGTGCAGGTTATATTGGAAGGTGAAAACAGTGAGAAGGAATCTGGTGAAATGCTACATCTTTCTTCTAGAAGAGGCAGCTATAATGGGCAGAAACACAGCAGATCTAGGTTTTTCTTTTGCAGTGAATGAAACCATTCACTAAAGTACATAAGATAAAACAAAACTAGCTCTATACAAAAGCTCTTCTACCATAGTGAATCTTTGATTATTGAAAATTTAGGAAGTAGAGCTTCATTCCAAATCAGAGAGTTTCAATAAGTGAAAAGCCTAGAGGCAAGCCTTCCTCTTGAAGTATGCTTCATTTCAATATTACTAGCATTAGGTAAAATATTAATTAAATGACATAAATAGTAAACTAGCAGATAGCAGACATGCTCCAAGTTTCTCAAGGTAGAAAATATTTGAATGACATATACTTCCTAAAAATCTTTTTTATTTTTTGTCTGTTTTTCTAATTAAAACCATATGGAGATTCCTCAAAAAATTTAGAATAGAGTTATCATATGACCCAGTAATTCCTCTTCTACATAACTACTGGAAAATTTGAAAATATTTATATGTACACCTATATTCATAATTCAAGGTGACCAAGACATGGAAACAACCAAATTAGATGACTGGATAAAGAATATGTTGTACATATATACAATGGAATACTACTCAGCCATAAGAAAAGATGATATACTGCCATTTGTGACAATGTGGATGAATATTGAGAATATTATGCTAAGCAAAACAAATCAGATAGAAAAACACAAGAACCATATGATTTCACTCATATGTGGGATATAAAACTGAAAGCAACAAACAAAACAAACAAACAAATAAAAAAAATCAATGACACAGACAATAGTATGGTAGTAACCAGAGGAAAAGGAGCATGAAGGGGAGGTCAAAGAAGATTATGGTGTCCAAACACATGGTAATGGAAGGAGCTTTAACTTTGAGTGGTGAACACACAATGTAATGTGTAGATGGTGTATTATAGAATTGTACACTTGAAACCTATGTGATTTTATTAATCAATGTCACCCAAATAAATTTAGTAAAATTAATAAAAACAACAAACCACTAAATAATCACATGGCTGGGTACTCAAAAAATTATGCTTGAAAGAAACAAGGTACAAAGGAACACACTATATTACTCAATGTATATTTATATATAGGAAAGAGTAAACTAATATATAGCGTTTGAAGAAGATCAGGAGTTATTTCAAAAAAGAGTTGAAATCTGTTGGGAATTGACTAAGAAAGGGCACAAGAAAATTTGAGGGGAGTGATGCAAATTTCTATATCATAATTGTATAAGTTGTACAGGTATATATATCTGTCAAAACTTCTTAAACAGTATCTTTGCAATATCTGCATCTTACTGTATGTGAATTATCCTCCTATATAATAAAGAGGTAATATGCAAATTGACCATCACTCCAACACACAAGATGGCTGCCCTCTTGTGGTCAAAGATTGCCATCTCCATGTGGACACAAGATGGCCACCACAAGATGGCTGGCAGGGGAGGGCAATTAGGCCAGCAGGGGAGAGCAGTGGGAGGGACCAGGCCAGCAGATGAAGGCAGTTGGGGGCAACCAAGCCTGCAGGGGAGGGCAGTTAGGGGTGACCAGGCTGGCAAGTGAGGGCAGTTAGGGGCAATTGTGTTGGCAGGGGAGCAGTTAAGCATCGATCAGGCTGGCAGGGGAGTGATTAGGGGGTGATCAGGCTGGCAGGCAGAAGCGGTTAGGGGCAATCAGGCAGGCAGGCAGGTGAGCGGTTGGGAAACAGCAGTCCTGGATTGTGAGAGGAATATCTAACTGCCCGTTTAGGCCCAGGCAGTTGGAAATCCCTCGAGGGGTCCCAGATTGGAGAGGGTGCAGTTTGGGCTGAGGGACACTCCCCTCCCTGTGCACGAATTTCATGCACCGGTCCTCTAGTACATCAATAAAGTTGATTTAAAACTAATCAACATAAATCAGTTACCAATAAATGGAAACTAATCATATGATCATCTTGATAGATATAAGCTAATAATGTTATAAAATTCAAAATCTATTCATTAGAAAAAACCCAGTATCTAAGTGATTTTGGGATAGAAGGAAAAGAATCTTTCAGCTTTATTTAATTGACATAATCACTTGAACACTCCCAAACTTATTTCATGAGGCCAGCGTTTCCCAGGCACCAAAGCCAGATATGGACACTAGAAGAAAAGAAAAGTGTAGGCCAATATTTCTGTTGAATATAGATGCAAAAAGTATCAACAAAATATGGTCTAACCTAATTCAACAGCATATGAAAAAGATCATTCACCATGATTCAATAGGATTCATCTCTGGGATGCAAAGATGTTTCAAAATATGCACATCAATAAACACCACCTTAATAAAATGAAAGACAAAATTCAAATGATGAACTCAGGAGATGCAGAAAAAACATTTGGCAAAATTCAGCATCCTTTCATGATAAAAATTCCTAACAAATCAGTTATAGAGAAAATGCCTGAAGATAATAAAAGTCATCCTATATAATAATTAGACCAAACAGCAGAAATACCATCCAGACATCCTTCCAGACGAAGCCTGGGCTGCGTCTGAGGGCCAGCTGATGCTGCAAGGGGCTGCAAGGGCCGAGCCCCTTGAACAAATTTCGTGCATCAGGCCTCTCGGATGTTATAAACCTCCAGACCTATTATATTCAAGAGTGAAAACTTGAAAACTTCCCCTGTAAGATCAGGAACATAGTAAGAATGCCCACGCTGACTGCTCCTACTCAATATAGTATTAAAAGTTCTAACCAGAGCTGTTAAGCAAGAAAAAAAAGAGACATCCAAATAATAAAGGAAAAAATAAAATTGTCTTTTTGATTATGATATAACTTTGTATAGAGGGAATCCTAAAGAGTCAACAAAAAAATTGCTAGACATGATAAAAAATTTCAGTAATATTTCAGAATACCAAGTCAGCATATAAAAATCAGTTGTATTTGTATGCACTAACAATGAGTTATCTAAAAAATAAATAGAAAATAAAACAGTCCTACTTTCAGTAGTATCAAAAATAGTAAAATGCTTAGGAATAAATAGGAAAGGTAAAGATCTATACACCAAAAATTATAAGATATTGATGAATTAATTTGAAGAAGACACACAAAAATGGGAAGATAGCCCATGTTAATGGATTGCATGAATAAATGTTAAAATGATCATACTACCCAAAGCCACCTATAGATTCGATGCAATCATCAAAATTCCAACGACATTTTTTTTTACAGAAATAGGGGGGGAAATCCCAAAATTTGTATGAAACTATATATAAAAAAAAACAACCCAAACTGCCAAAGCAAAGATGGGAAAGAACAAAGCTGGAGGCATTACATTTCCTGTATTTAAGATATCTTAAGCAATACAGTACAGTAGCTCCCCTTACCTGTGGGAGATATGGTCTAAGACTCTCAGTGGATGCCTGAAATAGTGATAGTACCAAACCTTATACTATATACTATGTATTTTCCTCTACATACACACCTATGTTAAAGTTTAGTTTATAAAGCTAGGCACAGTAAGAGATTAAGAAAAATAACTAATAAACATACAGAACAGTTGATCTGATCATCAAAACAGCTACTAAGAGACTAATGGGCGGGTAGCGTGTTCAGTATGGATGTGCTGGACAAAGTGGTGATTTAAAATCTGGGCAGGATGGAGCAGGACAGTGTGAGATATTTATCATGCTACTTGAAGTGACACACAACTTAAAACTTATGACTTATTTATTTCTGCAATTTCTCACTTAATATTTGTGGACAATTTTTGACCACCAGCAACTGAAACCAAGGAAAGCAAAACTGTGGATAAGGCGGGAGTACAGTACTAACACAAAAACTGACTTAGTCTATTATTCCAATAAATGACTAATGGAATAGAACAAAGAAATAATCAAGTTGTAAAGACATATATTTATGTTGATGTTCATAAAGGTTTCTTTTCTAGACATCCACATTGAATATTTTAATAGTACAATAAAGGTTTACTATTCTCATGATTTTAAATTCCTATTTTACTGGTATCCAAATAAATATTCATTTCTCTATGGAGTGATGCATGAAGAAAATGGCTCTTGGACAATGGTTACTTATTTCAGAAAGCATTTCTCAAACAACACATAAAAATAAAATAAAATTTTTCAATGGGCATTTGTAATAAAAAATTTTTTTCCAACTGGTTATAAAATGTCTTGAACTAATGAATAATCAATTTTGGCAATAAGTATTTTCATTTTTGTGAACTGAGAAATGGAAAAAGATATTCCAAAGGGAAAAAAAAGTGCAGACAAAGCATAGAAAAAGAAGGTACATAAAACAAAAAGGAAATTCAAGTTGTATTTCATTGAATTTCCTTTATATACCTTGAGACAATAGGGAACATAATATTACTGTTTTTTATTAAGATTTAATTTCAAATGTGTCACCATTTTGTCTCTTTCTTTGTTTTATTAGATTTATTGGGGTGACATTGGTTTTAAAATTATATGGTTTTCAAGTGTACAATTCTATAACAAATCAGCTGTATATTGCATTGTGTGCCCACCATTCAAAGTCAAATATTTTTTTGTCACCATGACCAACTTTTTGTGTTGTTTTGTTATTGTTGTTAATCCTCATCTGAGGATATTTTATCCATTGCTTTTCAGAGAGAGTGGAAGGAAGGGAGGAAGTGTGTGTGGGGGTAGATAGAGAGAGAGAAACATCAATGTGAGTGACATACATTGATTGGTTGCCTTCTGAATGAGCCCAGACGGGGGGCAGGGAGAGAATCTGCGACCCAGGTGAGTGCCCTTGACCAGAAATAAAACCCACAATCCTTCCATGCACTGTCTGATGCTCTAACTATTGAGAAGATTGGCCAGGGCCCACTTTATGTTTTAGTTTTTGCCACTAATACATTATAATAACTGGAAGGTGAAACAGTGCCACTTTTCTTTAGCTGTTCTGCCATTAGGGACTCACTGGATATTACATTGAGCATATATCTTATAAAAACAAGCATCCCCTATACCAGTATATTAGTTGCTCTTGATGTCTAGCTTAAGAACCTTATATAAACTCTGCCGGAGCTCCTTGTTCTTGAGAGCATACACCATGGGATTGAGGGCAGGAGGAATGACATTGTACAGTACATTGAGTAGCACTGGAATGATGGGAACTGCTTTTGTTGTACTATGGGTGATGGAAACAAGAATGACAACTGTATAGAAGAATAGGATCAGAATGTGGTGGGACGTGCAGGTACTTAGGGCCTTGGATGCAGCTTCTGCTGAATTCAGCTTCAGCACAGAATGAAGTATCAAAGCATATGATAAAATAATCAAACCCAGGTCACTTCCCATGAGTGTCCACGCCAGAAGAAGCTGGTAAATGCTATTGATGGTTCTGTCATCACAGGATAGACTAGTGACACCGAGATTAGAACACAGACAGTGTTCTATTTGGTTCTGGGAGCAGTAGTGTCTCTGAGCAGCCAATACAGGCACTGGGATGGTACTTATGGTGATTCTGAGTGCCATGAACACAGTTGCTTTGACCACAAAAGATTCAGTAATTATTGATGGATAGCGTAGTGGTCGGCAAATAGCTACATATCTGTCTATAGTCATACATACAAATATGCCTGACTCCATGCCCACAAAACAATGTATGACATACATCTGCAGAAAACACTCAGGAAGACTGATGGCTTTAGCATTGAACCATAAGATAGCCAATATCTTGGGCATGATAGTGATGTCTACCACAGCCAGGATGCCCAGGAAATGGTACATAGGCTGGTGCAGTGTTGTCTCTTGATAGATGATGATCAGGATGAGGATGTTGGCACTGAGACCTAAGAAGCAGAGTAGAGCCAATGGCAGGGAGAGCCAGTGTTGCCAGCTGTGAATGCCTGGGAATCCCATCAGAATAAATTCAGAGACCTGGATCTTAGAGACGTTGGAGGCTTTGAGATTCTGGAACATTCTTTATTAAGGGAAAAAAATATTCAAGGTTATAATTTTGATGATATCTATGATAGTATTTGAAGAGAAGTAATAGACAAAATTTAAAATTTTTACTTTATTTCTATTTTTTTCATAGTAATTATTTTATTTCTTAATTAAATTTATTACAATTATATAGGTTTCCATTTTGCACTTCTGTGATGTGTTATTTATATAATGCATGTGTTCCCACCATTAAAAGTCAAGTCTCCTTCCATCATCATGTATTTGATCCCCTTTAACTTTTACCCCTTTCCCACTTCCTTTTCTTCTGGTAAACACTACATTGAGATGGAGATTCTTCATTATTAATCTTCATTATTCTCATTCTGCACTAACATTTATGGGATATTTCTAATGAGCCAGAAACTGTAATAGTGCATTTTTGTTAACACAATTAATCATCACAAAAACTCTATAAGGCAGGTCACATTATCTCCACCCTCTTATAATCATGGATTGGAATATTAGAGATATCAGGGCCTTGTTCATTACCTTCCTTCCATATTCTTAGTCATGGAAATTGCACAAGAGGAAAATGATCAGATGTTATAACCTTGCCTCTTAACTTGGTTTTGCTAAAGAGTTTATTTAGAGTCTTAATGTATAGAATTGAGAGTAATTTATGCATGAAAGCAATTAGGTAACATCATATCATAGACTATTGAAAAGAACTTTTTTAAAGAACATAAACATTTTTGAAGAATACATCAATTTTAAATCTACAATAATGGTTGAACCAAAGAGATGAAGTGTTTCCTGACTCTGCTTGTATCCCTACATCCCTGTTTTATCTCTATTCACAGTGGAGGATGAAAGGTTATATATTTCAACATGCAACTGTTTTGGAAACAGCAAAATGATCCAAGGAAGATGAAATAATAAGCATGCTCTTCAAAGACTGATCTGGTAGCATCACAAACTGAGTCATGCAGGAATGGACAGAATAGCAATGAAGCAAAAATTTGTAGTAGATCAGAAAATTTTTCAAAGAGGAAAAGGCAAAGGCTCTTAGACCTGAAGTATGATTAGCATTCTGCCAGATTAGAGTTCTCCACTGTTACTGTTTGCTATTTCTTCTCTTCTCACATTACACTGTTATTCTTAGCTTGGTGATTTAGCAACCCTCTCTTTTCTTTTGTGCATTCCCACCACCAAATCTAGCCTCCACTATCACCTTCTTTAGGAAGACTGAAGTTTCCTTCAGGGAGGATAGAAAGTCATCCTTTAAATCTTGTTAACATGATGGAATTAGAAAAGTGGTAGGCTTCATAGGCAAGGAATATATTTGTTGATGGATCAGTCTATTTTTTGTATTTTAACATGACGGTATTATAAAACTTATTTATATTCTTGGATCTATCACATTTTACCTAAACCTCTAATATTTAGACATATTGTATTTACATTTCTATTTGCAGTGTTTAGCATGACATCACACACATACTAGATGTTAAAAGATGTTTATGATAAATGTACAAATTAATGTGGCAATAATTCAATTTTCATAATAAGTTTTAAGAATTATTATATTGTGGTCTAAGCAATATTTTTTTAGAAAGTATAAGGGGAACCACCAGGAAAAGTAAAATAATGATATCTATTTTATGAATCAACATAAAAGCTAAATTTCTAAAGAAAATGATTTCCCCTCATAACATAGATAAATCAAAATAAATTTTTAAAAGAGAGGAAATAGAATAAATCAGGACACAAAGGAAATATTTTGGCTTGTACAATAGGGATCAATTAATTAAAATATACTGCAAATTGCTCATACATTACAGAGATTTTTATGTGCAAATTTATGCTATAAGTGCATACATGTAAAAATTAAAGTATATTTTAAATAATAAAAAATGTGCACAGCAAACCATTCACAAAGTATGCATAATGATTTTTTGGCTAAAGAAAATTATACTAAAACACAAACACATGGTCCCATTTCAATTAGGAAATATTAATGTCAGACAAAATGGAAATCAAATATATAAAGGTTGGATCAAGATCACTTTGAGAAATACTAGATGACATGATTGATTGACACGGTGCAGTTAATGCTGATTCTGTTAAATAGTTTCATTTCCAGGTTTGATAAGTTTTTCCACAAGCAAAATACTGAAATTATTCTTTTCCATTCATTAATTCATGGCAGGAATTTTTAAAATGCTAAATACATTTAAATAAATGGCAACTTATTAGCTAGCCATCAATTTCCTGTTTGGAAGATTGAAGCTAATAATTACAAGACTAACAAAAGCCTTGTAATTTGCAGATAGAGCTTAGGCCTGCAGACCAAAGGGTCCCAGATTCAATTCCAGCCAAGGGCACATGCCCAGGTTGCAGACTTGATCCCCCCCAGTAGGGGACATGTAGGAGGCAGCCAAGCAATGATTCTCTCTCATGGTTGATGTTTCTATCTCTCTATCCCTCTTCCTTCCTCTCTGAACTCAATAATATATATATAATAGAATACTATGAGTTTACAATATAGGAATGCTTCCTTATGTATCAAAATTGTCATCAAGTTTCTTTTTATCTGGCTTGAAAATTTCTACTTCACATTTGTATACAACATCATATTTTTACATTTCTTTTAAAAACTGTCATTAGGAAAGAAAAGTGTAACCACTCCTATGTATGTATAAACATATAGAGCTACATACACTTATAATTAATTACAGTGGGAAAACAACTGAAATGTTTATGATAAATATTTGACTAGTTATACAAATTACCAATATTTGACTGATGCATACAAATTGTCAAAATGTTAGGAAAATTCCATCATTACTCATTACTCCCTTACAATACATTTGAACAGTTGATTCTTAACACCATGTGTACATGCAACAGAAGGAAGTACAAAAATTGGGGAAAGCATAATGCCCATAGATTAAGAATAGAAAATATACTTCTGAGAGACTTAAATTTTATTCTTTTTTTTCAATTTTATTCTTAAGAAGATATTTTCTGTATATGAGATAAATATTTTACGGATGCCTCTCTTGTTTTATTTTTCTAGTGTTGATTAATAAAACTGATGTTATTGTTATATGAATGGTTAACATTCATATCCAATACAGTTGCAAAACCCTGAGTTAAAGATAAAACATATACCAAATAATATGATATTAACCACAAATTATGTTAGACTATTTCTAAAATAAATTTAAATTATTTTCATACTTTAAATCTTAACTTTTCTGCAAGGAAAATGGACCCAGATTATGTTGTGGGTGGGCAGGTGTGTTGATATAGTAACATTAATATGCAAATATTGTCATTTACACAGTACAGTTTACTAGTAATATTGCCTGCTGTCTATTTTCATTTCTGAGCCTCATGGCTTCTCACTAAATGATCCTTAATTTTACCATCCCAGGTCTTTGTTAATAGGAGAGTAGATTCCTCCAGGTGTGTTTTGCCTTATAAAGGGCATGAAACAGGCAAAATAACTCTGTCTAGAATAAAAGCAAGTTAGATTCTCATTCTGAGATCAGTGGAAGGGCAGCTAAAAAGCAAGAGCATTCTGACCACAATTGAGAACTGTTCTCTAGTTGTTACATTTCTTCTTGTGAATCATGGTGGTGAATCATACCTAACTTCCATTATGACAGAATCAATAATTCCTAATAGGTTAGAAAATAACAAAAATATTCATACTCACGATGGTAAGAGACGTGTATTGCAATCTGAGAATTGGGCAATAAATATTCTCCAAAAAAGGCCCCAATCTTTTTCAACACATAGGCCTTCAAATGTGTGTATGTAATCAAATCTGTATTTCTAAGACTATAATCAATTCATAAACACTCAAAGGCCTTCCAATTTATCTTAGAACTAACAACAAAAATCTTGTCTATGGTCCCACTTTTGTGGTATTGGTTAGTAAACCTCACAACTCTGCCCTATATATACTGGTATGGACATTAACCTCTAACTCCCTTGATATCATATTATGAGCTGAGTGTTTAAAGAAAACATGTGTTGTGTATTTCCTGGGGATCTTGCACAATATTAGAGACACAGGTGCTGGTATAAGAATCAAGTTAAACACTATTGGAGGAGGAAGAGTGGAAGTTTTAAACTCTTGCTTGCCAACAAGATGATCTACAAATAAGAGAATAATTTTTTATGCGTGTATCTATATCACTGTGCTTGTATGTGAAGAATTATATCTGGGGGTGGGGAAAAAATGAACATAAGAAATTATAATGAAAATTAGTGATCTTAATATTTATTGAAGAGTTTGTTTCTTTTTGTGGAAGACCCTTTAGGACACAAGTGGAAACAACTTACAATGTTTCTGGAAGTTTCCATCACTTCCACACACATGTCCTCCTATTTATTTTTCCTTCAAGTAATGTTGTTGATGAACACCATATCATTTTAGAGATTGATCAAAAGTTCAAATTATTATATGCATATATGTGAGGAAGATCTTGATGCTCCAATTTTGAGATGATGATGGATGATGATATTAGCAATAATAATAAAATACAATGACTGATACTATTTTATATGATTTTAATTTATAGTAAGAATCATTTCTGTACATTTTCATTAATTAGAAAATATAAAATGAGTAAGAAAGATATAAATAGAACTCACAATCTGCCAGTAGAGGTATCTTCTGGTACATTTCTAAATATACCTGTGCTATGTATGTTTTTTTTAAAAGACTGGATAATATCATATTTGAAAAAAAATGCTACTATTTTCAATTAATGTTATATAAGAATCACATTAAAAATAGGATGTGTCAGTAATATTTTTATATAAAAGTACATCATAGTTATCTACCCAATTTCTTTAACCTTTTTGAATTCTTAGACATATATATTCTCTTATTTTAAAGAAAATGATATAACAAATACATATTTAGAGAACACTTTAGCAGTGATTTTTCTTCTTTATCTTTTTTTGGGGGAGTGAAATTCACCTGTCAAACAATTGCCCATTTAAACCATTTGAAAATGTACAATTGAGTGTCTTTTAGTACTTTGGAAATTCTGTGCAAATTCAATCAGCATTATAGAATTTTAGAACAATTCCATTACCTCAAAAGGAAACCCCATAACATTTCATTAGTCACTCTTTAAAGCCCTTTCCCTCCAGTTCCTGGCAAAAGCTAATTTTCTTTCTGATTCAATGGTTATACCTACTCTGGACATTCCATGTAAGTGGAATCATACAACATGCACCTTTTTGTGTTTGGCTTTTTTCACTTAACAGAATGCTTTCAAAGTTCATGTCACAGTATGTATCAGTATTTCCTTCTTTTATAGATGAATAATGATCCCTTTATGATAAAGCTTCATTCTCTCAGCAGCTGATGGACATTTGGCCAATAATGCTACTATGAACATTTGTATACCTGCTTTTGTTGTAATACATGATTTCAATTATTTGAAGTATACTTAGGTATTGACTTGCTGAGTCATGCAGTAATTGTGTTCAACTTTTTTAGTAACTGTTACACTCTTTTCCACATCTCCTGTGTGATTTTACATCCTCACTTCTAATGCTTCCTTAGAATCTCCACCACTGGCTAATTTAAAAAGTTACAGTCAGTTTAGGGACATAATGGTATCCTGCGATTTTCATTGAATTTTACTAATGACTAAGGATGCTGAACATCTTTTCATGTGTTTGTTGGCCATTGCACATTTAAGAAAAGGTCTTTTCAGTTCATATTGTCTATTTAAAAAGATACCACACAATAGAAAACAACCAGACTAATGGCAGAATTAAGTCTTATGCTATTAATAATTTAATCAAATATACATAAATTAAATGCCCCAATTAAAATGAAGCAATTGGCAGATATCTTCTCTATCTACCTGTACTCAACAGTGTCTGGAATTCTCAGTAAGAAAATAAAATGCATATTTCAGTTGTCCTTTCCATGATTTCTTTTAGAAAAATCAGCATTATTGTGTTATTCTTTTTGTTGACTTTTACTTGGTAATACAGATTTTAAATATTAGTTTAACCACTTTTCTTTTTAAGTTTCATAGATAGCCACTGATTGATTATACTAACTGAAAAGCTGCCACTGTGTCCATATTCTTTAGTTCTTCTGCCATTTTCAACATTAGGAGAATATAATAGACACATATGCAAGGGAAGTACATAAATGAACAACTTCTCCATATTAGTTGCCATTGATGAGTAGCTTAGGAACCCTATATAAACCCTGCCTGAGCTTGTGGTTCTTGACCGCATACACCATGGGTTGAGGACAGGAGTAATAATGACATGATGCAGTACATTGAGTAGTACTGAAAAATGGGAACTGGCATTGTTGCACTATGGGTGATGGAAATAAAATTTCAGCTGCATAGAATAATAGGATTAGGATGAGGTGGGGCATACAGGTAATTAGGGCCTTGGATGCAGCTTCTGCTGAGTTCAGCTTCAGCACAGAGTGAAGTATCAAAGCATATGATAAAATAATCAAACCCAGATTACATACCAAGAATGTCCATGCCAGAAGTAGCTGTTAGATGCTGTTGATTGTCGTGTCATCATAGGATAGACTAGTGATGCTGAAATTAGAGCGCAGACAATGCTCTATTTTTTTTCTGTGAGTAGTCGTGTCTCTGAGCAGCCAATCCAAGCACTGAGATAGTAGTTATGGTGTTTCTGGGTGCCATGAAGACAGTTGTTTTGACCACAAAAGATTCAGTAATTATTGATAGCGTAGTGGTTGACAAATAGCTACATATCTGTCCATTGCCAAGAAGGCAAGGATACTTGACTCCATGCCCATAAAACAAAGTATGACATACTTCTGCAGAAAACAATTGGGAAGACTGATGGCCTTAGCATTGACCATAAAATTACCAATATCTTGGGCATGATAATGGTAGCCAGGCCCAGGTCAACCACAGCAGAAACTGTGAAATAAGGCAGAAACTGTGATAGCACATTCTTGTTGCCTCTTTAATCATCACAACAACTCCATAAGACAAGTCCCATTATTTCTCCCCTCTTATAAATGAGAATTAAAACATTAGAGATATCAGAATCTTAGTCATTACATTCTATATTTTAAGTCATGGAACCTGGACAAAAGGAAAACAATCTGATATCACAACTGGGCCTCTTAACTTTGGTTTTTCTAAAGGGTTAGTTGCTTTACTTAGAGTCTTAATGTATAGAATTGAGAGTAAAAAATTTTATGCATTGGAACACTCAGGTAACAGATTACATTATAGAACTTTAAAAACTTTTTTTCAAGAACTTAAAAAATTGAAGTATTCATGAATATAATTTACTTTTAATTAAAATATGTAACATGCCTCACCAGTGTGGTTCAGTGGTTGAGCATCAGGAGGTCACAGGTTCAATTCCTGGTCCGGGGGCATGCCCTGGTTGTGGACTCCATTCCCAGTGTGGGTGTGCAGGAGGTGGCTGATCTTTTCATCATTGTCTCTATCTCTCTCTCCCTCTCCTTTCTTCTCTCTCTAAAAATCAATAAAAAACAAATTAAAAATATGATACATAATGGAGGTTAATATACCTATTTTTTAGTGAGGAAGCTGTATTTTAAAATTGCCAGTGACCTGCTTAAAGCCAAGCTGTCACAGCAGAGAGAAATATGCTTTAGGAGTCTCAGTATTTAAATCCAGTTGATTCTGGTTTTGAATCCTTTTTCCTAGTTGGACAATTTTTTTGTGTAGTTATGTGGAGGATATGCTCACAGTATAATTAATAAAGTAGACATTTGAAAAATAAGATATTTTGCCCTAGCCAGGTTAGCTCAGTGGATAGAGCGTCAGCCTATGAACTGAAAAGTCCCAGGTTCAATTCTGGTCAAGGGCACATGCCCGAGTTGTAGGCTCGATCCCCAGTGGGGGACTTGCAGGAGGCAGCCAATCAATGATTCTCTCTCATCATTGATGTTTCTATCTCTCCCTTCCTCTCTAAAATCAACAAAAATATATTAAAAATTAAAAAATAAAGAAAAATTAAAAATGAGATTTAAAAAAAGCAAATTACTGCCCAGCCAGTGGTTGAGCATTGACCTATGAACCAGGAGGTCATGGTTTGATTCCTGGTCAGGGCACATGCCCGGGTTGTGAGCTCGATCCCTAGTGTGGGGCTTGCAGGAGGCAGCTGATCAATGATTCTCTCTCATAATTGATGTTTATATCTATCTCTCCTTCTCTCTTCCTCTCTAAAATCAATAGAAATATATTTTAAAAAGATCAAATTACTAATATGAAATTACTCATTTCATTCATTTTTTCAAGAAACATAAATGTGTTTTATTAATAAACCATTATTCTAAATTCTTGGGTTAAAGTAGAGAAACAACTCAATGAAATTACTAGAAAGCCAAAGGCTGAGAGAGATTAAAAAGCCAATCTCTGGTAGAGCATTAAGGAGGAACTAGTGAAAATTTGATAAAATAGACTTTAGGATGAAGCAGTGGAAGAATCCAAGAAAAATAAAGGGAGAGTTTCTCTTAAAAGAGGATTGAGGTCTGAGAGCCAGGTGTCAGTCTGAGGTCCCAGCCCAGCAGCATGAGCATCACTGGGTTACATTTCATAACTTGTTAGAAATGTAAAGACTTTGGCCCTCTCCCAGACCTATTTCATCAAAACTCCAGGGTGGGGCTCCCCTTCCTCCACATTCTTGCCAACACTTTCTATTGTCTTTTAAAAAAATATGTTTATTTTATTTTATTTTTTATAAAGAGAGGAAAAGAGAGGGGTAGAGAGACAGAAACATTGATGAGAGAGAAACTTCATTGATTGGCTGCCTCCTGCATGCCTCTTATTGGGGATCAAGCCTGCAATCTGAGCATGTGCCTTGATTGGGAATCAAACCAGGGACTTCTTGATTCATAGGTTGAAGCTCAGTCACTGAACTACGCCAGACAGGCTATGTCTTTCTGATGGTCAACATCCTAACAGGTATGTGGTCATATCTCACTGTGATTGCGATTTGTATTTCCCTGATGATTATGGTGTTGAGCACCTTTTCATGTACCTATTGGCCATTTGTTTGTCTTTAGTTAAATGTCTACTCAGTTCCTCTACCTGTTTTTTAATTGGATTATTGTTGTTGTTATGGAGTTGTATGAATATATATTGTGGACCTTCATCTCTCGTCAATATATGACTTGCAAATATTTTCTCCCATTTGGTAGAATGCCTTTTCATTTTATTGATTGTTTCCTTTATTAAACAAACAAACAAACAATTTAGAGAAGACACAAATAAATAAATATCCTGAGCCCATGGAGTGGAAGAATTAATTTGTTAAAATGTCCATATTACCCAAAGTAATCTACAGATTCAATGAAATTCCTATCAAAATTTCAATTTCATTTTTCACAGAAATAGAAAAAATAATTCTAAAATTTGTATAGAACCACAAAAGACCATTAATAGCCAAAGCAATCTTGAGAAAGTAGGACAGAGCTGGAAGCATCATGCTCCTTATTTTCAAACTACATTACAAAGCTATGGTAATCAAAACAGTATAGTATCAGTCTACAAATAAACATATACTGTAGATCAATGTAACAGAATAGAGAGCCTAGAAATAAGTCCATATATATATGGTTGATTACTTTATGACAAGGGACCCAAGAATATACAGATCGAATTATACTCATGAAATGAACACTATGGAAAAAGGATAGTCTCTTCAATAAATTGTGTTGGGAAACTGGAAAGTCAAATCTTATATAAATAAAAATGTAAATGTTCATTTGTTCAAAATCTTAAATCTCTAAAAGTTCTTCGCCGATTGCTTTGAAATTTTGACACAACATTGCATTCGAATACGCGTGTGTTTTTATATACCTTATCCCTACTGTTATATAGATGTCACAACTGTGACAGGTAAAAACATGCTTTTTTTGAAAAACAGCGCCATTCATTGGATGTAAAAGCAACACACGCTATACTAAATATTTTACGATTCCCTTTCAATGTTTCTGATTGCATTGTTAATTTTCATAGATTTTGATTTATTTTCATTTATATTTAATTATTTCATGTGACATTGGGTTGGAATTGAGCTGTGTCGTTTACCATAGCGTTCATTTCGTGAGTATAAATCGATCTGCTTTAGTTCATCCAAATAATGCCTCACAGAAGATCAAACCTAGGTTGTCATACTCGCGGAACGGAAGCAGTGTGAAAAGTAATTGCAAATCAAACTGAGGAAGAACAGCATCAGTGAATGAACGAAACAGACAGAGTGGCTCAAATACCTGCTGAGGAAGCAGCAGAGCGATGTGCAGCCAGACTTGAGGATGAACGGTTGCGAGCACAGCGATCGCGTTCTGCAGCTTCAGATCTGCTTCCTTCTCAACAGAATGAACGCGCCAGGCTGAGAGTGGCTGAAAGACGTCAACGAGAAACAGCAGATCAGCGTCAAACACGACTCTGTGCTCAGCAATCACGCGATTACAATCGCCTTGCATTCCGGTACAATCCAGTTGATGATTACTGTTTGAGCCGGCATGTTCTCATCGGCACTATGACTGAAGTGTGTCCTTATTGCAAGGCTCTGAAATTTAATGGAGAAACGAAAGGAATGTGTTGCGCTGCTGGAAATAGTAAACTGCCTCAACTTGGAGAACCGCCAGAGCCATTAAAAACTTTGCTTGCCGGATATACGGCCGAATCAAAGCATTTCCTATCTAACATCAGGAAATACAACTCATGCTTCCAAATGATGTCGTTCGGCACAGAAATTGTAACAGCTCAATTCATGCCAACTTTCAAAGTGAAAGGACAAATTTATCATAAAGCTGGCTCCCGGGTTCCGTTCTGAGAGGGTCAACATAAATTCCTTCAAATGTATTTCATCGGTGATGGCAATGATGAACTGAATGCACTCTGCGGAATTTATATCAGCATAAAAAGGTCCATTGTTTCCCAACTGCAAGAGCTTCTTCACAAAAAAACAATTTAGTGCGTTTGTTCAAAACAGCAATTCACATGATGCCATCTGATACACACAGATTGTTATTCATGCTGACAAAACGCCTGCTGGAGAACATGTGCAAAGATTCCATGCTCCAACTATAGACGAAGTGGCAATTGTTATAGTCAGAGATCAATTCCAACCTAGAGATATTGTTCTTCATTGGAGAATTGGTTGAAAAAGTATTTCCCAATATTCAAACCAATTATAAGAATCACGATTGGCTGAGTGAACAAGCTATTCTTGTGACCAAGAACAAAGACGTCTACGAACTTAACAATATTATTCAGTCTAACATTCAAAGCGAGACAGTCACAAGTCCGTCGACACTGTTGTGGAAGCAGATGAAGTGGTTAATTATCCAACAGAATTTTTGAATTCACTCGAGCTGCCAGGGATGCCACCGCACGCACTGCAATTGAAAATCAGCGTGCCAATTATCATGTTGTGAAATATCAACCAGCCAAAGCTTTGCAAAGGCACGCGGCTTGCAGTAAAAAAAATTAATGAGCAACGTTGTAGAAGCAACAATCTTGACAGGACCTTTCAAAGGTGAAGATGTCCTCATTCCTTGCATTCCTATGATTCCAACGGATATGCCATTTCAATTTAAGAGATTGCAATTCCCAATTCGATTGGCGTTTGCAATCACCATCAACAAAGCTCAGGGCCAATCTTTAGAATTGTTCGGTTTAGATCTAGACATGGATTGCTTCTCACATGGACAATTATATGTTGCATATTCCAGAGTCAACAAACCAGACAATCTCTATATCTGCACAGACAATGGAACAACAAAAAATATTGTATACCCACAAGCATTGTGAAATTAAACATATTAGAAACATGCGCTTTCTCTTTTCTTTCTTTTCTATTTAACCAGACTGAGCCACAGCAACGCATGGCTGGGTACAGCTAGTTTACTCATAAAATACACATATTTAATAAATATTTAGGAATTTTAACTATGTTTAGATATTTTCAGTTGCTAGAAATTTTTAACAATGAACCAATAATCTTGAATTTGAGAAAATTATTATCTTTCAAAGGTAGAGTTACATGAATATAATATAAATAATACAATATAATATAATCCTATCTAATAAAAAGCTAATATGCAAATTAACTGTCACTCTGTCACAAAGATGGCAGTGCCCAGTCCCCTCAGTCCTGGGGGAGTGGGGCCAGCCACTGAGAGTGGGCAGTATGAGCAGCCTGGCGGAATGCTTGCTTCGTTGCTGAGGCAGCGAGGCAAGTGTTCTGCCCCTGATGTGGAGTGGCCGGGGCTGGATGCTTGCTTTGAGGCAAGTGTCCCGCCCCAGCCCCAGAGGGCCTTTGGGCAGTGCGCACGTGTCCTTCTACATGGAAGTTCAGCAAGCATGTCCTTCCTGGGTGTCCCTTAGGCTTGCTGCTTAGGTTGTCTTTCCTCCTGTGTCTGGAGGGAGGCTGAGGACCTGCCGTTGCTGGGTGTTGCTGAACCTGGGACCACAGCACATCAGGCTGCAGGGCACTGGCACCCTCCGGAGCTGGGCGCTGCTGTGGGGAGCAGTGCCCACTCTCTGGGATCCACCTGCACCTTGCATGTTCAGGGGAAGCAGCTGGGAACAGATAGATCCTGGGCTGGGGGAGTAGGGTGTGGGGTAGGGAGCAAGCAAGAGGAGAGGAGGTCATGTCAATTCATTCAAATGGATCTCACTCCAAGGCTCCATTCAAATGAAAGCTGATGTCAGAGCCTTGGACCTTGCCTCAGGCTTCTCTGACTCCCCCACTCTTAGGCCACAGCCCACCAACTTCAAGGAGGGAGGATGTTTGAGAAACCAGCCTATCTGGGTGGAAAAGAGTGTAGGAGCATCCCTCTGTTCACTTCTGTCTGTTTTCTCTTTGTAATTCCCATTTCTGGTTTTCTACACTCTTTCTAAGGGTGACCTGGCTTTTAGCAGCAAAAACAGACTCCTCTACAGTTTCACAGCAGACCTCATGGACTGATTCTGTTGCCTCACCCTCAGAAACCAGCAGGTATATACATCGTGTTCATGTAAAAACATTCAAACCTGTTGAGAACTTTTTTTAAAAAATATATTTTATTGATTTTTTACAGAGAGGAAGGGAGAGGGAGAGGGCTAGAGAGTTAGAAACATCAATGAGAGAGAAACATCAATCAGCTGCCTCTTGCACACTCCCCACTGGGGATGTGCCTGCAACTAAGGTTACATGCCCTTGACAGGAATCAAACCTGGGACCTTTCAGTCCACAGGTCAACACTCTATCCTCTGGGCCAAACCAGTTAGGGCAAACTTTTAAGACTTTATTTGAGCCAAACTGTCCACACTTGCAGGGAAGCAGAATCTCAAGGGGTTGGGACAATGATGCAGAGAATGGCTGTTTTTTGCCTTGTTTTATTCATTCTTCTTCTTTTTTTTAAATTTAGTATATTTTCATTGATTTCCAAGAGGAAGGGAGCAGAAGAGAGAGACAGAAACATCATCAGTGAGAGAGAATCACCAGTCGGTTGCCTCCTGCATGCCCCCAACTGGGGATCAAGCCCACAATGAGGCAAGCATTCTGCTCCACTGTGGAGAGCCTCTGGGCAGCGGGCACAGAGTGGCCAGGCCCTGCAGAGAACAGAGAACCATGGGGAGTAGGCCTAACCCGTCAGGGATCCCAGATTCGAGAGGCTGCAAGTTGGGCTGAGGAACCCACCCCCGTGCACGAATTTTGTGCACTGGGCCTCTACTATAGTATAATATAATATAATATAATATAATATAATATAATATAATATAATATAATATACTAGAGGTCTGATGCATGGAATTCATGCAAGAGTAGGCCTTCCTTCCCCTGGTTGCTGGCACCAGCCCCCCTCTGGCACCCCGAACCCAGGCTTCCCTCACAGCCCCGGCTTCATCCAGAAGGACGTCCAGTCTAATTAGCATATTATGCTTTTATTATTATAGATAACATAACCTAATATAACATTATACCATAACATGATACAATATATGAATATAATGTACACTTCTATATTATTAGCAGCACATGAAAATAAGTAATTATTTAAAAGCAATTAAATAAGAAAAAATGTTTCTCAGAAGATGTACGTTTTGAGGGGGGCCTTGGAGGGTGAACAGGAGACCTCCAAAAAGATAAAGTAGAAAAAGAAGTGCATTTCAAGCACAAGGAATTGTATGTGCAGGAAGTATGGCAAGATACATAAAGTATAATATAATTCTTGTACAAGATGTTAGTTTTATTCTCTTGCAATAACAACAGTTAAGGATTAAGTTTTTAAAAAAACAATCCTATATAATAAAAGGGTAATATGCAAATTGACCCTAATGGTGCAAAGACTGGGAACAACTAGTCTTTATGATGCACACTGACCACCAGGGGGCAGATGCTCAATGTCTGCTCCACAGGGAGAGCTCCGCTTAGCCACAAGCTGGCTGATGGCTGCGAGTGCAGCCGCAGTGGCAGGAGCTTCTCCTACCTCCTTGGCAGCACTAAGAATGTCTGATGGCTTAGGACCTGGGGGAGTGGGCCTAAGCCTTCAGTCAGACATCCCCCAAGGGCTCCCGGCTGCCAGAGGGATGTCTGAATGCCAGCTCAGGCCCGGTCCCCCAGGGAGCAGGTCTGAGCTGGCAGGTGGACATTCCCTGAGGGGTCCTGGACTGTGAGAGAGTGCAGGCTGGGCTGAAGGACACACCCCCCCGAAGGCACAAATTTTCATGCACTGGGCCTCTAGTATGTTTATAACATCTGAGAAGAATGTTCCATTTTAGAGTGTGTTCTACTAATATACCAAAGAATGAGAGGATAAAAGAAAGATAAAGGAAGATAAAAATTTCTGTAAGTTTTACCAACTTCTTACAACCAAAATCACAAGCTCAGCCACATTTCCACCTCTTTCCAGCAGCCTGCTGGCTATTGTGGAAGTGACAGCTCCTCTTTGTGCTAATACCCATAGTCATGCTTCTCTTCTTGGATACTTATTTTCTTATCCATTTTTCATCTTCATGGTCTCTATTACAATTTCTACTGCTTCCTCCCTCAAACATTTCAACATTTTTAATTCTCAATTTTATTCTCATTTTAAGAAGAAACTACTCTAATACTCTCCTTTGTTTCATGGATAAGATTTTTGCAAGTAGTGTGGTACACTCTTCTTCTCTGTCTACTGATAATTCCACTGTTCATTTTCTCAAGTACCTTGAATGGTCTTTTATTCTAAGGTCTATTCTTTAGTATTATTGTTCTTCAGAATCTGGAATGATGGTCTTATTCTTAAAGTCTTTTTATTTTTCACCTTTATATTTTTATGAAATTGATAATTTTATCAATATATTTATTTATTCAACAAATATTTTTTAATGTCCTGTGCATGTATGCATACATGCGCATGAACTGTGCCTGTAGTTACTATGCTGAACATGAAGGAAACATTTCTTCCCATTTAAAACCTTACATTTTGATTGGAGAGAAAAATCAATAAGAAAGTATAAATAAGAATATTTAAGAAAATGCGAACTTGGTGATAAAATATCTAGAGAAAACCCCTTTATTGACATTAAGCCTTAGGTCTGACAGATGTAAATAAAAAAGACACAAATAACATAGCAAGTATGAGCAAAGAAGAAGTGTAGAACACTACAAGAAGCAATGAGAAAACTCATCTATTAACAAGACCACAAGCTGTGTGCAAATAAATCAACATACATTGGGTTCCAAAGAAAATCTCAATGACCTAAATCCACATCAATAAAGTATATTATCTGACTATAACAGAATAAAACTAGTTCTTAATAACAAAAGAACCATTCGACAAGAATCTAAAATATATGGAACCTGGAGAGTATTATGCTAAGCGAAATAAACCAATCAGAGAAAAACAAACTTTACATGATCTCACTTATATGTGGAATCTAATGAACAAAATTAACTGATGAATAAAATAGATCCAGAGACATAGAAACATGAAACAGACTGTGGAATCCCAGAGGGAAGGCGGGGGAGGTTGAGTGGAAGGGAAGAGATCCACCAAAGAACTTGTATGCATATATACATAACCCATGGACACTGACAATAGGGTAGTGAAGGTCTAGGGTAGGAGGTGAGAGCATAAGGAAGAGCTAGAAGGAATGAATTGGAGAAAAAAGGGTACATATGTAATAGTTTCAACAATAAATATTTAAAAATTTAAATAAAATATATGCTACTAAATAACTTATGGGGGAGGAAATGGGAAATTCATAAAAATAAATTATATTTAAAGAACTTAATGATAAAATGAGGATGACATAATTGAAACACACATACAAAGAAGTTTTCTTTTCTTTTAAGCTTTTATAACCTCTATTAAAAGAAAAAGACAAATTAGCAATAGTAAAGCAGATATTTTATACAGAAGTCCAGGTAAAGAACAAGTGAATTAACTGAAAAGCAGAAAATAATTGACAAGGGTAAAAATTAATGCAATAAAACAGAAAAAAAACCTATTAAAATTAAGGAAGATTAATAAAAACAAAAATGGATTTTGAAAATATTAAGATAGATACACTTTTTATAACTCTGATTCAGGAAAAAATTATAAATAAAATGAACAAAGACCAAATTTGGACCCTCTAAAAACCAGAGCCTGAAATCTCATTAAACTAATGACCTCATGGATATTTCATAACTTCTTCATCAGGAAGACAACAGGGAGAAAACAGAGGAATTTTGATACTGATGAGAAAAAATATAGCTTTTTTTTTTTCCAAAGGAAAGTAACAGTATCTTTCAAACTGGAAAGTCCAATTACTATTTGAAAATAGGACAAGCTTGTATCTGATTGTAGATAAAATCTCCTTCAATCAGGCATTCATCAAAGTAGATTTCATTTCCTTCCATTGTCTCAGCATCCCATTATGCTTATGTTTATGGGAACTTTGGTTAATGATGAGATCAGTCCTTCACAGGATGAGAAGATGTAAAACTCACAGGTTCTGGGCATGCCAGTGATGTTAAGATTCTGAAGACAATGGGAATGCATGAATCAAATCCTCCCTTGTCATAGCCCAAACAGTACTCTCAAGAAGGCATTATTAGACCTGACTAACCAACCAAAAGAAGTATTCCTTTTGTTATATTTCCTTCTTTTTTTCCTCTTCACTCCACTTCCACTTTGCTTCTCTTCCCTTCCATGACAAGTGTCCCTTTCATATGTTATAGGGATTTGGTAATCTTAGAACCTGAAAGGATCCTTATGACACAGTCTCGTATCTGTTTGGTTTTCACCCCATAGACAACAGGGTTCATAGTGGGAGGCAAGAGTAGGTAAATATTAGCCACAATGATGTGGCAAGAGGCAGGAATTATGTGACCTCCAAAACGATGGGAAAAGAAACAAAAGAAGGCTGGACTGTAGGAGAAAACAATGGCACAGATGTGGGCAGTGCAGGTGCTGAAGGCCTTCTGCCGAGCCTCGGCTGAGGAGAGGCTGACCACCGTCCGTAGGATCATGGTGTAGGAGATTGTGATACATAGGATATCAAAGCCCCCAATCAGGAGAGCAACCATTAGACCATAGATAACATTGACCTTGATATTTCCACAAGATAATTTAGCTACAGACATGTGGTCACAGTAGGTATGGTATATTATATTGCCTCTGCAGTAGGGTAATTTCTTGGTGATGAACATCAAAGGAATGAAAAGCAATGCCACTCTCAGAAAAGTGGCTAACCCAGCCTTTGCAATGATAGGATTAGTGAGGATAGCTGAGTAGCGCAGAGGGTAACAGATGGCCACATAGCGGTCCAGGGCCATAAGCATGAGCACCCCAGATTCCATCCCTGTTGATGTGTAGATAAAGAACATCTGAACCAAGCATTCATCAAAGCTGATTTCCTTAAGATGGAACCAGAAGATGCAGAGGGCTTTGGGGACTGTCGTAGTGCACATGACAAGGTCAGTAAAGGAAAGCATGGCCAAGAAATAGTACATGGTCCTGTGCAGGGAGTCCTCATAGAGGATGAGGCAGAGAAGTCCACAATTCCCTACCACAGCTACAACATACATCGTGCAGAATGGGAAGGAAATCCAGAGGTGCATGGCCTCTAGTCCTGGGATACCATTAAGAATGAATGAGGCTGGAGTCATGTCTGTTTGGTTCAGCATTAGCATGATTAGATTGTTAGAAACATTGAGCAGCTTATAGTTTTTGTGTCTTTTTTAGTTTATATTTTGTTTTCTGATCCTCCAGGATTAGAAAAAAACAAAACAAAACACAAGTTTAGTCCTGTTCTTTCTCTCACTCTCCCTTTTTCTCTCTCTGTCAAATCTGCATTTTAATATCAAGCAGTTTAAATGAGAGAAAATATTTACTTAAACAAGTTAAAACCAAGTAGGTTTTGATTGTTAATTCATTAATTTACCAATTCATTAAACAAATACGTATTTACCATCCACTATGTCCCAGGCTCAATCACATATATTGTCTGCATTATTTTGAAACTAAGAGGACATAGATACAATCCTCACTAATTTATTACTCTTAATGATTCATATTCATATGCTAAATACTCTTTGAGGAAGTTGACAAAAATTACTCATTTAATATTTCTCACAAGCTTAGGAATTACATTTATAAATTTGCACTTTATTATTGAGTAAATGGAGACCCTAAGGAGATAAGGCTGCTTTATGTCTGAATTGCTGTACATTTAATACCAACACTAAGCCCTTCTCTGACAACCTCATTTTAATCATTTCTTTTCAATTTTGTCATAGAAATCTGTGTTAGAAAGAAATAGTACTATAGGATAATAATGAAAAAAAAATAATCCAACTCCATCATTCGACTGTCAAATTCCACCTTCCCACAGGTAGTTACTTAGCATGGACTTTTTTATTTTAAAATAATTTGTCTAGACTTTTACTTCCTTTTTCCTTTTAAATTGTTTTTATTAAAATTATTACCTAGTGTTTTATTTTTATTATATATTGGTATTATCCCTGCTAAGTCACATGAAATGACATTTATATTTTCTTCCCTATTAATATTTTTCCTTTTGATAATAATTTCATTTATTTTGTTTAGTATCTGATGTAGCTATGTCAAAAAATTTTAACTGATTTTCAGAATTGTAAAATGTTTTACTATTATTTCTTGACAGTTAAATATAATCTATCAATACTGGTCCTTCCCACACCATCTGTCTGTTTCTGGGAAGTGCTGACATAATCAATCTCTTTTGTCATTTAATATCATGGATTATAAATATTTATTTACTAGAGGCCCCATGCACGAAATTCATGCAAGAGTAGGCCTTCCTTTCCCCGGCTGCCAGCACCGGCTTCCCTCTGGCACACAGGACCCAGGCTTCCCTCGTAGCCCCCACTTTGTCTGGAAGGTCATCTGGAAGAACATCCTGAAGGACGTCCAGTCTAATTAGTATATATGCTTTTATTATTATAGATATTCTTGAAGCACCCTTAATTAAAAAAAATGCTTAATATTTTAGATTGTATTTATATTTATATCCAGTATCTAGCAAGCCACCAGACACATTTTACTAGTATACGCTGATAAATATTTTTTAATGAATAAAGAGGTTAATGAGTAAATTAATAAAATTTCACACTTGAACCACCAGATGAAACAGAATTATAGTACCTACTTCATAAGTCACCAGAAAATATAAATTTCTATCATCGTTTATCTATTCTCTTTCCCCAAACCCATAGACACTAAGTTTGCTTTCTCACTGGATAGTCCTCAATTTTACTCTCCGTGTTTTTCTCTCAGCATGTCATTGAGTTCCTCAAAGTAAGTTTTGCTTCTAAAGTGGAGGAAATGCAGTCACAGATAAGTCTTTCCAGACATGAAGCAAGTAAATTAGAATCTTATTTGGAGAACAATGGGAGAGTAGGTAAACAGCAACAGTGTTCTGACCATGATGGAGAACTATGGGGGTGATTTGTATCTGACTTCCACTACAACAGAACCAGTGATTCAGTTTGGTTAGGAAAGTAACTTATTTATAATCATAATCAAAAGTTACACTGAACAGGGAAATGAACACCCCCCCCCCCTCAAAAAAAACACAAAAACAAAAAAAACACCAAGCTTTCACAACACTACTGTCCTCAAATTGCTGGATGGAATCAAACCTGTATTTCTAAGAATATAATAATCAATTAGTGTACATCCAAACACTTTCTTCTCTTTATTGCACTCACTATAAAATAAAAAACATTGTTTCTAGTTCCACTTTTCTGTCCTTTAATACCTTGGTTTCTGGTTACCAAAATAGTAAGTTGAAGGTAATCTGTTCCAGGTGCTCAGGATCTGGGTAAAAAAAAAAATCATGATTCTACATAAGTTGTTTATTTTTATGTACACATCCAGCCCTCAACCTCTAAATCCCTTGATATTTGTACTATTAAACTAAGCATTTAAAAAAAAAAGTGTGTTATATATCTCAAGGGAATATTTCAGCACATTAGAGACACAAGCACTGTTGTGGGAATCAAGCTAACTCCTACCCTAAGAGAATGAAAACTTTCTTTTCTTACTCCTATGCCCTAATAAATAAATAAGTAAATAATTTTAAAGTTGTGTGTTTGAGTGTGAGCATGCATTTATGAGGGGGATGCCCTGGTCCCATAACTCACTTGCTTAGAGCATTGGTTTCATACGCCAAGGTTAAGAGTTCTATTACTAACTAATCAGGGCATGTAACAACAATCAACCAATGAATGCATAAATAGATGGAACAACAAATTAATGTTTCTTTCTCTCTGTCTTCTCTGTCTCTCAAATCAATAAATAAAAATTTAAAAATGATTGAAAGCAAACTTTTAAAAATAAATATTAGAGATTGTAACATTTATTGCAAAGTTGTTTATTTTTATGAAAGGCTTTGTGAGGCACATGTTGAAAACATCTACATACAGAATCAATCCATTTCTTCACAAATCTATCCATTTCTTTTTTTATTTATTTACTACAGGCTCAGTGCATGAAAAGTCATGTACTGGAGGGGGGTCCCTCAGCCTGGCATGCCCCCTCTCACAGTCTGGGAGCCCTCAGGGGCGGGAGGTAACCTGGCAATCAGGGGAAGGTGATGCCCCATCACACCTCTGCTGCTGCCACTGCTGGCAGTGCAAGCCTTGGCTGGCCCTGGTTACCTGAGCAGCTGCCATCTGAGGCTTGCCTGCACCTTGGGCCGGCCCTTGGCTCCTGGGGGCTGAGGGGACTGGGGGACTCCATGCCAGCTGCCCCGGTGGGGCTGAGGGGACTGGGTGCCACCATCTTGTGGCTGTGGGCATGCACCATCTTTGAGGGCGTGGCAGTCAATTAATATATTCTCTCCTTATTGGCTGTGGGCATCACTATCTTTGAGGGTGGGGTAGTCAATTAGCATATTCCCTCCTTATTGGCTGTCGGTGCCACCATCTTTGTGATGGCGTGAGGGTCAATTAGCATATTCCCTCTTTATTAGATAGGATATTCTCATGTTCCTAATTTAAAAACATGCCCTGCTGGCATTGATTAATGGTTAAGCATCAACCTATGTACCAGCAGGTTACTGGTTTGATTCCTGGTCAGGGCACATGACAGATTGCAGGCTGGGTCCCCAGTGTGGGCGTGCAGGAGGCAGCCAATCAATGATTTTCTCTCACCATTGATGTTTCTATACCTCTCTCCCTCTCCCTTTCTCTCTTAAATATACTGTATACACATAATTGAGTATTAGTACTCCCCAAGATAGGCTAGGATCTATGAAGAAAGAATGAGATATTACGGGCCCGAGTTTCTAAGAAATCTATTTTCAACCAAAGTAAATGATGAATAGCATGGCATTCTAGAAAGTCATCAAAAGTTCAGGCTTGTTATGCATACACATTAAGTTTGAATGCCTAAACCTTCACATAATGATGATGATGAAAGTGTCAATAATAAAACAGAATAACTGATTCTAATTTTAGTTTTTAAAATTCATTAATTAAATATTAACTATGCCTGTGTATTTTGTCAGTGTATCTCAATCAGATATTCTGCCTTTCTAATGACTCCCAGGTGATGCTCATACTGCTGATCCAGGGGCCACACTTTAAATAGCACTGCTTTAGACAATCTGCTATTACCAGTGTTGCCCCATTTAACTTTCTTTCTTTTTTTTTTTTTTTGCTGTTGGACATTTGTTTCCAATTATACATTCTTATAAATAATGTTTCAATAACACCTTTGTACATTACTGGAAATAAAATTTAAAAAAATAGAAATGTTTGGAAGGAGAATAATAGCATTCTTAAATTGTATGATATAGAGGTAACTTATGATACATTTAAAAAATATATACATACTAGAAGCCCGATGCACGAAGATTTATGCTAGAATGGACTTTCCTTTCCCTGGCTGCCGGCACCACCTTTCCACTCCAGCCCAGTCCCTTTCCGCTCCAGCCTCGCCTTCCCACACTGCCCAGAGGCCCTGAGAGACTGGGGGTGGGTCAGAACGCCTGCATCATCACCATGGCGATGATGCAAGCATCTCCCACTGCCTGTGTATGCAAATTAACCACCATCTTTGTTGGGTTGATTTGCATATCACTCCTAATTGGTTGGTGGCATAGCGGAGGTACAGTCAATTTACATGTTTGTCTATTATTAGGTAAGATGTATCTAGCTAGTATTTATACACACACAGTAGCAATATATGGTTTTGACAAAAGCCTTAATCAAACCATATTAAAGCACAAATTTGACTATTTTCAATTGGCATTACATAATTAGCTCATTCTAGTAAGGATTGTCAAGTATTATGATTGAATAAAATTTCTTCATATGTATGTATATAAATCATTTAATTGCTTTTTTATTCTTACACATGTAGGATTTTTTAAACTTACAGAACACAATACAATTTTAAAAATTGAAATTAGGCCTGGCTGGTATGGCTCAGTTGGTTAAGCATCATCCCATGCACCAAAGGGTCACCAGTTTGAATCATGATCATGGCACATGCCTAAATTGGGAGCTGGATTGCCAGTAGGGAACATGCAGGAGACAGCTGAAGGATAATAATCTATTTATGGATAAACTTCATTTTGTTAATTCATTCAGACATGTAGGTTGTTTTCACTTTTTGGCTAACATTATTACTGTAATATTTGTGTAGACATTTTTATTTTAACAGTTCTTTTAAAATATGTTGGATATATACTTAGAAGTTGAACTGCTGGACCATATGATAATTATAGGCATAACTTGTTAAAAATATGTTTTTTACTGATTTTTAAAAATATATTTTTATTAATTTCAGGGAGGAAGGGAGAGGAAGAGAGAGATAGAAACATTAGTGATGAGAAAGAATACTTGATTGGTTGCCTCCTGCAAGCCCCCTACTGGAGACAGCCTGCAACCCCAGGCATGTGCCCTGAGCAGGAATCAAATTGTGATCTCCTGGTTCATCGGCTGACACTCAACCACTGAGTAATACTGGCTGGGCTTATGCATAACTTTGAGAAATTGCCATCCTTTTTCCACAGTGGCTGTACCATTTTATGTACCAGGCTTCTACTAACCTCACTAATACTTGTTATTTTCCATTTGAAAAATCGTTATATCCATTATGGTGTGTGAATTGGTCTCTTATTATGGTGTTGATTTGCATTTGCCTAATGATGTTGAGGATCTTTTCCTATGCTTGTTGTTTTTTGTATATCTTCTTTGGAAAATGTCTATTCAAATTTTTGCCAATTAAAATTGATATAAATCATATTAGGAAAAACAATAGCAAAATGGTAGAAGTCATTCTTTTCATTGAGTAACTATGTTAATTATAAGTGGACTTATGTCTCTAATTAAAAGGCAGAGATTGATAGAAAGTTGGTTCTAGCTAGGGCAATTAGGTAACAAACATATCTAAATCCAAAAAGGATGAAGTAAAAATGTGTCCATAAGCAGAGGTATAATTTACATAGAGAAAATCTTAAAGAATCCACAAAAATATCATTAGAGCTAATACACAAATTTAGCAAAAGTTTTGAATACTAGATCAATGCATAAAAATCAGTGTATTTCTATATACCAACAATGGAAAATCCCCCAAAGAATATCAGAAAAAAAAATATTTTTATAATAATATCAAAATAATAAAATAGTTAAGAATAAATTCTACTAAGAAAGTACAAGAGTTGTTCACTGATAATTAAAAAATATTAAAAATAAATAAAAGAACACCTATCTAAATGGAAAGACTTCCTGTCTGAAAAATCTCAGACATCTCTTATACCAATGTTTGCTGATACATCTCCTAGGGCAAGGAAAACAAGAGAAAATAAATAAATTGGACTACATCAAACTAAAAAGCTACTGCACAATGAAAGAAACCATCAACAAAATGAAAAGGGAGCCCACTGTATGGGAGAACATATTTGCCAATGATACATCTGACAAAGAGTTAATATCCAAAATATATAAGGAACTCATACAACTTAAGGAAGACAAACAATCCAAATAAAAAATAGGCAGGTGCAGGGGGAACTAGAAGGGGTCAGTGGGGCGGGGGGGTGGGGTGGGGACAAAGAGGACATATATAATACTTTCAACAATAAAGATTTAAAAATAAATAAGTAAATAAGTAAATAAATAAATAAATAAATAAATGGAAAGACTTCCAATGTTCATGACTTGGAACATTTATTCAGATAGCAATATTATTCAAAGCTATCCATAGATTCAATGACATTCCTACCAAAATTCTGATAGTTCTTTTGCATAACTGAAAATCCCGATTCACAAATTTATATGAAATTGCAAGGAACTCTTAATTGTCAACACAAACTTGAAAAAGAACAAAATTGCATGACCCACACTTTCTGATTTCAAAACTTATTACAAAACCACAGTGATCAAAAGAGTGTGGTAATGTTATAGGAAAGACATTTATGGACTAGAATTAAAAGTACAGAAATAGCCGAAACCGGTTTGGCTCAGTGGATAGAGCATCGGCCTGCAGACTGAAGGGTCCTGGGTTCGATTCTGGTTAAGGGCATGTACCTTGGTTGCGTGCGCATCCCCAGTAGGGGGTGTGCAGGAGGCAGCTGATCAATGTTTCTCTCTCATCGATGTTTCTGGCTCTCTATCCCTCTTCCTTCCTCTCTGTAAAAAAATCAATAAAATAAAATTTTAAAAAAGTACAGAAATAAAGTCATAATATCTATGGTCAAGTTATGTTTTGCTTTAGTTCCAAGGCCACTTAATGAGGAAAGTATTTTCTCCAGCAAAGTTCTAGGACGATAGGATAGCTACAACATAAATAAATTTGGACTCTTAACACAACATATATAAAAATGAACTAACAATGGGTCAAATGCCTAAATATAAGAGCTAAAATTATAAAACACATAGAAATAAATTTTCATGACTTTTAGAGTCAGCATTGATTATATTAAATATAAAACCAAATTCATAAACACCAAGGCCTTTTGTGTGTGTTTCTGTTAAGCAGGAGTAAAGAAAATCTTTTAAAAAATCTGAAGTGAAAAAAACAAAAATGTTTCAAGATATGGATAATATAGAATTGCAGTTGATATTCTTGAGAGTAGTGTGAGATGAGCCCTGAAAGGGGCCTATTTAATCTGTGAACATGGAAGTCACTAGTGAAACTGGCAAAAGCAATTTTAGGTGATGAGCAGGAGCACAGAAAGACAAACTAGGAAAAGAGTGATGTCAAGTTGAGCAAGTAAAGGGAGAGAATTTTGACAACTTGTTGCTGAAGGAGGTTATCAAGAGAACATGACCACCAGTTGACCTTGGATCTGGACCTGGGCAATCAAAGACTCTTCACCAACTCCCCTGCCCTTGGAATGTACATTCTGCTGGCTATTTCCAGAGCAAGAGCCATTTTCAAGGACACAGCCTTGGGAGAGCAGTGCTTTGTTGAGACCATCTAGATTCTAGATGGATACGTGACTGAACCCAGTTAAGGCCTCTATGTAACTTTTAAAATTCTGGTGGGAGGGTGTGGAGATCTATTTGTCTTTCAGCCACCCAAGACAAGCCTTGTATATAAGTTCTCCTGTTTACTAAACATGCTACCTTACCAGTACTGAATTGTCTGCCTCTTCTTTTTGTCTCTCCCTGTCCTCCATGCACAGAAACCAGTTTAGGAACCAACTCTTACTTTAGAAATTTTGAGTTTAAGGTGAACACAGAAATAGGGTAACACATAGAAATTAATTATATATTAGAGGGTGAGATTATTTGTAGGATTTAAGATGTGGGATAGTAAGTAAAGACTAATTAAATAATTAAATAAAATTTGATGAGGATAACTAACTGAATTGGGGAGAGACAATGTGTGCTGTTTTATGTTTGACAGAGAAAGATACAAATAAAAATTCAGTTTATACTATACTTCTTATGTAACTGGTTTATATCATAAGACATTAATGTAAAAGTGCCATTTCCTTTAATCTCTCACTTTTTTATTAATTTAGAAAAATCTTACATATTAGAAAGACATTATTTATTAGATTCACAAGTGGAGATAAGATGAATCAAGTCAATTTTGAAACAAGTCCCCACTCATGGATATATATATATATATATATATATATATATATATATATAGAGAGAGAGAGAGAGAGAGAGAGAGAGAGAGAGAGAGAGGGACGGGGGGGGCGGGGCGCAGGGCCTAAACCAGCAGTCAGACATCCCTCTTGCAATCCAGGACCACTGGCTCCTAACTGCTCGCCTATCTGCCTGCCTGCCTGATTGCCCCTAACCACCTCTACCTGCCTGCATGATCACCCCTAACTGCTCCCCTGCTGACTTGATCGCCCATAACTGCTCCCCTGCAGGCTTGATCACCCCTAAACACCTCTGCCTGCCTGCCTGATAGCCCCTAACTGCTTCCCTGCCAGCCTGATTGGCCCTAACTGCTTGCTCCCCTATGGCCTATCGCCCCCAACTGCTTGCTCCCCTGCTGGCCTGATTGCCCTACCATTGGCCTGATTGCCCCAACTACTTGCTCCCCTGCAGCCTGTTTGCCCCTAACTGCTTGCTCCACCACTGGCCTGATCTCCCCTAACTGCTTGCTCCCTGGCTGGACTGATCACTCCTAACTGCTCCACTGCCTGCCTGATGGCCCCTAACTGCCTCTGCCTCGGCCTCTGCCACCACGGCTTTGTCCAGAAGGACATCCGGAAGGCCATTTGGATGTCTAATTAGCATATTATGCTTTTATTAGTATAAATAGTTTTTACATTTGGTGAAGAGATCTATTAACCTCACCCTTCAGATTATATGCTTTCAAAGACCGTCTTGAAGGAAACTGAATATCAAATTAGTTTGCAGGAAAATAATATGCCTGACCTGGGAAGGGGAGACCTATTCAGCCTAATAATAATAATAAGATACCCAGAGATTTCAAATTGATTAATTTAATGACTTTGTAGGGGTCTTGCTTGTTTCTCTTTCAGAAAGAAGTCATTGAAAAAAGGTATTTTGATACTGATTAAAAAATATATAGCCAATATTTTCCAGAGGAAAGTAACAACTATCTCTCAGTCTGTAAATTATAATCACTATTTGGAAATGAAATGTTCTCTTTCCACTTTGTTTATCCTATGTAATAAAAGATTAATATGCAAATTAACCATCACTCCGCTACACCCATCAGTCATGCCCACCAGCCAATCAGGAGGGAATATGCAAATAAACCCAACCAAGATGGCTGCAGCCACAGAGAGCAGGAGGGAAGCTTGGGTTTCCCTGGCAATGGAGGAAGCCAAGCTTTCTGCCTGCCCTTGCCAGCCCAGGCCTCCACTCTAGGCTACAAAGTTTCAATTATAGAAGATAAATAAATCCAAACAGAAATGGCGGCAGCCACAGAGCTGGAGGGAGTAGGAGGCTAGGGTTGCCCCTGGCAATGGAGAAAACCAAGCTTTGCAGCCCTGGCCTGCTTTGGCCTCCGCTTAAGGCTACATACAAAGTTTCAATTATAGAAGATAAATAAATCCCAACAAAAATGGCTGCCACCACAGAGGAGCAGAAGGCTTGGCTCCACCCCAGGCTGCAAAATTTCAATTGTAGAAGATAAATAAATCCCACATCCCAGGACCTCTGCTTGGGTTGCCGGGGGACATGGCTGGCCTGCAAACCACCACAGGCCCCTTGCCCAGGCTGCCCCACGCCCCAAGGGAACCCCCACCCTGATCCGGGACACACTTCAGGGCAAACTAGCCAGCCCCCACCCATGCACCAGGCCTCTATCCTATCTAACAAAAGAGTAATATGCAGATTGGCAATCACTCCAACACACAAGATGGCTGCCCCCATGTAGTCAAAGATCCTGCCCCCATGTGGACACAAGATGGCCACCACAAGATGGCCAGCAGGGGAAGGCAGTTGGGAGGGACCAGGCCTGCAAGGGAGGGCAGTTGTGGGCAATCAGGCCAGCAGGGGAGGGCAGTTTGGGGTGATCAAGCCTGCAGGGGAGGGCAGTTAGGGGTGACTCGGCCAGCAGAGGAGGGAAGTTGGGAGTGACTGGGTCTGCAGGGAAGGGCAGTTGCGGGGGACCAGGCCTGCAGGGGAGAGCAGTTAGGAATGACCAGGCCTGCAGGGGTAGGCAGTTATGGGGCAAACAGGTTGGCAGGGGAGCAGTTAGGCATCAATCAGGTTGTCAGGGGAGTGGTTAGGGGGTGATCAGGTTGGCAGGCAGAAGCGGTTAGGGGCAATCAGGAAGGCAAGCAGGTCCCAGATTGGAGAGGGTGCAAGCTGGGCTGAGGAACACCCCCCCCCCCATGCGTGAATTTCATGCACTGGGCCTGTAGTCTATATATATATATAAAAGGCTAATAATGCAAAGCATCCCCTCAGGAGCTCAACCTGGAGACCGGAAGTTCGATTGCTTGTTATGATGTGCACTGACCACCAGCGGGCGACATGGAACAAAGGGAGACCCAATTAGCAGCCAGAATGAAGGCCCCAGCCAGCAATTGGAAGGCCCTGATTGACTCTGATCCATGGCCAAGCCTAAGGACCCTACCCATGTACAAATTTCATGAACCGGGCCTCTAGTTTTTAATAATTAATGAATAAATTAAGTTTGTCCAAGGAATGTGAATTAATTATTAGACTAATATTTCAATGGAGTGAGAAACAAAAATAATTCACAGAAAGGTTGGTGGGCTGGCCAGTGATGCTGAAATTCTCAAGACATGTTTAGAAATGCAACATTCAACATGCTTCATTTCCATGGTCATAGTAGTACTTCTCAAAATATTTTGTTGGCTCCTGTCTAAATAGGAGCCCTTCTCTCTCCTGGAAATTATCTCTTTCATATGCTATGGGATTTGATACCATTAGAACCTGAAAGGATCCTAAGGATACAGTCTCGTATCTGCTTGGTTTTTATCCCATAGACAACAGGATTCATAGTGGGAGGTAGGAGCACATAAATATTGGCCATAATGATGTGGCAAGATGGAGGGATTGTATGACCCCCAAAGCGGTGGGAAAAGAAGGAAAAGAAAGCTGGACTGTAGGAGAAAACAATGGCACAGATGTGGGCAGTGCAGGTACTGAAGGCCTTCTGTTGAGCATCTGCTGAGGAGAGGCTGACCACAGCCCGGAGGATCATAGTGTAGGAAATTGTAATGCACAGGATGTCAAAACCTCCAATCAGAAGGGCAACCATCAGACCATAGATGGCATTGATCTTGACATTGCCACAGGATAACTTGGCTACAGACATGTGGTCACAGTAAGTGTGGTATATTATATTGCCTCTGCAGTAGGGAAGGCGCTTGGTGAGGAAAGTAAAAGGAATGATAAGCAATACCCCTCTCAGGAAAGTAACAAGCCCAACCTTTGCAATAACAGGATTGGTGAAGATAGTTGAGTAGCGCAGAGGGTAACAGATGGCTACATAACGGTCCAAGGCCATAAGCATAAGCACCCCAGACTCCATTCCTGTGAAGGTGTGGGTAAAGAACATCTGGACCAGGCATTCATCAAAGCCAATTTTCTTAAGATGAAACCAAAAGATGCAGAGGGCTTTAGGGATTGTACTAGAGCACATGACAAGGTCAGTAAGGGAAAGCATGGCCAAGAAATAGTACATGGGCTTGTGCAGTGAGTCTTCATAGCGGATGAGGTAGAGGAGCCCGCAATTCCCCATCACAGCCACAACATACATTGAGCAGAATGGGAAGGAAATCCATATTTGTATGTCTTCAAGTCCTGGGATTCCATTAAGAATAAATGAGGCTGGGTGCAGGTCTGTTTTATTCAGCTTTAGCATGACCAATTAGGCTTAAAATTTATGTTGGTTTTTTTTCTAGAGTAAGAAAAAGAAAAGAGAAAATATAATTTACGGTTACTATGTAACTTTCATCACATGTTTTAAAATTTTCTAGTGCATTTTAATGATCACACAACCATATTTTCTAAGTGCCAGGGAGTAGCTTTTTTTGTTGCTGTTTATTTGTTGCTCATTTGTTGATCAGTTCTTCTGTTCATTCAACCAATTTTTATCAGGTAATCCAAGTTCTCATTACAGGCAATAATTTTTCTTCAATCTCTAAAAAAGAGTTTCGCATCCTCAGATAGTTATATTAAAGTGTATCTCTGGCCTAGGCCAGTATATCGCAGTGGTTATATATAATGTGACTTGTGCACCAAAGGTTCATGGGTTCTATTTCCAGTCAAGAGAAATGTGGTTGCAGATTTGATCCCTCGCCCACGCCCAGGCGCTAGTAGGAGGCAACCAAGCAATGTATCAGGTCAACATCGATGTTTTTCTTTGTCTCTCCCCATTCCTTCCTCTCTTCACAGTTTCTAAAAAAATGAACGGGAAAAAAATATCCTCCAGTGAGGATTAACAACAACAACAACAAAGTATAATTCTGTATGACTGCTATAAAGGAATCTTTGTTAGGATACCTTACTTAACTATTAATAATTATATGCACCTCCCTATTGATAATGTCCTTGAAAAAGATTTTTTTGATCTCCTTATCAATAACCCAACAGATGATTTCAATTTTATTCTTATTTATAATTAATGGCTGATAATTATTTTTGAATACTAAGGTACTGTTCTAAGTATTTGAAAATATTGAATTATTTATTCTTCTGTTGGGCTTAGTGTTTCACAACTCAGTAAAAATTTTTATTCAGTCTTCTCACTTTTTAAAATAATATTGTTATTGTTTAAAGAGTCTTTATCTATTTTTAATATATGTTTTTATTGATTTCAGAGAGGAAGAGAGAGAAATAGAAACATCAATGATAAGAGAGAATCATTGATCAGCTGCCTCCTGTGCACCCCACACTGGGGATTGAGCCTACCAACCTGGGCATGTGCCTTTGACCAGAATTGAACCTGAGACCCTTCAGTCCTCAGGCTGATACTCTATCCACTGAACCAAATCACCTAGGGCAGTTTTCTCACTTTTAAGACCTCCTTTTTTCATTATACCTTATCTTGATGGATTTATAGAAATGTTTTTTATGTTTTTATTCAGAAAAAAATGTATAGTAATAACTGAAAGCAGCTAACATTGCTTCAGATAATAAATCTATCAATAGTAACAAATTATTTCTTTCCTTCTGTCTTGTAAGCAATCTTTCTATTTTATCTTCAGGCATTGCTCTCTGAGATCATCTGGTGTCTATGGCAAATACAAAACCATACAAACAAAAAGTTGCATGGTATTATTATATCTTACTAACAAGATAGGCATATTTTGCCTCAATTAGGCTAGTTTCTCCAGTAATATGTATCATTTAATAATATGTTATCTTCAATTTTTATTATTTTCTCACTTGTTCTCTCTGACCTTTTGGGTTTGCATTTTTATAACTTTTTAACAATGGAAACTATTTTAATTGGGTTCTAATGGGAGTCAATAGAAATATAATTTTATATTTTTACTTCTAACCACACAGGAAATTTATTTCTCATTCAAAAGCAAAATTAACGAATCCAAAATTCTTCACTTACACCAAAATCTTATTTTCAAATTAATTAAATATTTGGGATGAGGAAATGACATCTCATTTTTTTATTAATATCTTTATTTCTCAGAAATATTTATTGAACACCACAATGTGACAATATGGGGACACATTTTCATCTTTTAAGACTAGACACATTTTCATCTTTTAAGGAGCTCAGAATTTAGTGTAGAGATCAAGATACATACAAATAATCACAGTAAATCTTACAAGAACTAAAACAGAAGTCTGTACAAGACCCTAAGTGAACACTAGACTATTGACTATGTTAAAGAAAAAGCGTCTGATACCTATTTTGAAGAAAGACAAATTGTAAAGATACTCATTTGTAAAAGGATTTCCAGGGAGAAGAATCAACATGTAAAAATATGAAAATCAAAACAATCAAGTCTGTGAGAATTCACTGGTGTGGTGGGAGAAAGTCATAAGCTAAACATTTGTCCAGGAGCTAAATCATAAAGAATCTTGTAATTATCAAATAATAGAAAATTTCTTGGTAATAGAGAATAAATAATTCACAAGAGTCCAGAGGGTCATAGATTAACTTTATGGTGCTTAACAGTGAAGTCAGAATCCTCTTTCTACCCTCAAGGAAAATATCCTCCACCCCCACCCCCATCAGTAAGGGTAAAAAGGCATGGGAGAAACATTGAGATATTGTAGTCTCTGCCCAACAGGTAGCAAAATAAGAATTCATGGGAAATTCAGGCAGATTAGAAAGGCAGATAATCCTTTAGAAAGCACAGCAAGAAATTTTATGTAAGTTTTCTGCCCACTAGCATGAAAGGAACTCTATGACCAAATTTCCCGAACAACCCAATTGGCTTCCATTAAACATCTTCCCAATACTCCTACAGTTACCAGAAACAGAAAATGGTGTATCTGATTTTTCATAAAAGCATTTTCAAATAATGTGGTGGAAATGCCACCAATTTGTTAGAACACCTAAATTTGATAACTGATTTTTTAATTCACTTAACACCTTTGAGGGTTTTTTGGTATCTTAAATTATCTAAGATCAGGAATTCAAAAAAAAGTAGTATCTTAATGAAATATATGGATCTTAATCTCATTTTTCCAATTCCTAAAATAAGCATATGGAAAATGTATGGGGCTTCCTTAAAGAACAGATCCTTTTAAATATGGATGAAAATGCTTTTGCAAGAAATATAGGATCCAGAAACCAAATATTGATACACACATTAAACCATTTAACTTATGACAAAGGGAACACTGCAGATTGTGGAGAAAAAAAAAGTTACGTTCAATAAGTATTACTGAGTCAATGAATATATGTGAAAGAAAAAGAAACATATTTTGTTCTCTAAATCATATCATACACAAAACAATTTTAGAAAAATATTGAGTTAAAGGTAAAATGCAAAACACACATTCTCTTTGATATTTGGAATAGGCAAATATTTGAAAACAGGACACAGAAATTTTACCATAAAAGTGACATATTGAATTAAGTTAAAATTAAAATTTTGCGTACTCTCAGACCAACAGTGATTTTGGCTTGCTTACAAAAATTAACATCATAGAAAGCAATTGAATGCCACTAAATGAATTCTGTGTTCCATCAGAAGAAATGGTCATTCTACCCTTCATTAATAAAATTGACTATTTTAAAATCATTATCTGATAGTGTATAAGGAAAATTCTACAGCATAAAGTGACACCAAGAAAGCACAGCTCAGATTTTCCAAAGGTAATTTGATTTGGAAATAAAAAGTAAACACAGGTTGAACCTGTTAGTAAGCATGCTCTTCAAGGACCTCTCTTCATGCCTTACAACCTTAGAGTTACAGCTCAGTCTCTCCAGAAAATAATCAAGGGATACCACTATAATTTTGAGGAATAAGGTAGAGACAGGTAAGAAGCAAAAATAATCTGAAGACTGCTCTAATAGTCAAGAACTATTTTCTATTCTCATATTTCTCCTTGTCATGATTTCTACCACTACTGAAATAAAGATTTCTATTTGGATAGAGAAATAACATGGACAGTCATGATCAGTATGATATTAGACTGCATTTATGCCATACTAGTATTTTGGAAAGCACATGTTTTCCAGGAACACTCAATTTTACACAATACATCTGCCTTCAAATTGTGTGAATGAAATAAAACATTTCTTTCTGAAAAAATAATAAGCAATTGATGTATATTCAAATCCTCTCTCCCTTTTATCTTACTGCTGAAAAAAAATGTGGCAACTAACCTCTCTTTTGTATGCCTTAAATACCTTAGTTTCCGGATAGCAAAATAGTGCGCTGAATGCAATCTGGTCCAGGTGTTCAGGATATTGGTCAAAATAATCACAATTATAGAATAAATGTGCATGTGTAGCTGCCAACCTCTAACTTCCTTATTTTCTGTACTATTGAACTGAGCCTTTAAATGAAAATGTGTGTTATGTGTCCCAAGGGGATATTTCAAAATCTCATAGATACATGTGGGGATCAAGCTAACTTTCCACTATTAATGTCCAAATAATGATACATATTTAAGTGAATAAATGCATGCTTGTGAGTGTGTGTGTTAGCATGTATATATGGGAAGGTAAAGAATGAAAATGACCACAGTTATTTTTACTAAAACTAGGATTTAATATTTATCACAAATTTATATTTTCCCCACTGCTCTGTGAAAAAAAAATAGATCAAAAGCATTTAAATAGGAAATATTTTAAATTCACACATTGATTCATTTTTTTATTTTAAAAATAAATGTAATGTTTCATTTCTCCATTTAATGAATGTTTGTTGAGATTTTCTACTCTCCAAGATAGTCTAGGAAATACATAAATATGGCCCCTGATTTAAAAGGCTTACTTTCAAGGAAGGAAAATGATGAATGTTATGAAAGAGATCAAAAGTTTAGGCTAGAAAAGAAAGACATCAAAAGCTTAGGCTTATTGCATTTCCACATTATTAAAAAAATACATGAATATGTAAAACTTAAAGTAATAATCAGGGTGACAACAATAACTTTAGAAAGTAACTGATTCTAATTTTTTACCTATTTAAAATAGATAAAAGTAATACCAACATATATTAAATAATTTGGAATGATAGGTATTTTATTTTATTGAATTTATTGGAATGATATTGGTTTGCAAAACCATACAGGTTTCAAGTGCACAACTTAATAAAACATCATCTGCACAATCCATCTTGTGCCCATCACCCCAAATAAAATGTTTTGCCACCCCTATTTTACCCTGCTCTGCCCACCTCCACATGGGCCCCACCTCTTTCCCTCTGGCTATCACCACACTGTTGTTTGTGTCTATGTGTTCTGTATATATGTTTTTTGGCTAATCCTTTTAAGGTTACTAAAAAATAGTCATAATTCTACAATTTAGAGGAAACTTCTGGTATGTCTTTAGCTTGATTAAAAATACATATATGTAAATGTATTGATATATATTTATTATACATGTATTAACAAAAAATAATCATAATGCATTATAACATGGACTGGTATTTCATTTAAACTTATATAATTCCAAAACAGGATTACTAGAATTAAATAAAAGTATATTATAGATGCATTTAATTCATTTAAACATAATCTTATACTTACATATCCCTCTAAAAGAAACATAATAAATAAACATGTATGTAAAACTTATATGACATTTTTATCAGATTATGTTCTCAAAATGAAATCCTATTATATTTTTGGGCTCCCCTTCTTTCATTCCAATAGCTGCATGACAATTTGCTGAGACTTGTTGGCTCCTTGTCCTTTAACAAGGTGTTGGTTACCTGATGAGTTTGCTTATATTATTTCTCTTTATAATGCTTGTTGATGGTATGGTGTGATCTCATTAATAAGAACATGATGTTTTGGTTCAAGTGTTATATTTGCCTGAGAAGAATGAATCTTGTCTCTTACTGGGGGGTAAGCTCAGTATATATTTACAGGGAATATCTCATTTATTAAGTTTGTTTTTATGTATACGCTTCATTAGTCTTGGACAAAACAATAGTGTACTCTGGTCTCCCACTCTTACTTTTAATTTATTTCTCTTGAATGTGTGTTAAGCTGGGAAGTAAAATGCCATCATATCAAATAATACAAAAGATTGGCTTATTTTGCGTAGCATAATACTCTCTAGGTCCCTCCATTCTGTGTCAAATGTTAAGAGATCCTTCTTTTTTACAGCTGCATAGTATTCCATTGTGTAAATGTACCACAGCTTTTTCATCCACTCATCTATTGATGGGTACTTGGGCTGTTTCCAGTTCTAAGCTATTGTAAATAATGCTGCTATGAACAAAGGGGTGCATATATTCTTTCTGATTGCTGTTTCAGGCTTCTTATGGTCTCTTGTAGCTCTAATCTCTTTCACTCTTGCTGTGTGGTCCCATCTTCTGATCCTTGTAGATGGCAAAATAGCAGCTATAGCCTAAAATATGAGGCTAGAAATCTATGCCTCTGTATTGGGAGAGGGCCGAGAACTGAGGAAAGTTTCTTTGACTATGCAGAGGCTCTTGTAACCTAGGTTGGAAGACTCTCCCAATGTTATGCTTTGTTAGATGGAAGTTAAAAATGCTGAACCAACTTGATCTCCTCTGTGATTTTTCAACCTTAGAAATGATCTAAAAGGTACTGTGGAGGGCATCATCACCCTATTAAAACTTCTTTCCAATTTCAAATACTGAAGATTATTTAATCTTGAAAAGCTTCTTTTCTTTTGGACTAAGTCTCTTCTATATTCCTGGATCACTCAGATGCCTTGACTCCAGTTCCCTGCCCCTTTTGGAACACCTTGACAACCTTTTCCCGAATCTCTTTGGTCTTAACTCCATATACCATAGGGTTAAGAGCAGGTGGGAAGAGCAGGTAGACATTGGCCAAAAGAATGTGAATATGGAGTGGAACGTGGTGGCCAAAGCGATGAGTAAAAAAGGAGAAGAGGGCTGGTGTATAAGAGATTAAGATGACACAGACATGGGAACCACAGGTCCCTAGGGCTTTGGACCGAGCTTCTTGAGATGAGAGGCGAAAGACAGCTCGTGCAATAAAGGCATAGGAGAGACCAATGCAGAACAGATCAACCCCAATGACCAACAGTGCTGCTGTCAGTCCATATATGCGGTTAGGCCTAGTATCTCCACAGGCTAGCTTCACTACAGCCATGTGCTCACAGTATGTGTGTGGGATTACATGGCTTTGACAGAAGCTTAAACGACCAATGAGGAAGGGACATGGGAGCATGAGCATGGAGCCCCGCACCATAGCTACCACTCCAATGCGGACAATGATAGTGTCAGTAAGGATAGTGGCATAGCGGAGTGGGTAGCAAATGGCCACATAACGATCAAAAGCCATGGCCAGCAGCACGGTGGACTCCATCATGCAGAAGGCATGAATGAAGAACATCTGTGCCAGGCAGGCAGAGGCAGAGATATGTCCAGCTCCACACCAGAGGATGGCCAGGAGCTTGGGAACTGTGGAAAAAGAGGCAGCCAAGTCAATGGTGGAAAGCATGCATAGGAACAGGTAAACAGGCTTGTGCAGGGCTGGTTCGGTAGCAACAACAACCAGGATGGTTATGTTACCCACAATTGTGGCAGTGCCCAGGAAGCACACAGGGAATGAGAGCCACAGGTGGAACTGTTCCATACCTGGGATGCCCAAGAGGAAGAAAAGAGAAGTGTCCAGATTAGTGTGATTAGGAGACTCCATGGTCTGGCCAAGAGTTCTGAGCATCTTATCTGGTCAGAAACACACACTGTATCACATTACCTGAAAAGACAACATAGAACAGGGGTATCAGTGAGACTAGTTTAACACTTATTAGCTATACAGTGTTAGGCAAGCTTTATCATCAAATGGGATTAATAAGAGAATTATAATAAGAGAATTATAGGATTGTTAAGGGAATTATATGGGTTAATATTTGTAAACAGCTTTGAATCATGCCTGATATAGCATACTTGTTAAATAAAATTAATGAATGTGAGACAAGGCTCAAACAAGCATTTAAATTAATTAGAATTGTTTATTGGCTAAGACCTATTGTCCTCAAAAGTACTAGACCTCTCTCTTTTTCTCACTCTCTTTCTCTCCCCCCCCCCACCCCCCACTCACCTTTCTTTTCTGGAGTATGGGGAGAGATTAGGCAGAACCCAAACTACCAACAGTTCCCTAAATGAAGGTGGACATCATTTTGTTTAGTTTCTGAACTTAGAATGGGTTCTGGTTTGGGACCTAGTGCTTGGTAATTATTTCTGATCATAAGATTAACATAGTTGTTTCCACTGCTTTCACTAACCAAGAGATAATCCCAATATCCCCCATGAACTTTCATTTGAAATTCCAGAACATGCTTTATGTACCCTCACATGTCCATTTTCCACTTCCTAAGATTTGGAGTTAATCCTGAAACAGGGTTCTACTTCTGAAACAGACATTTCCAGTCTTTTACAGTCTACTTCTGCATTAAACCTTTATTCATATTCTATCTGTGATTCTTGGTGATTTCAAAGATAAGATATAGCCAAATCCTTTCCAATATGGTCCTTTCACAATGTCAGGAAGTGAGTTTCTAATTCAACCTTAACTCATGGCTGGACAGAAATGACTCATCTCTCCTTGTGGAAAAAATCTTACACAACTATCTCATTTATCCCACCTTTCCCTTGTCTCCACTCTAGGAGGACATGGTTCAGAGCAAGGAGTACTTAAACCCAAAGTAATTCTGCAGAACATGTGAAACCATGACGGTAATGGGATAGAAACAAAGGTCTATTCATTAAGATAATATCTGAGAAATCACTTTACCTGGAAGTTTTCAAAATGGGAATGAACTTTACTGCCTAGAAATTCATATCCACTTATTCAACCACAAATATTTAATGTGAACCTTCTCAATAAGTTGCTTTATTCCCAAAGCTGAGTAACCAGTCCTGCAATTATCACTACAAAAAAAAAAAAAAAAAAAAGCCATAGGTTCTAGGAAATTTGAGGAGTGAGAAAAGAGTTATCAAAGGGGAATCAACTCTACCACAGCTCTTTCTTATACTAGCATGTATATGTCAGGTGAGAAGAGACATAAACTCTCCTGTCCCTTAATAGTCCAGGTACTGGGTATGCATAGCCACTGGAAAAAAATCAGAGAAGTTCCTTTATTTTTGGACTTAACAGCAGATTATTCATTACTGTGTAGGTGGGTTTAAAAGACAAAACAACACTTGATAGCCCAAACATTCAGGTAAACAAAATTAATTATTGTTTTGCCTTCATAGACATAGGGACTAACAAAAGGAGAGGAGATTGGTGACAAATGCTATTCTAATCACAGCTCAAGGTGTGTATGTACCAGTAGGTGTGTATGAAGAGTCTTGTTAACATAATACTCTATGAGTGTGTATCTGTGAGGGCAGATGCAACAAAGATCTAAGGTTCTGATCAATTTGACCCAGGGTCCTACCTTCCTTAAGGAGAAACACATCAAGGTTAAAGTTTGAACTTGTCCAAAAATGTGACTATTATTGATGTGAATTAAGCTCTTGAGACCACCTAATATTCATATAAAAGTATACTACAGATTTCATGCTCACTTTAAACATATTCTTTGAAGAGGCAAAACATTTTGGAGGCATAGGATCTTGGAATTTTTTTTTTTACTTTTTTTTATATTTGTTTTTTTAAATAAATCTTTATTCAGATTATTATAATTGTTTCTCCTTTTTCTCCCCATAGCTCCCCTCCACCTGGTTCCCACCCCACCTTCTGCCCTTACCTCCCCACCACTGTCCTCATCCATAGATGTACGATTTTTGTCCACACTTTTCCTGCATACCCCCATACCCTTTTCCCCCTGAGAATTATCAGTACACTCCCTCTCTATGCCCCTGATTCTATTATACTCACCAGTTTATTCTGTTCCTCAGGTTTTTAATTCACTTGATTTTTAGGTTCACTTGTTGATAGATATGTATTTGCTGTTCATAATCTTTACTTTTTTCTTTTTCTTCTTCTTAAAGAATACCTTGCAGCATTTCATATAATACTGGTTTTGTGGTGATGAACTCCTTTAGCTTTTTCTTATCTGTGAAGCTCTTTATCTGCCCTTCAATTCTGAATGATAGATTTGCTGGGTAGAGTAATCTTGGTTGTAGGTTCTTGCTATTCATCACTTTGTAGATTTCTTGCCACTCCCGTCTGGCCTGCATAGTTTCTGTTGAGAAATCAGCTGACAATCATATGGGTGCTCCCTTGTAGGTAATTAACTGTTTTTCTCTTGCTGCTTTTAATATTCTCTCTTTGTCTTTTGCCCTTGGCATTTTAATTATGATGTGTCTTGGTGTGGTCCTCTTTGGATTCCTTTTGTTTGGGGTTCTGTGAGCTTCCTGGACTTGTAAGTCTACTTCTTTCACCAGGTGGGGGAAGTTTTCAGTCATTATTTCTTCAAATAGGTTTTCAGTGTCTTGCTCTCTCTCTTCTTCTGGCACCCCAATAATTCTGATATTAGTATGCTTGAAGTTGTCCCAGAGGCTTCTTACACTATCTTCAACTTTTTGGATTTTTTTTTCTTTTTGCTTTTTCGGTTGAGTGTTTTTTGCTTCTTTGTATTTCAGTTCTTTGACTTGATTCTTGCTTTCCTCTAGTCTGTTGTTGGGTCTCTGTATAATATTTTTTTATTTCAGTCAGTGTATGTTTAATTTATAGTTGGTCCTTTTTCATATCTTTGAGGGTCTTGTTATATTTATCGGCCTTTTCTAGGATATTCTTGAAAAGCCTCATAACCGTGGTTTTGAATTCTATATCCAGTTGTATGTTTTCCTCCATTTCTTTCATTTGTGATCTGTTTCTTTGTCGCCGCATTTTCACTGCTTCCCTGAATTGGTAGGGTAGCTTTGTGGGCTAGGTTTCCTATATGGCCCAGTGGGTCAGCCTCCCAGTTACCTGAGGTGGACACTCTTGGTGCACCCCTTTGTGGACTGTGTGTACAGCCTTGTTGTAGTTAAGTCTTGATTGTTGTTGGTATCACTGGGAGGAATTGACCTCCAGGCCAGTTGGCTGTGAGGATCAGCTGTGTCTACCCTGGGAGAAGTTTGGTGCTGGAGACAGCCTTATAGGATTAGACTTGCCAAATTGCAAAAGCCACTGTGTTCAGCTTGGATGCGGTGGAGTCTCAGGACGGAGCAAACAGTCTTGGCTTCCTGTCAGCCCTGCCTTTGCACGCACGCCTCCAGACCTCTGCCTTCCCTGTCTCCTGAGCCTCTGCCCGAGAGTCCAGATTCCCCCCGCAAGAGCGTGGGTCCCCAGGGGCTCGCCTGGAACTGAGGTTCAGTGCAGTCAGAACTGGGGTTCAGTGCAGTCAGGAACTTCTGACTCTCTTCTGCTAAGGAAAGCCTGTGGCAACCTCTGCAGTCTTTATGCACACTTGTGCGCACATGCTTCCAGACCCCTGCCCACTGCAGCTCCCCCTCCGAGTGCCTTTCTCTCTACCTGACAGTCCAGACTCCTCCTGTATGAGCCTGGGTCCACGGGGTTTCTCCCGGAACTGGGGTTCAGTGCAGTTGAGGGCTTCCTTCCCCCTCCCACCAGAGAAAGTCAGCCAGGCTCTCAGCCGCCCTTCCTGTCTGCACGCACAAAGACCCTTTGCCGTACCTCAAGCCTTTGCTGTTCCTCCAATTCTCCATGAGCTTTTCTCTTTCCTTCTAGTTGTAGAATTTCCACTCAGCCAGCTTTCCTGTGGTTCTGGATGGTGTCTGTTCTGTCTTTTAGTTGTAGTTTTGAAATTGTTGTGTGAGGCAGCGGTTTAGGTGCTTACTTATGCCACCATCTTGGTTTCTCTGGATCTTGGAATTTTTAAAGTAGGAATGTGTAGTGGCAAAAAAGACTGTAGCCATTGGAATCTATAATACTGGGCACAAATTTTTGTGTTTATCTCTTGGTGACAGTGATGCCTTGGACAAGTTAATTTTCCTGTAATATCCTATAGTTTTCTGACCTATATGGTAATATAGTAATAATAATACTCTGTAAGGCTGTTTAAATGAAAAGAACCTTTATTTCATTGAGAACCTTCGAAGGTGCTCAATAAATGTCATTGCCTTCATTTTAATAGGAAAGTAACCTCATGTCTCATATAGAATCCTCACGCAGTTTCCTTAGCCAACTAGAGTCTATTCTTAGCTTGAACATGTATATAATGAAATTGTTCCATTGTAGTGCATACTTGCTGATAAAAATCAATGTTCTTTTTATTTTATTTTTTTCTATATGCCCTCTAGGGTCACCTAACAATCATTAAGAGATAGGAAAATAGCTTCCCTGTCTGCTCTCAGCCAAACTAGATGCACTCAGTTCTGGTTTTTATGACATAGGTTTGCTTTCCGAGCTAATGTTGCCCTCCCTATGCTCAACTGGGTAGCTCAAGAGAGAATGGAGCTAGAGTCAGAGGAAGAACCAGAAAATCCATGCTCACTACACCACCCCAATCACTTTGTTTATGCCAGATATTCCTACAATTTTCAATCATCTTACAAATTCACTCACCCAAAGCCAGGAGGTTTAAATTGATTCTTCACTGAGGCTCCTTCCTGCTCTTTAGGTTTCTGATTCTATGCTTTTTTTTTTCTTTTGAAATTGAACTGAGCACAAATTACCACAAATCACTGGACTAGATTTACTTCCTAATTTGATTAATGTAAGTGAACATTATTTACAGTTCCTGTAATTTATAAGGAATCCCAACCTTTATACACACCAACTTCTTTATAAAGCTGTATATGCTTATCATCAAGGCTGTCATTCCATCTGTACAATAACAGCTGAACTTAGGTTACCTCTGCCTATTGTGAGGACACTGGAGCACACCAAAGCTCAAGGTAATCAATGAGGTTCTGCTGATTTTCCTGCCCAATTTAGGAAGTATTTCATTTTAGTGATTTCAGGAATATCATAGCAAATGCTTAGACTTCCTTCACAATGCCTCTCATTTCCCTGGCTTAGCTAACAAACCACTTGCTTCTTTCTTTGCTGGGTGCTCCCTTTCAAAGGGAGCTCCCTTTCCCAGTCACTAAGCCTAATAACAAACTAAAACTCCTGTTTTAGGAAGCCAGTTAAACAAAACTCCAAATTAGACTACATGGAAGTGTTATTCAGCAAAATTCCTTTGCCTGCCCTCTAAATCTCATTCCTCCCGCTTTGAAGTAAACTTCCCATTACCAATTGCACAGATAGACTTCTGTTTAGAAATGTCTTTTCCATACTTTTTTCCCAACCCAAACTCACATGTTTTACCTGCAGAAATTAGAAGGCACAGCATTGTGAAAGCGTCCTCAGAGGATAAAAAGAGGACTACTAGTCTCCCATGTTCAGCTATCTGAATGCTAGGACAGGAGTTATTATACTAATGAAACTTATCTCACAGGCCCACATGGGAGTTTGGTGTGTGGCCCTGGGCTTATGATTAGAGCCATCTAGGGAGCTTCTGTGTTCCCTAGGAAATCACTCATTCAAGCTCTTCTCTTCTATTTTACCAGACCAGAATACAAGATGAAGGTAGAGGCTTTTGTTAAAAAGTTAGGGAAAGTATACTTGTAACCTACTCCCTTGGAACAATCTCTATTTTTCTTTTGTTTGTGTTTTAAATCTCCACATGTCAGATACAATGCGCGCACACACACACACACACACACACACACACACACACACACACCACCTATTGGTTATGTTTTTCTGATGGAAACTTTAATGATAGAGAAGCTAATGTGTTCTCTTAATTTATTTCATTGTATCATTATGTATATCTACCAGAAATTTGGCATGTTTGAGAGAAGAAAAGGAACAACTAAAAGAAACATTAAAAACAGACATAGCAGCTATGAAAGTATTATATGATGTTAGTCCAAAAACCTAACGAAAATAGATATGAAATCTTAGACAAATTATATACTTTTCAAGAAAATATAATAGGAAGAAAGTGGTATTAAATATTTCAAATTAAAAAATTAGAAATGTGTAGTAAATCATAAAAAATTGAAAACATTTCTAAATGCTTTTAGAGCAAAAAGACAAGCAAATTCACAATCACCTTCACTCCTTTTATATCGAGCAGTGTACTATATGTCAAATTCACGCACTAAGAAAAAAATAATAAAAGAAATAATTGTGAATGATATTAGCAATTTTGTTTGTTTGGCTGGTTTTGTTTTTTATCCTCACCTGAGGATATTTTTCTGTTGATTTTTCAGAGAGACCGGAAGGGAGAGAGGGAAAGAGAGAGAGAGAGAAACATCAATGGAAGACACATCAATTGGATGTCTCCTGCATGGCCCAGATCAGGGCTGGGGATTGAGCCTGCAACCCAGGTACATGCCCTTGATCAGGAATTAAATCCATGACCCTTCAGTCCACAAGCTGACACTCTAACCACTAAAGTCACATGGGCCAGGGCATGAGATTACTATCTTTGTAGACAATCTACAGATAATTGATTAGGCTGTTATAGGAGTTCAACAAGATTAACAGATATAAAATCAACATAAAAAGGTGGGCAAAATTCATGAAAAATATGAGCAATATAAGAGATTTTATAAACATAACATATGTGATTAAAGAACACCACAAAAGAGCATATATGCATAACCCATAGACGCAGACAATAGTGTGTGAGTGCCAAGGGAAGGGGATGCTGGGACTGGATGAAGTTCGGCAAAGGGGAGGGACAGTAGGGGACATCTCTAATAGTGTTAACAATAAAAACTTTAAATAAATTTTAAAAATGGTAAAATGTGTATTCATATATACAAACCTAAGCATAGATGAATCCGACCACCCATATTCCAAATATATGTGAAAATGGTAACTGTCATGTTACATGAATTTTACCATATGTCAGCTCCCAGAGTTTTCACCCTAGAGTGCAGGCTAAGGTGACAGAGGCCACCTGGGGCATGCTCTTCTCAGAATAGATCCCTGGCATATAGGGTCAAGCCCTACAGCACAAACACATTTAGGGCCTCTCCTTGTGTCATGTCTGCAGCCTCCCAATGTTCAAGCAAACCATGGTCAAGTCCCACGCCGATGGAATGGGAAAGAACATTCTGCCCAGAGGGACAGGGGAGTCATATTTGTTTGAAAATAACTCACACTGCCATAGGTGTTTTTAATATTCACTGAGTTTCCCTAATAAAGAATTAAAAACAGACAAGAGACTTGGCTGACAGCAGTTGCCCTATATCTAAATTCAGCCTAGCATCTGGAATGTTCAGGGCCCACTCAAGAATGCAAATAATCCTTCCCACTAATATTTACAGGGTAAACTAAGATTGTTGGTAGAGTATTAAATTTGACAGTAAATAGTAATTGAGTTTTCAGATTAATTTAAATAGGCTAATTGAAATAAATGAATATTCAAGTAAAGTTAATTGTACTGGACAAAAAGCTGTTCTTAAAGTAATAACTAAAATTTCTATTGGTAGTTCATCTCATGGTAAAATTCCTGAATATGCAATGAACCTAAAGCAGTCATATGTGTGTGGGGGGGAAAAATTAAATTTAAAGTTATCAAGACTGCATTATAAAATTTATGAAAACCTCCATTAATAAAAAAGAAGGGGGGGATAGTAAGGAAATATCATGTAAGGAAAAATATCCTATAAGTAAATTACATCTAGAAAATTTTTACTTTACCAAATTAAGTTTCATTTGCAATGCTAACAGCAAGACGGCCATTAAAAACACACATGGTGTCTAAATAAGACAAAGGAAAATTGTTTGAACAAAAATAAAAAGGATCCCAAATCAATTATATAGAAAAGATTCCTTTATTAACTTGTGGTCGAGAATACATTTGTATATTTTCAGAAAACAACCCCAAGACCAGATGGATTCCTGCAACAGAGAGGAATTGACAGGTGTGCTCCAACCACTAAGACAAGAGGAAAAAACAGTCCAGAGATGGAAGACGCTAAAAACGCCTTGCCACGCGAGCAGTCAGCAGCTGTGCACTGCTGCAGGTTACCTAGGACCAAACCAGAGAGGGTCGGACCTGCATTGCCACCATGTGCCCACCATCCAGATATCATTGCTGACATGTACACATAAGGAACTGTTAGACATTGAAACGGGGACTCAGAACTGTTGGACATTGAAATTGGGACTCAAACATTTTTTTGTTTTGTCTTGTTTTGTTATTATATGTTTATTTCTAGTCTGCAAAGGCAAAACTTTTTAAAGGAAAGAAATGGTGGGAAAAAGATACAGAGGCAAAGAAGCATTGAACAGACTGTCAAACTACATTGGGAAGACAGGGGAGGTTGGGCGAGGGGGGCTGTAAGAGACCAACCGAAGGACTTGTACACATGCATATAAGCACAACCAATGGATATAAGACACTGGGGCGGGGGGGAGGGCGGGCAGGTGAAGGCATGTACTGGAGGCTAGGGGAGGTCGGGGGGAGATCAATGGGGGAAAAAAAGGAGACATATGTACTACTATTTGTAATACTTAAAACAATAAAAAAAATGGTAAAAAATATATATATATATATTAAAAAAAAGAATTAAAAACTGGTCCTAACTTAAATTTATTTAGAATTTTACCAAGAAATGTTAAGTCAGCCCTGGCCAGATGGCTCGGTTGGTTGGAGCATCATCCTGTACACCAAAAGGTTATGGGTTCCATCTCCCATCAGGGAACCTACAGGAAGCAACTAATCAATGTTTCTCTATCACGTCGATGACTCTCTCTCTCTCCCCTCCTTCTTCTCTCTCTGAAATCAATGGAAACATATACTTGGGGGGAAAAGAAATGATAAGTCTCTAGTGGAAATGTAGCATGTTTTGTTTGAGTTCCCTACACCACTCATCTCTATCCCTCTGTATTTGCAACTGTCCTGTTTACAGAGACTAACTCCTAACTTCACTAGATTTCTGTTTCTTATTATGCCTGAATATCTAATATTGGAAAACATACTATTTGTCTTTATTACACATATGTATTAAACATGCATGTGTATATTACATATATACTTATGATATATGCATGTATCACATTATACATAAATTATTACATCTATTGCAAATTATTTTGATTCTTTTCTATACTATAACTAGAATATTATATAGATTTTTGTTTATAAAGTAAATTAGGCATGGGATTTCATAATTAAGAATTATGTAAGAATAATTTGGACTTGGGAGGGATAGATTCACTGTTTAGCATACATTATCACTAAAGAACAAAATTTTCTCCATACCATCAGATTTTCACCAAAAATTACAACCATGCCCCCACCATCTCAAAATGAATAAGAATAATATTAATTAGAATTTGTATCAAAGAGAAAGAGTTTAATACCAAATTTAGAATTCCTTAGAGAATTCTATGTCTTTACAGGTTAAGGGCATCACCAAAATCTGCCCCTATTTTGACAGAAATGAGAAGAAAAAGCTACACAAAGGTGAAAAGATTTACATTCTTTAAATGTGGAATCTTGAGAACTTGCATCAGCATCTCTGATCAGCTGCAACTAAACATGAACATGTTATCAGTTAAAACTTATAAATAGTCCCTACCTGCAGTGTCCAAAATACAACTGCCCATGCTTCTCAAGGGTGGGTGGGGGTGTCTCAGAGCAGCAGTATCATCGCCTGAGGATTTGCGAGACAATAAATTATTGGGTCCCACCCCACACCCACTGAATCAGAAATATTGGGGATGGAAATCAGCAATCTGTGCTTTTAAAAGCCCCCTAAAGTTTGATAATAGCCACTTCATTTTTGTCAACAGTGGTTATATAAAGAAATCCATAATGGGGGCAGTAGGATACAAAATTATTGTCTTTCTGTCTTTCAAAATTAGCGTCCATTTAGAGAATTCTATTCTTATTTGATAGGAAGTTATCATTTGTTGAATCAGTCCTTCTCTTATTATAATGGCACAAAGGTGCCTGAGTTTCCTCACAAGTGACAGTAATTGTTTTTCACAAAGACTATAGACTATTATCTATTGAAAAATGACCTTATTCAAAAGTCTCTGTTAAAGGGTAAAAGCTATATCTATACAGGCATCACTGAATGGAGGGAAGTCACGTAATACCATCATTACATGAAAACTGGAAATGGCCAAAATTATCCCTTTTCCTCTGAGAACTGCTTTTCAGGTCTCATTCTCTTTGAATACAAGGCCCAATGGGATCCCTTAATGAGCTGCCCTCTTTCCTTGCCCTCTGGAGAGTCATGGCTGTGTTCAGAGTTCTTGGATAATAAAAAAAGAGTTTAAAATTTTCCTTATGTAATGTAAGAGCCTTGGTCCACTCTAATAAGAAGCGTTATATGTTGTGTCTCAAGATAAAATACAGAAGGAGAAGCCAGGGTGGGCAGTAAGCCTCTTCCCAGGAACTAACATCAGCTCAACAATGACAACAATAAAAATAAACAGTGTTCCGTGAAACACGAGATAGGTAGATTCAAGTTGTAACTTCCGAACAACAAGGTTCTGATTATCAGCAGAAGGGAGGCTGGTAGCAAGAACATAATAGAACATTTCCAGGTAAGTTCCGATATAAATAATTAAAAATACCCAAACCTCCTCTTCTTTTAATAAGATTGCTCTCTAAGTGAAGTCTATCTGTAACCCCCACAAATTTTGTTTAACTGGTATTTATTTGCTAGTCACCCTGCTACCTCTACCCCAGACACCTAAAAGTACTGCCTCACTTCTGAAAGTTGAGCGAGTTTACAGAGGATGTTGAAGGTGAGGGAAAGATTTCAAGAATAAGATTGATTCTTATATATTTTTTATATAATAGGAAACTAGTGAGAATTGTAGTATCATGTTGCTTATATATTTTTAAGATAATAGGGACACTCCATAGACAATAAGCCATGTGTAGGCAAAGGAGAAGCAGAAAGAACAGTGAGGAGGTTATTTCAGTATTCCAAGTGAAAACTAAAGGTGCCCTGGATAGAATTGGAGGTGTAAATGAGAAGAGTGGAAAGTACAAGAAAAGGAAAAAGTAATTAGGCAGGGGACAGTAGTATAATTGCTGAAAAAAGTTTTGTGTTGGGAAAGGAAATATGATTTAGTTCAGAAGCAGATTAGTAAACTTTAAATAAAAATGAGATAGGATATTCTTTTTAATAGGAAGGTACAGTTTTATGGGTACTAATGCAATCAGTGCTATTTTGATGATGGAGAAATAAGAAATGTTATCTTTTAGTTTCTTTTGTGTCTGTGTTTGTTTTTTTAAAATGAAAAAAGGAAGATCACCTTCTGATTTTGAGAAGAGAGATGGGCATGGTAGGAGATGAAGAAGAAAGATAGTAGCATGTCTACTAGTGTGTGAATAAAAATGTTATGTTTGCCTGACTATGATGAGAACTTGCTTAGGAACTGTGGTAAAACTAGAATCAATGATTATGTTGCATGTTTCTTGGAAGTCATGTTCAGCTGCTCCTGTCTAGATGTAAAGTAGACAGATTTGGGTTAAACAGGATTTGTTCCTTTACTATAGTAGTACAATTAAGGGAAGGAGGAACAAAGAAGTGGAGAAAAAAACATAAGGAAGTGATTGCAATGCTAAAACACTAGAAGCCCGATGCACGAAATTCATGCAAGAGTAGGCCTTCACAGCCACAGTGGCTTCCTCGATCCCAGGGCTGCAGCCCCAGCTTCGTCCGGAAGGTCTTCCAGTCTAATTAGCATATTACCCATTTAATATGGGAAAGAGAAAAAAAAATCTGCTTAATTCATGATGAGTACTCTTAGGTAGCCCAGTGGACTGATTTGAGGTAAACCCTTCATGACTAAGGGAATTAATTTTCACGTTAGGGCCAGTTGTAATAGAGAAAGGTGCACGTATCATGTAAAAAACTTCAGAGAACTGGCCAAGTGCATAGATGCTTAGCTTGATAGGTAGTGGGTTGTTTTTGTTTTTTTTTTAATTTGGACAATACATCTCTTATACTTTGTCCAAAAAGAGAGAGCCTCAGGGAGAAATAGAATTACGACCAGGGAGTGGATTCATGAAATAGGGACAACCCATAAAAAGGGAGAAACTCAAAGAGGATTTTCCCCAATAGCTCAGCACAAATGCAACAGGGATGAGGAATCATATTTCCTCTTTATCTAGGAAGCTTCCCAGTGAGAAAATACTGGTTTTTCTATTGGGTTCTTCTATTATTTAACCAATAATAAAAAATATTTTGTCCTATTCTTACTCAGAACTCTAGAAAAAAATTTTAAGTATAGAATTGCTGAACTGGGAGAGGAAAGAGTAAACATCCCACATACAGGGGGAAAAGCCTGAACATCATACAAAAGTGATGGTGAAAATAATATAGTGTTTTGATACAGACCTAAAGCCCAATTGCACACTCTATTACATCAGAGAGGTATTCTTCCATCTTTCTCTGAGCCCCATCTTAGCAACTCATTAAATTCCAAACTGATAATAACAACCCACTACCTATGTCTCATTGACAGATGCCTAAATTTAACAACTACCAACAGTTTCCAGTATGCTATTCTTCAACCGTTCCAGCTACCTGACTTTTACTTTGATGGGCATCCCTGGCTTAGAGTCACAGCACTTGTGGCTAGCTCTTCCATTCTCCACCATGTTTTTGGCTATCCTCATTGGCAATGGTGCAATCCTCTTCCTGGTGGCCACAGAACCCACACTTCATACACCAATGTACCTGCTCCTGGCCCTGCTGATGGTAGCTGACCTCATATCTACTCTAGCTCTGATGCCCAAGCTCCTCTGCCTCTTCTGGTTCAATGATCATGACATAACTTCCAATGCCTGTTTCACCCAGATGTTTTTCATCCATGGAGCATCCGTGGTACGATCAGCCCTACTTGTTGCAATGGCCTTTGACCGCTTCGTGGCTGTGTGTGAGCCATTACACTACAACACAATTCTGAGTCATACCTTAGTTGGACGCCTGGGATTCATAGCTCTAGCGAAGGGTGTGATTATTGTCTTTCCCATGCCTCTTCTACTTCAAAGGTTGACCTTCTGCCACGTGATCATTCCTCACACCTACTGTGACCACATGGCTGTGGTAAAAATGGCCTGTGACCACACCAGACCTAATCGTATCTACGGGCTCTTTGTGATACTGCTTGTGGTGGGACTTGATTTGCTGCTTATTGGCTTCTCTTATGGTCTCATCTTGCAGGCTGTGGTACGCCTCAAGTCTCAAGGTGCTACCTTCAAAGCTCTCAACACCTGCTCAGCCCACTTCTTTGTCATCATTGTCACTTATGTGCCTGCACTCTTCTCCTCCCTTATTCATCGCATTGGTCTCAATATCCCACCTCAAGCCCACATTCTCCTTGCAAATCTTTACCTTCTTCTACCCTCAATGCTCAATCCCATCATCTATGGTATAAATATGAAGGAAATACGAGACAAGATGGTCAAATGCCTGTGCAGAGAACTTGCGTAGTCTGTGGGTCCACACAACAAACTGAGGGCAGCTAACGATGCCTTTGCCATATTTTGCATTGACGGTGAGAACATGCAGAGAGACTTTATGCCTAACATTCATGATCAGCATGTCAGAGTTTAGAGAAAAACTAATTTAAAAAATACTGACTATCCTATTGTCATCAAACTATAATCTCAATTACAGAGAAAACATAGCATTCAAACCTTGGATAAGCAGATGATGACACTGGATAATAAAAACCATAAGAAAAGTTCAGGGGAATAACTAAGGTTGGGGTAGCTCTGTCCTGGGGGAGGAGGGAATGTAAGACTCCTATCTTATAGTCTTCCCACTTTATTAGGTCCAGAAGAAATACCATCTGTTGAGGTGGCTCTGTGCTAGTTATTCTAGGTATCTATCTATATATAAAAGCCTAATATGCTAATTGTCCCTCCAACCATTCTTTTGACCACTCGACCAGTCACTATTACATGTACTGACCACCAGGGAGCAGACACTCTAACTGTAGGTTAGCTTGCTGCTGGGGTCCAGCTGATCGGGACTGGGCGAGATGGGCTGGAAATGCCCTGGAGCCAATCTCCCATGGTCCCTCCCCAACCTCTAAAATATTTCTTTCAATGTGCGTGAATCTGTGCACTGGGGATCTAGTTTTTATATATAATAGACCATGGAATCATTTCAATTTTAACTCAATTTATGTAATAACATTCATTTTGCAATTCAAGTTACAAAAGCTCAATTTCTTTGTACCTTTCCCATAGTCACACAGTTAGTAATTGGTTAAGCCTGAATTTAAATAATAATCTTTCTGATTATAAAATATCTTTCCACTCTACATGTTGCCTCTCTAAAGACAACCAAGAATGAAGAAGTTGTACAGCAAGACTAGGAAGAACATTTAACAGAAATGGCTTTAATCATAAAACCATGGCAGCTATTTTGTGCCTAGCTCATTCTTAATACCAATAATTAATTAAAGGTGTCTCTAGGTTTATACCTAAATAGTTACCACTATTTGGAGAACTGAAAATATCTCCCTTTTCTAGTTATTCTGTTTTCAAGGACCCACTCCACTCCCATCTAATCTCCACTCTTCTGAGACACATGTTGGCCTCTAGGAGTTGGCTTTGATAGAATACATTGCCCAATCTTCATTATTTGGTTTGCCCAAGGGAGCTATGTCAGTCTGGGTCCTCAAAGAAAGTAATGCGAAGAATAATTAAACATAAAATAATTTTACTAGTGGAAATACCTATGTGAAAGAAACTAGGGAGACTGTCAGGGTAGGCTAGGAAAACCATCAGACTACAGTCCAAGTTTGACCCTGAGTGAATAAGAAAGAGAAAGTTGAGTGGAGGTGATCTAGATTTCTTGGAGCAAAATCATTGGAGAGCCTTTGAACTAAAATCAGCAGACTTAAAAAAAATCTCTCAGGTGTGGGTCTAACTCCTAGTAACTGTAGGGATATTGTCAGTTACTGCCTGGAAGTAGCTCCTGCTGGGCATGACTCTGGCAAGCAGTGAGAACCCTCAGGCAATTACAGTTACACTTCCTCTAGTACAAAGTCTGTGAGCTACTTTGTAATAAGTCTCTAGTACAAAGTCTGTAATCCACCCTTTGTACAGCACAAATCTATTTCTCTACCTGAGTTCAGAATATGACTTGCATATGATTTTTAAAGGCCTTTTTCCCAGTTGGAAAACTCAGGAGAAAAGGATTAGTGGGATGAACTCTAGTCATTGCCTGTGCAGTTGATCACAGGACTGCAACCAATATTCATTTTGTCCTCTTCCACTATCCACTTTAAATTTCCCTCACCATTTGCTAAGGCAGGTACCATGGTTTACCTGGTTGTATAACTGCAAATTTCATTCCTGAAATGTCTAAACTCTTGATAGTCATATTCTCAGTTCGGGATTACTCTACATCTTTATTTATAGTGGGCAAAGAAATACCAGTAAGTACCCAAGTATGTCACCTAGTTTTACATGATTCCGTCCTACTGACATTTTGAAAGCCTCCCTACATCCTTCTGTTGATTAGGGTCACATACCTTCAAAATTATATTGGCAACAAACAGGCTGATAAACTACTCAACTACAAACACGTGCTGCTATTCATGAAAAAGTAAGGATGACTAAGAGTGTGTAACCATGAGCCCAGAATCTAGAACCAAGAGCCCACAGAGTAGAGTCAGGAGCCATGAAGGAATATTTCTAGGACATAAAACCTAATTCAGTGAACTGCAGCTAGAGTTTGCTTGCCTGATTTGCAGTAGTTCTTTATTGAGCAATAGAAAGCTAATATCATTCCTTAAAAAAGTGAATTAATTCCTGATCATCTAGCCTTGTATTCTAACACCTTTGATCAGGCATACTCAAAATTTAATTTCAGTGATTATCCCTGTCTCCCACCAATACGTGCCAGCTATGTCCTTAATTATTCAGGGTTATGTATTTTTTCTTCTTGTAGGAATTCTAGAATGTACCTAGCTGTGTTACGCAGTGATTTAGCCCTATGTATTAGCCTGAGAAAGAGGAAGAGGAGAGAAGGTATGTCATGGGATGGGGACATCTGTTGTCATTGGGGGCAGATGCTTCTATAGCATCTTTTGTCACAGAAGTAGTCTTGGAACTTTGCAGGGATCTCTGCCTGTCTAGAAGGTCAAAAAAAGATTACTGAGTCACCGTCAATAACATTTATCTGGATGTGAATGCTTTGTTTCAGTTTTCAAGTTTCCATGTCTTCTCTACAAAGACCCTGATCTATACATAGCAGACCTGTCTTAGCTGAATATTAAAGCATCCTTGGAGTCTTGAGACTCCAGCCTGCCATTTGATTATATCTCTCCTTCCATTATTAGTGAGGAATGTCTCTTTATACACTACCACCACTAAGGCTCTCTGGTTCTCCCTTTTAGCTACTAAGTACTTGTTACTGACTCTGTCATCCTTCTACTAGTATAGAACATAAAGACATGTTCCCAGTAACTAGTACATACCTGTCATTGTTGGCACTACTTCCTCAATATTTTTCAAATTGTACTTAATACAAAATTTCTCACCATTGGTAAAATATTTTAGCAATGAAAATATTTACCTCTCCACAGGTACTATCCTGCCCCACCTACCAATCAGAAGAGCATTCTCTGCCTACCAGGCAGGAAGTAAGCTAGTCCCAACTTTCTATCTTACCACTTGTACCACTCTCAGTGTCAACTTGCCTCACTTCTCTGCAAAGCAGATGCCAAGATGGAATTTAACAGATAAGAATATTATTTGAAGTAATATCTGTGTGAAAGAAAATAAAGAAGACTATCAGTATAGATTGAGAGAACAGACCACAATACAAGTTTAACTCCAATTTAAAAAGAGAGAAAAGGCTGAGTGAAAGTATCTTAGATTGCCATGCAAAAACAAATCAGCTGACCAAGGAACCTACCAAGATGTCCCATGTCCCCAGGAAGTGGTCTTCCTTAGCATCTTTGCCACACACAGTCATTGTTTAGGGGAATTCAATGTGAGACATCACTTAGATGCAAATGCAATGATGAATTTCAAATTGCAGGGGTTAGGTGCTTCAAGTCAATTGACTCCCTATAGTAGGAGGTCATCATATGGTCATCATAAGACACCAATAGAACTTGGAGGGCAATCTGAAAGGATATTCCAAGTAACATACTTTCTCTGACTCTTGGACTCTTTTGAGTCAGGGTCAGAAAACTCTTTCTGTAAAGTGTCAGATAGTAAACATTTTTGACTTTGTGGGTAACCTGGTCTTTGCCACAACTAATCAACACTATCACTGTGGTGCTGGTAGCAGCCATAGATGATAGATAAACAAATGGGTGGCTGTGTTCCAAAAAAATTCTATTTACCAAAACAAGCAATAGGTCGAATTTAGTCCATGGACCATAGTTTCCAACCCCTGCTCTAAGGCCACCCGCAGAATTTTTTAAAATAAAAATAAATCCAAATGTCTATCAATACAGGATTATAAAACAGTTTAAAAAGGGGGAGAGGAATGAATATGTAGTATCATGGGTGGCAGTTAATAATATTAGGTTAAATAATAAATTGCAAAACAGTAGCATGAACATGATTTTATTTTGTAGTAATAATACTAACAGAATTTGTTTGCATGAGTAATAACTCTGAATACATGTCCAGAATTTCAGAATGTGAACTTATTTGGAAATAATATCTTTTCATGTATAATGGAGGGGTTTTTTCTATGTTTTATTAACTTTATTGAGGTGACATTGGTAATAAAATTATATAGCTTTCAGATATACAACTCTATAATACATCATCTGTATATTATATTGTATGTTCACCACCCCAAGTCAAGTCTCTTTTCATCACCATTTGTCCTCCTTTACCCCCTCTTCTACCTCCCCCAACCCCCCTTTCCCTCTGGTAATCCCCATACTGTTGTCTGTGTCTATGAGGTTTGTGTGTTGTTTTTTTCCTTTGCTTAATCCCTGAGTTCAGATAAGGTTATACTGAATTAGGGTGGAACCTAACACAGTGCCTGGAGTCTTTATAAGAAGAAGAAAATTTGTGCGGGCAGAATGATGTGAAGCGATATACACAGAACACACCACATAATGACAGAGACAGAGGTTGGAGAATTGTGTCTTCAGGCTGTGGAACAGGAAGAATTGTCATCAACCATCAGAAGCCAGGAGAGAGGCAAAGAAAGTTTTCCCCCTCCCCAAAACTTTCCGAGGGAGCATGATCCTGCTGACAACTTGACAACTTCCAGCTTCCAGAACCATGAGAGAAAAAAATTGTTTTAAGCTACCTAGTTTGTGATAGTTTCCTACATTAGCTCTAAGAAACTTAATACAATGTCAATTATTACCAGTCATTAGCTGAGTGGAATGCTTATATTATACCCTTCATATTTTATTTTATTTTATTTCTATTTTTTCATTAATCCTCACCTGAGGATATTTTTCCATTGATTTTTAGAGAGAGTGGAAGGAAGAGGGAGAGACAGGGAGAAACATTGATGTGAGAGAGACAAATCGATTGGTTGCCTCCTTCACGCACCCCGACCAGGGCCAGGGAACCTGCAACAAAAGTACATGCCCTTGTCCAGAATTGAATCTGGGACTCTTCAGTCCACAGACCAATGCTCTATCCACTGAGCAAAACTGGCTAGGGCTATTCCCTTTACATTTTAATGCTTACATTTCACGTGGTGTATTTTGGTGATCAGTCAAAAAGAACAACAATAAGAAAGTAAAAAGACAATATATTTCCTTCCCTGTAATTCCATATTTACATATTTACACTTCAGTAATACTTGCTATATGCAGAAAAAAGGGTCAGTGTAACAAGATGTTCATATGACCTTTGTAAACAACAAAAGCCTGGAACAACCATCTGTCCATTAATAGGTAACAGCTGAAATAAATTTAACAAACATACAAAGAAATGCTAAGGAGGCATGAAAAATAATGAAATAGGTCTGTTTATGCTCATGTGGAACAGTTGCTAAGAGATGTTATTAAATAAATTAACAAAACACAAAATTATAATAATTTGTTCTTCTTTGTAAAATTAATAAAGTATCATTTAATTTTGCCCAGAGAAGTTTTTTCTTGTTTAATTCTCACCTTATACCTTTTTCCATAAAAGACATGTAAAGCACCTATCTTACCTTAAGGTTGAATTTTTCTTATGTTTGCTTAGTAATTAGCTAAAATAAAAATAAAAGGCTGAGTGAAAGTATATTCTACCACCAAATTTATAGTGGTCCCCAAGCTGTATCTTGTTACATTAGACAATCCTGGCACACCACTTTAAAATCCTCTTGCTTGGTCACACCTTATTCAGCCACTGTTACAGTGACCAGTTCCATGAAGGTGTAATCAGGTCATGTATAGAACCTAGAGCTTCTTCCCATGGAGCTGCCCTAACTCCATGGCACAGGACACCCCTAGCAACCAGCTCTGCTCTCATGCATACACAATCCAGAAGTATGAGATGTCAACTCTTGGTAGGCAGTCCATGAGTCCCACATAATCAATTGAGTATGATCCTTTCATCTCCTGGGAAGGACAATTGTGAAATATTTCATAAGGTTCCTCTGAGGGTCCTGGCAGGGTTAGACACCAGTCTCCACTAGCAGCGTAAAATTGGATTACAATTCCTTGCATTGACTTTTCTTCCTTCACAGCTTCACTCTGCCTGTTTTTCACTCCCACTCTCTGTGATCACATTTTTAAATAAACTGCCAATAAGCAAGTTTTTGTTTTCGGCCCTGTATTGGGGGAAACTCTGTTTTTGAGTCTCCAATGCTGGAAAACCTGCCCCCAAACCCTATGCTCTGGTCAGAGGTGTCACCTCCCTGATCATTTATTGGAAGACATTTATATAGCTAGCATTATATAATTATTTATACTCCATTTGGGGTGCTTGAGACCATTTCAAATTATACATAGATAATGGAGATAATAACAGTGAAGTAGACCCTGTCATAATTCAACTTTGAAATACCCAACAGACAAGTGCAAGTGATTAAACTTGACCAAAATATGAAACATGTGAACATTTTTCTAGCTTTTGCATGGCTAGGAACAACTCTATAGACATGGAAAGAAAAATACTTAATATTAGTGTCATCTGTCACATTTCCAGCAAGCCCACAAGAGAGGAATCAAGCTCATCCCTCAGTAGAAACAATCAACTATAGGTTAATAACACCTTTGAAGAAGGAAAAAAAGTCCAAGTCAGAAAGGACAGGCACAGTTAGTCTTTCTTCTCGCATTTTCTTTGATTTTCTTTAGTTCCCTCAATTTTCCCAGAATTCATTGTCCTTCCAGTTTTCCTGGCACAATTCCAACAACACATATTGTGTTTAGGTGCAAATAGATCATTTTTAAAACTATCTAACCAAAGAAAAAAGGAAAATTAAATAATTATGAAAGGTGGATTATATTTTCTGGCATATGAATTCTGCTTCTCTACATCAATCCCATTTGAATCAAATCTTTAAAAATCATTTTAAGATCTCAGCACATTCCTTTCACAATCTGATACTTATTGGTCAATTAAGTGGTTCATCATAAAACATTTAGCTGAGTGAGTTTTTTGTTATTATGTGTTTATGGTGGGTTAAGTATCTACTCTTGATACTCATATCAGATAGGCAGCACATGAAATATCCCAGCTTTCTCTGCCCTTGTTATTGAATTATTCCATGAACTTGAGCCTTTCTTATTATACATCATATCAGGCACTACACTCTAGAGAAGTTTTGTTTATTTATAGTAGTTTAAAATTTTTTAAGTCTTTTTAAAATAGTGGTTATATAGCCTTAAGTAGAGGTATCTTTTTCACTAAATCCTACCTTCATACATTAGTTCTACAATATGATGAATAACCCGAGACTACTTCTGTCTTCAAACTTCATGCATCTTAAAATATTGGCCACTAAATCTCTAAACAGTGTCAAGAAGTGATAAACAATATCTTCTGAATTTAGTGAAATCCCATATCAAGCACAGGATCTGAGTTGCACAAGCTGTTCCAATTACTTAATCTTACTTCTTTCTGGACTCCCAGAGAAATTGCCTTGCAGAGGTCTGTCGCCAAAGATTTTTAGTATAAATATGACTTTTATAGCTATAACCACTAACAGAACATTCTCAGAATTGTCTCTGTAAGAGACAAGCAGGACAGTTAGTCGAGAGAAGCAGGACAGTTGACCCTAGGAGTTTTTTACGAGTGGGAAATTAGTTTAAGGTGCATAATTATCTTAGGAGCTTTCCATTTTTATTTTTCTTCTGAAATTTCTCTGGGAATTAGATATTATGTTTCTTGTCTATATTCTCTAGTTTACAAGGAAGCAACGAGTCATGTTGCCCAAATGCAAGGCTCTGACAGCAGGGATAATAATTAAAAAAATAGTTTAGATACAGTTTTGTACTTTCCATGTACCTTCCCACTCTCCATACATAATATTCACTTCCCACCTCCCCTTAAGCACACAAATACAAAAACACACCCAAACAGACACACAACTGGACTTGCCTGTGCTAAGTAGTGGGCAAGTTATTGTTTGTTCTTATGTTCTGTCTGTAAGACAACATTTTACATGTATTTGGTGTGTGTTGTTGTTTAAAGTGCTTTTACATACATTTTCATATATAATTTTTCCAACTATCATGTCAGGTATGGAGAGCAGATGTCATTATTTTCCTTTCATAATTGCCTGACATTGAGAATCAGTGAGAGCATGTAGTCTCTTGTGTCTTAGCATCATATTCAAATGATTCAGACAGCTAATTTGTCAATATGACAATTTCTACTACTAGCGAAGTCTCCCAGGAACTGCATTTACTTAACCTGTTTCTCTCATACCTACCATGCTCGATGATCAGTCAGGATTCTGACCATGGGAAATGGTTCTAGGCTCCTTCCTCCAGCATATGTGTTTGGTCACTTTTTCCTGAAACTCCTTGGTTTTCACTCCATAAATAATAGGATTGAGCATTGGAGGTACAAGGAAGTAGAGGTTGCCTAGAATGGTGTGGATATGGGGTGGAATGCCCCTACCAAAGCGGTGAGTGAGAAAAGAGAAAAGCGAGGGAGTGTAAGAAATAAGCATGACACAGATATGTGTGGTGCAGGTGTTAACTGCTTTGTGGTGGGCTTCCTTAGAAGAGAGCCGCAGTACAGCCCGGATGATTAGCACATAAGATGAGGCAATAGCTGAGATGTCTAGCCCAACAACCAACAAGGCCACCACTAGACCATATATCCTGTTGACTGTGGTGTCCACACACACCATCTTCACTACAGCCATGTGCTCACAGTAGGTGGTGGGGATGACACGATTGGCATGAAAAGGCATTTTTTGAAGGAGGATGGGCATTGGCATAATGAACAGGATGGCTCTCACTAAACTTACTAGGCCAATGAGCCCAATGCGACTATTGGACAGGATGGTGGCATAGCGCAGGGGCTCACAGATGGCCACATAGCGGTCAAAGGCCATGCTCATTAGGATGGCAGACTGCAAAGCAGAGATGGAGTGGATGAAAAACAGCTGGACCAGGCAGCCCTCATAACTGATCTTGCTCAGGCCAAACCAGAAGATGCAGAGCACCTTGGGAATGGTGGTTGTGGACATGCCTAAGTCTGTGAGGGCCAACATGCAGAGGAGCAGGAACATGGGCTTGTGCAGGGAGCGCTCTGTGGAGATGGTGAAGAGGATGGTGCAGTTCCCAAGGATGGTGAAGAAGTACATGGATGAGAAGGGGATAGATATCCATCTGTGTTTGTCCTCCATCCCAGGAATGCCTTGCAGAATGAAGAAAGAAGGATGGCCCTGGGAGGCATTGCAAATAGTCATGGTAGAACCCTGGTGAAGAACCTGAGAGGAACAATGAAGAAACTGTGTCAGTATAAGTTTAAGCAAAAATGAAGATTTTCAAAGTGGAAAACAAGAATTGGAATATTAACGTACATAAAAATAATTCTGAAATCATGATAGCATTATAGTGCAGTATCATAGTAGTAAAACATGCTATTACAACATTAATATCTGAGACAATGTATTTTGATAATGTTTTTTGAGGACAAACAGATTCATTATTCATGAACAAAATAAACATTACATATATAAGTATATATTAATAAATGAAAGTATATCCTCTTAAAGAATATAACTTGAAGTATATAAGACAAAAATGGATAAAAATACAAAGAGAAATTGACAAAATATTACATATGCCTCTCAGCAGCCAAAGATCTAAAAGCTCAACAAGAGTTTTCATAAAATAAGATAACCTAAAAAGTTTATAATAAAATTGCTCATCCACCAATTAAATAATAGACATTCAGAGAAGATAGGGAACTTGTGAAGACCTTTTTATTGTGAACTGTGCAATGATGACTGAAATTAAGCAGGTGGTGGGGTTTTGAGCTCCTGAACCTCAGAGAATATGAATGTGAATACAAAGCCCACCCCCACCTAGAACCACTTACCTGAATGTGAGTGAGGTGATGTGAGAGAGGGAAACTGGTATCAGACACCTTCAAAGGCAGGTGTGTAGGTGTGTCCACATGTGTGTAGGTATATCTTAGCAAATATTCATGTGGCTCTTGGAGAGCACACTAGTGGCCTGGCATCTCTCTTCTTCTCAGTTTTAGGTACCCTGAATCCATGGAGTGGCCCTTTAAGTAACCTAAGTAAGGCCTCCCAGAGTGCCCAGAATTATCTCTTTGCTACTCCCTTCTTCCCCAAACACTCACACAAAATACGACTACAATTATGTATAATATTGGCCCTGGAGGTTGTCCTGAGCTCCCAGAGGATAAGGTTGGTTGACTTTAGTGATTCTAAGAATATTCCAGACTTTGCCAGTCCTGAGGAACCTGAGGAGTGAGAGAGTGAAGGGTATGTAGCCTCTTCAGGATCTGGTAGTTTGTGTATTCCAGAGGCCCTCATTCCCAAGTGAGAGCCAGGAGTGAGTGGATTAACTCCACAGAAAGAGTAATCATGTTCATGGAGGCATCAGAGGTACAACCCATGCTGTTCTTAGCCTCAATGTCTAGCTATTGCTAGCCTCTTTCTGATTTTCAGGCTCTAACTTTCTCAATTCACACTGACCCCCACCTCACTGTAAGAAAAAAATAAAAATTTCTTAACATAAACATATTTATCTTTGCTCCAATACCTTTTATTCTTTGTTTCTATAAATACCATATTCTGTTATAATTACCTTCTTCTCTCCCTAGATTGTGAATTTTCTGATTGGGTATTGTGCCTTATTCACCTATGAAATTTAGAAGAAGATTAATGTCTTGTGTAGGGGATAGACTTATTATTTGCTTTTATTTATTTCAAAGTATCCAAAACAAACAAGCAAACATACAAAAAACCCAGCTCTTGTCAAAAGTAGCCTTCCTAAAGCACAAAGACCAACTCTGATTTTCCGAGGGTACCCTAAATAACAATATCAAGAAACATTGTGTTTTGGGAAATTCTAATATACCCAAAAAGCTGATAAATAAATGGGGTAAACAAAAGGTCTAAAGAATGGGCCAAAAATAATCCACATGTGAAGCTCATCACTCTTTGAATATCATGAAAAATGCAAAGATCATCTGTCATAAGGTAATTAGCTACAAAGGCTCATCTTTGAAGTCATTCCTTTAGAAAGTTGTGCTATGGTTTTCCCATTGATACCTGTGCTTCACAATAAAACACCCAGGAATCATCTTCATCTATTTTAAACCTAAACCCGGATTCAGAGGATCATGGAGTCTCACAGACATCTCTAATCTAGGGCTGACAGTCTTACTGTAAATGCACTTGGTATAAGAAAGTGCTGGCAATCAATCAATCAATCAATGTATGTGTGTGTATGTATGTATTCTAAATTTCTTGAAGCTGTAAGTAAATAGTTCTTTTATGACCACTTTTTCTCTACTTTTAGCACATGAGGTTTATGTACATTGAGAGAATAAATATTTTTGGCTCTTACTTTTAAATGTACTGCATTACCTCCTGACCTTTCCCTAAGAGGATTCAAGATACACAGGCTAGTTTATGGGGTATATAGTAGATTTACAGGAAAATAGTATTCTGTTGATAGGTCAGGTATAAATAAGTTGTTCTAAATACTTCAAAAACTCTTGGCTAACACATGATACTGTCTGGCTTGGATTAACAGAAGTAGTAACCTCTAATCCAAGGAAAGGAGGTGCTAGAGAAGGTGGGAGATCAATGATAACTTTTTCCCTTAGTCTTTGGGATATGGAGAGAGTATAGTTACCTCCTCCACATAAAAAAGCTAAATAGTCTCAGACGGATCTGTTTGGTGTTAATGCCATAGACCAAGGGGTTGAGAACAGGGGGCAAAAGGAGATAGAGATTTGCAAGTACAATGTGGACATGAGGAGGTACTTGGTGGCCAAAGCGGTGGGTGAAGAAAGAAAAAAATGCAGGGATGTAGAAGACAAGAATCACACAAATGTGGGCTCCACAAGTGCTAAATGCTCGGAATTGGGCATCCTTGGAGGGTAGACGCAGCACAGCCTGCAGGATCAAGCCATACGAAGTGGCGATGAGGATCACATCCATGCCAGTGACTGAAAGTGCCACAGTGAGACCATAAATGGTGTTGGGCTTGATGCTAGCACAGGCCAGCTTGGCAATGCCCATGTGCTCACAGTAGGTGTGGGGGATGATGTGATTTCCACAGAAAGGTAAGCGTTCTATGAGGATGACAAAGGGGAAAACAAAGAAAAGGCCACGGGCCACACATGCCAGCCCAATCTTCCCAATCACTGTCGCATTGAGGATGGATGTATAATGAAGTGGACGGCAGATAGCCACATAGCGGTCAAAAGCCATGGCCAGCAGAACAGCAGACTCTGTGGCAAAGACGGTGTGAACAAAAAACATCTGGGTGAGGCAGCCATGGTAGGAAATTATGTGGGACCTAAGCCAGAAGATTGTCAGCATTTTGGGCAATGTGGTCGAACAGAGTACCAGGTCAGTGATGGAAAGTAGACACAGGAAGAGATACATTGGCTCATGTAGAGTTCTATCTGTCAGGATGATGTACAGGATGGTACTATTGCCAACCAGAGCAAGTATATACATGGAGCAGAAGGGGATGGCAACCCAAACATGCTGGTCTTGCATCCCAGGGATTCCAAGAAGAATAAATGTGGAAGGGTGGAAGGCAGTGTCATTGGAGGCAAATGCAGAGATCATAATGATGCAGAGAACAGAAGACTTTCTCTTCCTAAAAGTGGTTAGAAAATGAAAGAAAGTCATCTCAGTGCCACTTATTCTTCCTACATGTTTATTCAATTTCTTGCCTTTTATTCCCACCAATTCTATTACAATTGATGTCTTCCTCATTTCTTGCCTGGGTTGTTAAAATAGCTATACAACTAATATGCCCACTTTTAGGATTTCTATATCGGTTTGGTGTCTATCTTCCAATAACACCTCCATATTGCTGCTTAAATATTTTAGCATGTGAATACAGTCAGATAAAATGCAAATTTCTTAGTGTACACAATGCAGTATATTTTGCGTTGGCCTCCTCTCGTCTACACTCCACCACTTTCCATTATGTCTGGGCCTTGGGACACTGGACCACATCAACACGCTCCCCTACTCTCTTACTTCTGGTTGGATTTGGCAATAAGAAACACCAACAGGAGATTGGAAGAAGGTCAGAGATTTATTCCTTCAGCTCCTTCCTGTCGAGATTGCTGTAAACTGGCTGCATCTCTCTGTAAACAGCCTTCTCTGGTCTGATTTCCACTGGTAACTATATTCTACGCTTATCCATTCAGCCCAAGGGTTGTAACAGTGTCTTATTTCACTAACCCTGGGACTTCAGAAGCACTCGTCATTTCTCTATGCTGACCCACATCTTTGTTAATGGTTTCTGTATCACACTGTATGCAAACTACCTAATTTGAGCATGAAATTTGTTTCCCACTAGTGTTTTTATAGAATGGCATGCAAAGCTCTTCTTGATCTTTTTCTTGCTCTTGGCTAATTATCTAGCATTAGTTATCACCACATTCTACTATATGCTTCATGTTCCAACCATATGTAAGTCATATTTAATTTTGGACATTTTGAAATATCCCAAAGCATGTTTTGTCACATCTGCATGCATTTTCATATGATGGTTTGTGTGTTGTTTTTTTGCCTAAAATGGCTGCTCCCAGTTAGTCACCTGCCAAGGTACTAACAATCATTCAAAACCCAGCTGAGTAATCTTCCTCTGTGAAGCCCTTCTAAGATTGCTTCTGCTGTGGTGTGAGAACCATACATCTTCAGCATACCCTCCTTAGGAAATATAAACTTGTTTTAAAATTACATGTATGTTTCTTGCCCATTACACTATGAAATCTCTGCATCTTATTTATTTCTCTATAGTCAGCATCAATGCCTTTTATACCTTAGGGCAATAAGTAATGTTTAATAAGTACATGGATAAAGGATTGAATGTTACAATTGAAAATATTTTAAGCATTTTTGGATAAATGACCATGCTTGTTAAATGGTGTTTTTTCTTAGGAGCCTTCCTTTTGGATCTTCTCTCATGAGAACTACAATGCCCATTGTGTTTTTTTCACTCTGTATACTCTAAGACGTGCTCCTTTATAAGGTCTTTATTATGCTTCTAATCTAACCTAGCCTAATCTAATCTAATTTATACATTTTTGTCTGTTTTCTTGATTGGTCACATGCATTAGTTTGATTATAAACATAACTTCTGTGTCTCTTTTGTCTACTTTAAAGTGTGAGCCCTGATATGACAGGTCATGCCAGGAGCTACACAGGTGTGTGCTCCAGCAAAACTTCAAGATGAAGTGTGCCATGGGAAGGGGAGCATAGTGGTGAGTTATGTCAGTTCTTGGAGTGACTAGTTCATGAATTTAAAATTATGCCAATAGGAAATAAGAAAAGAGAGAAAGAACTATTTTTTCCTTGGAGTCATCTTACCTTGAGAGATTCTAGTAGGTAAAGTCAGAATCATCATTCTTATCTATAGAAGTTCAGTCTTTGTGACTCAAACACCCTTGTGTTTAGAAGAGACATCAATTTTAAGTTCACTTGCTGTCATCTAAAAAGTTTTAGAATATGGAAACACCTAAAATAGTATAAAAACACTATAATAATTAAAAAGAATATTTTCCTTCAATCCCCTATTCATCTACAACTGCATTATTAAAAGATCAAATCATTTTGTTTATTAATTGCAATGCTACATGCATTTCTCATATACTATTGCAAGTTTAGTACTTTAAGTCAAGTTACTGTAACTATAAATTATAAATAATAATGTAATTATAAGTATTAATTACCAATAAAATTATTATTTTATTTGAATTTTAAAGCCAAACAGTAGAATTTACTGCCAATCCTAGTGTAATTTTGCATATCCTTAAAAGTTCAAAAATCAGGTTATAACAGAAAAAAAATTTATTATAAACATACCAATGCCTATGGTGAAAAAGTATAAATATTTTTTACTTCTATCCTGGAAATTCGTAAGAACTTTAAACAACATAGGGTATCTCCAAAAATGTATATACACACTTTGATTAATTATAAAGGCAGTGTTTATTAAAATACATTTTATTTTCAAAATTGAGCTATCAGCTGTTAAAGTATGTATATATTTTTGGGACACCATATATATAAATAAATGGAATATAATATGTTCATACAATTGGAAAATGAGTTACAAGATATATGTAGCTCAATAATTATGTGATGCTTGACTCCTAACTTGTAATATCTTGAAAAATGGGCACCTAGCAGTTGCTTATTCAAATCTAGTGACAGAGAGTATATGTGCTTTTGAGGCAGCCATTCTCAATGTTAGACCCTCTGACTCTAAGAATATTTTCCTTTATTAGTCGATGTCTCTAAAACTCCACATCAAACAAGCATGATTCCCCTTCAATGTCTTAGGCTTCTATTTTGTGAACATTATTGTTCTTTGTAATGCTGTTCTTTTATTTAATTACTTTGCCAAAAAAATTTTATTGAGAATCTACCAAGTACTGAAGAGTAATAACATACACGTTCCATGATATATTCAACTCATTTAATAAGAAGACATAATATAAATGTGTCCTAAAAGTGTCCTATCAAGACATAATATAATAATGTCAAATAATCTCTAATATATGTGTTAAAATGTTACACTGATATGCACACTATGGAAAAGAAGTTATATAAGCTGCCTACTCAGAGATGGAGACTCCATAAAAGAAGCCACAGGCATGAGTCTGTATTGCCACTAAGAATGAAGAAATGTTCATCTTATTAGTGTTAAAGAAAAAACATTTATTAGGCTGTTCAGTTGGCAGTCACTGATTTTGCCATGGAAAAAATAAACAGATCCTGGGGTTATTAAAACAAGAATTCATAGCTTAGAGGCTTCTAAGTTTTCTGCATGTGAAATTACAGAAGGAAATTAGGGAATTCGATTTGGAGGGTTCAAGCTATATTCAGACACTAGGGAAACTGGAAATCAGATGAATTTTCTGACTCTCCAGTCTTTCTAAGGGCACTGTGAAGGTCCTAAGTACTCAAGAATGAGGTCACTCCCTAACATACATGTAGCTTTACTTTCATCTGGCTGGCCTGACCAATATAAGTGAGAATAAGATGCAGTTAGTCTGAAAAAAAAATGACCTCATCAGTATTTTTAAGGAAAGCTGCTCCTGGAGATCTATTTGGCTATCTTAAAACCATAAGGAAAATGACAAGATACTAAAATCTCTAACTGTAAAGCAGAAAGGATTCAGGTACGCAGAAAATAAGAACATATTGATGATAAATTTGGGTATGCAATAAAGATAACTAAATACTATCTAGCTATGAGGGGTTCAAGAAACTGTACCTCCTAAAATAGATAGCCGGGGATAATCTGAGATGATCTCTGGAATAGCTAAGGTCATCAAATCTTAGTGTGATTGTCATCCCTCTCTATCTTCCTCTACTTCTGCTCCTAGATTGACGGAACTGTCTATAACCTTAATTTTCTGTTCATCTTGTTTATTCAATACTCACCCCAGCCACAGGGGCCAGCAGAACTAGAAAACACTTGACCCAGTACAAGTAGCATAGTTCCTAGATCTGAGATTTGCTCCTACTTATCTCCACCCTCTGAAAGATTTTTGGCCCAGAGAGGCTATGGTTGGCTCAGAGCACCAAGGGTCCCAGCTGCTAAAAGTAGAGGTGAATTTTTAAATAAGATCTCTGGGGAGACACATCAGTCATAACTCTTAAAGGCTGGGCATTTTTTAAGGCAGGAGAAGGCTTAAAATTGTGAATAGGACTTTAAGGCAGGAGTCAAAACTTGAAAGAAAAGGTCCACAGTGGAGATATACATTTGTTAATCAGCATTATTCTAATAATATTTAAAGCTCTGAAGTTAAATGATACTTTTTAAAAAGGGTGAATATATTTAAAGAGCACCAAAAATTAATCCCTAGTACAGATTACATGATGAGGAAAAACTAGTGAAAGAGACAAGTAAGCAGTGGCTGTGAGGTAGGATAAAAAAAACCACTGCAGTCAAGTAAAGAAAGTAGCTCAAAAAGGAGGAAATGGTCAACTATATAAAAGTATTGATGACAAATCAATGAATAAGAGAACCAAACCCTAGCCAGTTTTGCTCAGTGGTTGGAGCCTCAGCCACATGGACTAAAGGGTCCAGAGTTCGATTCTCGTCAAAGGTAAATACCTCGGATGCAGGCTCGATCCCTGGCCTCAGTAGGAGTGTGCGTGTGGGAGGCAACCAATCAATGTATGTCTCTCACATCTATGTTTCTCTCTCCCTGTCCTTCCCCTCCCTTCCATTTTGTCTAAAAATCAATGAAAAAAAATCCCTGTATGAGGATTAAAAAAATAAAAATAAAAAAATAAGGGGACCAAGACCACTATTTTAAAAATTGCAGTCATTATTGACCTTGACAAGGTCAGAACTGTGCAATGATAGTGTTTGAGTAAGAGTGAGTTAAAGACAAAATGGGAGGGAAGAATTAGAACTAGTAAACATAGACAACTCTTTCAAGAAGTTGGAATGCAAAAAGAACTAGAGAACTGGGATAAGAGCTGGAAGGGAATCATAGTCAAGAATAAAATTTAAGGTTAGAGAAATGTTATTAACTTTCTATATTGATGGAGAAAGATGCATTATAGAGAGAAAATCAATAAAAGGATGAAGAGAATATTGTTGAGGTGATTGCTTTAAGTAGGATTAGACAATGGAGTTTAGTGCACAAGTGAATATTTGGATCTTGGTATCCATAGTAACCTGAGAGAAAGTAGAAAGGAAGGTGTGGATGTAGATAGGCGGGAAGGTGTAGTTGTAAAAGTCTGTGGAAGTTTCTTCCTTTTTGTTTCTATGTCTCCAGGCAAGTAAAGGCAAGATCATCTATGAATGAGAATGATGACAGAAAAGAAGGTATTGGAGGTTTGAGGAAAGAAAAGAGTGTATAAAATAATCGTCTAAAGAGTGTGAGATAAAATGGAAAGAGAAATATAATGTAATTGCCTTGCAATACAAAATGTAGATGGCCATATATCCCAAGTTGCATGGGAAAATCCCAATTTATATTTGTTTTCCATGTGAAATTACTAATAGTTTTCCCTTTATTCTCAAATTATATGCTATTTATTTATTTATTTATTTATTTATTTATTTTTAATTTTATTTTATTTTTATTGTTTTAAGTATTACAAATAGTAGTACATATGTCTCCTTTTTTTTTTCCCCTTTGATCTCCCCCCGACCTCCCCTACCCCCCAGGACATGCCTTCACCTGCCCACCCTCCCCCCTCACCCCAGTGTCTTATATCCATTGGTTGTGCTTATATGCATGCGTACAAGTCCTTCGGTTGGTCTCTTACAGCCCTCCTTGCCCAACCACCCCTGTCTTCCCAATGTAGTTTGACAGTCTGTTCAATGCTTCTTTGCCTCTGTATCTTTTTCCCACCATTTCTTTCCTTTAAAAAGTTTTGCCTTTGCAGACTGGAAATAAACATATAATAACAAAACAAGACAAAACAAAAAAATGTTTGAGTCCCAATTTCAATGTCCAACAGTTCCTTATGTGTACATGTCAGCAGTGATATCTAGATGGTGGGCACATGGTGGCAATGCAGGTCCGACCCTCTCTGGTTTGGTCCTAGGTAACCTGCAGCGGTGCACAGCTGCTGACTGCTCCCATGGCAAGGCGTTGTCAGCGTCTTCCATCTCTGGACTGTTTTTTCCTCTTGTCTTCATGGTTGGAGCACTCCTGTCAATTCCTCTCTGTTGCAGGAATCCATCTGGTCTTGGGATTGTTTTCTGAAAATATACAAATATATTCTCGACCACAAGTTAATAAAGGAATCTTTTCTATATAATTGATTTGGGATCCTTTTTATTTTTGTTCAAACGATTTTCCTTTGTCTTATTTAGACACCATGTGTGTTTTTAATGGCCGTCTTGCTGTTAGCATTGCAAATGAACCTTACTTTGGTAAAGTAAAAATTTTCTAGATGTAATTTACTTATAGGATATTTTTCCTTACATGATATTGCCCTACTATGCCCCCCTTTTTTTTTTAATGGAGGTTTTTGTAAATTTTATAATGCAGTCTTGATAACTTTAAATTAAAAAAAAATTTTTTTTTTCCCCCACACATATGACTGCTTTAGGTTCATTGCATATTCAGGAATTTTACCATGAGATGAACTACCAATAAAAATTTTAGTTATTACTTTAAGAATAGCTTTTTGTCCAGTACTTGAATATTCACTTATTTCAATGAGCCTATTTAAATTAATCTGAAAACTCGATTACTATTTTACTGTCAAATTTAATACTCTACCAACAATCTTAGTTTACCCTGTAAATATTAGTGGGAAGGATTATTTGCATTTTTGAGTGGGCCCTGAGCATTCCAAATGCTCAGCTGAATTTAGATACAGGGCAACTGCTGTCGGCCAAGTCTCTTGTCTGTTACCTGGGTCCCGATCTGAGCTGGGCCAAGTCTCTGTCTGTCACCTGTATCTCGATGTGAGCTGGGCCGGGTCTTTTTCTGTTTCCTGGGTCCCGATCTGAGCTGGGTGTGGGAAGTGCGAAGCAGCCATGGGGGTAGGAGACCTCCTTTAGAAGGGGGTGAGGGTTCAAGCCCCTGCAATGTTGGGGGGGTGAGGGTCTGTGCCCCACTTCTGTTGCCCCCCCAAGTTCTCTCCTGATGGCCCCTCTGCGACTGTGCCTGTCTTAGGTTGTTCCTTCCTTGAGGAATCTATATGCTATTTAACTAAGCATGTTCTTGTGTTTAGCAAACCTAAATCTAAAATATGGTGTTAGCACATTTACACACTTTATTCCCTGGCAACAGGCACAAAATTTGGGAAGAATTAGATTTGGAGAGAGTTGCTGAAAAAGCACTCCCTAGCCGGTTTGGCTCAGTGGATAGACAAATGCACAATAAAGTGTGTGTGTGTGTGTGTGTGTGTGTGTGTGTGTGTGTGTGTGTGTATGTGTGTGGTATATTTATTATTGTGTTACCAACAGAGAAGGGAGAGACAGAAATAGAGGGGGAAATTTGTATTAAACAGTAATTCTAAGAATGAACTATGAAATGAATGTTGGTAAGGAGAAGAAATAAGAAATGAGGAAATGTAAAAAATAATAATAAGGTTAATTTATTATCAATACATATTCTAAGGTCCAGGGAATTAAGAAGATTAGGTGGGATGATCAAGATCTTTGGAAAAAAACAGAAAATCAAATTGTTTTAGTTATTGACTATTGCACCACCAAATTATCCCAAAATGTAGTGGTTTAAAACATTTTATTATTATCTCTTATGATTCTTACTGGGAACAGATGGGCAGTGTCATTTGAGGCCCCTCTCTTATGTGGCTACAATCAATTTTGGATGAAGATGTAGTCATCTGTAAGCTTGACTAAAATTGATGCAATTGATTCTGGCTAGGAGCTCAGACAGGATGTCAACAACATGAACTCTCCATGTGGCCTGGGAATCTCACAGTAGGGTGGCTATGTTCTAGGAAGAGTGTCCAAGAAACAAATGTCCAAAGCCACTAATGAGGAAGACACAAGCTCCTTATAATCTAGCTTTGAATATCCTGAAATTTCACATCTGTTGCATTCTTTTCTCAAGGAAGTTTCCATGGTCAGCCCAGATAAAAGGGGGATAGAATTAAATGGCACTTCTTGTAGGATGACAAGATCATATTAAGAAAAAATATATGGGATGCAAGATATTATTTTAGCCATCTTTTGGAAATAAAACCTGAAAACACTCCACCCTCTGGCCAGAATAATGCATATATCCTCCTATATGCAAAATAAATTCATCCCTTTCCTAAGATCCCAAAGTCTCATTTGCATTATGCCTTTTATCCAAAGTCCAGGATCTCAGCATCTAAATTAAGGCAAAATGTGAAGAGGGCTCATTGGGCTCAGTTCCTTGAATACAGCTCCTTGAATGCAGTTCCTCCTCATTTGAAGACCTGAATAATAAAGAAATGAGAAAGAAATCAGCTGCCTACATACAATGGTGATACAGAGATAGAATAATTGCAAAGATACTCATTTGTGAAATATTGAGAATCATATTATTCTTTAATCCATTAAAGATTTTAAAATACAGAGATATAGCACCAGTTTCTTTTTTAAAAATGTTTTTTAAATTGATTTTAGAGAGGACGGGAGAAGGAGTGAGAGACAGATCACTTGCCTCCGGCATGCCGCACACTGGGGATCAAGACCATAAAACTGGGCATATGCCCTGACTGGGAATCGAACTGTAACCTCCTGGTTCATAGGTTGATGCTCAACCACTGAGCCACGCTGGCAGGGCTATCACCAGTTTCTTAATAAAAACTCACTCTTGCTCCCTGGGAATGATTCTCCATGGCTCTTAGCTACAACCTCTGAGCAATTGGCTCTATATTCTATGTCATATTAGCTTCTCAGTGAGAAGCAATCTGTGTTTACATCTGAGTATTTCTCTCTGCCTGCTTCCTGCCTAATGAAGTTGAAGATCCGAAGTTCTTTCATTTTGCACTAACTCTGTTCCTTTTATCTGTGCTTATGTCTGTACACTTATCTTAAAGAACAAACTGTGAGTTCTATATAAATTTTTAGGATTTACTTCATCAGATAAAAAGTACACCCAAAGGTATCTTTCAAGTTGCTCCTGTCTGATTTTGACTGGAGTTGTGGTTGTCTGGAAATTTTCCTTAAGATTCTTAGAAGCTTCTTTTTCTAAATGAAAAGATTTTTTTAGGCATACCCTCAAATGGTTCTCTACTCTTATTTATTTATTTATTTGGTCATTTGGAGAGGCTGGGTGAAAGTTTTTTTTTAACCTATTCATACATAGCTTGTTTGCATTTAGTCTATATTCTGCTTGAACAATAAATAATTTAATTTTAGCTCACATCTCTTTATCTGTACCTTATCTTATATGACATAAAATTAATGTTGATACTTTCAGTATTCTGCTTCAAAATCTCTTTTTCCAAATGTATCAGTTAGTTAGGTATCTATTTTCATTTTACTGTGAGCTATGGTATTGCTGGTTCCTACAACTGTATAGTACTCATACCTTTTTCCAAGCCTCCAATGATAATTTCCTTACAGTCTTTCAAGCCTTTGTCAACTACCTCTTCAAGTCCCTTTTAGAGTCTGCCTGCTGCTTTATTCAAAAGTTATTACATGTTTTAGGTTTTTGCTATACCAACATCCCACTTCTTATTAATAATTTCTGCATTATTTATCTATTGCTATAACTAATCATCCCCAATTTTATTGGCTTTAAACAGCCTATTATTACTTTGCATGGTTCTGTGGATTGGTTTCAGTTAGTTTGGTGGTTCTCTCTTTGAGTCTCCCATGCATTGCAGTGAGATGTCAGTTGAAGCTACAAATATCTAAAGTCTCAGCTGGGCTGGATGTACAAGATGGCTCACTGATATAACTGGCAGTTGTTGCTGAGTGTTGGCTGGGATTTCAACTGGGGCCATTCACCAACATTTAGACATAGCTTATCTATGTTGCTTGAGATTCTCATAGCAAAGTAGCCAGGTTTCAGCAGGAAACATGCCAAAATTAAGCCTTCCAAGAGACCCAGGCAGAAGCTGCAAAGATTTGTATGTCACTTCCACTGAACTCTTTATTAAGAAATTCCTAATACCAGCCCAGATTCAATAGAAGTGGAATTTAGACTTCAACTGTTGATGTGGGAGTGGTAAATTTACACTGTAGAAAAGCATGAAAGATAGAATATATTATTGTGGTCATCTTTGGAAAATACAGTCTACCACATGAACTTGTTAAAGGGTAATTTATTGTGGACATTAAAATCACTCACAATCATGGCAATAATTCTTTTTGTGCCAGAAGCAAAAATTCTTTAATGGAGGAAGAATAATTCAGGCTGAGACGATTATTGCAATATATAGAGATACTTCATAAAATATTTGATGATATTAAATTTAAAATTGCAGAGTTTTCAGATGGAATATTAATACTTGGCAATAAGCAGTTATGTGGAGCATATAAGAGAGTTATGTTATTTTCAGACACAGAAAATTATTACAAACACCAAATCTATGTGTTTTGTTTTTTCAAAAAACAAACAAACAGGACTTTTATGATTGCAGTAGAGCTAAGATTTGTTAGCCACCAGAGTCACCTGAAGAACTATTAAATTAGCCCTGGCTCAGTGGATAGAGTGTCGACCTGTGGACTGAAGGGTGCCAGGGTAGATTCCAGTCACATGCCAAGGTTGCAGGTTCAGTCCCCAGTGTGAAGCATGCAGAAGGCATGAGAATCAATGATTCTCTCTCATTATTGATGTTTCTCTCTCTCTCTCTCTCTCTCTCTCTCCCTTTCTCTCTGAAATCAATAAAATAAAAACTACTAAGTTACACAGAGGTTCATTGCAATAGGATATAACTTGAAACTTTGCATTTATACAAAGTTTCACAGGTGATTCTGATCCCTACCAACATTTGTGAACAGCTTTCTTAGATTAATAATTTTCTCGGCTGTTCTTAAATTAGGATAATCATTTGCTATTAGCTTTAAAAACTCTCATTTGGAAAGTTTCTTACAAAGGTATCCCAGATTGTTAAACTTTATTCATATCTTTTAACCTGTTTATAAGAATAGCTAGAGGCCTGGTGCATGAAACTCATGCATGGGAAGGGGGGTCCCTCAACCCTACCTGATCCAGGACCCCTAAAGGGATGTCTGACTGCCAGTTTAAGCCTGATCTGGCTGTTTAGTGGCCTAAACCAGCAGTTAGTGGACATCCCTCTCGCAATCCGAGACCACTGGTTCCTAACTGCTCCCCTGCTGGCCTGATCGCCCCCTAACTGCCCTCCCCTGCTGGTCTGATTGCCCCTAACTGCCCTCCCCTGCCAGCCTGATCCCCCTAACTGCCCTCCCCTGCTGGTCTGATCGCCCCTAACTGCCCTCCCCTGCCATCCTGATCCCCCTAACTGCCCTCCCCTGCTGGTCTGATCACCCCTAACTGCCTCTGTCTCGGCCCCCGCCACTGTGGCTTTGTCCAGAAGGACATCCAGTCTAATTAGCTTATTACCCTTTTATTAATATAGATATTCTATCCATATTATATATGATCAAAACCCTATTCCCTAAGTCTTAAAAATACATCTCCAAATGAGATAGAAATTTTCCTCTGACTTATCTTTTCAGGCAGACATAATCTTCTTTAACTTTTTTGTCACTTCTCTTGACATCTACGTTCTTGTCTTGTCTCATTGATCCTATAACACACAACCCATATCTAGGATTTCATATGTATTTAAGTCATCACTGTAGAGATTCTAGCTTTTTAAAAGATGAAAAGTATTCCAAAAGTATTACTTGTTTCCTTTATCATGATCTCAGTCTCATGTCACTGGGTCTTTTTACGGAAAAGAAGGATAATTTTTTCTCGAATCTGCTTTGTCTTCACCCCATAGATGATTGGATTGAGTGCAGGAGGAATAGCTACATAGAGGTTGGCAATTAGTATGTGGACTGAGTGAGGAATATCATGACCAAAACGATGGGTGAGGACAGAGAACATGGCTGGTGTGTAGAATATAAGGATAACACATACATGGGAACCACATGTATTAAGAGCTTTTTGGCGAGCATCCCAGGATGGAAGGTTAAAGATAGCATGAAGGATGAGAGTGTAGGAGATGCCAATCAGAATCAGGTCTGATGTAATAGTCAGTACAGGCACAGCAAAGCCATACCAGATGTTGATGGAGATATCTGCACAGGCGAGTCGGGCAATACCTATATGCTCACAGTATGTGTGGGGAATGATGAGTGTTCGGCAAAAAGGCAGTCGCTTTAATAGGAACACACAGGGGAAGATAATACAAAAGCTCCTGCTGACAATACCCATTACAATCTTAGTAACAATCTGACGAGTGAGGACAGTGGTATACCTTAAGGGGAAGCAAATAGCAACATAGCGATCAAATGCCATGGCCAAGAGGATGGCAGAGTCCATGGCGAAGCTGTAGTGGAGAAAAAACATTTGAGTAAGGCACCCAGGAAAGGTGATTTCCTGAGGACCTAGCCAGAAGATGCTGAATGTTTTGGGTACACAAGTATTAGAAAGGATGAGATCGGTAGTAGCCAGCATGGAGAGAAAAAAGAACATGGGCTCATGGAGGCTCCGTTCCATGGAAATAAGGTAGAGAAGAACACTGTTGCCTGCAAGGGCCACAAGGTAGAAAATAAAGAAAGGAATTCCGATCCAGACATGGAACTGCTCCAGTCCTGGGATTCCCAGTAGGATGAATGAGCCTGGATTGAAGCTGCTCAAGTTGAATGTGGTCATCACGATCTTGGATTGGATGTGTCTCATAGACTGAAAATAAAAATGTCATGGCTGATTGTTACAATAATCTACAGACATCCACCTCTCCAATATTAGCTCCTCACTTTCAGCTCTGAAAAGTGATAAACTGTCTGTTTCTCCTCTCTTTATAAATACCTGCCAAACTTTTAGTCACAATTTTAAATCATAATGAATGTGGTATGAAATTATATTTTCCCCAGAGACACAAGTCATAAAACTTTGAATTCAGTCCTGCCTAGCTACCAGCAACCAATAAAGTTTTCTAAGAAAAGATGTGCAAAAATAGTATTAGGTGGAAAATGATTACTAGTCAGGGATTTGGAGCCAGCTTCAATGTGAAATCCCAGCCCTGGCCAACTGGAGTAACAAATGCAGGGTCACATGGAGCTGAATGAAGGCAGGCTCAATGTCTAAAGCCAATGCAGACCATGCAGTCTCCTTTCTTCTTTACTCTTCTCTCCACACTAGAACATCTGCCCTGGTTCTCATTAATGTTATAGAAAAGTTTACCAATATAAAAATGTTCTTTCCTAAAATCTAAGATTCAAGTGGTTTGATCTGCCACATCAGATATTCCCAGATTCGAAAAGTTTAATAAGAGACCTTCTCCAATAACTTACTCTGTCCTATTTGTCTCAGAGAAAGAGTAGAACCCCTCACTCAACCTGCAGAAAAGATAATCCCAGAATGGGGAGCCCAGTATCCTGGCAACATTATGCAATGGCACCTATCTAAACAAAATAATGACTCATTCGTGTGAGATTTCATTGAAAAACTTGAGCCTTTCTTCCAAATTTTCTATTTTGTGTTATGATGCACAAATCTTTTCCACCAACTTCAGTAGTAACTCATTTTCTTTCTGCCTGTTTGTGAGTGCTTGGGATCCTGCCATCCATTGACAAACAGTCCCCAAATGCCATGACTTTAACTGTGACTCCTATGTTGAAGATTTTGAAGTTTATAATTTTAAAAAATATTCCTCTCTCCTCAGCTTTGGAACTAGTTATCCTATTCCTGCCATTGTTACTTAGAAATCCCACAGCTGCATACAACTCCCTCCCTCTAAATGGAGCCTAGTCTAGACAGTTTAATAAAATAAATCCTTTTATTTTTAAAGAGCAGATAATTTATGTAGGATGCAATTGATTTCTGAACATATAGGAAGCCTAAATATCTTCTCGGTTTATTTCAAAGGCTGTTATAACTAATTTTTAAAACCTAAATATGCTCAATTCATTCAAACAATATTTTTAGGTCCTAATATTGTATCCAAATGAAATGGTAACTCATTATTTTGTAAACAAGCAATAAAGTATGATAACTATTATAGTGAGGTATATAATGGCAGCCTGCATTAAGGTAACAGAAGAAATTCATAAATTGACTTTAGAGATGTAAGAAGACAAAGATGGTAGGACTGATCAATTGGAAGAGGCTATGATGGAAGGAAGAATAATAAAAGGCATTGAGACATCAGTAAACTCTTCCATCTCCATGAACTTTAAGCCATTTTTTTTTCAGTTTTGTTGGCTTATATTTTGTTTCCTAATTTTGGAAAATAATTTTAAATAAAGAATATTAAAATATGCTCATTTGTTTACTATCTAAGGTAAGCAAATAGACATTAACCTGAAGACACATTACCTGGTGGTATGAGTAGAACCATATCTGTAATCTCTTACTGGCATACTTCATAGCTGAAGAATTCGCATACAACTCATGGTCCTTTATCTAATAAGACCCCATGGCATTATTGACTGCACTATTAGCATATAGTATCTAGATGCCACTTTAAATACCTTTACTGATTTCCTTTATTCAGTTTTAAACAAGTATTATATTAACTAACACCAGACCTCAGATGAGAATATCAAAGTGGAAGAGGCCATACAGCCCTCTCCTATGTCAAAAGCAAGATAATAGTGCACCAAATGTGTCATCTCCAATTTGACCTCCAGCTTCTGGGAATTCTTTGGTCTGAATTCTTTTCCACCTACATTTGATTTTTCACTGTTTCTTCGGGTTATTTCATTTCTCTCTTTCTCTAGCTAACTTCCCTTCATCTCCAGTACACACCAAGCTTTCCTAAACAATATCCAAATTAGGTAAGGTTTCCAGGTACACTCCCGGCACTCCACATTATCCATTCAGAGCACTTACCACACTATTTTTAATTCACTTAGCTTTTTCACTTAATAAATGGTAAATGGTAAGAGGACAGATGACAACTTTGCTTATTTTATTGTTCTATTCTCTAGAACTGTGTTTGCTGCAGAATGTCCAATAAATATTTGTTGAATAAATGAGTGACAGAGGGTTCACTGGACTTCACACTAATTAATTTGATTATCTAAATAATATTGTGAATACAACTTACTCATGTTCCCCATCCTACCATTGAGCTACTCATCCCTTAATCTTGTACCCTCACAGCCTGCCATAGTAACATAAGATAAGCTCCAATACTTCAACTCTGGAAAATGGAAGATTTGGGAAATCATGAAAACTTGTTCCCCATATTTAAATACTTCCAAACTGGATGAAGACTCCCAACAAACAAACCTAGGGAATCCAGGGCCACTATACATTATTGAAAGATGTACTTAAAGAAAAGACACAACTAGTGTCACCTTTCTCACTCACCTTCAAAGTTCTATATACAATGGAAAGGCTCATGGCTTCACATTACCATTCTTTGTGAAACTTTGAGTTGTCACTAACTATATGTTCTCTTTCACACTATATGCTAGCACTGTCTCTATCTTTGATCACAGAATCCTGAATAGGATTTTGTCTTTAGCACACATTCTACTCGCATCTTATTGACAGGTCTCTGATTGATTGCTGGAGTTTTTCTCCTCTCACCTAAGACTAGAAATATTATAATAATTTGCCCTATATCTCTACATGTTTTATCTTCCCCAGCACTAAACAAAGATAGTTTCTTCAGTAATATCTTGATCATGAAGTACTGTGGTCTATATGTTGTACTTTATTTTTTTAATTCTAAGTGTGTCTTTGTGAAAATCTCTCCTCTGCCCCCTTCAAAGAAAGAAATAGCCGTGGTTTTCCATGGGTCACAAAAGGACTGTTGTAAGATCCAATTCAGAAAGCAACTGTTCAACTCACTTATATATTTGTGTTTCTCCATGGTGTGCAGGGTGAATGGATATCTTAGTGCTTGCCCTTATCATCCCAGAAGAACAACAGGACACTCATTCATAAATGCACTCACAAATTTGAATCCATGCTTACACATCTAAGATAACCTAAAATTCTTAGAGGTGGCAAAGTAAATTCTAATCCCCAGATTGCTGGCCCAGTCTAATACAGCTGGTCTTAAATAAATCTTTAATTTTTTTACATGATAAACCCTCACAGCCTGCCATAATAACATAAGATTTTGATCTTCAGAAAAACTTGGAATCATTTTGGGGAGTCCAGTGGAAGGGGCTCAAAATAAGCCCCTAATAGACACAAAATTGGTATTCCAAATTCTAATCTTGGCCTTTTCAATTTCCTGAAGCCCACTCTTTTCCCAACTCCATGTCTCCTCTCCACCAGCTCCATTTCTCATCCATTCCATTCCACTCCCTACCAGCTTTCTCCTTAATAATTGTACATAACTCACCACTGGCATATACCTTGGAGGTCCTGGTCCTGGAAATGTTTTGCAAAGACAAGGCAAGGACCAGAGAGTGTAGAACTACAGCAGGCATAAAACAATTCTAGGATCCGTAAGGACAGACACAGGAACAAAAGGGTCAGACATAGGATCATGCTCACAGTAGGGAGAACAAACACAGAGCCTGGAAGAGTAGAGTGGAAATGTACTTCCCTTGTTTTCTCCAGGGGTTAGAAACAAGTGAGAACAGAGGGCCTCTGAACCAGAGGGACCCATTGGCTTCAGTTCTCATGGTCCCAAGTAAGTCTAGGACAAGAGGGAGAATGGACCAATTAACACTTTCCCAGCTTAGAAACTTACACCTCTACTCATATTAGTGGTGGCTTGGGCATTGTGGAATCCAGGTTGGTAGTATACTTGAGTGTCAGTGGGGTCTTGATCTGGCTTGATCAGTGATTTGATTTTCACAAAAACAAACCCTGGCAAGAGCCAGCCCTGACATGTCCCTAGGTATAATCTAGAGCTACTAAAACTTCTTCTGCAGACACTGTTTTACTTCTGAATTCCTGGCAGAGCTTTATTTCATAGCTAATAATTAATAAACATCTGTGGGATTAAATGAATCTGCTTCTAGCTTTAGATAACAAAACTTGAGAGACATTTTTTTACTGTTCCTGCCACCTCCCCACTTCAGATGTGAAAAGTCCTTTTTTTTTCAGATCCTTATTCAATTTTCATTCTTGCTTGACAGTTCTCTTCATTTTCCTTCTGTGGTGATTCATCACTAACTTCACTTCATCAGTCCATTACTAGAGTACAGGCTAATAATATTTTTGTGTGGGGCAAATCTTTAACACAAAGTACATGCAGTCTGAAAACCATAGATAGCTAGCCTGATACAGTATAATCCTTCCAGCAGGAAATCCCTTCATACAACCGTTTATTGGTTTAATTAAAAAGTCTACTTCCAATGTCTAGTGACCAAATATCTGAGATTTATCCCTTGTTTTATTCATCCTTTCCTTTGTGCTCTAACAAAATACTTAACTGTTTTTAAAATCAGTTTCTGTATCTATTAATATTTGGAAATATTTAATTTAAAGAAGAACTTTGAGGAATAAGTAGGGAAACAATTAATAACTTACTTTAAAGAAAATAAGTCTCTATGATCTGCATAATTTTCTTTCTGATTAGATAGAGTTACAAATCCAGGTAGCTTCCCATCATGCAAAATAGAGATTTTATTAATTTATTACAGCTTATTTGTTTCAATTCTTACAATCAGAAAATATTTATTGCATACTTATTATGAATTAGGAGCTTTGCAGGTGATAGGAATGCAATGATAAACAAGGCAAACACTAACCTGGTCCTCAATGATACAAGGGAAGAGATAAATGACTAAGTATACAAGCAATCACCTTATTAAAGTGATAATTCCTAAAATAAAATACTACATTGTGCAATGAGAATGTATGCAGGAAATAATAATCTATATGCAGAATTAAAGAAGAAATATCTGAAGAAAGGTTGTTAATTGAAGCTTAAATAACAATTTCCAAGCAAAAAATAAAGAGAAGGCACTAGTAGAAGGCACAAATTTGATGCATTTGAGAAGTTGAAACTAGGCAAGTATTGTGTCATTAACAGCAGTATCAGTCATCCCTGTGGGGTCATTTTCTCCAACTTCCCCCAAATACAAGGCTAACTTCATTAAGATTCCTGGAATATATTTTTCAACTCAATATGTAGAATAGACAATTGAATTTATAACAAGTTTAGTTTAGGATAAATAAGATGACAAAAATAATATACCATAGAATCTAAGCTGAATAGAGAAGGAAGAAAAAGTTAGAGTTGGCATGGAAGAAAGGGTTTCTGATGACGTTTGAATCTGTATGAATCTTTATTGAGAACCCATAGTGTGCCTGGTATTTTCATAGGACAGGGTGTAAGATATGCCTATGACTAAGTATGTGCCTTTAAGGAGCTGATAATATAGATGTGGATGGATAAATACATAAACAAATAAATAATTATTATAATAATGGCATGGCCCATCAGTGTGGCTCAGTGGTTGACTTTCTACCCATAAACCAGGAGGTCATGGTTCAATTCCCTATCAGGGCACATGCCAGGGTTGCAGGCTTGATCTCCAGTGTGGGGCATGCAGGAAGCACCCAATCAATAATTCTCTCTCATCATTGATGTTTTTATCTCTCCCTCTCCCTTCCTCTCTGAAATCAATAAAAATATATTTTAAAAAATATATTCATGTGTCTTGTACTGCTGACTACAGAAATATCTTAGTCTCCTTATCTCTTTCTACCTTCAAATAATATTATGCTGCTCTACATACAGTATAAAAACTTGTAGCCAGAACACTTTAATTTCCTTTTTTTCTGAACTGCTCTAACGGTCATTACAGACATTAAAGAAAATGTCAACACACACACACACACACACACACACACACACACACACAAACACACACACAGAATCTTAGATCATTATGCCAAGTTTATGCTATCTTTTTTTTTTAAGTGAGAGAGTAAAGGAGAGGGAGAGGGAGATAGAAACATTGGTGAGAGAGAAACATCAACATAGACTGCCTCCTGCAGCCACCCTACTTGGGAAACAAGCCTGGAATTCAGGCATGTGTCATGACTAGGCATTGAACTGATGGCCTCTTGGTGCATGGGTTGATGCTCAACCACTGAGCCACACTGGCCACGGGGCCAATTTTATTTTTCATATATTGTTACCTGGTGTCTGGTTGACTCTGAGTCTTAGTGATCCCATGAGGAAGGGAACAGTTTTATCATAGGGTTTTCAAGGAGATAGAGATGAAGAAAAGAAAATGCAGCAGTGGTTTACCATTGTCTTCAGCTGCAGAGGGTGTGGGTCCAACACACATGTGCTTGGGTCCCTGGTGTTGCAAATCACCCAATGCCTACAAAATGTAAGTGCCCTGTGGAGCTTTACTTCCTACTTCCACGTAATTTAATGTGTTCATCTTGATTAGAAGTATGGTTTCTTCCATACTTTAGGAGACTTTCAGTGTAGACTTTAGGAAATAGATGTTTTTATCCTGGGACAGTTAGTTTTTCAAGAGAAACATAGATTTCTTCCACCCAACTCTACCTAGTATACACTCTACCCACACCAAGTCTTATTTTTTGGTAAAATAACAAGACAATTAGTAGGACAACACACACAAAAAGAATATCAATTCTGCAATTACGTACTCAAGGAGTCAAGGAAGTGAAAAGAACATAAAAGAATTGTAAATAAATGTAAATGAAGTGCAAGGCTCTGAGTCTCATGGAAAGTTGTTCTTTTTATTAAAGTCTTCCAGCCCAGCCTGCGTGGCTCAGTGGTTGAGCATTGACCTATGAATCAGGAGGTCACAGTTGGATTCCAGGTCAGGAGCTTGGATTCGATGCCTGGACTGGGGGCTCGATCCGCAGTGGGAGCATGTGCAGGAGGCAGCCCATCAATGATTCTTTCTTATCATTCCTGTTTTTATCTCTCTCTCCCTCTCCCTTCCTCTCTGAAATCAATAAAAGTAATTTTTAATAAAGTCTTCCATTCTCTGTACTGACCCTAAGAACAATGCTTATGTATGCTTCTGAGGACAATAAAATTATTAAAGAGTTTCAACACATAAAGTGACACAATCATGTGAATTGTAAAATGACCATTTTGGCTTTTATATAGTGAGTGGATTGAATGGAGTGGGGTTGGAACTCCTTTAAAAAGATGACTTTCAAATATTCTTCTAGAAACATAATTGATAAGGGCCCCAGACAAGCGTGGTGATCATGATAAAGGTAAAAATGGGCTATATTTATCTGCTTGAATGACTTATAAGCACCTCAAAATCAAATATTTAGCTCAAATATTGAGTTAATTTTGTCAGAGAGTGACATGGGATAAATCAAGGAGAAGCCATAAGTTTCTGGCTTTGAAATTCATGTTTGTGGTGGTGCCGTTTACCTTAAAGGAAGACGGAAAAAGAAGAGCACTTCTTATGGAGGAAGTTAGTGTGTTTCCAAGTCAGTTTTAGAGAAATAAGTTTGAAAACTTATGAGCCATTCAAGTGAGTAGATATCTATGAGTAAATCAATAAATAAATAAGAATCAGACAAACCTAGTTTTAGATCCTGAACCTACTAATTATTTCTCTGTAATCTTTATAAGTCTCAGTTTCCAAAATCTGTGAAATGAATTAACTAATATTGCCCTCTCTATTATTTTAATAAGACATATTGATACTTGGAAAATATGGGTGAAGGGTAGTAAAGCTTTCTTTGGAGCATACAACTGAAAATAGATACAAAAGATGATCAACTCTATGTAATCTGAGATGGGTAGGAGAGAAGTAAAGCAAGTAAAGGTCACAGAAGGAAAAGTTAATGACGTATAGAATCAGGACCAGAGTGTGAAGCAGTACATTTGATAGTTGCAGTAAAGAGAATTGACAGCTACTTAAAGAGGAAAGGTAAGAGACTTTTTCCTTAATTCAGACACTGAGAAACACAGATATGAGTTGCATGCTAGGAAATATCTAACCTTCAAATATCACAAAATTAGCAATAAGAAAAATGTAAACCTTAGTCTTAGTGCTCTTCTATACCCCTCATCACCTTGTTCATACAAGTGGAAAGAAAACAAAACCAAGAAAACCCTTTATTTTCTACAAGTCTCAAAGATTTTCTTTCTCCTATCTTATTCCTATCTATATTTTGCACATGGAGAGAACTCTAAAATTTCAAATTAATAGGAGTTACAGCTCTATTTTTATTTATTCATTTTTAATTGTGTCATTTTTTTAAAATATATTTTTATTGTTGAAAGTATTACAAATGTCCCCTCCTTTGTCCCCCTCCACCTGGCTCCTTCCCCACTCCAGGCCTTCTTCTTATGTCTTCCTGTGTTATATAAAATTTCATCTAATCAATTTTATCTAAATTTTGCTTTCAGTGACCCTCCCCACTCACTGTGTCTTCTTCAAAGAGAAAAGGAGAATAAATTTTTCCTGAATCTGCTTGGTCTTCACTCCATAAACAATAGGATTTAGAGCAGGAGGAATGGCCACATAGAGATTGGCAAATAGAATGAGCATGTTTTGAGGGACACTGTGCCCAAAGCGATGAGCAAGGATGGAGAAGAAGGCAGGTGTATAAAACATGAGTATAACACAGACATGAGAGCCACAGGTGCTGAGGGCCTTTTGGCGGGCACCCTGGGATGAGAGGTGAAAGACAGCACGGAGGATGAAGGTATAGGAAACAGCAATAAAGATCACATCTGAGATGACAGTCATGAGAGGCACAGAAAATCCATACCAGATGTTGACGGAGATGTCAGCAGAGGAAAGCCGAGCAACCCCTATGTGCTCACAGTATGTGTGTGGGATGATACGTGTCCTGCAGAAGGGTAACCGTTTCAGCAGAAAAACATCTGGCAGGATAACAGAGAAGCTCCTCACAACAGTGCCCACCGCAAGCTTGATGATCACCTGTGGAGTCAGGATGGTGGTATATCTCAAGGGGAAGCAGATGGCCACATAGCGATCAAATGCCATGGCCAACAGAATGGCTGAGTCCACCACAAAGCTGAAGTGGAGGAAGAACATCTGGGTGAGACAACCAGAGAAGGTTATTTCCTGGGAGCCAAGCCAGAGGTTACTGAGCAGTTTGGGCACTGTGGCAGTGGACAAGACGAGGTCTGTGGTAGCCAGCATAGAGAGGAAGAAAAACATGGGCTCATGGAGGCTGTGCTCGACTGCAATGAGGTAGAGGAGGATGGAATTGCCCACAATAGCCACGACATAGATGACACAAAAGGGAATCCCAATCCATATGTGGAACTTCTCCAGGCCAGGTATTCCAACAAGGATAAAGGAACTAGGGTTGTAACAGCTCAAGTTATACATAGCTTCTTCAGCCGGGGAGCCACTGGTTTTTTGAGCCCTGAGGACAAATCAGCTGTTAGAATGGGCTATGAAAGACAATTTCACTTTGGTACTGCACGTGGTTGAGGACTGCACGGTCACATTCAGGGTTCCTACATGAACAGCACCCCCTGTCCCCTAGATGAGCTGGCACCTATAGAATTGACTTGTTATTGCCTCCTTCCTTTTCCTTATCATTAACCCTTCATTTTTATATATTATATATTTTAATAAACCATTGGAAATGGTTATTTTTTGTAGGTCAGCAATTTCATGTGATTAAACCTAAATAACTGTGTCCTTTTCTTAAGGCAGATTATGGAGAATAAGCCCTGGTTCAAATGAGAAACAAATATGTGTATAAGAAAGAGGTGTGTGTGAGGGAGAAAAAGAGGGGGGGGGGGGAGGAGGAGGAGGAGGAAGAGAAGGAGAAGGAGGAGGAGAGAAAGAGAGAGAGAGAGAGAAATAGGAGAGTAACTGACCTTTATAGATGAAATATTGTATTTCATACAATGGATTTGGTAAAATAAGTTGAAGAGTTTCAATAAAGCAGTAGAGAAAAATAAGGAAAAGGGAACAAAAATAAATGAGATTCCAGTGCTGTGGGTGGTATTGGAGCTTTTTTTTTACTTGGTATTAAAATAAAGTTTAGATTAGGATATTTACTGGGATGTGAATATAAGACAATGTATCTACCACAAAATGCACAGGGACAAGAGAGCAACATTCCCTTGACTCAGGCAGAGTGAGCTCAGAGGGTAATTTATGTCTTTCAGGGGCAATGCCTTCAACCTTGGAGGATCTGTTTCCTAACATTAGTAGGGAGATAGCTCTAGCCATTAGTCACATTGGCAATGCCTCCATAACAGGTATTAATAGTGTGATATGGCTTAGACATAGTCTAGCACAGCAGATTCTCACCTCATAGAGAAGAAATAATGAATAATAAAAAAGTTTTGACCCAGTGTTTTCAGTTGTAGTCTGTAGTACCTGGAACCCATCTTTGGGGATGTGTAGCTTTGCACTAAATAGAACCTGCCTTTGGAGGTGACTTTTGCATTGAAAAATATCCCTTGAGATTTAACTCCATTGTGTGGTCTATTTTATAAATACTTTTGAGAAGGAATTCAGTAACAGTGATACCAGGATAAAAACAATGAAGAAGCCCAGCACAACTTGAGCCATCCTCAGACCAGTTTTGGAGAGGTTTAGTTCTTATCCTTACCATCAAATTTACAAAGTCATCTAACAAGTCTTTATGAAAAGGAAGTAGATTTTGTGGATAAGTCATAGCAGCTCTATATTACTGCATTTGGCAGGAATCTGTAGTTTTGTGTACAGGGGAGAAAATGGGATTGAGACATAGGATTTGTGGTAGCTTTGCCAGAACCCCAGACAAAGCTTAACATTGTGAGCTTCTCTTATTGAGGGAACTAGAGGCCCAGTGCACAGAATTTGTGCAAGAGTAGGCCTTCCGTCCCCCAGCTGCCGACACTGGTTTCCCTCTGGCACCCGAGACCCGGGCTTCCCTCGCAGCCCAGAAGGTCATCTGGTCTAATTAGCATATTACACTTTTATTATTATAGATGGCTTTGTCATTGCCATTTCTCTTAATTAGCCAAAGTAAACAAAACATCTAACTAGGAGGAGTGCAACTGGTTCCCACTGTCCAGAGGTAGTCCTTGCCTCACCTCCCAACCCCCTGCTCCCATATCCATATGAATACATAGTCTAAATTGTATCTCCATGTTTGATGCAGATTAAACTCCTATAGGCACTGTTATGGTTATAGAATATAATGATCACAGTTAATGAAATCATTCCCTAAGAGGATGGTAACATCACCTCCTGTGGCAGGAAAAGCAGGTAGACTGAGAAAGCCACAAATATCTCTATAATTTAGGTTGGATTGCAAGTCCATCTCTTGTAGCACAGACTCACTGCCTCCTGACAAGCACATTTCCTCAGGGGAATACATTTAAAAGGGAGAAAAATAAGCCACTAACCATTACAACTACAAAGGAAAGGAGTGTCAAAGGAAAACATCCAAACCAAAGTCTGCTGCTAAAGTCACAACCTATTCTGACCTCAGTTCTTTTACCCACCCCAAAAGAGCTTTTTTTTTTTTTGCTGCTGAATTCCCTGCTATACTAATGGTTGCTTTAGTTGGTCTACGCTTGAAACCAATAGTTTTCTGCCAGGATCTGTCAACTTATTATGGAATCATTGCTGTCAGAAACCTTCTTCCCAATGACATTTTCAAGGGGACAGACCTTCCTTGCTTGGCCACTGAGTAAATGCAAGGCTACTTATTTAATAAATGATAGAGCCAGGGTAGGGTTTTCCTCTTCCCTAATTGACTGTCGTTTTCAACTCACCAAACTCTGTCTTCTCTCTTGCTTTACAGGAGTAGTGGGATCTATTTAAACAAGTAAAAATGTAGGCTGGGAGAAGTACTGTGAGAGGTGAAATGGAAACATTTATGTAATTCCTTGTATTCCTAGGAGATAAAACTCAGATCATATGGGCCCCTCCGTTACCCATGTCCAGACAAGGGATGAAATCCTTTCCCTTGAGATGGAATGTAGCCTGGATTGAGTAAGCTGTGGATATTGGGTCCCTAGGAGATTCAGTCAAGGCAATTCAGACACAGTCAGTTGAAATAAATTCTCAGAGGCCTAAGTATGTTCTTCTATTTGAGGTATTATTTATCCTATTTGCATAAACTTGTTCCAATAATGAAAAAATACAATTAAAAATTTCTAGTCTTGATATTGGAAAGACATCAATAATTTCTTAGCCATTTTTTACACTTTGCATTGTCATGCAAGTTTTATACCCATTTCTCAATTTATACACATACACACATTTTATTTTGTTTGCATTGAATTTGTATTAGTATGAAAACACTTAATGTTTAAAATATTATATATTTCTATATAAATATATGCCTCCATTAATGTAGCTTTCTTTTAATTTCCTCAATAATTAAAGTTGGTTAAAGCACTAACTTGAAAAAAATATATGTCCTCTGCATGCTTACTGCAGCATTATTTACAATAAGCAGGATATGAAAACCTTCTTCTGAGGCTCTTTCAGTGTCTAAACCTAATGGGCAGCCAGCAGATCTCAGGATGCCTTGGGCCTTTTGCTGACCTGCCCCAGACCAAGTACTGGAGGCAGCCAGCCTTAATACACAGCTTGACCCAACCTACATGCAATCAGACCCAGCACAGTCAGCTAATAATCGTGGATCACCTAAGAAGTAGCCCAGGGCCAGTCACATGTAGTGCCTTGACACTGACCTGTAAGAGAATCTTCCACAATTCCGTATGCAATGAAAATATTCACAATAAAGACAAAATAAAGATTTTTTAAGTAAATAAAACCTATAACAATTACAGCCAAAAAGTTAGAAAAAGGGAAATGAGTGTTCTGGCTACAAGTTTTTATACTGTATGTAGAGCAGCATAATATTATTTGAAGGTAAATAGATAGGGAGTCTAAGATATTTCTGTACTCAGCAGTACAAAATGCATGAATATGTTTTTTTAAATATATTTTTATTGATTTCAGAGAGGAAAGGGGAGGGAGAGAGAGATAGAAACGTCAATGATGGGAGAGAATCATTGATCAGCTGCTTTATGCACACCATGCACTGGGGATTGTGCCTGCAACCCTGGCATGTGCCCTGACCCAGAATCAAACCATGACCTCTTGGTTCATGGGTTGATGCTTAACCACTGAGCCACAGTCCTGGCTAAAACAGCATGAATTTCTTAATGAAAAGAAAGACCTGAGACCTCTGAGAACATGTTAGAGAGCACAGATACCAATTGCAATGTATCATCAGTTTATTCTAGCTTTCCTAGATGATTATTAAACACCAAAAAGGTACACATATTCCACATTAAATATAAATATTATAAAATTGCAGGAGTTTGTTAAAGATGAACTCTTGGCATAATGGCATGTTTGGCAGAAAGATACTTAACATTTACTTATCTGTTGTGAGGGCTTTCCCTTCCTACATGGGGCTTGTCTCACTGCCAAGGGAGTCTTGGATAAAAGCCTGGGGTAGGTTTATGGATGCAGGAGCAAGAGGGAGCTCAAAGGAGAAGGGCTAAGCGTGATAAAGTACTTAGGACTGAGTCAGAGAAGAAAAGCATCTTATTTTTCCCCATGAGGAGACCTTCAAATGGAGGACCTGGGCTAAGACTATAACTGTGCAAAAGAGCATGGCCTGAGTCCTTGACTGCCACTCTCATCAGAGGCAGCAATGCACTGGCTGTGCACCAAGTCTGCTGTGGGAGGGCAGATTTGCCCTGTGAGGCCTGCCCTGTGAGCAAAGCTTTTTATAATTGCCAATAGTTGAGCCTAAAAAAAATTATGTGCATTGTCAGCCGGGAGCTGGACTTTCATCCCAATATGTCTTATCCACAGGAGGGCTTGTTTTTCATATCAGTCCCCGGTTCTACTAGGCCCATCAAAATAACCACCCATGGTCTGATTTGGGCAAGGGCCTGGGTGGTGACAAAGAGTGTCTCTTTGAGCAAATTTAGTCAGGCTCCCCTGAACTTTCTTCTCCTTGAGCAATGACTTTTAGGCTCCTGGTGCCCATCTCTGTATTGTCCACATTTAGCCAAAATCCTGTTGACTCAATTTAGTGAAAAGTTCCCACTCTGAATCTGACAACTCTCAACATCTTAACACCCTTGCCTGCATTCAGCAAAAATTATGTTAGGTGAGTTTAGAAAAGAATTACCCTACCTCTTGGTAATTTTTTAATTACCTCTGACCCTGCTCCTTGGCTATAAATCCCCAAATTTCCTTACTATATACAGAGTTAGATGCATTCTCCCTCCCCTATTTCTGTTATGTCACCTATTCTGTGATACACTGTTAGGGCAGCCCTAGAAAATTAATTAATACAAAGTCATTCTAAATTAAAAGTGAAAGAAAGGAAGAGGTGGTCAGGTGGTACAGATGAACTCAGGTGCATGAGGTGAGCCCCAGGACAAGGAGCACTGAGGAGGTGAGTGAGGGAAGAAGGATCAGGGACTTGGTGGGCACAGGGTGATGGGGTCTGAAGAGTTCTAAGGATTGAAATACAGATAAGAAGTCTGAAAACAGTCACATTTAAAGAACTTGTAGATGAGTGACACATGGTTTGTGACATTAAAAAATGACACAGTGCCTGCTTCATAGTCTAAAAAAACAACAACAACTTGACAGTGAGGAACAGCCATGGAAAGAGTCAAGACCTTGGGATCAGAGGTGGAAGAGTCCTGAAAGGCATTGTACTCAGATTCATTCTGTAACCCTACAACCCAGTAGCCATTTTCAGGTCTGAATCTGGAGTAAACATTTGGATAATTTACATCTGGGTTAAAAACAAAGCCAGAGCTGCCTTTTTTTTTTTTTTAACCTGTTGAGGTTACTTTTTTTACTGGGTACTTCCAGGATATCCAGGCAATTTTCCCCAGACATCAACTTCCCAGTAATATTTCCCCAAGGAGACATTTTGGCTGCCCAAGACATCAAAGGCAGAAAAATTACACGGATATACATTCTTAAACATAAAATGATTCCTGACTGTCACTTGTCTCTGATCCACAGAAACAACATTGGAAAGAGTGTTGAGTGGACTCAACATAAATCTCACTGTAGGGAAAAAATTATGGTTAGGTGAGTTAAGCATGTGTCTTGTGACATTGTGAGAAGAATGGAAATTGACTGGGAGGAACATGAGTTAATGAGACAGTGATGAGTAGATCAGTTAAGAACTGTTGTAACTGTTTGGGTGAAACATGTGTAACTAAGATCATGGGACCTGCCCAGCCGTCATGGCTCAGTGGTTGAGTGTTGATTCCTGGTCAGGGCACATGCTTGGGTTTCAGGCCAGTGTGGGGCCTGCCAGAGGCAGCCAATGTATGATTCCCTCTCATCATTGATGTTTTTTTCTCTCTCTCCCTCTCCCTTCCTCTCTTAAATCAATAATAAAAATACATTTTTAAAAAGATCGTGGAATCTAACAGTAAGTACAGCTTCTGAAAAGGGATCAGAAGATGGCGATTTGAAGATCCTGTAAGTTTTTACCCCAGTGCATTAAACATCTTTGAGATCTGAAATGACAAGTTGCCAATGACATGGTTAGAAGCAAAGGAAGAAAAAAACTCATACTTTCTTTTTCTCTAGAATGGGAACAGGAGCATGGAAACCTGTGTGGCTCTCAACCGGTGAATGAGGACACTTAGCCATTCCTACTTGGATAGGATCACATGTTTAGCACAAGGTTTCTATCTCTCTTTGGTCCTCATTTAGAAACATCTACTTGCCCATTTTGCTCCGATACTGCAAGAGTGCCACACCCAAACCGTTCCCCTGGCTCTCCTCACCATCAGTTAAAGTATCTTTTCAGATTAAGGGCTCTTAAACTTCTTTGTTTCTTCAAAAAAGTTTTTGGCATTGCTCCTTAGAAGGCACCATTAGTTTACTTTAGCTTTCCTACAACATATTGAACATCAAAAATGGACCCACAATCCACATTAAATATAAATGCTATAAAAAGTAAGACTTTTGTTAAGGGTGACCACTTGGTATTACAGTTGTTTAGGCTCAATATAATTACCATTTATTTTTCTATTAAGGGGTTTTTACCCTATAACATAAACATGACATATTAAGTTTCTAATATTCTCAGGGTCAAGAGAAAACTGTGCAATAATTTTGTGTCAAATTGGGTAAGCCACAAAGATATCTGGCCAAATACTTGTCTCAATGTTGCTCTAAGGGTATGTTTTAGATGAGATTAATATTTAAACCAGTACACTGAATAAAGCATATTATCCTCCATAGTGTGGTGAGCCTCATTGAACCCGTTAAGTGTTCTATGAGAAAAAGGAAATAGGACCCCTCCCACCCCACCCCCAAAAAAAAGGGAATTCTGCCTCCATACTTAGGATTCAATATCAGCTCTTCCTTATGTCTCCAGCCTACCAACCTGCCCTAAAGATTTTGGACTTGTCACCCTTCACAGTTGTGAGTCAAATCCTTAGGATCTATCTCTTCATTCATCTACACTTATATATTTGACTGATTCTATTTCTCTGGAAAAACCTATTAATGAATCTAGGAATGGACCTGTACAGTCTTTGTGACAAAGCAACACTAAGAAAAATAATTGTTCCAAATCCCTTCCCATTACTTGAATTGGGAGGGTGCATAGCATGGCAGAGGAAAGTACAGGCTGTGGGTGCTGTAATGAACAGACTTATTTGGACAGCGTAGAGATTAGCAGTCAGAATAGACTGCACAGCATCATTAAGTAAAATGAAAGATCACCGAGATACAATATTGATGAGTGGTTGTTTTATTCTAATCAAGATCTTAGGTCCCTAAGTGTAGAAACTTATGATCACAGCCTTAGCCGGTTTAGCTCAATGGATAGAGCATTGGCCCGTGGACTGAAGGGTCCCAGGTTCAATTCCCATCAAGGGCACATGGCCGAGGCTGTGGGCTCAATCCCCAGTAGGGAGCGTGCAGGAGGCAGCCAATTAATGATATCTTCATCATCGTTGATATTTCCATCTCTCTCCCTCTCTGAAATCAATATTTTTTTAAAAAAGAAACTTATCACCATCAGGTGATGGCCCTAGATACCCACATATTGTCCTTGGATGGTCCCACAGGTTGAAGTTTCCTTGTATTGAGTCCACCCCAACTTTCCCCTGTGGATACACATCAGCTTCACTAATGGCCTACCACAGTCCTGGGGCCCCAGAAGCACAAGCAGGCATGATTACTTCTTGGAGGTTCAGGTCATGTGGAGGAGAAAGCCCTGGAACTGATTTGCAAGCCAAATCTACACTTGGCACCTACCAGATTTTTTGAGGGCAGGAAATTTCCTCTGTACATTTAGCGAGAAGAGAGAGCATAACTGGAAGCAACTTATACATTTCATATTCTTTTTATCAGAGGGCTCCTTTTCTGGGGCCAGGAGCCTCCGTTAACAAGTGTTAGTACTTCCAGTGGGACAAGCGAAGTCATGGCGAGCCTGCTTTGGTGGCGGAGTGATGACCACGCTCTGGGCCTTCACCTGTGACGACCTATTCCGCTTCAACATAACTTGGATCCACTTATAGAAACTTATGGAATTCCTTTTTATTTACAAAGTATGTAGGAAAGGGAAGAGCTACTGACAAGGACTCGAGGCTTTATACTTAATGGACTTAACAAAGACAAGATGGACTTTTTGTTGATCTCCTTGTATGAGTATCTAACCAAGTTGCAGTTAACATGTACAAGCAGTTAAGCTAGTGTGTACAAGATGGTCATAGGGTACTATTCAGCCAGCAACAAGGAACCCAGTGAGGACACTTATGATATGAGGAAAGCACTTTCCAGGGACACTGAGAAGAAACCCATCATACCATTACCTCATCCCCGAGGCCTGAAGACATTGAATAACCATGGCCAGTGGTTTTTAGGTTGATGTTCCAGATATTTTATGGAGAAATTTTCATTGGATGATATTAGAGCTCTATTAGAGAAAAGTACTCATTTAGGTCTCAAAGACTTCAAGAAAGTATTTTAAATTTCATTGTTTCCAGGTAGCAATATCATACCTACTAAAGCTGTCCACTGCAATAAAATTCAATCAGAAAGGCATCTAAGTCAGAAGGAAACATCCTACTACCATGGTTCATAATATTCACTATATGCTACGGGAAAACATGCCCCAATCTCCTAAATTCTGAGGACCACTGCTGCATATATTTATTTTGTATTGAACTATTGACTGAAGCTTTAAAAGCATATATGATATGTAAGTGCACTGTAAGGCTAAAAGTGTGCAACTTTTCTGTTGCATATAAAAGTCCAGGTCTTTTCTTGTGATAAAGGACTTCATCCTGAATTGGGTATTCCAGTAAATAAAGACATGAATGTCCTTGGAGTCATTTGTCAATAACTCAAGAGTGCAGATTATCCTAGTGAGTCAGAGCTTCAGGCTTAATAGCAAAGGGGTGACAGGAAGGCAGAGGTAGAAGGAAAACTTTAAAGATTAATTTCCCCCAGTTTCCATGGATGAGGGAGGGCTAAGATATAAACAGAGATACTGGACATTTTCACCCTGAAATTCTTTGTCTCATTCAAAGTTATCCAAAGTGAGGAAGCTGTAAATTCCTGAAGACAATCAGGAATGACAGAAAATACTCGACCAAAGAGCACTATTTTTTTCTAGCTCTGAACTTGATATGCCTCTCCTATCTCATTGGAAGAATGGGCTTTGCTCTTAGTTGCTGGAATTCTTAGTTCTTTTTCTCTTAGTTCTTGAGAATGTTCACTGTAAATGTAAAACTGACTGGGTAGAAACACACTTACCTATACATTGTTAATAATTACTCCAAAAGAGAGAGAGAGAAAGACGAGGCAGCTAGAAACATTTTACAGTTAGCTAAATTTTAAAGAAATTTTTCATCATTATTTTACTTCTTAAAATTAAGCAAGGGTAATAATGTTGAAAGTAAACTAATATGTATTCTTAAACCATTTATTTCAGTCATAGTAAGAGACAAACAAAAATTCAACAGGAAGCATACTTGATTACTCATATATCCTAGAAATGACCGAAGTTATTACAAACATTCTTTTGTTCTTTTGTTTAATTTTCAAATAAGACATCAGGTAAATTTCACTGTTTTGCCTACAAATGAGAAATGGAATCCCACAAAATTTAGATTACCCAATTAAGGCCAATACATAGCAAGCCAGAATTATAATAAAATGCTCACTGTCACACACACACAGGCTTATCTATCACTGGCAGAGCTGGACTAGTCTAGACAGCAGCTCAGAGGTATCTGGGATCTGAAACATGAGATTTCAGTAAAAACCACCTTAGTGCCCTGAAGGCACAAATCTGCTTCATGAGATGAGACACTGGCTCAGCTTATATTTCTCAATAATTAATAGAGAAAAAGTTTATTAAGTTGAGACAGTTGCATGCTTTATACTTAATGACATTTATCTTCTCACAATGATCCTAACTATACTATGGTTTTCATACCAGGGCTTTTTAAAAAAATTAAGTCAGCTCTCAAGTATCTTATTAAAGGTTACACTGCATGTATTTGCGGAGACTGGAATTTATGATATACTCTCCTTCACTCCTTAATAACCAAGGAATATCATGGGTAAACTGGCATACCCCCGAGGATGCATTCTGTAATGAATGACTCCTATACAAAGTCTTGAATAATATAACAGTTATGTATAAACTTTCCTTATTCTTCTCAATGGCAGAGGAAATGAAATTGTAAAATTTGGCAGAGATATCACCTCCATAATGGTCTTTTTTTATGAAGTATTTGTGATTTTGCTTCTGATTATTGAAATTGGTGAATAAAAAGTCTCTACTAAGGCAAACAAGACATTGAGAAAAATATAACACAAGGCAACTTGTACACTCTATTGTTAAATGAAGAATGTTAAAATGGAGAGGGGGGTGGAGGCAGCTAAAGCCAAAGGCACTACAAAAAAAGTGGGTGATGGTGTAAGAGATTTAAGAGCTTAGAGAACATAGTCTCATGGGGCCAGTACATTTCATAAAATTGAAATAGGAAACAATTTCCTGAAAAAAAGAGCATGAATAGAATTTATAGAAGAGAAACCCATGGTTTGTAACATTTAAAAAAATGAGACAGTGCAAGCACTGTAATCTAGGAACCCCAACACATGGGGTGGATCAGTAAGAAGAAAGGAGGAGATTAAGGATCAGGGATTGGCAAACCCCACAAAATCCTTATATTCAAACTGATTCTATAATCCTATAACCCAGTAGCCAAATTTAGATTGATAGCTAGAGTAATCTTATTAAAAACTATTAATGTTACGTTTTGCGCAATATAACCCCAAGATTCAGGGACATTTCTCTGACACATCTACTTGTGTAATGCTTCCCTGATGTAATACCCACAGGAATGAACCAGAACATCATGCTCTGGAGATTATCTCCCTCCTCCTCCAGCTTTGCCAGCTCCGTCTGTTTCTTGTAATTGTGGATTCCTCTCAGTTGTCTAAGATAATCCTTGACATATATTCTCTTTTTTTGTATTTCATTTTTCAGGAATGAGAAAGAGAAAGAGAGCCTAAGATTTTCAGGTAGAGACTGGAAGCCAGAAAAAGAATTATTTGATTTGGAAGTTCTCAGAGGGAAGGAACATGGAAACAAAGGAGCAATTCTTGAGGAGGTTGATTTCTCCTATTATTTCCTCTTTATCACATTCTAAAATAATGCCCTCCTGTCTGTGTTATTGAGACCAACTTTGAACCAAAATGGGACACCTGGGTGTGGCTGAGCTCTCAGAGCTGCCCAGGACAGTGATGTCTCCATGCATTCTCCTGAACCCAACTCCACCTTCTGCCTATGTTGAGCACATGGAACAGAGCCATGAGCCATTGACAATTATCTTCCCCTGGAAGAGTTAAAGGCTCAATAATGACAGAAATGAACACAGAATTCCTTGGCAATCCTCACCAGAGAATCTCTATGAGAATAACTAACTTACAAACATCTGCATTAATTTGTAACATGTTCATTTTCAGTCCTGCCCTACCAGAGAAAGGATAAAGAATGGCTAATCAATGAGTATGGACATATCAACTGTCAATAAATAAGAAGGAAAGGAGGCCCTTCTGACTAGAACCAAAGGACCTGCCTGTCCAGATTCTTGTCTAGCTCAGTGGTTGCCAACCTTTCAGACCTCAAGGACCATCAGTGGTCCGTGGACCACCGGTTGGTGACTGCTGGTCTTGCTATCTCAGGAAGAGTCTCTTCCTACGTTCCAGGAAGTTGTCTCTTCTTTGAGGTCAGCTATCAGCTTCTCAGCTTCCATTTGCTCTGCCCTCAGTGTATCCAGAGCTTCCTGAAGCTCATGCTGTGAGAGAGGAATCAAATCAGGGTCAAGTTATGGGTTTTCTCAGCATCTGAAGAGAGGATAAATGGGGAAGAAATCCGGTTCATTTTTAAAGAGACTAGAGTTTCCAGAAACTGTGAAATAACAATTAGAATCTATGATTTGAAGGAAATCTGAGGTGGTGTTAAGACTCAGATGATAGAAGTCACCATCACTATGTCAAGAGAAGACTGATTCTCTTTGCCCTAGAAGGAAAAACTTGATCCTGTGTAAGGAAAGAACTTAGGTCTGAAGCCACCCAACTGCCCAGTTACCCCTCCTGTCCAAAGGGACAATACAGATTTGCTTGTGCACCAAGCCTCCACCTATTAGCACAAGGTATAAAAATTTCTCCTTCTGATTTAGAGTCTGCTCATCATTTGTGTGGAATGCACAGAAATGTCCTTCAGGTCTTGGAAGATGAACATAGGGAAAAAAGTGATAACAGGCCCCAGGGTTATGGTAGCAAGGGAATTACAATACAGTCAAATGCAAAAGTTGAGATTTCCCATCAAGTGCTATTTTCTGCCCTGTCTTTCCTCCATCCCAGTCTGTTACCTTGCACAACTGGGCAATCTCTTCCACGAGGAATGTGTGGTGACCACGGTGCTCTGGAGACCGCTCAAAAAGCCAGCAAATGACTTTCCCATGCTCCTTGCAGAAGAGCAGCAGTTTCTCTCCATGGTACCTACAGAGATATCTCTTCTGTTCCTCCTGTGGGCTCAACGTCACCTCCCTAAGTGCCTCTACTATGTTGGCCACATGTTGATTGGGACGCAGGTTCTCAAGCTCGTAACTGATCTGTCATATGGGGCAGCTGCTATCTTCTGGGTTAATCACAGACTCTCTGTTGTTTGCAGTGATGCAGGTTTGGCAGAAGCTGTGCCCGCAGTCCAGGCTCATGGGGTTTTGTAGGAGGTCCAGGTAGATGGGGCAAGTCACCTCCTTCTCTGTGTTCACCAGGATTCCTGAAGCCATCACAACTGCTCCCCTGTTCCTTCCTACCTGTTCTGAGCTGAGGCTCTTCTTGTTTACTGATCTCTGCCTGTTTAGAAAGGTTAAAAAGGGGCAGAGTAAAAACAGTGGAAAGAAATGTTGCTAATTGTGTCGAAAGCTAGGAAGGACAAGAAAAGTTAGAGGGACAAGGAAAGAAGCATGGTACTGGCAAAAGGACTTTTCATAACAAATTTAAATACTTTTATTTAATCTGACATGATAATTTTTTTTATCTGAGCAATGTTTATTGTCCTTTACTTTTAGTGAACAAAAGAATGACTTCAGGGCTTTTATACTAAACTCTTTGTGTGACCCAACATTTCTCCCACTTCTTCTTTCCTATGCCAAACACATCCTCAGTGATAAAAGCACCAAAACCACTTATGGGTCTGCTCTTCTCTCAGCAGGCAATGCTGCCCCTGCTATCAGTAGGACTCACTCTCATCCTTCATTTAACTCTCTCCTCCCAGGTTCCTTCAACAGAAAGACTTGCTCTGACTTGCTTATTTATAGTGTAACCATTACCATCATTTGCTTTATGTTTGAAATGATTTCTCTTAGTGTTATGACATAACACACGACAATGTGTTTATGTAAATGGCCAGAGCAAACCCTTTATCATATGCATACATAGTGAGTGACTTACAAAGATCATTTTCAGCACACTGTTTCAATGAACCTAATGTACTCAGGGTCCCCCTTCAGAGATTTGTTCCGACCTTACAGAGTTAATCTAAGACAAAACAGGTAATGGAACCTATTGGGAAGTCTTGTGCTGATAAATACTAAAATTTTATGTTTGCCTGAAAATAGGCCAAGGACATTGATAGGAGCCTAATGGCCTGTATGTATGTTGATGATGGGGAGGCAAATAGCATAAATATACTCAGAGGCCTACATGAGTCACAAATCTGAAAAAATAAATGCAAATGAAATAAATATCAGTCTTGCAAAAGAAATCTCAATATATTAGGCAAGATCATTCAACTAATTTTTCATCACTATGTTTTAAAAATAAACAACTAAAATAGTATCCATAAGTACAAATATGAGTATAAACAGAGTTTAAAACACTATGACCAACATCCACCTGGAAAGTAACAGTAAGTTAAATCATCAACCATATATATTAAAAAAAAACTGATGTGAAAAACACTACTAGAGAGATGTGCATAGTGTTGGAAAATCAAATAATGGGGGCAGATCAAGGGTTGTCCAGCAATTCAAATTTGAATACCTAAAGGTTGAACTTAAAGCTCAGCATGAAGGAAATATGGCATATGGGAGAGAGAAAAACATATTTGATAAAGAAAATGACCTGTTCATCAAAGATGCACCACCTTGTCTGAGATGGAAAATGCCAGTGTGGCTGGTGTGAGAAAACTGCTAAGCCTTTGGTATCACATTCAAGATTCAAATGAGAGCCTGCAGTGGCCATATCTGGTACTTTCCCAGTTGTGTAACATTTAGGGATTCTTTACAGAGCAAGAGTAATCACCAGTGTTGGCTGTAGAGTATTCAATAGATTCAGTGTGGAATTGGGAAGATGAATAAAATGAACATTTAGTTGCCCAGAAGAGCGATAGTGATAGTTTTCAGGATAAGAAGATGAAAGACATGCAGAGCAGGTGATGAGTGAGACATAAGATGAGGTAAGAGGAAAGGATTGGCAGTTAGATTAGATAACTGAGAATAAGGGGTTAACGTCAGCCCTGGGCTCTTTCTTCCCATAAAGGTAATAAGCACAGAGTGGTGACACAGTGATGCTCACTCTCCCATTTGAACTCAATACGGCCCTGTGGCTATAGTCTCGGCTTAGGAGTAAGTAAATGGGACTACAAAGGAATCAAGAAAAGATCTCAGTAGATATTAATGTATTGATGGATGCCAAAGTTTGATGGTAAAAGATCTGCGGTATGAGATAATACATTTTCGCTTTTCTCTGTGCTCAGAAGGAAAGTTATAAAGGCTTCATGGAGATGAATTTAGACCCCCGTAACACTGTCCACTGGTGCATTGCTCATCATACATGAAGGGAACCTGATAAGGAATGAGGCTGGAGGTGAACAGAAGTGTACTGTGGCCAGTGGTCCAGAGGCCATATGCAGTTAGCACTGGCTGAGAGGCTGTGGTCTATCTAGGTTAGGCTCTAATGAACAGCAGGATCAAATGTAGACATTTTATCAATGTAGATATCATTTAATATCTACCCATTTTATGACTCCAGCATGATCCAAACTTGGAGTAGGAACCTTGAATTATTTCTCATCCCAGCCAAGATTCAAATTAAGAGATGTTAGCTTGAGGTGCAAGCAGTCAGGGTAGGGATCCAGTAGGAAACAAAGGCAGGTGGACATGGCAGTTTGAGCAAGCCTAATCAAAAACCAACTGTGCTGAAATAATAGAATGTTTTTGGACACAGAGTGGGAGGTATGGGAAACAAAGGGAGGGCCTGCATTAACAAGGTGTACTGATGCATAGAAGAGAGAAAGTTCAGGTCCATTGCTAGACAAGAACAATGAGGGAATCAATCAGGTGTGACACAGGCAGGTATGGAGCAAGCTTGTAACAAATATATACCCCTAGAGTAAAGTACAAGGCTTTATGGGAAATCCATTATTTGGGTCCCCTCCCCGTTGGGGAGTCTGAATCTGCTTATAATAAATTTTCCATGCTTTTGCTTAAAACTTCTGGTCCAAAGAGCTCATTCTTCAGTACCCTGAGTCACAATCCCAGGAAAAAATACCTTGCTCACCTTTCCAGTTATCACAAACAATCTTGAGACCCATCAAGACACTCTAGAGGAGGGAAGAACAGGGTATGCATTCTGCCTTGGGGCTATAGAATTTATTTATGGTGGGGCTACAAGAAGCTAAGGTCAAAGCAACTGCTGCCACAGGACACAGAAGATGAAACGTGCAGAAGAGCTTGAGTCATCACTCATGGAGTTTGGCCCACCACTCCCTGAGCAGAGACCAGGGCTCCACAGCAGGTAGGGAGATAGATATGGGAATAGGAGTGGTGACTGCGCTGGAAGGATATCACAAATGCCAAGTCCATCCTTGAGGACTTAAGGGTTTGTGCCCCACAAGAGGCTCTCTGGGGACCTGTGCCAGTGACTTGAACCCACATAAAGTCTACTTTTAAAAACCAAAAAGTCTTGCCCAGGTGGTGTGTTCAGTGGTTGAGCATTGATCTATGAACTAGGATGGTAGGGTTTGATTCCCAGTCAGGGCATAAGCTTGGGTTTTGGCCTCGATCCCCAATGTGGGGCATGTAGGAGGCAGCCTATCCATGTTTCTCTCTCATCTTTGATGTTTCTAACTCTCCCTCTCCCTTCCTCTCTGAAATCAATAAAAATATATTTAAAAAGAGAATCTTCCTTTAAACACACACACACACACACACACACACACACACACACACACACACACACACACACAAATACTAGCAAGGCTTTGCTTATGCCCAGGAAAGCCCTATGGTTGTAGGGCACAGGAGATTCCTGTCTTAAAGGGCTCCTGCACAGGACCAAAAGGTCTTATAAAACTTGTCCAGGATCCCGTGCAAAAGCAGAAGTTTGAAAATGTCAGTATCAAACCTAGAGAATTTTTGTGAGTTTATTTGTGCCAAACTGTCAGCAATTGCCAGGAAACAAAATCTCAATGGACTGAGATAATACTCCAGAGAGGCAGTTTTACATGTTATTTTATACATTATAATAAAAAAAGAAGAGGCAAGTGGATTACAAGAAATCCAATGGTGATAGATTAGGGAGGTGGGAGAAAGCAAAGGGGGTGGAAGACAACCTCTGGGACTGAATGAAAAGTAAAACAATAGGACACATAGATCTTTTATGGATACAGGGTAGTAAACAGTCAACAATTAATGATAACATTGACAATGAGAGAATTTATGATCTCCACCCTTGTGCATTGGTTATGCCCTGAGGGGTCTGGAAAAAGGAGTTAAGCTGACATTCCAAAGAAATGTTATCATAGATGTAAAAAACAATAGATAGGCTCAGTTAAAGACTGACTTTTGTCTGGGAAGATTCTAGCCTAGGACATGTCTACCTACCATAAACTGCCTTTATTTTACTTCTTAAAAAATATTTTTATTTATTTCAGATGGAACGAGAGATAGAAACATCAATGATGAGAGAGAATCATTGATTGGCTGCCTCCTGCACCGTCCCTACTGAAGATCAAGCCCTCAATCAGGGCATGTGCTATTGACTGGAATCAAAACTAGGACTTTGCAGTGCGTAGGCTGATGCTCTATCCATTGAGTAAAACTGGCTAGGGCTATTTTACTTTTTTAAAAATACATTTTTATTGATTTCAGAGAGGAAGTGAAGAGAGAGAGAGAGAGAAACATCAATGATTAGAGAGAATATTGATCAGTTGTCTCCTGCACACCCCCTACTGGGATCAAGCCTAGAACACAGGCATGTGCCCTTGACCTGGATGAAACCTGCGACCCTTCAGTCCACAGGCCAGTACTCTCTCCATTAAGCCAAACTGGCTAGGGCCATAAACTGCATTTAGTTAAAAAGTTTTCATTTCAGACCATCCTTTGTGGTTACTTTAGGCCTCTGAGTTTGCAAGTCTGCCACATAGGTCTTCCCTGAGCTTGTCAGGATAGTATGTGGCCCCTTCTCCTCCACAAGAAGTACCCTGATCATGTGTGAAGGGATCTCTCTCCTGCAGGAGTGGAATCCTGTTTAACTCTCACCTGAGGCAGAGACTGGGGGTGCAGGTAACATTGGAGCTCCACCCCCTACCTTGGAAGCACAGGGCTGCATCTACCTCTAACCAGTCAGCTCTCCTGGGTGCATAGGCCCCATCTTCCTACTGCAGCTCTGCAGCCAGGGCTGACTAGGGAGGGCCCTCAGGGTCCACTCTCTTCCCCTCACAGGGCTATCACCCCAGCCCCACCATCTCGACTCTCCTGGAGCCACTCAGCCATCACTGCCCAGCTGGAGCATTGAGCCCTGGCAACCCTCACAGGGGACACCCCTTCCATGCTCTCATGGCTTGGGTTGGAGGGGGTGCGTTTCCATGCCTCATGGTCTGAAACAATGGAAGACAGTTCTTTGCAGGCTACCAGCCCCCTCACCCCTAGAACAGCACAGAGAGCAGAGCAAAACTCACCCCCAATCTTCTAGGAAAAAGACCTACTCACTTGTTCTTGAGTTTCTGTGTGAAGAGCAGATGTGGTGAATCCTCGAATCTTTGCCTGATGTTCTCAAAGAGAATGCTGAGGAGCAGAACAGAAATATAAAGTTTACTTCTTAGGGGCTGGGCAGAAAAGGAGAAAAATTTATGGACCAATGGGAGGCCTTCATATAGGGCCCCTGGGAAATACCAAGGTTTTGAGCCTGGGGTCAGAGGGACCACTGACTACTCTCTTAATCCTATCTCAGTTCTTCTCCCTGAAGCTGTTTTCATGGCTCTCAGAGTAATTCATCCTTTGTGAGACAGGACAGTAAGCCAGCACAAGCAGAATAGAGAAACTGAGACCAGATAGTTAAACAGCAGTTGGCAACTATCAAAAAAATAAAGATGCAAAGCAGTTTGCAACCATCTAGTAAACCTTATGCCAAGAAGTTTGCAGCCATCTAGTAAACCCTTTTTTCCCTAAACCAGGACACTTAAGATAAATGGTTTACATTTCTCCCTAAACAGAAAGTAAATAGCTTAAATCGCCCCTCAGGGAGACAGATAACAGAAATGCAATTAGTGCCATTTGCCAACCACACCCAAGGACAGAGGAAGTTAAGAGAATAAACCTCATTTTGGTACATCAGCATAAAGCTGATGAATATTCCATTGAGATTCTCCCCTAAGACCTCCCCTAAACTCCCAGCCTTTAAAGTCCCTCAAAACTAAGGTCCAGCATGCTCTCTCCTTCCCAGGAGAACTCTCATGCCTCCCCTACTTCCCATCTTCCCCCACAGGCATGCCTCTCCTAACCCCTAAGGGACTCCAGGAGGCTTATAATCAGGGCTGCAGCAATTCCTCTCAGACAAACTCCCTGAATCTGTCCCCAAAGCCCTGTTTTCTCTGATTTAGTGAACCAAACCAGACCAGCCTAGGCTCATTTCCCCAGTCTTTCCTTGTTTCACTGTCCCGGCTTTAATAAATGTCCTCTAAAATTCACCTGGACTCGTGTTATGAGATTTTTCCTGCAAGAAGTAAAAAATTTACACATTACCAGCTGGCCCTAGGCAGACCCACCAAGGGTCAGGTTCCCTTTCTGGGAACATTTGGAGAAGTAGGCTGACCTGAGCTGTGCACTGTCACACACATCAACCTCATCTTGTTCCCTTAGGGATGAGGTGTCATGAAGAGGGAATGAAATACCTCCTTTACCACAGGGAGGCCCCTCACTGAAGGCCCACCTGAGGCAGTGATCCTGGCAGCTCTCCCCTGTCCTGTACCTACCAGCTAAGCTAAGTGAACCTGGCCAATTTGTGTCCTGGCAGTCCTGTGAGAGGGCAGCCAAATCTGAAATTACCTCAGGTGGTCAGCCAGGTGGCTACCACAGAGTGGTAGCACTGTGATGCTGGCTTTCAGAACCTGGATTCAATACGGATAAGATGACACTTTTCCTAAATGGACTGCACAGATCAAACTGCATGATGTATCAGTTGATGGGCAATGTTTTCTAATACCATTTAACATACAATCTTTATAATCTTAACATAATAGAAATAAAACAGGAAAGTAATTATGATGAATAATTTTATGAGTCAGCGTGACTGCCCTCTGGGTGCGCAGATTAATTGTTTCTGGGTGTGTCTGTGAGGGTATTGTTTCCAGATGAGATTAGCATTTGGATCTTTGGTCACAATAAACTAAATTAGGGGTCTAAGCAGAACAAAGAGGCAGAGGAAGAAAGAAAGAAAGAAAGAAAGAAAGAAAGAAAGAAAGAAAGAAAGAAAGAAAGAAAGAAAGAAAGAAAGGTGCTCCTTTTGCTTCCTGCCTACCTGCTTGAGTGGGAGATAGGTTTTCTCCTGCCCTTGGACTAGGACTTACCACCACTGACTACTCTGATTGTCAAGCTGTTGAACTTGGAATAAATTACACCACCAGCTATCCTGGGGTCTCCGGCCTGTGCAACGCAGGGCCAGGAACTATTCAAATACGATAAGCACATAAGCCAATTCCTCATAATCTTCTTTACATATATGAAGGATATAAATAATATTGGTTCTGTTTCTCTTTAGAACCCTGGCTAATAGAGTATGAAACAATTCTAAAGCTGTGTTTAGTGGAACAGGTAAATTGTGACAATGATTATGGTAATGATTGATGTTTGATCTGTTGAAGGATTGGAAATGAAGGAAGTGATAGATAGAGGATGGGATCTTTGAAAAAGAGAGCTCATTTCTTTTGAACATTGCAACCAATACCCCTATGCTGTACTTGTCACTCATGAAGTCATACTCTAAGCTCTCCAAAACCCTCCAGAGATTATCATATAATATACAGGCAGTCCTCGGGTTACGTCGGACTCGATGTATGTTGTTTCATGATTACATCGCCATCTCCCATTTATTTGTTTAAAAAAAAGAGTTCTGTCATTTTGACGTATGTACATATGTGCTTTATGCTTTTTATTATTTACTGTATTTACCACAAGTAAAGGTCAGGAATTGTTATCTTTTAATTTTTTTTTTTTTTTTTTTTACCATTTCACTTCATTACTGCTGTGTATGTGCTCCATGTGAGTGATGTAGGGGCTTGTGTAGGTGGGTTCTGACTTAAGGCTGTGCGCGCCCTAGGAGCGGATCTCCGACGTATCCTGAGGACCTACTGTACTTAAAATTACATCTATTCTTAATATCTCAGCATTAACCACTGTGCACCGTATCATCCTGTCCTCTTCTGGAAGTGTGTTGGAATGTAAAATGGTGCAATCACTTTCAAAAAAATCCGGCAGTTTGTATAACAAGAGACCCTAAAATGCAGCGATTCAGTTGACAGCTAATAATATGCAGAGCAAGCAAAAGTGAGGTTCCATTTCCACTGTAGAAGATATTCATTTCAACAGCCTCCTTAACCTGTAGATCAACATTATAAACCCTGAGAAATGAGGTGAAAAAAAATGTATATATTTAGAGAGAGAAGAAAATTAAGCCTGGAGGCACTGGCATGTGAGAAAGGCAGCCAGAATCTATAGTGTATGGACAAATAGACACTTGGAAGGAGGGCACATTATTGAAAACTTTTCCTAGTTTTAGCAATATACAGACTTGTTGGCTGGATGAGTAAGAATAATTTGAGGCTACTGCCGCAGTGTGGGAGCACTCGCTCCTCAAACCCGCACATACTTCTGAATCCTGCGTAGAGGGCCCAGTATCAGAACAAGTTCCTCCTTGAACCCTGCTTGCTGAACTGTTAGGAACTCAGTTCCTCCTTTATCCTCTGCTCAACTACACCAACGTTGGAGTCCGAACCCCTCAGCCAGGGGCTGGACCTCCTGGGGTGCTGGGTCTTGGAAGGCAGAGAAGACATGAGAAGTTGTGGATAAATAAGAGAGTCTTTATTGTAGAAACTAGTGGCCATACAGCCATTGCTAACAAGGAGCCGCTGGACAAAATAGTTTTTCAAAGCAAAGTCCCTTACAATAGCTGTACACTGGCTAGGTAACAATACATTTTTCCCACACAGTAGCAGCAGCCTCTGTACCCACAGCCATTATCTGAGCAGTCTCATGCTGCCAGTTGGTCAGTAATACATCTTCCCCATAATGCACCTAACATAGGAGCTAGTCTATGTTATTTTATGTTACTTAGACAAAAGAGGTTTCTTCCCAAATAGTGACAGCAATCATTTGGATTATAGAAGAGCACACTTGCACAGTGCATAGATTGCTGTGTTCTTGCACCTGTATATAGCATCTTAGCCTTGAACATTCTGATTAATATTCCCACGCTCTGAGTGGCCTTGGGCATCCCATGTACTGTGAACAAAGCTTCTATACTCTAATTGGCTTTGATCATCTGGCATACTCTAGGTCCCCACATGCAGCTAGGAAGTGTTAGAACATCTTTAAAGAGAGATCCAGTGGAAGAAATTCCAAATAGTACATAAGAACTCTGATCAAATGTCTGAACTACACTTAATCGAGATAGATGACAAGCAGCCTAATTAGGCCTAATGGAACTGATCACACATTTCAGCTCCTGAAAAATGTAGGGGAGAATTTAGAATTTCAGTTCAATGAAGCTAAATTACTGAAAACAAACAAACAGACAAGAATTCGGAAAAATTAAGAAGATCAAGAGTCTTTACATCTTATTCACAATTCCCCTGAGGGGATTTTAGATGCAATGTAAAATTATTCAACATATGAAAAAAGTAGAAGACATGGCCCATATTCGATAGAAATGCAATCAACGATGGCCAACTCTGAAATATTCCAGATGTTATGTTTAATAAACAAGGGATTCATAGCAGCTGTCTATTATATGTAGGGTGAAATATGTGGAAGAAAATATGCTTATAATAATCACCTAAAAGGAAATGTCAGAAGTCAAACAAAATTAGTTTCTGGATTTAATTAAAATATTAAAACTACAAACTGAAAACTGCAATCAATCAAAAAACAAATCCAGGCTTGGCTTCAGAGAAATTTGGAATCACAAAGAAAGACTAAAGTTTAAAGTAGTTAATAGAAATTATCCAATATGGCCCTAACCAGTTTGCCTCAGTGGATAGAGCGTCAGCCGGCAGACTTAAGGGTCCCAGGTTCAATTCCGGTCAAGGGCATGTACCTTGGTTATGTGCATATCCCCAGTGGGGGGTGTGCAGGAGGCAGCTCATCGATGTTTCTCTCTCATTGATGTTTCTAAATCTCTATCCCTCTCCCTTCCTCTCTGTAAAAAAATCAATAAAATATATTAAAAAAATAAATTATCCAACATGAAAATAATGAACATGTCCTCAATAATCTGTTAAAAATATCAAAGTAATAACATAGGCTTAAACTACAGAACAACTACTGAAATACAAGAGTAATCCTATATAATAAAAGGGTAATATGCAAATAGACTGAACAGCAGAACAACTGAACAACCAATCAAAGCATAATATGCTAATGATATGCTAAGGATGCTCAACTGCTCATCATGATGTGCACTGACCACCAGGGGCAGATGCTCTGACCAGTAGGTTAGCTTGCTTCTGGTGTCTGGACAATCAGGACTGAGCAAGATGGGCCAGACACATCCTGGAGCCTTCCCGCAGTCCCTCCCCTGCCCCATCCTGCACCAGTGGGGTCCCTCAGCCTGGCCTGTGCCCTCTTGCAATCCAGGACCCCTCGAGGGCTGTCAAAGAGCCCGTTTCAGCCCGATTCTGCAGGCCACTCTCTTTGGGAGGATGCCAGACCAAGGCTCATGGCTGGCAAGTGCTGCTGTGGCAGCGGGAGCCTCTCCCTATCAGGACTAATTTGGGCAAGAGCCCGTAGCAGGCACAGTGAGGCCAGGATGAGCGGGAGTGGCAGGTAGGAGCTGCAGGCAGCGCTGGACTTTGGGTTTCCCAATCCCTGCAGGCCACCCAGAGGGATCCCACCCATGCATGAATTCATGCACTGGGCCTCTAGTAAAATATAAAGGATTTAAATGAAAAACAAAAGGTAAAAATTGTATGTTCATTTCAATCAATGCTGAAAAGCATCACACAAAATTCAATACATGTTCATGATAATAATAAATTAGAACTATCAATCTCATAAGAGAAAATAAGAAAGAGCCTTCAGTTAAAATCATACTTACGGTCAAATATTAAATAAATTCTATGGTTGGAAACATTTCAAGAAACATATCAACACTCACTCCCTATAGTCATCATTGAACTGTAGACCTTATCCCAAAAATTAGGTAAGAAAAATGAATTTTAAAAAATTGGAACAAGAGAAATTAAAAATCTTTATTTGCAGATGATAGAAAATTTGTGTAGAAAATCAAAATAAGTTTAGAAGAACCTACTAAAAATAAGTGAATTAAGAAAGCATAGGACCCAAGACCAATATTGAAAGGCAATTATATTTCACAAATGAACAATGAGTAACTAGAAAATTAAATTTATTTAAAATAATGTCCCAAAACAAACTACTCCGGTAAGATAAACAATACATCAGTTTCCATGCCAAGGTGACTAAATGAGTCCTCTGGTATGGGAGGTTCATAGCACTATATGTATGTATAAAAACCAGACCTACATTTGGACAATATGGAAAGATTAAGAGTCAGAATCAATAGATTTCCTTGTTATAAATCTTAGGCAAAATAGATGATTGATCATTGGGATCTGATATCATTAGGTACAGATCATCTATCTCTATTCCAATATGTATATCAGGTCCCCAAGATTTAGAAACTTCTGGTCATCAATTAATGATAGCTCTAGATACCACTGCATGCTCAGTTTCCATGGATGAACCTACAGGATGAAGCCGGCTTATTCTCTGAAATTCTACTAAACCTCTGCCTCTCAGATTTGTATTATGGACAACTATCTTCCAAATTAATGTCACAAAACTGTCCTAAAACCAAGACATGTGAGTATTTGCCACTCCGAGGTGCAAAGGTGAGAGAGAAATAAAACCCTAGATCTGATACTTGAATCATGAGAAAATCCACACTTGATGCCCAAAACTTTTTATTTGGAGTCCAGAATCTTTCCTCAGGACATTTGCTGAGAAGAAGCAATGTAAATGAAAGGTATATACAGGCTTCATACTCTGTTAGGAGAGGGCTCCAGTTGGGGCAGTGGATGCTGTTTTTTCTTTTTAAAAAAATATTTTGATTGATTTCAGATTGGAAGGGAGAGGGAGAGAAAGAATAAACATCAATGATGAGAGAGAATCACTGATTGGTTGCCTCTTGCACACCCCCCACCGGGGATCAAGCCCACAGCCCAGGCATGTGCCTTTGACCAGAACCGAACTTGGGACCCTTCAGTCCGCAGGCTGATGCTCTATCCACTAAGCCAAACCAGCCTGGGCTTTCCTTTTTTTTAAGATGTCTTAGCCTGAAGAAGTTCTCCTTTGTGTTTTCTAACTCAGGAACTTTTTTGTAACTTGTTTCCCATCTTAAGCTGGAAGCCTGGACATTCCAGGGGGTGAAAACCCATGAATAGGTTTAGAGAGATATCTGTTGTATACCTGTTCCACAGAGTTCAGGTTTTTCTTAATGAGTTCTGGTTTCAGTTATTGTGGCAATAGGGTAAAAGGAAAACAGAGGTCAAAGGGAGTATAAATAAGAATCAATTTCCCCTGGTGTCTATGAGAAAGGCATGCACGCGAGAGAGACAGAGACAGAGAGAAGTTGGATGTACCTATCTAATAGATAGTTATCTATTCCATAACTATCTTGGAATCCCTCTCCCACCACAGGTCTTCCAGAAATGGAGAATTGAAGAACTGCTTGTGAGGCAGGGACCAGAGCAGACACTGGCCAAGTAGCCCAGCGTTTCTATTTCTCTTGGCTAATAAGCAGGTTGGAAGCAGTGGGGAATGAAAATGCCAGACATGTGCTGCAGGAACACTCCTTCCTATAGCATCTGCCCTGCTGTCTCACTGGAGGGGAGAAGAGGCTCTACTCACTCCTGAGGACAACTGCAGGCCTCAGCTCCCTGGAAAGAGCAAGGCTGGCCAGGAAAGGGAAACATTGACCTACATACCTAACTGCTGAGGAGCCCATACAGAGCCCCTGACCTGCCTCTATCACTGGAAGTCATAATCTGAACCAACCCCTGAAACATGGAGACATGCCTGGGCAAACAGACAAAAGACTTTCTGATGAAAGAGAATTACTATCAGAATACAAAAGAATGTCAAATAACTTTTACCTAGTATATTCACTTAGATTAAAAAAACTATTCCCAAAATTAAAATAAAGGAGTTGGTAGCTACAAAAAGATAAAACTTTATTTTTTAATAAAGAAATAATGATTAAGTGCACAGTACAGTACAGTTACCTATATGCAGAATGTTATACAGTAGACCTCTAGAACATATTCATCTTGCATAACTGTTGAACTGCAATGTGATTGAGAGCAAACTGTCACACAGCAAATTCAAAGAGAATGTTTAGAGAAAATAAATTACAACCTAGAATTATATACTAGAAAGTGATAAGATCAAATATACTCGAAAATTTTAAAAACAGAATGTTGGGTGCCGGTTAAAAGCGGTCAATGGGGAAATAAAGTGGACATTTGTGATACTTTCAACAATAAATATTTTAAAAAATAAATAGGTAAATACAAAACCCAATGTTTATTATGCAAAAAGATGAGATTAAAAAGGATGTGGTTCATTAATCTAGTTATTCTATTTCAAAACACAACAATGTCTAATATTTGAAGTATATTAATATTCATTCCTAACATTCACTATTTGAACTCACAGAGCAAATTAATCAACACCAATTTGGATCACTGCTTATGTGCTGGGAAATGAAAAAGTTAGTGTATATGTTCTATTTTTATTTTTATTTTATGTTTATATTGATGCCAGAGAGAGTAAGGAAGAGAGAGATAGAGAGAAACATCAGTGGTGAGAGAGAATCATTGATCTGCTGCCTCCTGCACACCCGCTTCTAAGGATGGAACCCGCAACCCAGGTATGTGCTCTGACCAGAAATCGAACCATGGTCTTCTGGTTCACGGGTCAATGCTCATCCACACTGGTCAGGCAAACGTTCTATTTTTCAATTCCCACATTTATTACTTAAAAAAATAAAATAAACTTCATAGAGGAAGGGAGAGGGAGAGATAGAAACATCAATGATAAAAAATAATAATTGATTGGCTGCCTCCTGCCCACCCCACCCTGGGGATAGAGCCTACAACCCAGGCATATACACTGGCCAGCAATCAAACCTTGGCCTCCTGGTTCATAGGTAAACGCACAGGCACTGAGCCATGCCAGCCAGGCTCACATAATATTCTTATCATGTTCTTAGTATTTTTATTTCTAATGAGAACTGTATCCAATTTAACTTAATCTAAATTAGGCTGGTAAATAGCAATATGAGTATGATTATTAAATTCTATCTGATTTCAAAGTAAAGGCTCTTCACTGTTCAGTGTTCACTCTCTACATATCACCTGCAAGAGCATCCTGATCATTAAGTATTCAACTCGTTTTTAACCATTACCATGAGCAGCTCTTGCTTCATTAATGGCTATGTAGATTGAGAATATCAATCACTATTTCCTGGTACCTAAGATTTTCCCTTGATGCTCCAGGTTCCTTCTATAAATCAGCATTTCCTGGTTTTTCCCTCCTACTCCCATCCTAGGGAATTTGGCATCAATGTTTTCTTGGAAAGTGAACTGCAGAAACAGCACTGGAGCTGTAGAAACACAGACCCAGTTCTAATTCTGTCTCATCTGCTCATTAGCCATGGAACATTGGGACATACCTCATAAGTTTATAAATTCCTTCAACTCCCTGAAGGAATTCATCCTTTTATGATATAATTGAAATTAACTTGGATAAAGATACTCTATTTATACATATCATTATGTATATATATTTTTTTCTGTGTGTGTGTGTGTGTGTGTTTGTGTAAGTATAAGTGTATGTACATACCTTTCCCAGGCCGAGTACTCTCTTTTACATTCCACTGGGACATGTTATTACCCCCTCTATGTCTTGATTTGAGTTCTGTGCAGTAGCCACCCTAATTTATAATGTATGATGCTCTAAGGAAAGTTTGTTCCTTTACTACCCTCACCATAATTTGAAACTAATTTTAAGTGTAAGGAAAAGAAAAGTGTATAGGATGGTATGTAGAGTGTTATACTTAGATGTTTCAGCACAAAGACAAGCTCTGAACATCAAAAGGCCATTCCTAATAAGAGTGGCTGTTGCTAAACATGGCTCCCTCTGCTGGACAGACTTTGGAAAGTCATACTTCTGTGTTTTCTGGCCCATTCCCAATAAAGGGCCTTAAAACAGTTCCAGCCTCCATGTAAAAAGTTCTGTAACACAAGATTGGGACTGGAGTAGTCTTGACAGCAGAGTCTGGGTACTTGACAAGTGAGCTTCAGTAGAATCATTTTCTATTTCTCTCAAAGGCACACATCCGTTACATAGGACACTGACACAGCTCATACTTTTCAGTGATTATGAGAGCAAATATCTATACTAATAAAAGGGTAATATGCTAATTAGTCCAGACATCTTCCAGACAACCTTCTGGACATCTTTCTGGACAAAGCCATGGTGGCAGGGCTGAGGCAGAGGCAGTTAGGGAGATCAGGCCAGCAGGAAGGTGAGTGGTTAGGAGCCAGTGATCCCAGATTGTGAGAGGGATATCCGAGGGGTCCTGGATTGGAGAGGGTGCAGGCTGGGCTGAGGGATCCCCCCTGTGCACAAATTTCTTGCACCGGGCCTCTATTTTATTATGATAGTGCATGACTCTTAAATAGGTGCTTTACATTGAGTGAATGTTAGTTTTACACAACAATATTAAGAGTTAGGTGCAGTTTATAATCTAAATTTTATTTTATGAGAAGAAAAAAGCATATCCATCGTTAACATCTTTAAGAGAGAGAGGATTTAAACTCAAACACTCTGAACATAAAATTTTCACTCTGAGTACATATAGTGTATTTGTGTGCTCCCTCAAATCCCCCACAAAATACTCTCTGGACAACCTGCTATATGTCGGGCAACAAACAGACATACACTCAAACACTCCTCAGTTGTGGTGGTAATTATGGATTGCCCTAAGGTCATGGTTGGCACCTCTTCAAGTTAGTGATAAAGGACGATATGGAGAAATGGGAGGACAGAGATATTGTACCAGTACTTCTCAGTTTTTAAGAGGGATTACATGTCTTCTGCTGATAATACAGAAAATGGATAACTGAGTAAATAAGCTTCTCTTCTAAGCCAAGAATCAACAAACATTCTACAGAAGGGCGACAGCAAGGAAGAGAAGGTCTGAATGGAGCAGTGAGCTCAGGTGCAGGAGATGAGCCCCAGGACTAAGGTCATTACACAGAAGTGGATGAGGGAAGGAGAACATTCAGGAGCTTGATGGGCACAGAGTCATGGGAGCTGGGCAATTACAAGGATTGAAATAAGGATAAACAGTGTGGGAAAAGCGACATTTAGAGAACTTGTAGATGAGTGACCCATGGTTTGTGACATTAAAAAATGAGACAGTGCTAGCTTCATAGTCTAGGAAAACTCCAACTCGATGGGGAGCAACAGCCATGGAAAGAGTCAAGACCTTGGGATCAGAGGTGGAAGAGTCTTCAAAGGCATTGTACTCAGATTCATTCTGTAACCCTACAACCCAGTAGCCATTTTCAGGTCTGAATCTGGTGTAAGCATTTGGGTAATTTGCATATGGGTTAAAAACAAACCCAGAGCTTTTTTTTCTATTGAGATTACTTGTTTTGCTATACACTCCCAGGATCCAGGCAATCTTCTTGGATACATCAACTTCCCAATAATATTTTCCTGAGGAGAAATTTTGGCTGCCCAAGACATCAAAAGAAGAAAAATCACATGGATTTACATTCCCAAACATAAAATAGTTCCCAACTGTCACTTGTCTCCGATCTTCAGAAATGACAATATTTGAAAGAATGTTGAGTGGATTCAGCATCAAGTTCACTGTAGGAAAAAATACACAATCGGGTGAATTAAATATGGCATGTGTCTTGTGACATTGTGAGAAGGAATATGGGAAATTGACTTAGAGGAATATAAGTCAAGGGGTCAATGATGAGTAGATCAGTTAAGAACTGTTTTACTTGTTTTGATGGAACACATGTAACTAAGATCACGGGACCTAAGATTAAGCACAGCTTCTGAAAAGGGATCAAAACATGGTGATTTGAAGAACCTGTAACTTCTTACCCCAGTAGCTTTGGACTTCTGCCAGCTCTGAAATGACAAAAGTTTCAATGATGTTGTTAGAAGCAAAAAAAGGGAACTCTGATACCTGTCCTTTCTCTTGAGTGGGAAGCCTGTGAGGTTGTCAACTGGTGAAGGAGGACAGCTAGCCATTCCCACTTAGATGTGTTCACATCTTCAGCACAGGGTAATGAGGTCTTCTTGTGAAGCCTACCTCATCACTTTTTATCCTCATATAGAAAAGCACCCATTACCCCATGTACTCTGGTACTATAAGAACCCCCCTCCCTCCCCCACCCCCCCTCCCCCCCGACACACACATCCTTCCTTTGGCTCACCTTTAAACACTTGCAGCATCTGAGGCAGATCTGGAAATCGGAATGCACTCTTTAGTTTCTTCGAAACAATTTTTGGCTTCTTCAAGGTTGAGATCTCGCTCCTAGATAAGACAAAAATTGATCCCTCACACTTTTTACCTAGTGTCTCTCCAAGACCACTGTCTCTCTCACCTTTCATTCCATTGATGCCTTATCATCTGAGGGAGGGACAGGTGAGAGTCCTGACAACCAGAAGGAATGTCTTCGAGTCTACCTTTCTACTTACTCTCCGTGTGACCTTGGGAAGGACTTCTTCTCATGAAGCTCATGTTCTTCCCTCCCAAATGGAAAAATTAACCCCATACTCTCTACCTCTTAAAATAATACACTATCAGATGTAATGGTGGTACCTTTAAAAGTTGTCTGGTGCCTCTAATAAAAAGTATTTCACATATGGAGGAGTCACTGCCATCTCAGTGGTTCCTCCAGGAACAGGCCAGGGATGATGGTGCCCAGGCAGATGCTTAGTGGAGAGGCTCTAGAACCTGGCTATTGAGAGCTTTAGGTTAGCAAGTGTGGGGCTTCTGAATTGCAAATCTGAAGTGTTTTCTACATCTATTATTCTAGTACAGAGGCCGAGTATAACATATAAAGTCACATTCTCTGGGGAATCATTGCAAACATTTGGGAAAGGAGAAGTTAATACATCCAAATTACTAGTGGTCAGAATTTCATGTGCTTGATGCTGCCTAGAGGGTAGGCAACTTTAGACAAAGGAAGCCATTTTTCCTAGCAGTTCCTAACACATGTAAAAAGAAAAGAAAAATATTATTGACACGAAGACTAAAGTCACTATTCCCTGAGATTTGAGTCTTATATTAATTAATTAATTAGCTAATTAATTAATTGCAATCTAAAGAACATCACCTAGAAAGAATGATATATCCTTGTTTCACTATAGAGAAATGGATATGTAAGGAAAATGTCCTTGTGGAGGATTTGGCCTGTGAGGTAAAGAGGAAAAGATCCTCCCTGTGATAAGACAGGCACCTGTCAAGTATAGAAGCAAGAGATTAAGGTTTGACTAAAATGAGTGAAGTCATGGTGTTCTGATACTATAACCTATTCTTTCTTTCAAATCATATTTTTCAATTACAGTTGACATACACTATTATATTACTTTCAGGTGTTCATCCCAGTGATTTGACATTATAAAACTTACTAAGTAATCATGCCCCAAAATCTCATACCTATCTGACACCATACATAGTTATTTCACCCACCCATCTGGCAACTATCAGAATGTTCTCTGTATCTATGAGTCTGTTTCTGTTCTGCTTGTTTATTTTTAATTGTTGACAGATATGTTTTTATTAGCATTTTATTGTTCATATTTTTAATTTTTCTTTTTCTTTCTTCTTCTTAAAGAATACCTTTCAACATTTAATGTAATACTGGTTTGGTGGTGATGAACTCCTTTAGCTTTTTCTTGTCTATGAAGCTCTTTACTTCAACTTCAATTCTTAACGAGAGCTTTGCTGGATAGAGTAATCTTGGTAGTAGCTCCTTGCTTTTCATCACTTTGAATATTTCATGGCACTCCCTTCTGGCCTGCAAAGTTTCTTTTGAGAAATCAACTGACAATCTTACGGGAGCTCCCTTGTAGGTAACTACTTTTCTCTTGCTGCTTTTGAGATTCTCACTTTGCCTGGCTGGTGTGGCTCAGTGGTTGAACGTCAACCTATGAACCAGGAGCCTATGGTTTGATTTCTGGTCCGGGCACATGCCCTGGTTGTGGGCTTGATCCCCAGTGTGGGGTGTGCAGGAGGCAGCCAATCAATGATTCTCTCTTACCATTGATGTTTCTACCCCTCTTTTACTCTCCCTTCCTCTCTGAAATCAATAAAAATATATATTTAAAAAAGATTCTTCTTTTGTCTTTAACTTTTGACATTTTTAAAATTTAAATATATACTTATTGTTGACAGTATTATAGATATCCTCCATTCCCTTCACCTCTTATCCCTCTCTGGCCAGCCTCTACCTCTCCAAGGCCTTCATTACACTATTGTCTGCATCCATGGCCTGTGCATTTAAGTATATAAGTTCTTTGGTTTATCTCTTCTCCCCGCCCCCCCGCCCCACCTGAGATATATCCATCTGTTTCTAGCCTCCATGCCTTGGTTCTTATTCTGTTGGTCAATTCATTTTGTTCATTAGATTCCACAAATAAGGGAGATCATCCTGATGTTCCTCTTTCTTTTATTGGTTTATTTCACTTAACCTAATAGTCTCTAGGTGGCATTTTAATTATAATGTATCTTGGTGTAGGCCTCTTTGGATCCTTCTTGTTTGGGACTCTTATTTCTAATGCTTCTATTATCCCCAAATCGGTGACCTCCCACCACGCAAATTCTATACCATTACAAAGTTTCACCTGTTATCCACAATTTGAAATAATGTAATACCCAAGTTTACCACATCTGGGATTTTTAAAAATTATTATTGATTCAAGATTACTCTTATAGCTATAATATTGTCATCATACAAAAAAAAAAGGGACCATGCTTGGTCTTACACACATACCTTTTTAAGGTGTTAATCATATCCTGGAGAAAAGAGAGAAAAAATAAGTCAAGAGTAAGGTTGCCAGATTTAGAAAATTAAAATGGCTAGTTAAAATGTAATTTTGAATAAATCATAAATATGCTTCAGTATAAGCATGACCTCTAAAATATTTAAGATACTCTTACACTAAAAAACAAGTGTTATTTATTTGAAATTCAAATTTAGTTACACATCCCTTATTTTGTCTGGCAACCCTCAAAGGAGTGATGAGTCTTCCTAGCTTTCTAAGTTTTACTCACCTTCCTCTTCACATCCCTAGCACCCCTTGATCTGGTATAAATAAATAGATGGTCAGAATATAGATGGGGGACAAACCGTAGAGATAAGACCCAGACCAAACATCTTAGAGACTCATGTAAGGATAATAAAATTATCCTTCCAGGATCTGTAGACATAATATATTTAAAAGGAAGAGAAGAGCCTACTATTTCTTTATACACATTCGTGAGAAGACCCCCTTAATTTATTATGATTTTATATATTCCAGTGACAAAGGAAAAATTATTTTTTAGACATAATTCCAAACTCTGGGGAATCAAAGATTACTAATTAATACTTACATTCCTCAGGATGTATATTTTTCTTTTGCTGTAGGAATAAGCAAACTAGCACTTCAAGCAAATGTTTTCCCCTGTCTTCTTCTACTCACTCTATATACATTCTACACAGTACCCTATGGGAATCTCATTAATGTGTAAGTATGATATAAGTCACAGACACCAGCAGCAGAGAATGTCTAAAATGAAATTGACTGTTTCCCAGACATTTACATTCCATTGTCCAGAATAGTATCAATATATACTTCATCACTGTCTTTAATTAAAAAGTATTTATTATCCTGGCTGTGCCTCAGTGGCTGAGCATTGACCCATTAACCAAGAGATCATGGTTGAATTCCTGGTCAGGGTACATGCCTGAGGTGCAGGCTCAATCCCAGTAGGGGGCATACAGGAGGGAGCTGGTCAATGATTCTCCCTCATCATTGATGTTTCTATCTCTCTCTCTCCCTCTCCCTTTCTCTGAAATCAGTAAAAACATATTTTTTAAAAAATTTACTCTGAATTCCAATATTGCATTAAGCCTGTTCAGTCCCTATGCTTAGCTTCTTTTAGCCATCTACTCTTTCCTATCATAACATTATTTGCTTTATTTATTTGAACAAAAATACACCAATATATTTGGTTTCCCCCTATTTAGTCTAAACCCTTTTATACCAATAAAGCCTTGGCTACCAGTTGGCTGTACCTGCTCAAAAGGTTTTACACTCTGTGTTAGGTTTTTGTTGTTATTGTATCTGACAAAACAAAAACAAACAAACAAACAAACAGAGCTGGGGGAATCCAAGATGGCGGCATAGGTAAACACCTAAACTGCTGCCTCCGACAACAATTTAAACTGCAACTAAAAGATAAAACGTCTATCACCCAGAACCACGGGAAAGCTGGCTGAGTGGAAGTTCTACAACTAGAAGGAAAGAGAAAAGAGCATCGAGACGTGCATGAGCGCTGAAAAGCTGAGGTACGGAGGCGCGTGATCCCGGCTGGCGGCGGGCGACTGGGTGCGTTGCTTTTTTCAACCGGAAGGGAGACAAGCCCCCGACTACTCTGAAATCCAGTCTCTGGGGAGACGCGGGGGACCCAAACTCCTACGGGGAGAAGCTGGACTGTCTGCCAGTGAGAGTGGCTTGCTAGCAGAGCTGCGCGCAGGAATAATTGTTTACGGCACTGGGGCACAGGATTCCAGGACACGGTCGGGACACAGAGCCGGCTTACTAGCAGCCATTGCTGTTTGCCACGCCCTAACCCAGTGACGCCCTGAGACCCCGCCCCACACAACCTACAAACCCACCCAAGCTCCAAGCAGCTCAATTAGCATAAGAAAGCCTGCCCTATTGCAGCTTAACCTAGAAAACTTGCAGCCCGGGTCAGACAGCTCCAAAACCTCAAACTGCAGCTCTCACTGTAGCTCCTGCTGAGTGGCCTCAGACAGTAGCTGACCTGCACCCCATTGGAGATCCAGAAGCCAGTGTACCTAGTGGTCAGTGTGAGACACCAGATTTCAACTCCTCACATCCATAAGTGACACATTCAAGAGGCAGACTCAGTGAGCACCAAAGCCCCACTGAAACAAGTCCTGCCCCATAAGCGTGTCTTCAGTGCAGCACTTCTTCCATTATAGACACAGGGAGTGCTCACAGCTAATTGGCCTGGAGGTCATTTCCTCCCAGCGTACCAACAGCAATTCAGGCTTAACTACACCAAGACTTTGCACTCAGCCCACAAAGGGGTGTACCAAGAGCATCCACATCAGGTGATTGGGGAGGCTGAGCTACTGCCCCCTATAGGTCACCTACCACACAAAGCCACTCCATCAACACAGGGAAGAAGCCAAAATGCAGAAACAAAGAAACATGTCACGAATGAAAGAAATGGAGGAAAGCAAACTACTGGATGACATAGAGTTCAGAATCACATTTATAAGGTTACTCAAGAATCTTCTAAAAACTGCCGAGAAACTTGATGACACTTCTGAGGAGCTTAGTGAGACCTTCAAGGACCTTAATGAGAATGCCAAAAAAATGGAAAAGGACCAGTCAGAAATGAAGCATACACTGTCAGAAATAAAGAATATACAGAAACTCAACTGTAGATCAACATACCCCAAGAATCAAACCAAAGATCTGAAATATGTGGAAACAAAAAACATCCAACCAGAAAAACAAAAAGAAAAAAGAATCCAAAAATATGAAGATAATGTAAGGAGCCTCTGGGACAACTTTAAGCGAAACAACATCCGAATTTTTGGGGTGCCAGAAGAAGGGAGAGAGCAAAATATTGAAAACCTATTAGAAGAAATAATGACAGAAAACTTTCCCTACCTGGTGAAAGAAATAGACTTACAAGTTCAGGAAGCGCACAGAACCCCATACAAGAGGAACCCAAAGAGGACCACACCAAGACACATCATAATTAAAATGCCAAGGGCAAAAGACAAAGAGAGAATATTAAAAGCAGCAAGAGAAAAACAGTTAATTACCTACAAGGGAGTACCCATACGACTGTCAGCTGATTTCTCGGCAGAAACTATGCAGGCCAGAAGGGAGTGGCAAGAAATATTCAAAGTGATGAACAGCAAGAACCTACAACCAAGATTACTCTACCCAGCAAAGCTATCATTCAGAGTTGAAGGTCAGATAAAGAGCTTCACAGACAAGAAAAAGCTAAAGGAGTTCATCGCCACCAAACCAGGATTACATGAAATGCTGAAGGGTATTCTTTAAGAAGAAGAAGAAGAAGAAGAAAAAGGTAAAGATAAAAATTATGAACAACAAAATGACATCAAATACATACCTACCAACAAGTGAATCTAAAAATCAAGTGAATAAAAAATCTGAAGAACAGAATGGACTGGTGAATATAATAGAATCAGGGACATAGAAAGGGAGTGGACTGACGATTCTCAGGGGAAGCAAGTGTGAGGGTTGCGGGAAGAGATTGGACAAAAATCTTACTCCTATGGATGAAGACAGTGGCGGGGGGTAAGGGCATGGGGTGGGGTGGGGAATCAGGTGGAGGGGAGCTATGGGGGGAAAAAAAGTGGAACACCTGTAATAATCTGAACAATAAAGATTTAATTAAGAAAAAAAAAACAAAAAACAAAAAAAAACAAACAGAGCTAAAACTTCCTTAAATTTTTTAAAAAAGGAAAAACCCAAGTAACAGGCAGAACTTTTGTATTAGCTAGATTTCTAGAAAAAAAATCTCATCACCAGGGTCTGTTCTTTCTCAAAATTCTACCTGCTATTTGGACTTCCTTTTCATTCTCTATATGGCATCAACTTGAACATCCTTGTTTAAGTGATAATCCCAAACATATGAAGTAACAGAAAAGGTAATTTCTCTTTCTAGGCATAACAATAAAATTCTAAGGTATACAAATCATTGCCCTGAATGGGTCAGGTGCATATCTTAAAATAATTACTCCATCTTTGAAATAGATATGCCATTTTAGGAATTAAATATGCTGATTTACCTAGAATTGAGAAACACATATATCCCTCATGCTATTGATTTTCTCAACCCTAATCAGCTGTATGGACAGATGGTAGAGGTGGGTTCCTCAAAAGGTAATTTAAGAGATGGTTATATAAAAAAAAAGTAATTGAATGATGTTGGGTAGACAAACAACTGTCTCATCCAGAAACTGTCTATTTATTAGCAGACTACCATCTTCTCACTTTATAAAAATCCCAGAAGGCTTTTAATAAAAATTAGCAAGCTATAAAAAAGTTTCATAGAAAATTCTATGGACATAGGATAGTGTTTCTGGCTCAGGTAATTGCAATGCGGTCTGCTCTGTACTTTGTAGCTGGATGAGCAGCAACGCTGGCCTCTACCCACTAGATGGCAGTGCAATTCTAGGATCCCTGAGGCACCCATTTCTTAAAATGGTCTCTAAGCTTAGAGAACTGATTTACTAGTACAATAAAATTGTTTTAAAATTGAATTAAATTGTTTCACTTTTTTCCAAACAATTTTGAAGGGGAAGAAATGTTCTATGAAGCCACAATAATGGAAAACTTAGAGTATAACAAAGGTGCCAAAATAATTCAGTGGAGGAGGGGGGAGTTTTTTTCAATAAATGTCAAACTGAATCTCTACATGGTTTAACAACTCAATATATTTACTACAATTCTTTGAATTGTATACTTGCAATGAGTAGATTTTTTTAATGTATTTTTATACCTCAAAAGCGTGTTTTTAAAAAAGAAGTAATGATCCAGCAGATGGAAAGTAATTATTTCAGTATTGGCAATGAAATTCCAGTTAAGAAATTCTTGTTTAGCTATCAAAAAGTAATGCAAGAGGTCAAACAGAGAAATGAAATATCCTGAATTTCCTGTATGTTTCATAGCTTAAGATCACAGTCATGAAATTAATTCCATGAAAAAAAATTAACACTCATACTAGGTTCAATTTATTTATTGAGTCTCTATATGTTTCCTCCTAATCCTTCCCTAGGCAGTGTGTGCACATGCGCGCGCACACACACACACACACACACACACACACACACACACACAGAAGCACACATACATATTCATACATGCTCATCCTTCACACAGGTGTCATTACATTTGCCACCTCTTAACAATACAATAACAAAATCAAACATAAAGAGAGATATGAATTGTTTGACTAAGCTTAATAAAAAAAGTCTTACAAATGCTAGATCACAGATAATAGAAGCCTATAAAAATCTTCTTTCAAAATTTTCCATAGCCTTTTATAAAATAACTAGAGGCCCAGTGCATGAAATTTGTGCATGGGGGCGGGGGAGGGTGGTTCCCTCAGCCTGGCCTGCACCCTCTCCAATCTGGGACCCCTCAGGGGATATCTGGCAGTTGGACATCCCTCTCAAAATCTGGGACCGCTGGCTCCTAACCGCTCACCTACCTGCTAGCCTGATTGCCCCTAACTGCTCTCCCCTGCCTGCCTGATCATCCCTAATTGCCTCTGCCTTTGCCCCACCACCATGGCTTTGTCCATAAGGACATCCAGAAAGGTCATCCGGAAGACGTTTGGTCTAATTAGCATATTATCCTTTTTTAGTATAGATAATCATGTGAATTTCCCTTTCCATTTGTACATTGAATTTTCCCAATGACCCATGAATGACAGAGAAGGAACACTGGAGGATCAAACATATCTTTTAGTGAGGAAGAAAATGCTGATACCCAGAGGGGAAGGAAGTTTAATCTCTGTGATTCCCCCAAATCACATATATAGGTGTTCCAGCCCAAGTCCTACCTGCAGCATGTGTATAGATGATTCACACATATGATATTGCAGTTCTGAGATGAGCTCTCTCATGTACTGCTTCTGCTGGATCACCTGGTCTTTAACCACTTCCAAGTTATCCAGCACATGCACTTCGTCTTCCCTCAGCTTTTGCAGCTCCCTTTGCTTCTCCCTGTCCAGGATGTCTCTCATTTCATCAAACCCTTTTCGAATCCTCTCTTTCTCAGTCTGCATGTGATTCTTTGGGGGAAGAGAAGAGAAAGAGGCAGTCAGGGTGTCTAGCTGAGGGCCTATTTTTTATGGGCCTTGGGATCCAAGACAAAAACTATTTTCCTCAGGCACTTAGGAGGTAAAAGAAAATGAGCCATTCCTGGGAAAAGCATTTTTCCAACTATTTTCCCTCGAACTGCTCCCGAAGTAATTTATTCAAGTTTACTTTCTCAAGGCCCACCAGGAAATACAATGTGATACCTGAATGAGACTTGGATTGCAGGCACCTGTTTTAGATAATCATGCCACACTGCATATGAAACTCCACTACCCATATCTCCAAAATAGGGAATCCTAGGCCTTCCTTAACATTTCTTCTGGAAGTATCAGATCCTCAGACTTGATGACTGAAATGGGGCACAGATGCACGAATCACTTTTACATTGGTCCTCTCTATATATTTGCCTCTAAATAGTTGCTTTCACTTGGGAGCGTCTACTCTGTAGCTCCCAACTCTTAAAAGGAAAGGAATTGAATGAGGACTGAGCAAAAGTCTACTGAACTCATTAATTCTGAGGTAACAAGGAGGAAGAAGCCTCGTTGTGTTTGGACAAGGTGCTGCTCAGTTTGCTGTTTTAGAGCTGCCTCAAGAATAATGTCTTTTTACCTCCCAGGTAGCTCTCTCTTTATTGATGACAGCTTCCAACTGCTCAACTTCCAGCTGCTCCTCAGTCAGCCTGTCCAGAGCTGCTTCTAGCTTCTCCTGTGAGAAAGGAACCATCAAAGTCAAGCTCTGAGTTTTCTCAGCACCTGGATAGAGGATAAATGGAGAAGAAATCAGGCTCATCTCAGAAGAAACTAGAATTTCAGAACTGAAACTAGCAATTAGAACTGAGAGTGCAGAAATCTGAGGAAGTATGTGTGTCCTTTATCCCAGATTGATGCAAGTTTCCATCTCTGTATCAAGAGTAGTTTGGATTTCTCTTTTCCTGGAGAAAGAACTGATCCTGCAGTAAGCAAAGTCTTTTGGTTCTCAAGAACACTCTTACCAGATCTAACCAACCATGTTCCTAAAAATCCCATCTGCTTATGGGGGCAATCAGAATTTATCTTGGGAAGCAACTCTCACTCATACAACTTCTCTTTGATATGCATATTATTGAAGAAAATGAATGAATGCACAACAATGTTCCTCAGGCCTCAGAAGCTGAACCAAGGATATCAAAGAGAATGCAAGCACTCAGTTCTATGATGACAAGGGAAAGAAACAGGATTAAGCAGTAAAGATTTCACTTCAGGTAACATTCTGCCCAACGTTTCCACACTCTGGGGCCTACCTGACATTCCTTGACCACTTCCTCCACGAGGGATATTTGGTGACCTTGGTGCTCCTGGACACAAAGGCTGCAAATGGCCTTCCCATCCTCCTTACAGAAGAGATGGCAATTTTTCCCATGTTGCTCACAGAGATCTCTCCTCTGCTGCTGGTGTGGCCACATGTTGATTTCGCCAACTTTCTTCACTATGTTGCCCAACTGCTGATTAGGCAGGAGGTTCCAAGGCTTGTATGTGTTCTTGCACACAGGACAGTAGCGTTGCCTTCCGAGGTGGCTCACTGACTCATTGTTTGCAGCGAGGCAGGTGTGGCAGAAGCTGTGGCCACAGTCTAGGCTCAGGGGTTCTGTCAGGAGCTGCAGGCAGATGCGGCAGGTTACCTCCTCGTTTATGCTCCCCTGTGATGAAAAATCCATTGCTATGCTCCACTGGCTTCTTCCTGTCCTGACTCCAGAGGCTCTTCTTCCTCACAGACTCCTGCAAGGCTGGGAATATTGAAGGGGGAAGGATAAGAAAGGCAGGAATAGAAAGGATACTGATTGGGTAGACATTTAGAACAGGACAAAACATTAATATTCAGTAAAGAAAGGAAAGGAGAAAGAGAAGAATAATAGCCAGTGACAGAATGAAAAGGTCCCTTTGTAATGATTTCAAACACTTTACTCTTAGTGTATGTCACATGACAAATTTCACTCCATCAAGGCAATGCTTACTGTTTTCTCTTTTTCTACTGGATAGAGGACAAATTGAGGCCTTTCCTACCAAAAGCTTTGTGTCACTCATCATTATTCTTTTCTATTCTTTCCTACTCTCAAGCACATCCAGCATGTTATATACATGAACCATGCTTTTACATTGCTCTTCTCTCTCTGTGACTTACTTTATTTGAACAGTTTTATTGAGTCATATTTACATCACATGCATTCATTTTAAGAGTACAGTAATTTCTAATAAATTTGTGAAACAGAATAACTATCACCACAATCCAATTCTAGAACATATCTATTTCTTAAAAACAAACCTAATGCCATTAGAGTCACCCTTTCTGAACCCGAGCCTCAAGCTACCTTTAACCTCACATGTGTTTTTGTGGAATTACCTTTACTGATCAATTCATAAGAGTAGAATTTTAATATATGGTCATTTGAGTCTGATTTCTTTCACTTTGCATTTGTAATTAAGATTAATCTCTTTAGCCTTTCCCATAAAAAAAATCTTGATATTAAAAGCACCAAATCCAATGCTGAGAGATTTTGCACTTGCTTGTCTCTATATGGATGTATAGACTTCTTTTTACGTTTTATTCTGTCTCCACATCACATGTCCTCTTATCAGAATGGCCTAATCTAACTTATCTATAGCAAAACTGCCAATACTATCACTTCCTGTACATTTGATATATTTTTCTTATTTTAGCTTCTTAATGTATAACATCTTTCTTTAACTGACCACCTCTTGTTTTCATTTATTTTTTATTTATTTATTTAAATATATTTTTACTAATTTCAGAGAGGAAGGGAGAGGGAGAGAGAGATAGAAACATCAATGATGAGAGAGAATCATTAATTGGCTGCCTTCTGCATGTCCCCTATTGGGGAATAAGTCCACAACCTTGGCATGTGCTCTTGACCAGAATAGCACCTATGACCTTTCAGTCTGCAGGCTGATTCTCTATCCACTGAGTCAAACCAGCTAGGGCTACCTCTTCATTTTTAAAAGTTATTCATGCATTAGATTGGTCATTATTTTGTCTGCTGGTGTCTCCTCAGTATCTGGAATGGTTCATCACAGGAACACAGTGTTTGATGAATAAATAAAACCAGAAGCTCCCTGCTCCCCATCTCTCAATACATGATCATCTGGTAGACATTTTCTTATCAGCTTTCATCTTTATTCCCATTGATTAGCAGTTCTCCAATACCTGAAAGGTGTTTACCTGCTAACACACCTGTGCCTCACAGAGCCTTCCTATGCCCTCAAACTCATTCCCTAGACACATCTACAGAAACAGCAAAGACCAGGATAGAAATGACATTTTATCGCTAATAATTTTATAACCAGTTATAATGTTGACATCACTTTGACGTATTTATTTCATATACAAATATTTTTTTAAATCTTTTTGGTGTTAATTCTCACTCTAGGATATTTTCTCACTGATTTTTAGAGAGAGTGGAAGGGAGGGGGAGACGAAGAAAGGGAAGCATCAATGTGAGAGAGACACACCGATTGGTTTCCTCCTGCACATGCCCTGACCAATGGCAGGGATGGAGTCTGCAACCAACGTATGTGCCCTTGACCAGAATCTAATCTGGAATGCTTCAGTTTGCAGACCAATGCTCTGTCCACTGAGCCAAACTGGCTAGGGCTTATGTAAATATTTTTTGACAAATAACAGTACTCTGATCTTAAATTAAGAAGTACAAACAGGTAGTCACAAAATAGTCATAAGAATATAAAAGTACAACATAGGGGAAATAGAAGTATTGTAATATCTATGTATGGTGCAAGTGGGAATTTGAATTATTGGGGGAGAGGGGAACTTTGTAAAGTATATGGTCTAGCTACTATGTTGTAGACCAGAAACTAGCACAACATAATATTGAATGTCAATTATAATTGAAAATTAAAATCAAATAAAAGAAAGAAAAATAAGTTAAAAATAATAATACTCTTTTCTTCGATGTGCAAATGAAATAAATGACTTATAGAGGTCAAAGTCATTCTTTTAAAATAGGTGGAATTGTTGAGACATATACCACTATATAACAAGGAATGCCAACAAATGCCAACGAACTATCAGAAAGCAGCAGAGAGGCATGAAACAGATCCTTCCCTCACAGTCCTGAGAGGAACCAACCCTGCCAACATCATTGATGTTATATTTCCAGTTTCCAGAACTGTGAGAATACATTTAAGACAACTAGTTTGTAGTGCATTTTGTATGGCAGGCTTAGAAACTAATGAAAGTACTTATTTATTTATTTATTTATTTATTGTATTCTATCATTGAAGAAGCATTATGCTATTGAAACCCTCCCACTAAGAAGACAGAGCCCTAGACAGTTTGGCTCAGCAGGTAGAGTGTCGACCTGCAGACTGATGTGTCTCTCTCACATCAGTGTTTCTCTTTCTCTGTCCCTTCCTCTCCCTTCTACTCTCTCTACAACTCAATGGAAAAATATCCTCATGTGAGAAATAACAAAAATATATAAATAATAATAACAATAATAAAAAGACAGACAGACACACAGACAGATACACAGACGGATAGACAGAGACAAAATGTATTCTCCCTCTTGGAGACGGTGCAGTGTAGAAGTTTTTACAGAGTAAGGTAAGAGCCAACTAGGTCTTGAGTTTATTTTTATCTTATTATATCCTAATTGTTCCTACAGAGGCTTTCTGTACATGCACAATTCAGATAAGAAAAATGAACATGTCTCCACAATGTTGAAAATAATCTTATAGAGATTCAGCCAACATTCTTGAAACCTCTCCTGGACCCTAGATCAGTAACTACCAATGAGAAGGTGAACCTATTCTTGGCATCAGACACCTGGGGAATTGAGAAACATTGCAACTCCTCTCATTCCTCTATATTCAGAGTTCTTTCTTCTACACCGCCTCCTTCCATCCAGTGTTTAGTCTGCACACATTAATGAACCTCATCACAAGACCTCTAGCTCTCATGTCAATTTGTTTCAAATAAATCATTTGAAAATAGAAGTCATCTTCATAAAACTACCCCTAATTCATCCCTTTCTCTCATAGTCAGTTCATCAGAACAGCCTGCAGCACCCTCTTCTCATTAGGTCCCATCCAAATGAGTCTTTTACCTAGATTCCAGGAATGGTTTCCCCACTAGTTTTCCTGATCCTGTCATTGGTCTCATCGTCTCCTTGCATCCCTGTTCACCATCAGCCAGAGTGATATATATATATTTGATTTCAGAGAAGAAGGGAGAGGGAGGGAGAGAGAGATAAAAACATCAATGATGAGAGAAAATCATTGATTAACTGCCTCCTGCACACCCCCTACTGGGGGTCGAGCTTTCAACAGCAACCTGGGCATATGCCCTGACCAGAATCGAACCAGTGACCTCCTGGTTCCTGGGCCAACACTCAACCCGCTGAGCCAGAGTGATTTTTTAAAGTACACAGTAACCCTGCCACTCCTTTGTTCAGATGCATGCCATCAGTGAATCCATATTTATCATAGCCTATTTAGGCCTATATTAAACATCCCTTTCTCTTCCTTACCCACTCAACTCACCTTCCCATCAAACCACACTGATTGCATTTATGTTCCTTAATCACTCAGGACAAAAAAATCCCCTCATTTCCTCAAAGACTTTACTCAAAATCACATCTAACACTGAGATCTAAACTGAAATTTATTTAAAGCAATAAAGTCCAGGGCTCTATGGATACCTTGTCCTACTATAACCTTTTTTTATTGTTATTGTTTCTTGTTTTTACATTTATACCATAGGAATATCCATCTTATTTTATAACATCTTACTCTTTTATTTTTTGCTTACTTTCTCTCCCCATATCAAAATATAATTTTTGTAGATACTTAATATTTATTGTACATTCAGTAGAAGTTAATGCAGTTTTATGCCACAGGTGAATCCATTTGTTGTTGATATTTTAATGTAAACTCTTTAAAATATTTAAAAACTTATTTTCTCCTGTTTTGAGGAACCTATAATAGCCCTTGAGAATGCAATTAGTTTACACCAGATATGGACCTTGTCCAGCTATGAGTCAGACCCATAATCTCTGAGATGGGGGAGGAAGTTAAGTACACTTCAAAATCTATGTAACAGAGATATCAAGGTACAAATTGTTCAAAGGTGAGATTAAGATGGAGTTCTTTCTAAAAAATTACCAACTCCCTTTCTTAGCTCCAGGCAAGAGAAAAGTCAGTAAAGGGTTAAGGTAATAAATAATATAAGGGTTATGTCCAGGATGATGCAGAATGCACTCTAAAGCCAGAGAGGGCACCAGAGAGTCATAGGGTACACTGAGGTAACATGGCACTCGGGAGAGAATAAATTGCCTGTTCCGGAACCTTCATCTTTGAGAGACAAGTGGCCACATGGGGACTACAGAGATGAGCAGCTATCTGGTTATCCAGCCTCTCTCATCAGGCTGGCCAAAGTGCTGGTCATTTATCAGGAAGGTTGTGCACAGCTTCCCAGAAGTTACTAAGACATAAGTAAAAGAATCAGCACTAAGGGAAAGAACAGCAGGTGTCATACGCAGTCTCAAAGGTGACAAGAAAAAGCCCCCGAGGCAGTCCAAGAAGCAGGCCAAGGATATGGATGAGGAAGAAAAGGCATTCTAACAGAAAGCAAAGGCCAAGGGGAAAGGTCCCGAAGACACAGGTGAAATTAAGAAATTTGGCCAGAAATGAGCGGTTCCTTGTGCTTGGGGCAATGGTGATGCTAAATTCCATTTCTGTTTTCACATCTGAATTCTTTGTGATAACATCTCCTACAGATAGAATGAAGAAGTGTTGTCTGCGAGCTAATTGTACATTTAAGAATAAAGTTTTGTAAAAATAAATAAATAAAGCTAATTTAACAAAAGAGTAAGAGACCAGCTTCATAAGAGCCTGTCCCTTCCACATGCCTCCTGATAAGGGCTCTCACTCCTGCTGGCCTCACCAGGAGCTTGGGCTTTATGAAGAGGGAGAACAGGGCTAATCTTACAGACTTCCTAGAGAATAGGAGGAAGGGATTTTCTGTCTTAGAAAGGTAGAAAGTCAAAACTACAGAATAGGAAAAAAATGAGGTAACTCAGCCTGGAAAAATAATGGTCTCTCCAAGAAACACATAAGACTGCTCTTTTAAATGGCCCTTCTCTAAAGATCACTCTTCCCCCAGATTCAGTGTTCCTCTTTTCTGCCACCTCAGCAGAGACACTCAGCAGAGCAGCTTCAGAACCACAAATTAAGACAATCAAACACATTCAGTCTGCTCCCCCAAAGCCTCCTGCCCTTTGTCTTCAGAAACTGCCCCACTTACTTTCAAGAAATGTATAGGAGTCTTAACTCAGTGGAGGAAATCAGCTGTAAGTCAGGTCAGTATTCACTCAGCAAGCCAGTGACCAGCTCTCCACAGAGGAGTTCCCCCACAGGAGTGGCGTGAGAAATGAAAGTTAAGTTCATAGGAGTGGAAAAGAAACAAAGGAAGCAAAACAGAAACTTAAGAACAATAACAATGAGAAGCCACCAAATAGGACACTTAGGGAAATCAATCCTTCCATATGTTCTTGTAGTTTTACCCCTTTTGCAGATTATTCTAGCAAGAATATTTGAATAAGAAGAATGTGAAATCCAATGATACACTTTACAACTATCCTGAATACCCAGAATTTCAATTTAATTCTGTACCTACTAGTTAAGCTTACCCTATATTCATGTCCTGAACTACTTACTAGGGATAAAATCATGATCCAGGAAGTCTGGGTACCTGCCCTTTGTAATGCCGAGTGTGAGGGTGAAGATAATCAGTGATAGAGCTCTGATAATGTGAGCTGAATGGTAGCATCTGTCCTTGGAATTTTAGGAAAGATTCTTCTTTCTACAGAGCAGCTACAAAAAGCTGGTATTTAGAAATTTTTTTAACTTATTGAGAAAAATTTTCCACAACACCACTGAACCTTAGCTGGTCTGTCAGTTGACTACCAGTTTTTGTTTCTGACCTAGAAACGAAAGCCTTCCAGTCTATTTTTATTATAAGACTATGTCATATAATAATGTGGTACAGCTGTGGCAGTGACATGTTACCAGCCACTAGGAGGCAGGAAGAGGATGAAGGTTAACACATGGAGGTACTCTTCAAGTGGAGTATTTATCTGGGTAACATTCACACCTCCATAAGCATCCACTTTCCCAACTTCTTTGGGAAACATTTGGAACTTTTTGCACCATTTAATCAAAAGCAGAACTGAAAAAAATACTCAAATTAAAAATAAAATAAATTTTGAAAGGTTCAGTGTATGTATGACATAGTCTTATAATAAAAATAGAATGGCAATAAAATAAAAATAAGTATAATAAAAGCAGATATCTTGGTATTGTTTGTAACTGTAGTTGAATAAGGTAGCTTTGCCTTAAAACTCTTCTTAATTCTCATATGCTTATGAGGCAGGAGCTGGAATTTATAGAGGTGTATTTGGTGAGCCATATTTACAGTTTCTATTTCATGGATATGAATGAATTTATTTACTTATTTTTTAAATGTCTTTATTGATTAAGGTACTACATATGTGTCCTTATTCTTCCATTTCCCCCCACCTCCCATTCATGCCCCACCCCCCTGTTGTCTGTGTCCATTGATTAGGCTTATATGCATGTATACAAGTCCTTTGGTTGATCTCTCCGTCTTACCCCCACTGTTCCCTACCTTCCCTGAGGTTTGACGTTCTGATTGATGTTTCTCTGTCTCTGGATCTATTTTTGTTCATCAGTTTATGTTGTTCATTGTATTCCACAAATGAGTGAGATCATGTGATATTTATCTTTCTCTGCCTAATGCTCTTAGCATAATGCTCTCCATCTCCATCCATGTTGTTGCAAATGGTAAGAACGCCTTCATTTTTACCGCAGTGTAGTATTCCATTGTGTAGATGTACCACAGTTTTTTAATCCACTCATCTGCTGATGGGCACTTAGGCTGTTTCCAAATCTTAGCTATGGTGAATTGTGCTGCTATGAACATAGGGGTGCATATATCCTTTCTGATTGGTGTTTCTGGTTTGAATGAATTTATTTTTAACAACACGTAAACTCATGATCCTTTCAAAGTGCAATCAGAAGCATGTAAATTTTGCAGAAAGTGCATTCTGAGAGCTTGGATGTTTTTCCTTATCATCACATAGTATCACTTCATCCAGTCCTGCACACCAAAAGAATTAAATTTATGAAGGTAGGAAGGGACTTTCTTGATGTGTCAAGATTTGTTACAAAATATTGGAATATGGGGAATGATATTTAAATAGGAAGACATAGTTATACTGCTATGGATATAATTTTAGTTACATTGAACATGCTGATGATAATCATGTTTCTGTTCAATTATGTTGTGTTCAGCTATTGCTGTCAACATAATTGCTGTGGTCATAAATCAAGTCTTAAAGGTGTGGCTCAGTGGTTGAGTGTCCAGCCAGGAATCGAGAGGTCACCAGTTTGATTCCAGGCCAGGATCCATGCCTGGGTTGCTGGCTTAATCCCCAGTAGGGGGTGTGCAGGGGGAAATGGATCAATGATGTTTCTCTCTCATCAATGTTTCTACCTATCCCTCTCTCTTATTTTCTCTCTAAAAATCAATAAAAACATATATTTAAAAAATCAGTCAATCAAAATGGTATTGTTAGCATTTATATGTAAACTCCTTTGACAAATTTTAACTGACAATTCTTCTCACATTCTGTTTTGTTCCTAAGTTGTATTCAGATACTTACCTCAATGTCTGTTATCTACACCACCACACTCTAACCACATTACTTCTGGTGCCCTGTGCTATTTTCAGTCCAGAAACAGTTAAAAAATCATAGATCCAAAGTCAGAGAACTTCTCTCCAACAGGAGATATAGGGACTAATAAGAACACAGAGCCCTGAGAAGAATGTGTTATTCCATAGGCTTGAGAACTTAATATGCTGGGGTGGGGACCACAACAATGTGTTTAGCTCTGGAGATGGACTTTAAGTGATGGAAGAAGGAGCATGGTTCATTCTGGCTTCCTATTGGCTGATGTTTCCTTGTAGCCTGACAAGCTATTTTCCTCACTGGTGTCTCTCCACCTAAAATTTAATGTTATAGAGTAAGTTCCCAAGACACCAGCACCACTCCCCCTGCCCTCAAATCTTTTTTTGGGCTTCTGATTTCCTCAAACATTTTCCTGATTAATGAGTTTATAATCTCTTCCCAGACAAGTTCAAAGACATTAGGTCCTCTTTGCAGCTATTATTTTGAAATTATAGATTGGCCAAGTCTTTATAGACCTAAGCAGCCCTCCTTCAACCTATTAAAAATGCATACTATATGTTGTGGTTTGAGTTTTGAAAGAAAGGGATTTCTTGGGGCTAAAAGGAGAAATCTGATAAACAGCTTCTATATACCTTATTAATGAAAGGATTTCATTCTCATCCCAAGCTCTGTACCTCATAAACCATCTCACACAAGGTCTGGAGTGAATGCATAAGTTCTCTGGGGCCCAGGATGTGGACTTAGATCAGAGATTCAAAGGGAGACAAGAGTAAAACAATGAATATGAAATTTGTGGGAGGCACACATCCTAACCTTTCCATGTGCACTCCACATCAAAACACTGCATGTGTGGAAAGAGTGATGCCAAAAAGGAGAAAACAATTGAAAACGAAAGTGTTGTGTGTGTGTGTGTGTGTGTGTTTGAGCAGTCTTGACAGTGATAAGGGCCTCAAAAATATTGTATCTGAACATTCAGGTCTTGTTTTCCTTGTAACTAAAGACTTCATCCTCAATTGGAGGACTGGGATTCCAGTAACTGAAAAGTCCTGGAGTTGATTTGTCAATAATTGAGGAGTATTGCTAGTAAGTCATAGGCCCAGGCATCATAGCAATGGAGTGAAAGGAAGGCAGAGGTCTCTCTCTCTCTCTCTCTCTCTCTCTCTCTCTCTCTCTCTCTCTCTCTCACACACACACACACACACACACACTATAATATCCACCTTGCAATCCCTTGTGACATCAAAGATAATCCAAAGTGAGGAATTTAGATACTCCTGTGGCCATGCAGAGATGAGAGCAGATAATAATTGACAAGAAAGCCCATTCAGTTAATTAATTAATTAATTAATTTTAACTTTTACTTCTTTGGGGACAGATTTGGGAATAAAAATTCCAAAAGACAAGGGGATGGTGGGAATATCCATTGCAGAAATCTTGCCCTTGCTATATCTCTTTGGAGGAGAACTGGCTTTTCTCTTGTTCCTGCAAACTTGCACCTCACTACAAAAGTAAGGCTGAATTGGGCAACAAAACACTGTTAAGAAATCCCACAATTGTACTTCTTATACTTACATCATTTTGTGAATAATAACTTTTTTTATTAAAAATTTTTAATGTTGACATTTTTGCAGGTGGACCTCCCCCTGTAACCTCCTTTTGCCCACATCCCCGTCCCTTGGCCTTCACAAGTCTATTGTCCATGTCCATGGGGTATGCATATATGTTCTTTAGCTAACACCCTTACCTTCTTTATCCAGTCACCCCCACCCACCTCCCCTCAGGTACCGGCCAATCTGTTCCATGTTTCTGGTTCCATTTTGTTCACCAGATTATCTTGTTCATTAGATTTCACAATTCTTTCATCAAGTTATCTTTATTTCTTAAATCAAAGCAAGAATAGTAAAGTCGAAAGAAAACTAATATGTATTCTTAAAATCTCTTATTTCAGTCACAGTGAGAGGCAAACAAAAATGAATCGACACCATACATGATGACTAATTATGTGATAGCCATGACAGAAGTTATTGAAAATAATCTGTGGTTTCATTTTCACAATAATATATCAGGTAAATTTCATATAATTTTACAAATGTGAAACTGAGTGTGTATAATTAAGATTACTTGATCAAGGCTAATACGCAGTAACACTAGACTTATAATAAAATTTTCACTCATACACACAGTCTTGTCTAACACTGGCAGAGCTGGAGTAGTCTACATAGCATCACAGAGATATCTGGAATCTGAAACATGAGACTTCGGTAAAAAACACCCTCGTGCTCCTGAAAGCAAAACCTGTTTCATGATACCTGATACCGCTTAGATTTCTCAGTAATTAATGGAAAAAATATTTATTCAGTTGAGACACTTATATGTTATATACTTAATGCCATTTTCTTTCTCACAGTGATACTAACTATGGTATGGTTTTATTACCAGGGTTATTTGAAGAAAATTAATCAGCATTCAGGTATTTTATTCAAAATTCACTGTGCATATTTGGAGAAATTGGACATGAACTCATTAATGAGGACACAGAACTTACACTTGTAGTACATATTATCATATATAATAAAAGCATACTATGCAAATTGACTGAACGGCAGAACAACCGGTCACTATGATGTGCACTGACCACCAGGGGGCAGATGCTCAATGCAGGAGCTGCCCCATCGTGGTCAGTGTGCTCCCACAGCGGGAGTGCCGCTCAGCCAGAAGTTGGGCTCACAGCTGGAGAGTGCAGCAGCGGTGGGAGGCTCTCCCACCACCGCTGCAGGGGGCAGGAAGGAATGAGGGGTCCTGGACTGTGAGAGCCCCGGACTGCAAGGAGGTTGTCTGACTGCCAGCTTAGCCAGCAGATGGACATCCCCGAGGGGTCTCTGTGAGAGGGTGCAGGCCAAGCTGAGGGACCCTCCTCCCCAGTGCATGAATTTCATGCACCGGGCTGCTAGTTTATATTTTCTTATTGCCTGGCTGATGTTGTTCAGTGGTTGAGCATCAACCCATGCACCAAGCAGTAGCTGGTGCAATTCCCAGTCAGGGCACATTTCCTGGAATCAGGCTCAATCCCCAGTAGGCGACATGCAGGAGGCAGCACTTTGATGTTTCCCTCTCATCACTGTTTCTATCTCTCTCTACCTCTCCCTTCCTCTCGAAGAAATCAGTGAAAACCCAATATTTAATATTTTCTTCTTCACTCCTTGATGAATAACAAACCTCATGAATAAACAGACAGACCTCTGAGGATTCATTCTGTAGTGAATGACTTCTATACAAGGTCTTCAGTAAAAGTTGTTGAAAAGCTTTTCTTCATCTTCCCAGTCAGGGGCAGTAGAACTTGGTAGAGATGTTACCTCCATACATGTTTTTTTTTTTTTTTTTTTTTTTTTTGTGAGGCATTAGTCATTTTCCTTGAGATGATTAAACTCAAGAATTAGGATTGTCTATGAATGCAAATAAGATTTTTGAGAAAATATGACATGAAGCAAATTATACACCCTATTGATGAATGAAGGGTGTTCAAATTGGAAAAAAAAGAGCCCGGAAAAGATGGTGAGAATGTAAGCTCAAATCATTAGATGCACTTAAGGCAAGAGGCACTCCAGAGAAGTGGGTGAGGGTGTAAGAGGTTTAAGAGCCTGGAGAACACAGTGTCATGGGGGCAGGGCAATTCATAGGATTGAAGTACGGAAACATTTTCTGAGAAAAGGAACATGAAGAGAATTTATAGATGAGAAACCCATGGTTAGTGACATTAAAAAATGAGACAGTGCCAGCATCATAGTCTAGGAAAACCCCAACACGACGGGGAGGAACACTCAGGAACAGGGTTAAGGTCGTGGGGTCAGAGGAGGCAGAATCCACAAAAGCCTTATATTCAGAATGGTTCTGTAGCCCTATAACCCAGTAGCCATATCTAGGTTGATATTGAGAGCAAACATGCAGACGCTTTTTACCTTGTTTTACAGAATCCATTATATTGGAGTCAGGACATTTTAGACCACACACCCCCAAAACCCAGGCATATTTATCTGACACATCTGCCTCCCAGTAATGTTTTCCTGATGTGATAGGAGGTGACCCCAGGATACCATTATCCTCATAATTGACTCTCTGAAACAAATAAAATAATCTCAAATTACAGTCAGTCTTCACTTGTCTCCGATCCGCAGAAACGACAATATTTGATTTATCCATGGGAGGATCCAGGGTCACGTGTACTGTAGAAAAATTACAGGGTTGGTGAGAAATATGATGTACCTTTATTTGTGACATTGTCAGAGAGGTTTTGAGAATAAAATGAGTGGGAAATGGGAAGAATTTGGTTTAGTTCTTCAAGAGCAGTACACACCGCAGAAATATAATATGTATGTGTGTGGTGGGAGGGAAAACAGGGATTTTTACATGAGATCTAGTAGAAAATGCCAAATACTAAAAGATGAGGGCAAGGTGGCTTCATGATATTGTGATTTCTCCTTACCCCAGTAGCGTCGCACATCTGTCAGTTCTGAAATTAGAAAAAATACATAACATTAAGTATAGGCAAAAGATTCTACATTACAAAGACTGAGTGAGAGGTGAACAAGACAGCTGACCACTCCCTATTGAATATGTCATCAGCATATAATATCCGTCTTCCTTTGTCTCCTCTACACCTAAAACCTGACCTTTAACCCCAACCATAACAAAAATCTCACAGCCACCCATTGCTCTAGCATTCCTCACCATTAAACACTTGCAGCATCCCTCTCAGGTCAGGAGCTTGAAATACTCTCCTTTGCTTCGTGGAGAGAGTTTTTGGTTTCTTCAGAGTGAAGGTCTTACTCCTAGGGACAACAAAATAGATCCACACACTTCTGAATTTTTGTCTCTCCAAAACCACTGATTTTTATCTACTCACCCCAATGAGTACTTGAGCCCCCATTCATGGACCCCTGAGAAAGGAGACGGTAGACTTCTGACCTTGACAGCAGAAGAAATGGGCTCAATCCACTTTCCCACTTGACTGCTGTCTGACCTTAGAAAGGTGCTGACCTCTCAGAAGTAGTTTATTCCTTTCACAATGATAACTACACTCTCTCTTTCTAACTCCTAAAAATCATATGAAATTCTATACCATAGTGAATTTCTTTAAAATGCAAAATTTAGTACCTTGAAATAAATTAGTATAAGGAAAAGTCATGACATGGATGTAGACTCCCAGCAATATGAAAAGAAAGTGAACATGGCTGCATATGTTTGAGATATGTCAAGTGTGGGAATACTGTCTGGGGAGGCTGAACACCTTTAAATTCCACTCACCAGTAGGGAGGCCTCCAGAACTACATTTGAGATTTCAGTCTTCTGGGAAAAATATAACCATTGGAAAAGAAGATTGTGGGAAACTGCCTATTGTCTTCACTAGCAGAGAGGTGTGGACAAGGAGCCTGGAATGCTGGTGACCCTTGAGCCTTGGCAAAGGTCAGAGCTATGCACCCACTGTTTAGTTGAGACAATGGTAGCTGAAGCAACTTCCCCACCAGACAAGCATGTAAATCCTTACTGATAAGATTGTCTGCCTTTTACTGGAAATTGCCTGCCTAAGGGCTATAGGTATATCCCAAATTGAATAAAAGGATAGCAAGGCCTGAGCCCAAGCAGTCCTTCCTCTTGGGATGGGCTCCTGCCTGGCCCCCCAATTTCCAAATTATTATTTCTTGTCTCGTCTTTTTCATTTTCATGCAGCCCTTCTCCAGATCCTGAACCCTGAACCACGCAGGACGTGGGATATTCACAGAAGGTATTATAAATATGATACTAATAGTGGTCTGAATTTCATGTGCTTGGAAGAGATTAGTGTGGCCAAGTAGGTGTTCAAATTTAGATACAAAGATGGTGTCCTTCCATTCTAACTTTAAAATATGTTACAGGATGGATCAATGGTTTTCCCAAAGGTTAAAATATTCCTTGATATTCAAGTTGGCTTTTGGAAAATAAAGAGAACCATATCTTCTATTCCCAGAGAAGACATTTAAACATAAAAGAGTTGTCTCAAATTCTGGGTGCCTCTGAGGTAAAGAAGACATGACATTCCCACAGTCAATACATCACCTTTGAAATGTGGAAATCTGAGTTAGATGCAGGCATGCTGAGTGCATAGAATTTATGAACTCAGATGGGTCTGATACTGAAACATTTGATGTTTAATTGCTACTAATCCATACTCTGCAACTCCTCCCATGCAAATTGCCTAAATAAAAGCTGGTTCATTCTCAATAGATATGGGATACACAAACCATGTGTGAACAGAAATTTAAGATAAAACTACATGTAAATTTTTCTGCCCTGAGCAATATTTTATCCTAATTAATCATTAGAATAACGGCTTTAAACCTTTTTTTACAGCACAAAAGACCACCTCTGGTCTTCCATACATACCTTTTCATAGTGTCTCTCACATCCTAGGGAGGAAAGAGAAACTGTAAATCCTGAAGTAATAAACTCTTTTCACTAACAAAGCTTCAACACATCTCCCCACCCCACCCCCCTGATCTGGTGGGAAAAGAAATGGTTCTAATGTGAGAGCAAAATAGTAAAGAAAAGACCCAGGTCAATCATTTCAGAATATTCATGTATAGTTGTGTGTTTTCCTTAAATACAGAAACAACTTTAATCCATGTGGCAGCACATCTTGAGCTTCCAGTACCTGGAGATGAGACATATTTATGAGAAAAATTTAAGGCCCCTGATATTTTCCTATGTTCATAAGACTCCTCATGAGGTGATTTGAATATTTCATGGTTTGTTCATTTATTCAACACAAATGTAAAGTGGTATACTATTACTTGTCAAGCATTTTGCCATAATTTGTAGAAACAAAGATAGTTATAGTATTCCTCAAAAATTCACATGGCTTCTGCTGAGTGTACTAGCAAACAAATGTATTAATGTATGTATTTCTCAAATGTCTCTTATTTTTTCACCCACTATCTACAATTGATCTTATCCACACCCTCAAATTCAAAACAGATATATCTATAATTTATTTCCAAGTCTTTATTATTACTCAGTTTTGTCTCTTAAATACAGGTTAATATAATGCTTAGTAAAGAAGCCACAGAAACCAGTGTGAGAGGCAGTCCCACATAACAATGTGCCAACAGCAATCAAGGCTCAACTACAACAAGAAAGCACACACAACCCAAACATTAGGATGTTTACTATGTAACTTACTTTTCAACAAAGAAATTTCCTCCTCTTGGTCACTATTCTAAACACTATAATATTTACTGCATTCCAGGGACGAACAAAACCGTTCATTCCATATTGTTAACTATTTTCAGTCATCTAACCTTATTTATCATCACAGGTTTCTCCCTCTCCCTTTCTTTCTTTCTAAAATCAATAAACACATATATTTTTTAAGTCTCCACAAGGCTGGTAGGAGGGGCAAAATGAAACTGGCTGGTACCACACCCTCAGGTATAGATTATGAAATGGGACCCCAATTCAGCCTGAGAGGCAGTTCCACACGCTGATGTGCCAACAGCAATCAAAGCTCAACTACAAGAAAGCACACATAACCCAAACATTAGACACCCCTAGAGAACCTGGTTCAGATGAACACAGAAACTGCACCTCTGGGCTCCAAGGGAAGCCTGCTACATAAGGACACTCTGCCAAGGTTGGGAGATGTGGCAGATATACCAAGCACATAGAAATAAACATAGGAAGACAGCCTAATGAGGAGACAAAGAAACATGTCCCAGATGAAAGATCAGGACCATATTTCAGAAAAATAACTAAACAAAATGGAGGCAAGCAATTTACCAAATGCAGAATTCTATACATTGGTTATAAGGAGGCTCAATGAACTTAGCAAAGAATAGATTATATGACTGAGAATTTCAACAAAGAGAGAGGAAACATAAAAAGGAGATAGAAAGCATAAAAAAACACCCAGTGAGAAAAGAAAAATACAAAGAAAATAATCTTAAAGTGGCAAGAGTAAAGCAGTTAGTTATCTGTAAGGGGGCTCCCTAAGAATCCCAACTAATTTCTCAACTCAAACTTCGCAGGCCAGAAGGGAGTGGCATGAAATATTCAAAGTGATGGAAAGCAAAGACTTACAACCTAAATTACTCTACCCAGCAAGGCTGTTATTTAGAATTGAAGGAGGCATAAAGAGCTTCCTAGATAAGAAAAAGCTCAAGGAGATAATCACTACCAAATCAGTATTATAAGAAAGGTTCCAGAGACTTAAGAAAAGGAGAAAATAAAAAGCAAAAATGTAAGTAAGAAAATCATCATGATGTAGAAAACATGACCAACAATGTCAACCAGCTCCACCTGACAACTAAAGACCCTTTCATCCAATCAATATACACTTCACATTCTTTTCAAATAATATTCAGTCAATAAAGCAAGTGTCCATACATCTAAAAGATTGAAATAATATATGCTTTGCAAGTGTCCATACATCTAAAAGATTGAAATAATATATGCTTTCTGATTAGAAAGGAATTAAGTTTAAGATACACAACAGGAGGAAAAACTAAGATGGCGGCATAGGTAAGCACCTAATCTCTGCCTCGCACAACAATTTCAAAACTACAACTAAAAGACAAAACGGACACCATCCAGGACCACAGGAAAGCAGGCTGAGTGGAAATTCTACAACTAGAAGGAAAGAGAAAAGCTCAGGGAGAATTGGAGGAACGGCAAAAGGTTGAGGTACTGCAAAGGGTCTTTGTGTGTGCAGAGAGGAAGGGCAGCTGAGAGCCTGGCTGACTTTCTCTGGTGGGAGGGGGAAGGAACCCCCCCGACTGCACTGAACCCCAGTTCTGGGCAAAACCCCGTGGACCCAGGCTCATACAGGGGGAGTTTGGACTGTGAGGTAGAGAGAAAGGCACTTGGAGACTTGGACACCCGGGGGAGACCCGGCAGGCAGGGGTCTGGAGGCACGCGTGCGAATGTGCACAAAGACTGCGGAGGTTGCCACAGGTTTCCCTGGCAGAAGGGAGTCGGAACCTCCTGACTGCACTGAACCCCAGTTCTGACTGCACTGAACCCCAGTTCCAGGCAAGCCCCTGGCGACCCACGCTCTTGTGGGGGGAATCTGGACGCTCGGGTGGAGGCTTGGGAGCCGGGGAAGGCAGAAGTCTGGAGGTGCGCATGCGCAAGGGCAGGGCTGACGGGAAGCCAAGACTGTATGCTCCGCCCTGAGACTCCACCCCATCCAAGCTGAGCACAGAGGCTTTTGCAATTTGACAAGTCTAATCCTTTAAGGCTGTCTCCAGCACCAAACTTCTTCCAGCGTAGAAACAGCTGATGCTCACAGCCAACTGGCCTGGAGGTCAATTCCTCCCAGTGATACCAACAACAATCAAGACTTAACTACAACAAGACTGTACACACAGTCCACAAAGGGGTGCACCAAGAGTGTCCACCTCAGGTTAACTGGGGAGGCCAACCCACTGGGCCATATAGGAAACCTAGCACACAAAGCTACCCTACCAACTAAGGGAAGCAGTGAAAATGCGGCAACAAAGAAACAGATCACAAACGAAAGAAATGGAGGAAAACAAACTACTGGATATGGAATTCAAAACCAAGGTTATAAGGCTTTTAAAGAACATCCTAGAAAAGGCCGATAAACATAACGAGACCCTCGAAGATATGAAAAAGGACCAACCAGAAATTAAACATACACTGACTGAAATAAAAAATATTATACAGAGACCCAACAACAGACTAGAGGAACACAATATCAAGTCAAAAGAATTGAAATACAAAGAAGCAAAAAACACTCAACCAGAAAAGCAAAAAGCAAAAAAAAAATCCAAAAAGTTGAAGATAGTGTAAGAAGCCTCTGGGAAAACTTCAAGTGTACCAACATCAGAATTATGGGGGTGCCAGAAGAAGAGAGAGAACAAGATACTAAAAACCTATTTGAAGAAATAATGACTGAAAACTTCCCCCACCTGGGGAAACAAATAGACTTACAAGTCCAGGAAGCTCATAGAACCCCAAACAAAAGGAATCCAAAGAGGACCATGCCAAGACACATCATAATTAAAATGCTAAGAGCAAAAGACAAAGAGAGAATATTAAAAACAGCAAGAGAAAAACAGTTAATTACCTACAAGGGAGCACCCATACGACTGTCAGCTGATTTCTCAACAGAAACTATGCAGGCCAGAAGGGAGTGGCAAGAAATATTCAAAGTGATGAATAGCAAGAACCTACAACCAAGATTACTCTACCCAGCAAAGCTATCATTCAGAGTTGAAGGGCAGATAAAGAGCTTCACAAATAAGAAAAAGCTAAAGGAGTTCATCACCACCAAACCAATACTATATGAAATGCTGAAAGGTATTCTTTAAGAAGAGGAAGAAGAAGAAAAAAGTAAAGATAAAAATTATGAACAACAAATACATATCTATCAACAAGTGAACCTAAAAATCAAGTGAATTAAAAACCTGAGGAACAAAATAAACTGGTGAATATAATAGAATCAGGGGCATAGAAAGGGAGTGGACTGATAACTCTCAGGGGGGGAAGCGTATGGGGGGGTGCAGAAAGAGACTGGACAAAAATTGTACACCTATGGATGAGGACAGTGGGGGGGAGGTAAGGGCAGAAGGTGGGGTGGGAACCAGGTGGAGGAAAGCTATGGGGGCAAAAAGGAGAAACAATTGTAATAATCTGAATCTGAATAAAGATTTATTAAAAAAAAAAAAGATACACAACAGAAGGAAAAGTTAAAAAATCACTAAGTGTTTATACATTAAACAGCACCATTTCAAATATTTCAAGGGTTAAGATAAAAATAACAAAGAAAATTTGAAAAAAGAAAAGTTAAATTGATTCAAAATAACAAGGCCCAGCAGGTGGGGGCTCAGTGCTTGATCTATGAACCAGGAGGTCAAGGTTCAATTCCCAGTCAGGGCACACACCAGGGTTTCAGGCTCCCTCTCCAGTAGGGGGCATGCTAGAGACAGCCAATCAATGATTGCCTCTCATCATTGATGTTTCTATCTCTCCCTCTCCCTTTCTCTCTGAAATCAATAAAAAACAAACAAATAAGCAAACAATCCAAAAGAATGGAATATAGCTAAAACAATGCATTTATAACATTAAAAACTATAAGAGAAAACACTGTCAAGTAAAGTGGTCAAAATTCCTACTGTAAGCCTTGGCTGGTGTAGCTGAGTGATGAGAGTGCCGGCCCCAGGACCAAAGACTTCCAGGTTCAATTTCTGGTGAAGGGCATATATATCTCTGTTTCAGATTTGATCCCTGGCCTCCTTTGGGGTGTGTGCCGGAAGCAACCAATGAATGTCTTCCTCACATGATATTTCTTTCTCTCTTTCCCTCCTTCTTTCCCTCCATCTTTCCCTCCCTTTCACTCTCTCTAAAAATCAATGGAAAAAATATATTAGGGTGAGTATTAACAAAATAAAACAAAAAAATTCTCACTTTAAGAAACTAGAAAAAGAACAATGAATTAAATACAACCACACACAAACACATACACACTCTCATATATGAATGTGCATTTACATACACACACACAAAGGAAACTATATAAGAGTAGAAACCTGCGATATAGAAAGGTTAAATATAAATAAATAATAAATAAGTAAATAAATAAATAACATAGTAAAATTTATTCTTTTTTTTTTTTTTCCTACAGCAAAAATTTTATTTTTTTAATTTACTGATTTTAGAAAGAGGAATGGGGAGAGAGAAAGAGAAAAAACCAAACATCAATTTGTTGTTCCACTTATTTCTGCACTCATTGGTTACTTCTTGTATATGCTCTGACCAGGGATCAAACCTGCCACCTTGGTGTATTGGGACATGCTCCAACCAACTGAGCTACTCGTTCAGGGCTACCACAGCAAAAATTTTAAATTCATTAATATCATTTGGTTATTAGTAATAAACAAGTTGAGTCCATATGCTATCCGAAATGGGAGTATTCAGTTTTTTATAGTTAAAAGCCTTAGAAATAGTCTTGTTGCTTCTTCAAAGCAAAAAGTACTAGCAGCTTTGCTTGTGAATCCTTATTGATAACCACCAACTTTTTCATTTTATGGTCTCTTCTTATAAGATTGTTGCTTGATAATGCAAAAAGTCCCTCAAACCTTTCACTTTGATCCCTTAGCAACTTTGTGAAGTTGGTGATATCTTCATTTTAGATATGAGAATACTAAGGCTCAGAGATCAAGTCACAGACTCAAAAATACAGTTAGTTGTGGCAAAGCTAGTTTTGAACCCAAGTATTGGATTTAGACCCCACACTCTTTCCATTACTCTTTCTTTTGACAAACCACTAAGCCTCCTTTTATTGATTGACTCATTGCTTTTTTAGAGAGAGAGGGAGGGAGGGAGAGAGACAGAAACATCGATTCGTTGTTCCACTTACTTATGCATTCATTGGTTGATTCTTGTATGTGTACTGACTGGGGATGGAACCCACAACCTTGGCATAAGCCTGTTTTATTTTTAAACGTAGAAGGCCACAACTCAGTTATGGCTCTCTCATTTCACATTTGTATGGCTGGTGTTTAATTTGTTTCAGGGCTTTAACAGTTCTCACCACTAATTTTCATCTTGATAGATTCAAGCTCATTCCTTTGGCACCAAACATTTAGACTTTAATTATCAGATTAAATTTTTATTTATTTATTTATTTATTTTTTAAATAAATCTTTATTGTTCAGATTATTACAGGTGTTCCTCTTTTATTTTTCCCCATAGCTCCCCTCCACCTGATTCCCCATCCCACCCCATGCCCTTACCCCCCGCCACTGTCTTCATCCATAGGAGTAAGATTTTTGTCCAATCTCTTCCCGCACCCCTCACACCTGCTTTCCCTGAGAATCATCAGTCCACTCCCTTTCTATGTCCCTGATTCTATTATATTCACCAGTCCATTCTGTTCTTCAGATTTTTCATTCACTTGATTTTTAGATTCACTTGTTGGTAGGTATGTATTTGATGTCATTTTGTTGTTCATAATTTTTATCTTTACCTTTTTCTTCTTCTTCCTCTTCTTAAAGGATACCCTTCAGCATTTCGTGTAATCCTGGTTTGGTGGTGATGAACTCCTTTAGCTTTTTCTTGTCTGTGAAACTCTTTATCTGACCTTCAACTCTGAATGATAGCTTTGCTGGGTAGAGTAATCTTGGTTGTAGGTTCTTGCTGTTCATCACTTTGAATATTTCTTGCCACTCCCTTCTGGCCTGCATAGTTTCTGCCGAGAAATCAGCTGACAGTCGTATGGGTACTCCCTTGTAGGTAATTAACTGTTTTTCTCTTGCTGCTTTTAATATTCTCTCTTTGTCTTTTGCCCTTGGCATTTTAATTATGATGTGTCTTGGTGTGGTCCTCTTTGGGTTCCTCTTGTATGGGGTTCTGTGCGCTTCCTGAACTTGTAAGTCTATTTCCTTCACCAGGTAGGGAAAGTTTTCTGTCATTATTTCTTCTAATAGGTTTTCAATATTTTGCTCTCTCTCTTCTTCTGGCACCCCAAAAATTCGGACGTTGGTTCGCATGAAGTTTTCCCAGAGGGTCCTTACACTATCTTCATATTTTTGGATTCTTTTTTCTTTTTGTTTTTCTGGTTGAATGTTTTTTGTTTCCACATATTTCAGATCTTTGGTTTGATTCTTGGGGTACGTTGATCTACAGTTGAGTTTCTGCATATTCTTTATTTCAGACAGTGTATGCTTCATTTCTGACTGATCCTTTTCCATTTTTTTGGCATTCTCATTAAGCTCCTTGAAGGTCTCATCAAGTTTCTCAGCGGTTTTAAGAAGATTCTTGAGTAACCTTATAAATGTGGTTCTGAACTCTATGTCATCCAGTAGTTTGCTTTCCTCCGTTTCTTTCATTCATGACATGTTTCTTTGTCTCCACATTTTGGCTGCTTTCCTGTGTTGATGGAGTAGCTTTGTGTGGTAAGTGATCTATAGGGGGCAGTAGCTCAGCCTCCTCAATCACATGAGGTGGATGCTCTTGGTACACCCCTTTGTGGGCTGAGTGCAAAGTCTTCGTGTAGTTAAGCCTTAATTTCTGTTGGTACACTGGGAGGAATTGACCTCCAGGCCAATTAGCTGTGAGCACTCCCTGTGTCTATAATGGAAGAACTGCTGCGCTGAAGACACGCTTATGGGGCAGGACTTGTTTCAGTGGGGCTTTGGTGCTCACTGAGTCTGCCTCTTGAATGTGTCACTTATGGATGTGAGGAGTTGAAATCTGGTGTCTCACACTGACTACTAGGTACACTGGCTTCTGGATCTTCAATGGGGTGCAGGTCAGCTACTGTCTGAGGCCACTCAGCAGGAGCTACAGTGAGAGCTGTAGTTTTCTCCTCTTTGCTTGGGGTTTGGAGGTTTTGGAGCTGTCTGACCCAGGCTGCAAGTTTGCTAGGTTAAGCTGTGATAGGGCGGGCGTTTCTTATGCTAATTGAGCTGCTTGGAGCTTGAGTGGGTTTGTAGGGTGGGGCCTCAGGGTGTCACTAGGTTAGGGCGTGGCAAACAGCAATGGCTGCTAGTTAGCCGGCTCTGAGTCTCCAATGGCATCCGCAAGTCCCATGCCCCAGTGCAGTAAACAATTATTCCTGCACGCAGCTCTGCAAGCAAGCCACCCTCTCTGGCAGACAGTCCAGCTTCTCCCCGTAGGAGTTTGGGTCCCCCGCGTCTCCCCAGAGACTGGATTTCTGAGTAATCCGGGGCTTGTCTCCGTTCAGGTTGAAAAAAGCAACGCACCCAGTCGCCTGCAGCCAGCCCAGATCACGCGCCTCCGTACCTCAGTTTTTCAGCGCTCGTGCACGTCTCAATGCTCTTTTCTCTTTCCTTCTAGTTGTAGAACTTCCACTCAGCCAGCTTTCCCGTGGTTCTGGGTGATAGACGTTCTGTCTTTTAGTTGCAGTTTAAATTGTTGTAGGAGGCAGCAGTTTAGGTGTTTACCTACACCGCCATCTTGGATTCTCTCTTCGTAAAATTTATTCTTAAAAAAATATTAATGAGCCCTGACTAGTTTGGCTTACTAGATAGAGCGCTGCCCTGTGGATTGAAAGGTCCTGGGTTCGATTCCAGTCAAGGGCACATGCCCCAGTTGCAGGCTCGATCCCCAGTACGGGGCAGGCAGGAGGCAGCCGATCAATGATTCTCTCTTATCATTGATGTTTCTATCTCTCTCTCCTTCTGCCTTTCTCTCTAAAATCACTAAAAATATATTAAAAAACAAACAAACAAAAAATGTCAATGACCTTGACCAATGATAACTAACTTGACCAAAAATAATCACAAAATCAGAAATAAAAGAGGAGCCATTACTGTTAGTATTATAAAAATGAAAAATATTCTAAGAAATTATAATGATTAATTTAATGTTTACAAATCTGACAACTTAGAATGGACAAATTTCTACAAAGATGTACATTAACAAGCACTAACTCAAGAAATATAAAAAACCTGAGAAAACCTAATACAAGTAAAAAGAAAATATTTTCAACATTTCCATTAACATAAAGGCCCAGAGTGAAATGGTTTTACTAAAAAATCTACTGAATAATTAAAAAATAAATAATACCAATCCTTCACAATTGTTTATTCAGAAAATTCAGAAGGAACAGAAAAATTTCAACTTATTCTAGAAAGAATAAAACCCACAACTCTTGGATCATGAAGAGGTATCTGAATGAAGTTCTAGGCTGGATCACAGATACAGGGGCCTGCAGAATGCAATGAATCTTCTCTTCACAGTCAATTTTATACTTTAATTGATACATTAATAAGAACAAGATTTTTCCTTGTTGTTTATGCATTCAACAATTTCAATAACCTCTGAAACAGATGCATGGAAGGGTCACTGCAAGACCAATGGAATCTCACTGTCAACACCACAAACAGCAAAGCTACACAGCAGAGAAGGAAGCTTATCTTAATTTTCTTTAAGTTCAGATGCTGGGGCTTATTTCTAAGTCTTACCTGCAGCATCTCTACTGTTGACCCCTGCAACCGATGCTCCAGATCTGAGATGAGATCTCTCAACAACTTCCTCTGCTGGGCCAGCTCACTCTCAGCCTGAGCCAGGTCATCGAGGTTTTCTGCCGCCTCTTTCTCCAGCCTTTGCAGCTTCTTTTGCTCCTCAATGGCCAGGATATCTCTCAGTTGTTTAAAACAATCCTGGACTCTTTTCAACTCATTTTCTATTTGATCCTTCAGAAATGAGAAAGAAAGACAGGGACTCAGGCTATCAGGCAGACTGGGATTCAGAAAAGAAAGTATTTGACTTGGATGTTCTCAGAGGGGAGAGAGATGGAAGCAGAGGAGTAATTCTTGGGGAGGCTGATTTTTCCCATTATTTCATCTTCATCACATTCCAAAATAAAGCTCTCATGTCTACATTAGTGAGGCCAACCTTGAAACAAAATGGGTCACCTAGGTGTGGCTCAGCTCTCACAGAGCTGCCCAAGACAGTCATGCCTCCATGCATTATGCCTCACCCCACCCCACCCGCAGCCTATGTTGAGCACGTGGGACAGAGCCATGAGCCACTGGCAATTGTCTTCCCTGGAGAGTTAAAGGCTCAAAATAATGATAAATGAATATAAAATTCACTACCATCCTCACCAGAGAGTCTCTCTATGGGAATAACTAACCTACATATATCTGCATTATTTTGTGACATGTTTATTTCCAGCCCTATCCCTATCAAGGAAAGGATAGAGAATGGCTAATCAATGAATCAGGACATATCAACTGTCAGAAAACAAGAAGGAAGGGAGCTCCTATGACTAAAACCCAAAGTCCTGCCCAGATTCTTGGTTAATTACCAGAAAGAGTCTCTTCCTACCTTCCTGGAAGTTCTCTCTTCTTCAAGGTCATCTTCCAATTTTTCAGCTTTCTGCTGCTCTGCCCTCAGCCTGTCCAGAGCTGCCTGGAGCTTTTCCTATGGGAGAGGAATCATTTCAGGGTCAAGTTATGGGCTCTCTCCTCATCAGAAGAGAGGATTAATGGGAAGAAATCAGGTTGATCTCTAAAGAAACTATAAAATGACCATTAGAATCTGTGATTTGAAGGAAACCTGATGTGGTTATGTGTTCTTTAAAACTCAGATGATAGCAGTCACCATTACCATGTCAAGAGAAAACTGATTTTCTTTGCCCTAGAAGAAAATACTTGATCCTGTAGTAAGGAAAGAACTTAGGTTTTGATCTACCCAGCTTCCCAGTTACCCCTCATGTCTAAAGAGATGAGAACAGCTTTGCTTGTGCACCAAACCTCTATCTATTAGCACAAGGTCTGAAAATATCTACTTTTCCTTTAGAGTTTGCTCATCATTTGTAATTGTGTGAAGTGTATAGAAATATCCTTCATGCCTTGGAAGGTGAACATAGGAAGAAAAATGACCACAGGCAAGAAAATTACAGTCAAATACAAAAGTTGAGGTTTCCCATCAAGTATTATTTTCTGCCCTGTCTTTCCTCCATCCTGGTCTGTTACCTTGTACTCCTGGGCAATCTCCTCCGTGAGGAATGTTTGGTGACCACGGTGCTCTCGAGACCGCTCACAAAGCCAGCAAATGATCTTCTCATCCTTCTTGCAGAAGAGCAGGAGTTTCTCTCCATGGTGCACACAGAGATCCCTCTTTTGCTCCTCCTCTGGGCTCAACTTCACCTCCCTAAGCACCTCCACAATGTTGGCCACATGTCGATTGGGACGCAGGTTCTCAGGCTGGAAACTGATCCTGCACACTGGGCAGCTGCTCTCTTGGCCTATCATAGACTCCCTGTTGTTTGCAGTGATACAGACTTGGCAAAATGTGTGCCCACAGTCCAGGCTCATGGGTTCTGTTAGGAGTTCCAGGCAGATGGGGCAGGCTACCTCCTCCTTTATGTTCACCAGGATTCCTGAAGCCATCGCAGCTGGTCCCCTGCTACTGTCTGTCTAGATGTGAGGCTTCTGTTGCTCACTGATCTCTGCCTGATTGAAAAGATTAAAGGGGGGCAGAGTAAGAATGGTAGAATAAATGTTGCTAATTGTGAAATGAAGGATAGGGCAAGAACAGATATAAAAGGATAAAAAAGAAAAGGTAGAGAAACAAGGCAAGGAGCATGGTGACCTGGTTTTAAAAAAAAAAAAAAAAAGGCTATTTATAACAATACTAGAGGTCTGGTACACGAAATTCATACATGGGGAGGATCCCTCAGCCTGACCTGCACTCTCTCACAATCCAGGACCCCTCTCACAATCTGGGACTGCTAGCTCCTAACTGCTTGCCTGCCTGATCACTCTTAACCACTCTGCCTGCCTGCCTCATCACTCCTAACCACTCGCCTGCCTGCCTGATGGACCCTAACCTCTCACCTGCCTGCCTGATGTCCCCTAACCACTCTCTGCCTGCCTGACCACCCTAACCACTCTGCCTGCCTGCCTGATACCCCTAACTGCTCATCTGCCTGCCTGATTGCCCCTAACTGCTTCATCTGCCTGCCTGATTGCCCCTAACCACTTGCCTGCCTGCCTGATCACCTCTAACTGCTTCCCTGCCTGACTCATTGCCCCTAACCCCCTCTGCCTCAGTCCCTGCCACTGAGGCTTTCATCCAGAAAGATGTCCAGGAGTTCAGCTCTCTGGTCTAATTAGCATATTACACTTTTATTATTATAGATTATTTATTTTAATTTTTTTGTTAATCCTCACTTGAGGATATTTTTGCCATTGATTTTTAGACAGAGTAGAAGGGAGCGAGGGGACGAGAGAGAGAGAGAGAGAGAGAGAGAGAGAGAGAGAGAGAGAGAGAGAGAGAGAGAAAGAGAGAGAGAGAGATGATTGTGAGAGAGATACATCAATTGGTTGGTTGTCTGATACAGATACCCAGATCTGGGTGGTGATCAAACCTGCAACCCTGGCAAGTGTCCTTGAACTTTCCATGCACTGGCCAACACTGTAACCACTGAGAAATTCCAGCCAGGCACATAAGAATTTTAAATACTTTTATTTAATCTGACATGACGAATTTCATTTTCATCTGTGCAATGGTTGTTATTGCCCTTTACTTTTACTAAACCAAAGGATGACCCGAGGCCTTTTTTACAAAGAAAAGATGTTTGTGTGACCCAGCATCTCTCCTGCTTAATCCTTCCTATGCCAAACACATCCTCAAACCACTTTTGGGTCTGGGCTTTTATACCTGCTCTTCTCTCATCAGGCAATGCTGCCCTGGTATAAACAGGACTCACTATCATCCTTCAGTTAACAATCTCCTTCTATGTTCCTTTATCAGAAAGACCTGCTCTGACTTGCTTATTTATAGTGTAACTATTGCCATCATTTGCCTAATTATATTTCTGATAAAGCAGAGCATGAATTCATGCATGGGTAGGGTCTCTAGGCCAGGCCAGCGATCAGGGCCAATCGAGGCCTTCCAGCTGCTGGGTGGGGCCTTCCTTCCCCAGCTGCTGGCTGCCAGCCTGGGCCTTCCTTTGTTCCATGCCACCTCCTGGTGGTCAGTGCATGTCATAGAGAGTGATCAAACTCCTGGTGTCCCAAACTCCCAAGGGGATACTTTGCATATTAGGCTTTTATATATATACATAATATGTGACAATGTGTTTGTGTAAATGGCAAGAGCAAACCCTTTATCAGATGTGTACATAAAGTGAGTGAGTGACTTACAAAGACCATTTATTTTCAATAGACAGAGTTGCAATGATCCTAATGTATTCACGGTCCCCCTTTCTACCTTACAGGGTTCATCAAAGATGAAATAGGTAACTTAGGAGGTTCTGGGGGGTCTTGTTGGATAAATTGTAAAATTTCATTTTTGCCTGGAAATATGCCAAGGACATTGAGCCTAATGGTGTGCATGCATATTGATGATGGGGAGGGAGATAGCATAAAGATACTCATAGGATCACACAAGTCACATATCTGAAAAAATAGAAACACAGACGAAGTAAATATCAGTCTTGCAAAAGAAATCTCAAAATATTAGGCAAGATCATTCAACTAATTTTTCATCACTATGAATTACATGCTAACAACTAAACTAATATAATACCTATAAACACAGAAATGAGTCTAAATAGACAGTTTAAACCACTGTGACTCTGACATCTATCTGGAAAGTAACAGTAAATTAAGCCATATATATATATATGTGTTACTGGAAAGTAACAGTAAATTAAGCCATATATATATATATGTATACACACACACACACACACACACACAAGCTGATGTGAAAAACACTACTAGAGAGATATGCATGGTGTTCGGAAATCAATTACTGGGGCAGATAAAGGGTTGTCCAGCAATTCAAACTTAAATAACTAAGGGTTGAACTGAAACCTGAGGAAGATAAAGGAAATAAGGCATATGGAAGAGAAAAAAATTATTAGGTAAAGGAAATGACCCATTCATTGAAGAATCACCACATTGTCTGAGATGGAAAATGCCAGTGTGGCTGGTGTGAGAAAACTGCTAGGCCTTTGGCATCACATGAGCCTGCAGTCACCTATGGCACTTAGTGAATTATGTAACATTTAGGAACACTTTGCCAAGAGCAAAAGTAATCACCAGTGTTGGGCTGTGGAGTAATCGATGGATCCAGTGGGGGATTGGTAAGATGAGTAGGATGCACATACAGTTGCCCAGGGGAGAGATGATGATAGCTTTCAGGACAAGAAGATGAAGGATATGGAGAGCAGGTGATGAGTGAGACATAGGGTGAGGTAAGAGGAAAGGATTGGAAGTAAAATTAGATTATGGAAAACAAAAGGTTAACATCAGGCCTGGGTTCTTTCTTCCTAGAAAGGTAATATTGGATAAGTCTTCTAATAAGTTTTTTGTTCTTGTTGTCTGGAAAACTCATGAGGCTATAATAAAGTGGAAGATCAGCTTCTTTACAAGGCCAGATTGTTGACAGCAAAATTAGCCTGATGTGGAAAGTGCATTTGGACTTAGGAGGATTTCATATAGACCTCAAATGCCAGTTAATATGCTTAGATTTCATTTTTCATAAGGGGATTGTGACTTTTATAACCACCTGTGTATCTTTATGGCCCTTGGATGCTATGCTTATGGGCTTTCACAAGGTAATTTGTACTCTATATCTCTAGGTTTACATAAACTTTGGTGGTTTCACACACATCTACTAAGTCTGGCTTCTTAAAAGGCTGAGATAACAGAAATAAAGTACCTTCCATAGCACTGTGAAGACCAACACTAATAGCTCTGCTAAAACAGCCAATGTCAGCATGCCCTGCCTCCTGTCCTGTATCCTCAGCTCAGCTAAGTGACCCTGACAGCTTCTATCTCACAGGTCACAAGATGGTAATGACCATTCAAATTGGAGATGATGCTGGTGGTCAGTCAAAGAGGTGTGGACAAAAAGGACTGCATGCTAACCTGACTAGCTCAGGAAAGGCCTGTGTGGTAGCCTTGCAAATTCAGAGACCTAGAATAACCACAAAGAATGGTCTGAAATTAAAAGTTTTTAAACTAAAACAGCAGTTTTGGTAGGTAGTCATGTTCTAGGCTGGTATTTTCCCTGAGAAAGTCAATCTTTACTTTAACTGAGCCTGTCCATTGTCCGTTTGCATCTATGATAACATATCGTTGGAATGTCCAAGTAATTTTCCTTTTTTTCTGGACCCCTCAAAGCACATGAACCACTGTATGGAGACCATAAATACCCTCATTGTTATTGAGCTAATTGTTGACTATTAACTATCCTACACCCACCTAAGTAAAACAAGAATGTGTCTATCATTTTACTTTTTATCCAATCCCAGAGGTTCCATCCCCTCCCCTCTTTGCTTTCCTCTGCCTCATTCTCCCTAATCTATCACTAATGGGTTTCATCTAACACACTTATATCTTCTCTTTTGATTCTAATGTATAATACAAGGTGCAAAACTGCCATTCTCTGGAGCATTATCTCAATCTATTGAGATTCTGCTCCCAGCAACTGTGGGCAGTTTGGTTTAAATAAACACACACAAATTCTTCACAGGTTTGAATGTTTCTTAAGTTACCAGAGGGTATCACAGAGTGGTAACACAGTGATGCTCTTTCTCCCACCTGGACTCCGTATGGCCCTGTGGCTACAGTCTAGGATCAGGAGTTCTCTCAGGAACTTCAAGTAAATGGAACTATGAAGCAATAAAGAAAGAAAAAATCTCAGTAAATATTCATGTCTTGATGGTTGCCAAAGTTTGATGGTAAAAGAAAGATCTGGCCCTAACCGGTTTGGCTCAGCGGATAGAGTGTCGGCCTGCGAACTGAAGGGTCCCAGGTTCGATTCCAGTCAAGGGCATATACCTTGGTTGCGGGCACATCCCCAGTAGGGAGTGTGCAGGAGGCAGCTGATTGATGATTCTCTCTCATTGATGTTCTAACTCTCTATCCCTCTCCCTTCCTCTCTGTGAAAAATCAATAAAATATATATTTTAAAAAAAAGATCTGAAATATCAGTTAATAAATGTTCCCTTTGCTCTGTTCTCTCACGGGAAAAATTATAAAGGCTGCATGGAGATGAACTTAGACCTGCTAACACTGTCTACTAGTGCCATGGTCATCACACATGAAGGGACCCTGATAAGGAATGAGGCTGGAGGAGGACAGAAGTGTATTCTAGCTAGTGGTTCAGATACTAAAAACAGCCCAGAGGCCATATGCAGTTAGCCCCTGGCTGCAGGATCAGGGATAGACATTGTATCAGGGTAGATATCATTTAATATCTATTCCTGGTTTATGACTCCAGCATGATCCAAATTTGGGGTAGGAACCTCCAATTATTTTGCATCTCATCCATGAGCCAACCAATCCTGAGATGCACCAGGACCCTGTAGAGGGGGGAGGAGCAGAGCATGCATTTTGCCTTGGGGCTGCAGAATTTATTTTTATGGTGGGGCTACAAGGAGTTAAGGTCAAAGCAGCTGTTGCCACAGGACACAGAAGAAGAAATTGCAGAGGAGCTTGAGTCCTTGCACATGGAGTTTGACCTCACCACTACCTGAGCAGAGACCAGGGCTCCACAGCAGGCAGGGAGATAGATATGGGAACAGGAGTGGTGTCTGTGCTGGAAGAATATCACAAATGTTAAGCCCATCCTTGAAGACTTAGGGGTTTGTGCCCCACAAGAGGCTCTCTGGGGACCTGCACCAGAAACCTGAATGCACAGAGTGTCTGCTTTCAAAAACCAATAAGGCTTGTGCCCAGAAGAACCCTAGGGGTGTAGGGTACAGGAAATTCCTCTTTTAAAGGGCAGGCGCACAGGACTTAAAGGTCTTATAGGACTTGCTCCATGACCCGCGCAAAAGCAGCTTTGTGAAGTTCCTAGACCAAGTGCAAAGGAAATTCTTCTGCAGGGGGAATGGAAGCCTGTTGGACTCTCACCTGAGGCTGAGACCTGGGGAATGGAGGCTACATTGGTGCTCCACCCCCTTCCTTATGAGATCAAGCTACAGCTCTCTTTAACCAGTCAGTGCTCCTGGGTGTGCCAGTCCCTTTCCCCTGCTGCAGCCCCGCCCACAGAGCTGACTGTGGAGTGTTAGGCCCCAACCCCCTTCCATAGGCATCACCCCTGCACCACCTTCATGACTCTACTGGATTGGCCTCTGCCAGCCACCAAGGCCCAGGCCCACCTTTTGGGCCTCAGGCTCTGGTTGTGGGGGTGGGAGGGGCTGCGTTTTCCTGCCCAGAGGTCTGAAATAATAAAAGACACAGTTGTTGGCAGACTAGCACCCACCCTCTCCCTCCCCCACTCTCCCCAGGCAAGGCACAGAGAGCAGAGCAAAACTCACCCCCATTCTTCCAGGAAAAAGGCCTACTCACTTGTTCTGGAGTCTCAGCCACAGGGGCAAACCTGGTGATAATTCACTTTCCAAAGGAGCTGCAGGAGGAGCACAGTGAAAATGAAAGTTAAATTCTTAGGGGAGGGGCAGGAAAGGAGGAAAATCTGTGAACCAATAAGAGGCCTTCACAAAGACCTCAGGGAAATAGTAACACTTGGTGCCTTAGCTTCCAGGGGCCAGTGACTACATTCTTAATCCTATCTCAGTTCTGCTCCCTGAAGCTGTTCTCATGGCTCTCACAGTAATTCATCTTCCGGAGAACTAGGCTGACCTGAGCTGTGCACTGTCACACACATCAACCTCATCTTGTTCCCTTAGGGATGAGGTGTCAAGAGGAGGGAATGAAATACCTCCTTTACCACAGGGAGGCCCCTCACTGAAGGCCCACCTAGGCAGTGATTCTGGCAGCTCTCCCCTGTCCTGTACCTACCAGCTAAGCTAAGTGAACCTGGCCAATTTGTGTCCTGGCAGTCCTGTGAGAGGGCATGGCTGCCCAAATCTGAAATTACCTCAGGTGGTCAGCCAGGGGGCTACCACAGAGTGGTAGCACTGTGATGCTGGCTTTCAGAACCTGGATTCAATAAGGATAAGATTACACTTTCCTAAATGGACTGCACAGATCAAACTGCATGATTTATCAGTTGTTGGGCAATGTTTTCTAATACCATTTAACATACAATCTTTATAATCTTAACATAATAGAAATGAAACAGAAAAGTAATTGTGAGGGATAATTTTATGAGTCAGTGTGACTGCCCTCTGGATGCCCAGACTAAACATTACTTCTGGGTGTGTCTGTGAGGGTGTTGTTTCCAGAAGAGATTAGCATTTGGATCTTTGGTCACAATAAATTAGATTAAAGGTCTAAGCAGAACAAAGAGGCAGAGGAAGAAAGAAAGAAAGGTGTTCCTTTTGCTTCCTGCCTACCTGATTGTGTGGAGATATAGGTTTTCTCCTGCCTTTGGACTGGGACTTACACCATTGACTACCCTACTTCTCAAGCTGTTGAACTTGGACTAACCTACACCACCAGCTTTCCTGAGTGTCCAGTTTGTAAAAGGCAGGGCCAGGAACTAGTCAAACTCTATAATCACATGAGCCAATTACTGGTAATCAGTCACTTTCACATATATAAAGGATATATCTTTAATATTGGTTCTGTTTCTCAGGAGAACCCTGACGAATAGAGTATGAAACAATTCTAAAACATGTAAATGGCACAGGTGAAATGTGATAATGATAATGGTAATGACTCTGGTGAACAGTGCAATTTCAAAACATGTGTGCCTAAAAATGGCTGAGGGTAGTGAAGGGTACACAGAGAATGTTGTAGAGGTGAAAACGCACAAAGTCATCTTTAATTCAGTATGAGAAAATCATATAATGAGAAGTCAGAGAGAAGGGAGAGAGAGAGAGAGATTTGACTGAGTCAGTCTGGGCTACAGCTATGTCTTTAACAGGAGATAGTTAAATAAATGAATGAAGAGGCACCCATATCTTAACTCAGTTTTTTCATTGGTCTTAAGATCTTGTTGTTGTAACACTTCTTCTGGTATCTTTTCAGATTATTACCACCAATCAAGCCTCTCATTAGGCTGTATGAAATGTTGTAAAGATGTCCCTTATGGAAATACTTCCCATGTGCTCCCCCTGCTCCTTATCCCCATGCTTTGTTTCTGAATGACAGACATGGCCCAAGAATAAGATGAGCAAGGTTAGTGATTTTTCAGGAATTATGGTAGAGCTGTAAACTTGGAAATCTTGTGGGACTAATGAATACAAAAGAAGCTACAGAGCAGTGCAGCTGTCACACCATTAAGGCCAACAGACCCTGAGAGGACAGTGTACTAGGATTTATGTGAACAGCCTGCCGAAATCCTACAGCATTACACTTACAGGAGTTAGACAATGAAGCTTCAAAGAACTCTGTGACTTCTGTTTTCTTCCCCAAAGTACCTCTCTCTTCCCTGAGCAGTGCTGGCCTTAGCTCTTTTCTCTATAGGTCTCTGCAAAATGGTCCGGAAGCCTGGGCTTGTGGCCCATGGACACTCCATAGGCTCCTTCTCTAGGGCTTTCTTTGCTAGGATTTTTCAGGAAGTCATCTCTGGAACAAGGATTACGCCTAAATGTCAGAACTCATTTCATATACCCTGATTAGAAAATGAAAATGCATAAGTGGAAGCAATAGGGAGACTGCAGTGGGAGCCTAGAGTTATGCTTTCATTAGTACTCTTATGCATACCCAACTTACACAACTGTACGTTTCATGAAATCTGGTAGGTACTTTTTCTATTTTGTTGCTTATTGCCTGATCTATTAGTAGGTGTTGCATTGGAGGATATCCTATCTAATAAAGAGGGAATATGCAAATTGACCATTGTGCCATCACAGTGGAGGCAGGATTTCCATAACACAAGATGCCTGAACCCACAGGGGAGGCAGGGTTTCCATAACACAAGATGGCTGCACGCACAGTGGAGGCCGTGTTCCGTGAGCCATAATGAGCAATCAGCAGGGACCTAAGGCTGTGTGGCACTACGACGGGGCAGGGGACCTGAGGCTGTGCCCCCCTCTTAGAGGGGCTTGACATGGGACCTGAGGCCGTGCCACGCACCCAGTGGGGCTTGACAGGAGACCTGAACCTGTGCCCCACTCCCAGCGCCGGGCCAGGGGACCTGAAGCTGTGCCCCCTGCCTGGAGGGGCTTGACGGGGGACCTCAGGCCATGCCCCCCCCCCTGCCAGCTGGGCTAGACGGGGGATCTCAGGCCATGTCTCCCACCTGGCAGGGCTTGATGGGGAATCCCAAGACAAGCCCCCACCCTGGCATTGGGCCAGGGGACCTCAGGCCATGCCCCCCACCCCAGTGCCAGGCTGGGAGACCTTAGGCCATGCACCCTGCCTGGTGGGGCTTGAGGGGGACCTCAGGCTGTGGCCCCGAACTGGTGGGGCTTAACAGGGTACCTCAAGGCATGCCCCCTGCCCTGGTGCTGGGCCTGGGGACTTCAGGCTGCACTGTCCACCCTGGCACCAGGCTGGGGGACCTAAGGGTGTGCTGGGGGACCTGAGGCAGTGCCCCCCACCCTGCAGGGCTTGATGAGGGCCCTGAGGCTGCACCCCCACCCAGTGGGGTTTGAAAGGGGACCTAAGGCTGCGCCCCCCCACCCAGTTCCAGGCTAGGGGACCTGGGGCTGCCTCCCCACCCCCACGCAGGGCTTGACAAGGGTGGGGCTGGCCGGGTCTGGATCTAGCCCAGTAGGGCTGGGGCTGGCAGGGGCTGGGTCTCATGTGATTTTGAGGTGCCACGGGTGGGCGGGGACTTGACTCTGGTTTCCACAGCATGCCCCAGACTCTGACAGGAGGAAGATTTTCGTATACATTTTACTAATTTTTTTCATCTCTGACACTTCTATTATAGAAAAAAGGCAAATAGCAATATTAAAATATTTCCTCTAATTAATCCCCTTTTAATGTGCATGAATTTTGTGCACCGGGCCACTAGTCTATACTAATAAAAGGGTAATATGTTAATTAGACTGAGTTGAACGGATATGAACGGGTGAGGTCCCTTCACCTGGCTGGCAATTGGGGCCGATTTGGGCCAACTCTCCCAGTCCCTGTGGGAGGTTGGCCAGCTGGGGAGGGACCATTGGAGGGCTCCAGGGCATGTCTGACCCCATCTTGCCCAGTCCTTATCTACTGGACCCCAGCAGCAAGCTAACCTACTGGTTGGAGCATCTGCCTCCTAGTGTCAGTGTGCTTCATAGTGACTGGTTGAGCAGTTGACTGATTGAGAGGTCCCAGATTGGAGAGGGTGGAGGCTAGGCTGAGGGACACCCCCCATGTATGAATTTTGTGATCAGGCCTCTAGTCTCTATATATAAAAGCCTAATACATTAAGTGTTTGACGGAGAGGTTGACAGATCAGTTGACTGCTCAACCAGTCACTATGATGTGCACTGACACCAGGAGGCAGATGTTCTGGCCAGTATGTTAGCTTGCTGCTGGGGTCTGGCATGTCAGGAGTGGGCAAGATGAGTCCAGACATGCCCTAGAGCTCTCCTGTCATCCCTCCCCGGCTGGCCAACCTTCCACAGGGACTGGAAGAGTTGGCCCTGATCACCAGCCAGTTGGAGAGACCTCACCGGTTCACAAATTCATGCACCGGGCCTCTACTGTGTGTGTGTGTGTGTGTGTGTGTGTGTGTGTGTGTGTGTATATATATATATATATATATATATATATATATATATATATATCACTGTATATGTAATTTTAACTGAATTGACTTTTGGGTGATAAATTATGCTGTTATACTATTCTTGCTGTGAACATGATTGCTATGTCACATAATGAATTAAGCTATTCTCCTGGTGTTATTAACATATCTATGATTTTCCTTTGATAAACTCTAACATCTATTTTTTATGAGACAGAGAGAGAGAGAGAGAGAGAGGACACAACATGAAGGCACAGAGAGTGAGAAAAGCAGTCACAACCTACAGTGTAATAGACATGTGGAAGAAGGGAACTGTAGAGGAGGTTTTTCCTAGTTTTATGATCTGTTTTTGAAGGTAGACCTCAATTGGTAGTGGATAGACAGTTATAACTCAGTGACATACAAGCTATGGCTGGAAGTCCAAGAATAATTTGAGGCTTCTGCAGCAGCTAGAAAGTGTCAGAAGAACATCTTTAAAAGAGAGATACAGAGGGAGAAATCCCAAGTTGTACATAAAATCTCTGGTCAAATCTCTGAACTAGACATGTTGGAGATGTTGACAAGCAGCCCAATTAGGCTAATGGGACTGATCACTGGTTTTAGCTCCTGCAAAATGCAAGGGAGAATTTAGAATTAGAGTTCAATCAAGTTAACCTATTAAAAACCAATAAACAAACAAACAATAATATTCTTCAGAAAATGAAACAGAATCCTGAGTCTCTATACCTCTTTCATAATTTCCTTGAGGAAATTTTAGATGCAATCTGAAATTATTCAACATACAAAAAAGTAGAGGGCATGGCTCATATTCAATAGAAAAGGCGATCACTGAAGACCAACTCTGAAATAAGCCAGATATTTATATTTAGTAAATAAGGGCTTCATAGCAGCTATTATTTCTGGGGTGAAAAATGTAGAAAAAATATACTTATAATAATCACCAAATAGGAAATATCAGAAATCAAATAGAAATAGTTTTTATTTGTAATTGAAATATTAAAACTGCAATCACTCAGAAAACAAATCCAAGTTTAGCTTATTTTCATAAGCTTATTTTCATAAATTTGGAATCACAACAGAAATACTAACTAACATTAAAAGTTGATTAATAGAAGTTACCCAATTTGAAAGTAATAAACATGTCCTCAATAATCTGTAAGAAATATCAAAGAGATAACATAGGCTTAAGGTACAACATAACTAGTAAAATACAGTATTAAGAAAATATAAAGTCTGCATGGAGTTGAATTTAGACCCAGTAAAACTGCTCACTGGTACCATGTTCATCATACATGAAGGGAACCTGATAAGGAATGAGACTGAAGGAGAACAGAAGTGTATTCTAGCTAGTGGTCCAGATACTGAAAACAGCCCAGAGGCCATATACAGTTAGGCCCTGGCTGCAGAAACTGTGGTCCAGATCAGGCTCTGATGAACAGGAGCAGGTCAGAGGTAGACATTGTATCAGGGTAGATATCATTTAATATCTACCCCTGTTTTATGTCTCCAGCATAATCCAAAGCTGGGGTAGGAACCTCCAATTATTTTGCATCTCATCCAAGATCCAACCCATCCTGAGACCCACCAGGAGCCAGTAGAGGAGAGAGGAGCAGAGCTTGCGTTCTGCCTTGGGGCTGCAGAATTTATTTTTATGGTGGGGCTATAAGGAGCTAAGGTCAAGCAAAGTGCAGATGGAGGAGGGAGGGAGGGAGGGAAGGAGGGAGGGAGAGAGAGAGAGAGAGAGAGAGAGAGAGAGAGAGAGAGAGAGAGAGAAGTTGGATGTACCTATCTAATAGATAGTTATTGAAAGAAGAAAGCAGAACTGACTATCTCCCATCTTGTACAGCTAGATCCTCAGCTGACCCTCCCCACTGGGGGTCACCACAGGAATGTCAGAATTGTCCTAACTCCCCCAACCGCTGCCTGAGTAGACCAGTGAAGCTCCAGGAATGTAGCTAAGGTCCTAATAAGGCTATCAAGAAGCAAAGGTAGGGGGATGGCTCAGACCTTGGAATGTATTGGCCACCTCCTGACCTTTGTGCCGTAAAACCCTGCAGAAAAACCCTGACCAAAGTGACCACTCTCTGTAACCCACGTCACCCACCTAAGCCCACCCAAATGACTAACCCTATATAACCTTTGTTCCCCTGGGGCTCGCTCTCTCGTCTCGCCGCGCTGCATCGGTAAAGAGGCTGGGAGCCAAGCCCGGGCTTGAATAAAGACTCTTTTGCTTTTTTACATCGGAAGTGGCTCCCTGGTGGTTGAATTTGGGGACCCCGAAATCTGGGCACAACAGTTATCTATTCCAAAACTATCTTGGAATCTCTCTCCCACCACAGGTCTTCCAGACATGAAGAACTGAAGAATTTTTTGTGAGGCAGGGACCAGAGCAGACACTGGCCAAGTAGCCCAGCGTTTCTATTTCTCTTGGCTAATAAGCAGGTTGGGAGCAGTGGGGAATGAAAATGCCAGACATGTGCTGCAGGAACACTCCTTCCTATAGCATCTGCCCTGCTGTCTCACTGGAGGGGAGAAGAGGCTCTACTCACTCCTGAGGACAACTGCAGGCCTCAACTCCCTGGAGAGAGTGAGGGTGGCCAGGAAAGGGAAACATTGACCTACATACCTAACTGCTGAGGAGCCCATACAGAGCCCCTGACCTACCTCTATCAATGGAAGTCATAATCTGAACCAATCCCTGAAACATGGAGACATGCCTGGGCAAACAGACAAAAGACTTTCTGATGAAAGAGAATTACTATGGGAAGAGAAAAGAAGGGCAAATCAACTTTTTAAAAATATATATTTTATTGATTTTTTACAGAGAGGAAGCGAGAGAGATAGAGAGTTAGAAACATTGATGAGAGAGAAGTATTGATCAGCTGCCTCCTGCACACCCCCTACTGGGGATGTGCCCGCAACCAAGGTACATGTCCTTGACCGGAATCGAACCTGGGACCTTTCAGTCTGCAGGCCGACGCTCTATCCACTGAGCCAAACCGGTTAAGGGTCTGATCAACTTTTATCTAGCATATTCACTTAGATTATAAAAGCTATTCCCATACTTAAAATAAATGAGCAAGTAGCTATAAAAAGATAACACTTACTTTTAAAAGAAAGAAATAATTACTCACAGCACAATACAGTACTTATAGGCATGATGTTATCCAGTAGATCTCTAGAATATATTCCTCTTGCATAACTGAAATTGTAAACCTGTTCAACTGCAGGGCCCTAAAAATTTAAGGTGTTAGATCTTATATTAAGTGTTTTTACTCCAATAGAAAAAGGCAATGAGATTGGTTAGTGGACTATTAAATAGCAAAATCAAAGAGAATGTTTAGAAAACATAAATTACAATCTGCAATTTTACACTAGAAAACTAAAGATCATAAGATCAAATATATTTAAAAAAATAATATTTATTATGCAAGAAGATGAGGTTAAAGAGAATGTGGTTCCTGCCCTAGCCGGTTTGGCTCAATGGATAGAGCGTTGGCCTTCAGACTGAAGGGTCCCTGGTTTGATTCCAGTCAAGGGCACATGCCTGGGTTGTGGGCTCGATCCTCAGTAGGGAGCATGAAGGAGGCAACCGATCAATGATTTTCTCTCATCATTGATGTTTCTATCTCTCTCTCCCTCTCTCTTCCTCTCTGAAATCAATAAACATATATTAAAAAAAGAAAGTGGTTCCTTAATGACATTATTCTATTTCAAAGCACAACAAAGGTACTAATATTTGAAGTAGATTAATATTCTTTCCTAACATTCACTATGAAATCACAGAAAATTAATAAACATGATTCTAGACCACTGCTTATGTGTTAGGAAATGAGAAAGTTAGTGAAAATGTTCTATTTTTATTTTCTTTTTATTTTATATGTTTTTATTGATTTCAGAGAGAGGAACTGAGAGAAAGAGAGGGATAGAAACATCAATGATGGAGAGGATCATTGATCAGCTGCCTCCTGCACTCCCCCTACTGGGGATTGAACCCTTAACCCAGGCATGTTCCTGGACCAGTAATCAAACCATGACCTCCTGGTTCATGGGTCAATGCTAAACCACTGAGTCACACAATCCATTTATTTTATTTACACATCTGAAGAAAGGAGTGCTCTTTTTAATTTTATTAATTTTTATTTAATATTTTATTTTAATTATCAGTTAGAGTTGACACTCAATATTATTTTCCTGTGACTATTTTCTGGCTACCAATTTGTTCTTTATAAAAATATATTTTTTAATTAATTTCACAGAGGATAGAAACATCCGTACCATGGAATTAGATTGGTACCCAATGCTATTAAGGTGTAGAAACAGAGAGAGCAAAACCATCTGGGTAGTCCTGGGAGTTTTGTGTTTGTAGATAGTGGGTGTTTACCTTGGCCTGAACATAAGGCAATGTGTCAGCAGTCACCTAAATGTATGTATGTTTAGGCAGGAGGAGATGTGTTCATATACTCTGGATGACACACATGACAGAGACCTGTGAAACATAAATTCCAATGAGGCATCTGTTATTAGGAGAGAAAAGACTCAATATAAAGGCTGGTTATACACTGAAGAAATATAATCTGTCATATTCCAAACACGTTAAGTGGCATTATGAGTTGAATTGTGTCCTTCTAATAGATATTGAAATCTAACCCTCAGAATGTTTGAGAGTCACTTTATTTCGAAACTGCCGAGGTGTTTATCAGCATCTAGAAGGGTTCAGGAATCTGGCAAAGGGGCAGGAATCTGGAAAAGGGGCTGTGCGTAAATTAATAAAGAGACTAGAAATACAAATTTGGAATACGTGGGGGAGCCAGAGGAGATGTAGCTGTGGGAGCAGCTGCAGTATTTTGGACAGGTTCAAGCCTTGGACCAGGGGTCCTCAAACTTTTTAAACAGGGGGCCAGTTCACTGTCCCTCAGACGGATGGAGGGCCGGACTATAGTTTAAAAAAAAAACTATGAACAAATTCCTATGCGCACTGCGGGCCCGGGATGAGTCGGCTGCTAAGCAGGACTGGCAGCGGCACCCGGCGGGCCGGATAAATGGCATCGGCAGGCTACATGTGGCCTGCGGGCCGTAGTTTGAGGACCCCTGAAAGGCTTGGACTGATGAGAGGGCATAGTCCTCTCATTGCCATGTGCAAGTCCCAGCTTGGAAGGCAGGGCCCTCCCAGCACAATTATAGCCAACAGCTGTAGTTGTAAGCTTGAATCTATGGTCCGAACACGTGTCCCCATGTGCCTGAGTGATGTAGGCTTGATAGAGTTCAGGTGCATGTAGTTAAGTAGGATTGAAACCCATGAGAATGTTGTAAACATCTTGATCAGGCCCTTACTTTGCCTCGTGGCATCTGCTATAAAATATAGACACGGCTTGTTGGCGCTGTCGCTGTCTCTCAGAGAAGCAGAGTCTCACCAAGACCCAGCTTCCATTCTCTTGTCTGTCTTTTCTAAGCCTTTCAGGCGCCCCCACTCAGGTTCAGCCTTGGCCATGCTGGAACAGCACACTTAGCTATAGTAACCAAATTCTCTCTGAATCTCCGGACCCAGGGCTCTTTATTAACACAAATTGCCCTAAAGCAAAGCAGATATACATATCAAAAGGCAAGGTTTGGTATACAGAAGGCATTGTCAGATTGGGGGAACTGCCCTCAGCTGTCTGGAAGCAGGCAATCATATGTATCTTCAGGTTTGGGAAAATGCCTACAGCTGTTCAGCTGTTTGGCCAGCAGGAGGTAATAACGTGTAGATTTTCAGGTTTGGAGAAATGCTTTCAGCTCTTCCAGCAGGCAGTAATATGTATCTTCAGCCTTGTTGAATATAGAAGCCCATCAACCTTTTGATGAAACTTTCTGCATTTATGATATGCTGGGATTAGCTTCCAGCAGAAACAGTGTCTTTGCAGGTGATAACGTTAAAGTATAATCAATAGGGTGGGCCTTAATCCAACAAGAATGTGTCCTTATAACAAGGGGGAATTTGTACAGAGATAGACATACATAAATGAAGAATGTCATGTGAAGATGAAAGGTGAGATCAGGATGATTCCACTGCACACAAGGAATGCCACTGAATGCCACCCAACATTTGAAAGTCATAGGAGGGGTTCAGTTAACATCCTTGAAACCTTTCCTGTAACCATAGATCAGTAAGTACCAATGAGAAGGTGAACCTGCTCTTGTCATCCAGATACCTAGGAAGTTATTGGGATGTGTAAAATAGAAGTGAATACAGTTTTATATGACAGGTGGATCCGTGTGGCATTGTGATTTTAATTAAGTATTTTCAATATTTATAAAATGAACTTTCTCTTGTTTTGAGAGACCTGTAATAGCCCCTGAGAATTCAGTTAGTATGCACCAGGTATGGATCTTGTTCTGGTATAAAACACGGATACATGATCTCTGAGATGAGGGAGGAAAGGAAAGCACACATCAAAATTTAAGTAACATAGAGATCAAGGTACAAATTGCTCAAAGGTGAGACTAAGATGGTGTTCTTTTTGAAAAATTACTAACTCCATTTGAAATGAAGGAATCAGGCCAGAAATAAGCTGTTTCTTGTGCCTGGAGCAATGGTGATCCTAAATTTCATTCCTGTTTTAACATCTGGATTCCTTGTGATAATATCTGTTGCCACCTACAGCTAGAATGAAGAAGTGCTGTCTGTGAGCTTACTGTACATTTAAGAATAAAGGTTTGTAAAAAGAAATACATACATAAATAAATAAATAATGCTAATTTAACAAAAGAGTAAGAGACCAGCTTTAACAGGGTCTGATTCCTGGCAGAGCCCCTAAGAGCCCATCCCTCCCACATGCATCCTGATAAGGGCTCTCACTCCTGCTGGCCTCACCAGGAGCTTGGGCTTTATGAAGAGGGAGAACAGGGCTAATCTCACAGGCTTCCTAGAGAATAGGAGGAAGGGATTTTCTGTCTGGGGGAAAAAAGTATTCTGGCTCACCTTGGAAAGGTAGAAAGTCAAAACCACAGAAAAGGAAGAAGATGAGGTAACTCAGCTTGGGGAAATAATGGTCCCTCCAAGAAATAAATAAGACTCTACTATTTTAAATGCCCTTCTCTAAAGATCACTCTTCCCCCAGATTCAGTGTTCCTCTTTTCTGCCACCTCAGCAGACACCCACAAGCAGAGCAGCTTCAGAACCACAATTTAAGACACCAACCACATTCAGTCTGCTCCCCCAAAGCCTCCTCTCCTCTGTTTCCAGAAACTGCCCCACTTGCTTTCAGGAAATACATAGGTGGAGTCTTAACTCAGTGGATGAGATCAGGTGTAAATCTAGTCAAGATTCACTCAGCAAGCCAGTGACCAGCTCTCCACAGAGGAGTTCCCCCACAGGAGTGGAGTGATAAATGAAAGTTAAGTTCATAGGACTGAAAAAGAAACTAAGGAAGCAGAATAGAAACTTAAGAACAATAACAATGGTAAGTCACCAGTTAAGACACTTAGGGAAGTCAATGCTTCAGCATATTCTTATAATTTCATCCCTTTTGTAGATTATTCTAGCAAGAATATTTGAATAAGAAGAATGTGAAATCTAATGACACAGTCTATAGCTTGCCTGACTACTCAGAATTTCAATTCAATTCTATACCTACTAGTTAAGCTTATCCTATATTTATGTCCTAGGAAACTTACTGGGGATAAAGTCATGATTCAGGAAATCTGGGTACTGCCTTTTGTAATGCAGAGTGTGATGGGGGAAATAATCAGTTGCAGAGCTCTGTTAGTTTGAGCTAAATGGTAGCAGCTGTCCTGGTGAAAGGTAAATTTGAAATTTTAGGAAAGATCCTTCTTTCCAAATAGCAGCTACAAAGAGCTTGTATTTAGAAAATTTTTGAACCTATTGACCATTTTTTTCCACAACACCATTGAATCTGAGCTGGCCCCTCAGATAACTACCAGTTTTTGTTTCTGACATAATGTGGTACAGCTGTGGCAGTGACATGTTATCAGCAACTAGGAGGCAGGAAGAAGATGGAGGTTAAAACATGGTGCTCTTCAAGTGGAGTCTTTGGGAAACACTTACACCTCCATAAGTGTCCACTTTCCCCACTTCTTTGGGAAACATTTGGACTTTTTGCACCATCAACCAAAAGCAGAACTGAAAAACATTTTAAAAATAATAAATTTAACAAGATACAATGTATGCATGACATAGTCTTATAATAAAAATAGAATGGCAAAGCATAAGCATAATTTTTTTAAAAGCAGAACTGAAATATTTCTATTTCCTCTACATGTGTTTGTGCCCTGCTATCATTCTTGTCCTTCTGAGAACATGTTTCTGATGCTACAGCTACAAGTTGGTGGAAGCTCCAGATAAATGTCCGTCGATGGCAAGACTGCAGAGCCGGACAATCTTCACATATTAACTCATATGAGACATGGAAGGCATCCAAAATGTCGATGTTTTTCTAATGAAAGCACATATATTTTGTTATTGTTTGTAACCGATAGTTGAGTAACATAAGCTTGCCTTCAAAACTCATCTTTGTTCACATATGTCTATGAGGCAGGAACTAGAATTTATATAGGTGTATTTCCTGAGCCATATTGGAAACTTCCATTTCATAGGTATGGATGAATTTATTTCTAACTATAAATAATCTCTTGATGCTTTGCAAGTGCAAAGATAAGCATGTAAATTTTTCACAAAGTGCATTTTGAGAGCTGGCATTTTTCCTTTATCATATTTATCATCACATAATACTATCTTTGAGTATCCCTCTTCATCCAGCCCCTTCATCCAACAACAGTTAGATTTATGAAGGCAGGAAGGAATCTTCTTTATGTTATTCTTTATTGTGTCAGATTTATTACAAAATATTGGTATATGGGGAATGATATTTCAATAGAAAGACATATAGTTATATTGTAATGGATATAATTTTAATTACATTGAGTATGCTGATGATGATCATATTTCTGTTCTATCATTGGTGTTACTGTCAACATAATTGCTGTGGTCATAAATAAAAATGGTATTATTAGCATTTATATAAACTTCTTTGACCAATTTTATTTAAAAATTCTTCTCACATTCTGTTTTGCTCCTAAGATGTACTCAGATACTTACCTCATGTCTGTTTTTTATTTACACCACCACACTCTAACCACATTAGTTCCTGTACCCTGTGCTATTTTCAGTCCAGAAACAGTTAAAAATCATAGGTCCGAAGTCAGAGAACTTCTCTCCAACAGGAGATGTAGGGACTAAAGGGAACACAGAGCCCTGAGGAGAATGTATCATTCCCTGGGCCTCAGAACATAATATTCTGGGATGTTGACCACCGCAATGTGCTTAGCTCTGGAGATGGACTTTAAGTGATAGGAGGACCATAATTCATTATGGTTTTGTATTTTCCTATAAACCAGTAAATCTAGTTGTACTCTTTACTCAAGAACAATGACCTGTCTTATTTGAGAAGACCAGACATGGTTATCCAACAAAGGCCTGCATCAGTCCACTGCAGATTCAACTCCTCTCTCACAGGGGGCTGAATGAAGGTGAAATAACAGACTTATTTCTTTCCTGGGGACTGCCATAGTACATCAGCCCATGGGAAAGATTGAGGCCAACATAAAAAACAACAGCTGAAAACAAAAGTATGCCTGTGAGTACGTGTGTGTGTGTGTGTGTGTGTGTGTGTGTGTGTGTGTGTGTGTATTTATCAGAGGCAGAACTTGAGTAGTTTTGACAGTGCTGTCAAGGAACTGAAAAGTGTTGTATATAAAAATTCAGGTCTTTTTTTTCCTTGCAACTAGTCTTCATCCTGAATTGGAGGATTGGAGTTCCAGTAACTGAAAAGACATGAAGTTCCTGGGTTGATATTTGTCAATAATTGAAGAGTATTGTTAGTAAATCATAGCCTCAGTCATCATAGTAATAAGGTAAAAGGAAGGCAGACCTCAAAGGGAAATTTTAGAAGATCAATTTCACGCACACACACACACAGGAATGCCCACTTTGCAATTCTTTTTTTTTTTAAGTTATAGTTTATTAATCCTCTCATGAAAAACCTGCACAACCATCACAGATAAAGTCACCAAAGAATCTTTACTCCTTCTGTTGTTCAATCTCCAGCTCACTTTTTGCCAGCACCAACATTGGCCTTTGCAGTCCCCCTGACTTTCTCCATTCTGTTCTTGTGTTCCTTTCTCTGTTTTCTTGAGGTCTTCTTCTTCTCATATAGGCCATGTCTTGCAAGTCTGTGTTTGGTTTCATTTTTCTTTGCATAATCCAAGGAATCATAAATCATGCCAAAACCAATGGTCTTGCCACCACCAAAGTGGATTCTGAATCCAAACACAAAGATGGCATCAGGTGTGGTCTTATACATTTTGGCTAGTTTTTCCCAAATTTCTATCTTGGGTACTGTTGCCTTCCCAGGGTGAAGGACATCAATGACCATTTGATTCCACTGAGTAGTCGGTTGGTCATGAACTTCCTGGTCGGATAGTTACCGTGACATTTATGATGAAGGTTTATCTTCAAGCAGCCAGGGAGGAAAAGAGCTGCTATTATTTTTTATATCAAAGATCATCCAATGTGAATCATTTGGAAATTTCTATGGACACGCAGGGATGAGAGTAGCTAATAACTGATAAGAGAACCATTTAATTAATTAATTAATCTATTTATTTTAACTTTTACTTCTTTGGAAAAAGATTTGGGAATAAAAATGCCAAAGACAAGGGGTTCCACAAATTCTGGATTGGTGAGAGTACCCATTGCAGAAATAATGCCCCTGTTGTCTCATTGGAGGAGAACTGGCTTTCTTTTTCCTTAAAACTTGCACCTCACTGCAAAAGTAAGGCTGGCCTGGGTAACACAACACTTACCTACACAGTTGTTTAGAAATCTCACAATTGTACTGGCTACACTACTGTATTTCTGTGAATAACTTTTTTTTAATTTTAATCTTCACTCAAGGATATTTTCCCCCCAGTAATTTTCAGAGAGAGTGGAAGGGAGGTGAAGAGACACACAGAGAGAAACATCGATGTGAGATAGATATATCAGCTAGTTGCCTCTTGCACATGCCCCGACTGGGGCCAGGATCAAGCCTGCAACCAAGGTATGTGTCCTTGACCAGAATCAAACCAGTGACCATTCAATTTGCAGGCCAAAAATCTAACCACTGAGCCAAACTGGAGAGGGCCATAATAACTTTTTAATGCAGAGCAAATATAACCCAAATTCAAGTTCAATTTCAATAACATATATTTACTGTAGAAAAATGAGAAATATTATTAGACTAGAAAACTGTACAGAAATATTTATTTCATAATTAACTAAAATTTAAAGAAAGTTATAATTCTTTCATCAAGTCACTTTATTTCTTAAGACTAATTAGAGTAATAATGGTGAAAGTAAGCTAAACTAATATGTGTTCTTAAAATAATTTATTGCAGTCACAGTAAGAAGACAGCATACTTAATTACTAATTATGTACTAGCAATGACAGAGGTTCTTAAAAAACATTCTGTTGTTTAATTTCCACAATAATATCTCAAGTAAAGTTCATATATATATTTTTACAAATGTGAAATAGAATATTCTAGGATTTAGTTTATTTGATCAGGACTAATATGTAGTAACAGCAGAATTATAATAAAATGCTCAATGTAACACACACAGACACACACACACACACACACACACACACACACATGCGCGCGCACATACACACATAAGCACTCACATAGTCTTATCTATCACTGGCAGAGCTGGACTAGTCTAGACAGCAGCTCAGAGGTATCTGGGATCTGAAACATGAGACTTCAGTAAAAACCACCCGAGTGCCCCTTAAGGCAAAAACCTGTTTAATGAGACATTGACACATTTTATATTTCTCAGTAATTAGTAGGGAAAATATTTATTCAGTTGCGACACTTACATGTTATACACTTAATGACATTTTGCTTCTCACAATGATTCTAACTATGGTGGGTTTTATTACCAGGACTATTTAAAGAAAATAAAATCATCATTCAAGTATTTTATTAATGGTTCACTGTGCACATGTGGAGAGACTGGACTTGAACTCAGACACTCTGGACACAAAGCTTCCACTCTTGGTACATATTATTTATAATATTTTCTCCTTCACTCTTTGATGAATAAAGAACATCATGGGGTAAGATGACACACACCTGAGGACTCACTCTGAAGTGAATGACTCCTATACAGGGTTTTCAACCATGTACAAAAGTTGTTAAAAAGCTTTCCATCATCTTCTTTGTCAGAGGCAGAGGACATGAGATTTTAAAAATTGGTAGAGATGTTACCTACATGCATGTGATTTTTTTATGAGGCATTAGTCATTTTCCTTAGAATTATAAAAATGATGAATTAGGATTCTTTATTAATGCAAATAAAATATTGGGATAAATATAACATGAGGCAAATTGCATACCCTACTGATGAAGGAAGGATATTCAAATCAGAAGGAAAAAAGTAGCAAAGATAAGATGGTGACAGTGATGCAGAAAAACTCAGTTTGTTAGATTCATTCAAGGAAAGAAGCTCTACACAGAAGTGGGTGAGGGTATGAGAGGTTTAAGAGCTTGGAGAACACAGTTTCAGGGAGTCAGAACACTTCATAGGATTGAAATATGGATAAATTTCCCGATTAAAGTAACATGAAGAGAATTCATAGATGAGAAACCCATGGTTTGTGATATTCAAAAATGAGATACTGTGAGCATTGTAGTCTAAGAAAACGCCAATACGACGGGGACGAACCGTCAGGAACAGGGTTAAGGACAAGGGTTTGGAGGAGGGAGAATCCACAAAAGCCTTATATTCAGAATTATTCTGTAACCCTATAACCCAGTAACCATTCTTAGGTTGATACCGAGAGCAAACAGGCTGATGATTTTTACCTTGTTTTCCAAAATCCATCCTAATGGAGAAAGGATATTTCCCCACACATACCCCCAAAATCCAGGCATGTGTCTGTGACACATCTACCTCCCAGTAATGCTTTCCTGATTTGATAGATGGTAATCCCAGGACACCATAATCCTCATAATCCTCTCTCTCATATGGACAATGTGCTTTCTGATAATAGTCATCGAAGTCACTTCTCACTGCTCTTTCATACGCAGAAATAGCAATATTTGAATTAGCCCTCCGATGATCCAGGGTCACATTTGCTGTAAAAAAATTACAGTGCTAGGTGAGGAAAATGATGTACTATTACTTGTGACATTGCAAGAGAGATCTTCAGAATAAAATGAGTAGGAACTGGGAAAAACTTGTTTTGGTCTTTGAGGAGCAGGATAACATTGCAGAAATATAATATGTATGTGTGTTGGAAGGAAAACATGGATCTTTACAACCTCTCACACCCTCACCCACTTCTGTGTAGAGCCTCTTTCCTTGAGTGCATCTAACAAACTGAGTGTATCTGCACCACTGTCACCATCTTATCTTTGTTGCCTTTCATTTTTCTTTTTTTTCTGATTTGAACATCCTTCCTTCATCAGTAGGAATATTTGTCTTGTCTTACATTTATCCCAATATCTGACTTGCATTAGTAAATAGACCTAATAGAAACACAATATTCTAAAAGAAGATGAGGACAGTGTAGCTTCATGATACTGTGATTTTTACTTACCCCAGTAGCGGCGCACCTCTGTCAGTTCTGAAATTAGGAAAAATACATAATATAAAATATAAGCCAAAGAGTCTACATGTCTACATTAAAATCTATTTTCTCTCCAGATCAGGTGAAAGACTGGTGTCTATGTAAAGTAGTACATGGAAGAATGAGAGGTGAACAAGGCAGTTAACCACTCCCCAGTGAATATGCCCATATAGTCAGCACATAATATCCATTTTCCTTTGTCTCCTCTACCCACACCTAGAAATTGAACTCTTCTTCCTCTTTAACCATCATCATAACAAGAATCCACGGATACCCACTTCCTCTAGCATTCCTCACCATTAAACACTTGCAGCATCCCTCTCAGATCAGGAACTTGGAACACTCTCCTCTGTTCCTTGGAGAGAGTTTCTAGCTTCTTCAGAGTGAAGGTTTTACACCTAGGGACGACAAAAAAAAAGACCTCCACACCTCTGAAATTTTTGTGTTTCCAAAACCACTGATTTTTATCCATTTACCTATTGAACACTTGATCCCCCTTCCATGGACACGTGAGAAAGTAGAGGGTAGGCCTCTGCACTTAGAGCCCTTTCATGGACCCCTGAGGAAGTGGAAGGTAGACTTCTGAACTTAGAGCCAGAAAAATTGTGCTTGGTCCACTTTCCCAGGTGCCTTTTGTTTGATCTTGGGAAGGAGTATACCTTTCAAAAGCATAGTTTATTCCTTTCAACATGAATATCCTCTCCCTCTCTAACTTCTAAAAATCATATGAAATTATATATGCAATAGTGGATTTCTTTAAAATAAAAATTTGGTACCTTGAAAGGAATTAATGTAAGGAAAATCCATGACATGGATGTAGAGTCCCAGCATTATGACAAGAAAGGAAGGTTGCAGAACCTAGTTCCTGGTGGTTTGAGGCATACTGTGTGGGAATACTGTCTGGAGAGGAACAAGAATTTTAAATGTTACTGCCCAGTAGGGAGGGCCCCAGAACAATATCTGAGATTTCAGTTGCTCTGGGAAAAAAATGTAACATTTGGAAAAGACATTATAGACACTGTACTTACAGTGGTCTGAATTTCATGTGTTTGGAAGAGATTGATGGTGCCAAGTAGATGTTCAAATTTAGACATAGCAGTAGCCTCTTTAGCCCAGTGGTTAGAGCATCAGCCTGAGGACTGAAGGGTCACAGGTTCTATTCCTACCAAGGGCATGTGACTAGGTTGCAGGTTTGAACTTCAGACCCAGTTGGGGCATGTGTGGGAGGCAACCAGTTGATGTGTCTCTCTCACATTGATGTTTCTCTCTCTCTCTCTCTCTTTCTCCCCCTCACTTTCCCTCTCTCTCACTCCCTCACTACCACCCTTCCTAAATTCCAATCACTATCTGGTGATCAATGGACAAGAAGTAGTATTTTTGGGTGAGGATTAAAAAAATTTTAGACACAAAGATGGTGCCCTTCCATTGGCATCAAAAGTACATGAGCAAGAGCCCTAGCTGGTTTGGCTCAGTGGATAGAGCATCAGCCTGTGGACTGAAATGTTCCAGGTCTAATTCCAGTCAAAAGCACATGCCCAGGTTGCGGGCTTGATCCCCAGTAGGGGGGATGAAGGAGGCAGCTGATCAATGATTCTCTCTCATCATTGATGTTTCTATTTTTCTCTCCATCTCCCTTCCTCTCTGAAATCAGTTTTTTAAAAAAGTACGTGAGAAAGATGGATCAATTGTTTGTGCCAGGGTCAAAATATTCCTTGATATTTAAGTCTTGTTTTGGAAACTACAGAGAAACCATTTTGGTTTGAGTGTTTTATAACTATTGAGAATAAACCAGATTTTATGGTAGGATATTTAGGTGGGGAGAAGGTGCCGAGTTTGGATTGGAGGCAGTTAAACATAAGATGTTGCAGTATCAGGCCCATGTGACCACATTAATTTTGTTCAATCAGCATGTCTGTATCTAACTAAGATTTCTGCAGTTCATAGCCGATGGTTTTATTGTTGGAATGTCATGTTTTCTTCAGCTCCTAAGCAGCCAAAATTTGAGACAACTCAGTTACACTTAAATTTCTGCTCTGGGAATAGAAGATACCAGGTCCTTTTATGGTGAGGGAAGGTCAATTGGGGGGAAAAAAAGGAGACATATGTACTACTATTTGTAATACTTTAAACAATAAAAAAATACTCAATCCATATGTGAACAGAAATTCAAGATAAAACTGCAACCAGCTTGTTTTGCTCTGAGCAATATTTTATTCTAATTAACTACCAGATAACATTAATGGCTTTAAACCTCTTTTTACAGGAGAAAACATTCATTGTTTGTCTTTCACACATACCTTTCCAGGATGCCATTCACATCCTAGGGACAAAAGAGAACACATGAGTCAAAAAGTAATAAGTCCTCCTCACTTACAAAGCTTCATCACATCCCCAGCAACCCCCTGATCTGGTGGGAATAGAGATAGTCCTAATGTGAGAACAAAATAGTAAAGGAAAGACCTAGGTCTATCATTTCAGAAGACTCATGAAAAGTTGTCAGTTTTCCTAAAATATTGATCCTGCGGCAGCACACCTTTAGCTCCCAGTACCTGGAGATGAGACATATTTATGAGAAAAGCATGAGGCCCCTCATATTTTCCCATGTTCAAAAGACTCCTCATAAAATGATTTGAATAATCCATGGTTTGCTCACTTATTCAACACAAATGTGAAGTGACTAACTATTATTTGTCTAGTTTTATGCCTTGATTGGAAGAATCAAAGATGAGTAGTTACAGTATTCCTCAAAAATTCACATGGTTTCCACTGAATGTATAAGTAAACAAATGTATTAATGTAGGCATTTCTTAAATCTCCCTTCTTGTTTCACCCACTATCCACACCCTTAAATTCGACACACACTTATGTATAATTTTTTCCCAAAGTCTTTATTTTTCCTCAGATGTGTCTCTTAAATGCAGGTTAGTATAATGCCTAGTAAAGCAGCCACAGGAATCAGTAACTTAGGCTGTTTACTATGTAACTTACTTTTCAGCAAACAAATTATTACCTCTTTTCTACACCTTTGTCCATGTTACCAACATCCACTTGGTCACTGTTCTAAATACTACAGTATTTACTGTGTTTTGGTCTCTAATAAGACAGTTTAGTCCATATTACTAATTTTTTTGTCATCTGAACTTGTTTATCATCACAGATTTATTCCTTTAAACAGATATGCACAAATATATTTGGTATCACCTATCTGAGACTAACTTTTTTCATGACACCCAAAACTAGGCCAACCAGAGGATCAACAGACACCAAAAAAAAAAAAAAAAAAAAAAAAATTGCTTTGTTCTCTGTATTAGGGTCTTGTTGTTGTACATGACAAAAAGAAATTAAAAATAGGTAAAGTAGAGAAGATGAAAAGGAATTTGGGGGACAGTTGTAATTTAATCAAGCTTCATTTTGAAGCTCAAACATTGTATTCAGGATCTGGTTTATGTAATTCTCCAAACTCTATTTACCTCTTTATTGACCTTATCCTCAGTTCATGAAAAAGAAATAATTATTTCCTCATATAAATTTTCCCCCAAAAATATATCTTCACAGTTATATCAAATAATTCTAAGGCTTTCATGGCATGGGCCTGTATTGGATTAAGCACCCATATTAAAAGTATTGTTGCACTGTTGCTGAAGTACTATAAAGCAATGTTGGAGACAAGTATCTACATTTTACTGGAATTAATTTAGTATTAATATGCAATAGATCTTGATTAAATAGGATGCATATTGTAACGAGAAGAGCAACCACTACAAAAATAAAAAAGCGTAAAACAAATTTTATACTAGAAATATTCGGTTAACTAAAAAAAAAAAACTATTCAATGAGAAAGAAAACAATGAAAATTGTAGGTGGCATATAAAAGGTAATAGCACAATATAAGTTAAATAGAGCTACATTAGCAATTGCATTAAAAGTCATTGCCTTAATTCACCATTTAAAAGACAGAGTGTGCTGGACTAGCTAAAAAGCAACTTATAGTATTGCTATCTACAGGAGACATTTTGGATTCAAAGATACAAATTTGGCAAAAATAAAAAGAGAACCTTGGACAAAATGATGGACTAGGTAAAGAATATGCTTGTTTCCTCCAAAGCTCACATCAAAATTACAATTAAATTATAGAATAACCACCTTTGAGAACCACATGATGACAAGCTGAACAGACTGCTATAACTAAAAATTTGAAGAAGCTACCTTAAGGTTGGTAAGAAGGGTGGAGACAAAACTGACTGGTTATATACCCATGTGTGGAGGTTAAGAAATGGGACAGCCATTCAGCCTGAGGGGCAATTCCACTCACCAATGTGCAACAGCAATCAAGACTCAACTACAATAAGAGAGCACACACAACCCAATAGCACCTTTTTCAGATGAATATGGAAACTGTACCACTGGTTCCCAAAGGACACCTACCATAGAAGGCCATTCTGCCAAAGCTGAGATGTAACAGATATACCAAATACATAGGAATAAATGTGGAAAGGCAGCAAAAAAGATGAGACAAAGAAACATGTCCCAGATGAAAGATCAGGGCAAAATTTCTAAAAAACAACTGAACAAAATGGAGGCAAGCAATCTACCAAATGCAGAATTCTAAACCAAATGCAGGTTATAAGGATACTCAATGAACTTAAGAAAAGAATAGATTATTTCACTGAGAACTTCAACAAAGAGTCAGGAAACTTGAAAAAGAAGACAGACAGCATAAGAAGACCCAGTGAGAAATGAATAGAGAGAGAATCTTAAAAGCAGCAGGAAAAAAGCAGCCAGTTACCTATCAGGGAGCTCCTGTAAGACTATCAGTTGATTTCTTAACGTGAAATATTCGAAGTGATGAAAAGCAATGATCTACAATCTATATTACTCTACCCAGTAAGGCTATCATTTAGAATTTAAGGAACCATAACGAGCTTCCCAGATAAGAAAAAGTTGAAGTTCACCACCACCAAACCAGTATTACAAGAAATGTTAGAGATTCAAGAAAAAGAAAAATATATAAATAAGAAAATAATCACAATGTAGAAGACATGACCAACATTATCAACCAGCTCAATTTAACTCTAACTGGCATCTATAGACCCTTTCACCAATCAATACACAATTTTTTTTCAAATTCATATAAAAATTTGGACATACAATATTTTAGTATCAATATATTTAAAGGATTTAAAAAATAAAATATATTCTTTCTGATTAGAAAGGAATTAACTTTAAAATATGCAATAGAAGAAAAAGTAAAAATCACTAAGTGTTTGTAAATTAACACAGTTTCAAATATTTCAAGGGTTAAGATGAAAATAACAAAGTTGAAAATACATTGAGTTGAATCTAAATAACAAGTAAATAATCCAAAAGTGTGGAATATAGCTAACACTATGCACTTATATAATTTAAAAATAGCAGAAAAGATTGTTGAATCAGTGGTCAAACTTCCCATTTTAGGAAGCTAGAAAAGAACAATAAATTAAACCAATACACACATGCACACAAACACATACACACACTCATGTATGAATGTGCATTTACATATACATTCACAAAGTAAACTATATAAGTAAGAACATAAATCTATGATATTGAAAGGTTAAAAATAAATAAATTAATTAAGTTTATTCTTGAAAAACATCAATAAAATTAAGCAAATATAACTAAACTGACAAAAAAAATCACTGAAATGAGGAATAAAAGATGGGCCAATACTGTAAGTACTGTAGAAATGAAAGAGATTCTAAGAAATTATAATGACTAAATTCATGTTTGTAAATCTGAAAACTTAGAATGGGCAAATTTCTACAAAGATGTATATTATCAAAAACTGATTCCAGAAATACACACACACACACACACACACCACACAAATACCCAAGAAAATCTCTCACAAGCATAAAAATATATTTTAAACCTTTCCCCAAAATAGGCCAGAGCGAGATGGTTTCACGGGTGCATTTATTGAATAATGAAAGAATAAATAGTACCAATCCTTCTCAATTGTTTATCCAGGAAACAATTGTTTATTCAGAAAAAGAAGAATCTCAACGCATTCTATGAAGGAAAAAAAAAACCTCTTGGATAATAAAGAGGTATCTGGAAAGAAGTTCTAGGCTAGGTCACAAATATAGTGCCCTGCAGAATGTAATTGGAGACAATGGATCTTTTCTCCACAGTCATTTTTGCACTGTAATTAGTACATTATAAAAGTAAAAATGAGATTTTCCCTTGTTATTCATCATTTGATGATTTCCATAACCTCTGAAATAGATGCAAGTAAGGGTTACTAAAAGACCAAAGGAACCTCAGTGTCACCATAACAAACAGCACAGCCACACATCAGAGGAAACTTAGTCTTATTTTCCTCAAATTCAGATGCCAGTGATTCATTCTGAGCCTTACCTGCAGCATCTCTGCTGTTGACCCCTGCAACCGACACTGCAGATCCCAGATAAGATCTCTCAACAACTGGCTCTGCTGGATGAGCTCACTGCCACCCTGGGCCAGGTAACTGAGAACATCTCTCTCCTCCTTCTCCAGCCTTTGCAGCTCCTTCTGCTCCTCACGGTCCAGGGTACCTCTCAGTTCTTTAAAATAACTCTGGATACTTTGGCTTTCATTTTCTATTAGATCCTTCAGGAATGAAAAAGAAAGAGAGGGTCTCAAGTGAACAGGAAGAGACTGGAAGGCAGACAAAGAAATATTTGATTTGGAAGTTCTCAGAGGGAAGAGAGATGGAAGCACAGGAACAATTCTTGGGGAGGCTGATATTTCCTATTATGTCTTCTCATCACATCCCAAAATAATGGCCTCAAATCTGCACTGTTGAAACAAAATGGGACACTAAGGTGTGGCTCAGCTCTCACTGAGCTGCCTAGGGCAGTCTTGCCTTTCAGCATTACCCCTGATGCGCCCCCCCCCCCGCCCCCGACCCCCCACAAACCTCTACCTAATGTTGAACATCAGGGACATGAGCCATTGGCAACAGTCTTCTCCTGAAAGAGTTAAAGGCTCAAAATAATCAGAGACATGAACACAGAATTCACTAGCCTTCCTCACCAGATAATCTCTCTATGAGAATAACTGACCTACACATATCTGTGTTAGTTTGTAACAGATTCATTTTCTGCCCGAGCCCTACCAAGGACAGGATGAAGAATGACTAATCAATAAATCTGGGCATATCAACTGCCAGGGAACAAGAAGATAGGGAGCTACTTGTGACTAGCACCCAAGGTCTTACCCAGAATTTTGTCTAGCTACCTCAGGAAGAATCTCCTCCTACCTTCCAGGAAGTTGTTTCCTCTTCAAGGTCAGCTCCCAATTTTTCAGCTTCCTGCTGCTTTGCAATCAGACTGTCCAGAGCTTTCTGGAGCTTCTCCTGTGAGAGAAGAATCACATCAGGGTCAAGCTTTGGGCTTTCTTATCATCAGAAGAGAGGACAAATGGGGAAGAAATCAAGTTGATCTCTAAAGAGACTTGAGTTTATAGAAACTGCAAAATGACAATTTGAATCTGTGATTTGAAGGAAATCTGATGAGGTTATGTGTTCTTTAAGACTCAGATGATAGAAGTCACCATTACTATGTCAAGAGAAGACTGGCTCTCTTTGCCTTAGAAGAAAGAACTTGATCCTGTGTAAGGAAAGAATTTAAGTTTTGATTCGCTCTCCTGTCCAAAGGGACAATGACAGCTTTGCTTGTGCACCAAGCCTCCACCTATTAGTACAAGGTATAAAAATGTCTACTTCTGATTTAGAGTCTGCTCATCATTTGAATGCACAGAAATGTCTTTCAGGTCTTGGAAGGTGAACATAGGAAGAAAAGTGACCACAGGCCTCAGGGTTATGGTGGCAATATAATTACAATCAAATCCCAAGTTAAGATTTACCATCAAGTGCTATTTTCTGCCCTGTCTTTCCTCCATCCCAGTCTGTTACCTTGTACTCCTGGGCAATCTCCTCCATGAGGAATGTGTGGTGACCACGGTGCTCTGGAGACCGCTCGCAAAGCCAGCAAATGATCTTCCCATGCTCCTGGCAGAAGAGCAGGAGTTTCTCTCCATGGTGCACACAGAGATCACTCTTTTGCTCTTCCTCTGGGCTCAGCTTGACCTCCCTGAGCACCTCCACTATGTTAGCCAAATGCAGACTAGGCCGCAGGTTCCCAGGCTGATAACTGATCCTGCACACAGGGCAGCTGCTCTCTCCTTGGCTGATCATGGACTCCCTGTTGTTTGCAGTGATGCAGGCTTGGCAGAAGCTGTGCCCACAGTCCAGGCTCATGGGTTCTGTTAGGAGCTCCAGGCAGATGGGGCAGGTCACCACCTCCTTTATGTTCACCAGGATTCCTGAAGCCATCGCAGCTGCTCCCTGTTCCTTCCTACCTGTTCTGAACTGAGGCTCCTCTTGTTCACTGATCTCTGCCTGATTGGAAAGGTTAAAAGGAGGCAGAGTAAGAACAGTGGGAATAAATGTTGTTAATTGTATAGAAATCAAAGACAGGGAAAGAACAAATATAGGGACATAAAAGAAGAGGTAGAGAGAAAGAGAAATGATCACAGTGACCTGGAAAAAAAGGACTTTTTATAACAATTTTAAATACTTTAGTTAATCTGACATGACAAATTTCATTTCTTTCTGTGCAATGGTTGTTATTAATCTTTACTTTTATTGAACAAAAGGATGGTCTGAGGTATTTTATACAAAGAAAAGATGTTTGTGTCACCCAACATCTCTCCTTCTTCTTCTTTCCTTTGCCAAACACATCCTCAATAATAAATTCACCAAACCACTTTTGGGTCTGGGCTTCGATACCCACTCTTCTCTCAGGAGGCAATGCTGCCCCTGGTATTAGTAGTATTCATTCTCATACTTCAGTCAATCTCCTTCCATGATCCTTTATCAGAAAGACCTACTCTAACTTGCTTATTTACAGTGTAACCATTGATATCGTTTGCTGTGTGTTTGAAAAGATTTCTCTTATTATTTTGACATGGTATGTGACACTGTGTTTGTGTATCCGGCAAGAGCAAACTCTTTATCATATCTGTACACAGAGATAGTAAGTGACTTACAAGGATCTTATCTTCAATACACAGAGTGGCAACGAACCTACTATGTTCAAGGTCCCCATCAGGGGTCTGTTCCTACATTATCGAGTTAATCAAAGATGAAACAAGTAACTTAGGAAATTGTGAGGATTCTTGTGTTGATAAATGGTAAAATTTCACATTTTCCTGGAAATTTGCCAATGACATTGATAGGAGCCTCATGGTATGTATGTTGATGGTGAAGCAAGATAGCATAAATATACTTTAGAATCATGCCAGTCATATATCTGAAAAATTAGAAATTCAGATGAAATATATATCAGTGTTTGGAAAGAAATCTCAAAATATTAGGCAAGGTCATTCAACTAGTTTTTCTTTTTTTTACATATGTTTTTATTGATTTCAGAGAGGAAGGAAGAGGGAGAGAGAGACAGAAACATCAATGATGAGAGAGAATCATTGATTTGATTCGTCCAGAAAGTCCCACATTGAGGATGGAGCCTGCAATCTGGGCATGTGTCCTGAAAGGGAATTGAACCATGACCTCCTGGTTCATAGATTAATACCCAACTACTGAGCAACACTGGCAGGACTCAACTAATTTTTCATCACTACAAATTACATGCTAATACTAATACCCATAAACACAAAAATGAGTCAGAACAGAGAGTTCAAACCACATGACCCTGACATTCACTTGGAATGCACAGCAAATTAATATATATACTGAGTGGTCAGATTATTATGACCACCTGACATTTGTCTGCAAATTAGCCTTACACTGCATCATATGGGATATGGAAGCTGAAGGCCTGTTCAAACACCTTTGGTGTCTGCAGTTACCAAGATAAAACGTCTCCAATTTGCAGAGGAACACAAAGATTGGACAGTCGAGCATTGGAAAAAAGTCATGTGGTCCGATGAATCACGTTTCCAGTTGCATCATGCAATGGCAGAGTGAGAATTTCACAGAAATAGCATGAAATCATGCACCCCACATGCATGAGTACAACACTTCAAGCTAGTGGGGGCAGTATTATGGTTTGGGGAATATTTTCCTGGCATGATTTGGGCCCTTTAATTCATGTGGAACAATGTCTGAATAGCACAACATACCTAAGTATTGTTGCTGATCAAGTTCATCCTATCATGTTGATGGCGTATCCCAATGGAGATGGCTTCTTCCAACAAGACAATGCGCCATGCCACAGTGCTCATATTGTGCAGGAGTGTTTCAAGAACATGAGGGAGACTTTACCTTGCTTAGGTGGCACCCACAATCACCAGATCTCAATTCAATTGAGCATTTGTGGGATGAAGTTAAAAGAGCCATCAGGCAGCTGGTTCTATAACCATCAAATCTCACAGAACTGGACAGTGCTATTCATCAGGCATGGTGTCAGATTCCTCACATCACCTTTCAACATCTCGTGGAGTCAATGCCAAGAAGAATAGCCACAGTATTGGAGGCAAAAGGTGGCCCAATGAAGTACTGATGGGGTGGTCATAATAATCTGGTCACTCAGTGTACATGTATGCAAGCAGATGTGACAAACAATACTAGAGAAATGTGTATGTTGGGAAATCAAATAATGGGACAGGTAAAGAACTATCCAGATTTTCTAACTTGAAAACATAATGGTTGACCTGAAAGCTGAATATTATGGAAATATGGCTTATGGGGGAGAAAAAAATTATTAGGTAAAGGAAATGATCTGTTCATTGAAGACACACCACCTTGTCTGATTTTGAAAAATGCCAATGTCGCTGGTGTGAGAAAACTGCTAACCTATAGTGATAATGACATATGGCCCTTTGACAATTCACCAATTTTGTAACATTTACCGACACTTTTCCAAGAGCAAAAGGAATGATCAGTGTTGGGATGTGGAATATTAAATAGATTCAGTACAATTGAGAAAATGAGTAGGATATATGCACAGTTTCCCAGGAGACATGATGATAGCCTTTAGGACAAGGAGGTGAAGGGAATGGGGAGCAGGGGTGAGAGTGAAACATAGGATGAGGTAAGAGTAAAGACGGGCAGTTCTATTATATACTTTGTAACAAAGGCACGACATCAAGCCTAGGCTCTTTATTCCTATAGATGTAATATTGGCTAATTCTTCTAATAAGTTGGGTTTTTGTTTTTGTTTCTGGAGAACTTATGAGGCTACAATAAAGTGGAAGGCCAGCTACCTTCAAGGCCACAATGCTGACAGCAAAATTAGACTGATGTGGAAAGTGCATTGGACTAGGAGGACTTCCTATGTACCTCAAGTGCTAGGTAACAAGCTTAGACTTCATTTTCCATAAGAGGATTATGACATTTTAGCCACCTGTGTCTCTTTTAGGTCCTTGGACTTTGTGCCTACTGGCTTTCACAACATCATTTTGCACTTTAGCTCTAGGCTTACATAACTTTTGGTGGTTTCTCACACATCCACTAAGTCTGGCTTCTCAAAAGGCTGAGAGATAACAGGAATGAAGTACTTTTTATAGCACTGAGAAGATCATCACTAATAGCTCCACTAAGGTAGCCAATGTCAGCATGCCTATTCTCCTTTCCTGTATCTCCAGCTCAGCTAAGTGACCCTAGCAGGTAACTGTCAGGTTACATAGATAGTAATGACTATCCAAATTGGAAATGATCCTGGTGGTCTGTTAGGAAGGGTATTATAGAGTGGTGACACAGTGCTGCTCATTCTCCTACCTGGACTCAGTATGGCCCTGTGGCTACAGTTTAGCCTCAGGATTCTCTAAATAGGGCTATGAAGCAATAAACAAAGAAAGAAAATATCTCAGTAGATACCCATGTCTTGATGGTTGCCAAAGTTTGAAGGTAAAAGAAAGATATGCAATATGAGATGTTTTCTCTTTGCTCTGTGCTCAGAGGGAAAAATTATAAAGGCTGCATGGAGATGAATGTAGACACACTAACACTGTCTGCTGGTACAATGCTCATCAGACATGAAGGGAACCTGATATGCAATGAGGCTGAAGGAGAACAGAAGTGTATTCCAGCTAGTGGTCCAGATACTGAAAAGAGCCCAGAGACCATATGCAGTTAGCACTGGCTGCAGAGACTTTGGTCCAGATCTTTTTTTGACTCCAGCATAATCTAAACAAGGTGTAAGAAGCTCCAAATATGTCTCACCCTATCCAAGATCCAACAAATCCTGAGACCCACCAAAAGCCTGTAGAGGAGAGAGGAAAAGAGCATGCATTCTGCCTTGGGGCTGCAGAATTTATTTTTATGGTGGGGCTACAGAAGGTAAGGTCAAAGCAGCTGTTGCTTTCTCCTGTTTTGAGGAACATGTAATATCCCCTGAGAATTCAGTTAGTATACACCAGACATGGAACTTGTCCCAGTATAAAAAACATATACATGATCTCTGAGATGAGGAAGGAAAAGAAAGTACACATCAAAATCTAAGTAACACAGAGATCAGGTACAAATTGCTCAAAGGTGAGATTAAGATGCACTTCCTTTTGAAAAATTATCAACTCCTTTTTTTAGCTGCATGCAAGGGAAAAGTGAGTAAAGAGTTAATATCATAACAAAGGAGGAGAATGTGTAAGATGATGCAGAACACATTCTAAAGCAGGAGAGGACACCAGAGAGTCATAGGGTGCACTGAGGTAACTGAGCCATGGCCCTGAGGAGAGAATAAATCCCCTATTCTTGGACCTCCAAGAGGCAAGTGTCCACATGGGGATTACAGAGATGGGCGGCAATCTGGTCATCCAGCCTCTCTCATCAGATTGGCCAAAGGGCTGGTCATTTATCAGGAAGGTTGTGAAAGCCTCCCAGAAGTTACCAAGAGAAGAGTAAAGGATCAGCCTTCAGGGAAGGGGCATCAGTTGTCATGTCCTGTATCAAAGGTGGCAAGAAAAAGCCCCTGAAGCAGCCCAAGGAGCCAGCCAAGGAGATGGATGAAGAAAATAAGGCATTCCAGTAGCAAAAGAGGGGAAGAAAGCAAAGGCTAAAGGAAAAGGCTCCCAGGACACACATGAAATGAAGGAATCTGGCCAGAAATGAGCTGTTCCTTGTGCCTGGGGCAATGGTGATCCTAAATTCCATTCCTGTTTTAACATCTGGATTCCTTGTGATAATATCTGTTGCCACTTACAGCTAGAATGAAGTGTTGTCTGCAAGCTTATTGTACATTTAAGAATAAAGGTTTGTAAAAAGAAATACATAAATACATAATTAAATAAATAAATAGTGCTAATTTAACAAAAGAGTAAGACGGCCAGCTTCAAGAGGGTCTGATCACTGGCAGAGCCCCTAAGATCCCATCCCTCCCACATGCCTCCTGATAAGGGCTCTCACTCCTGCTGGCCTCACCAGGAGCTTGGGCTTTATGAAGGGGGAGAACAGGGCTAATCTCACAGGTTTCCTGGAGAAGAGGAGGAAGGGATTTTCTGTCTGGGAAAGGAGTATTCTGGCTCACCTTGGAAAGGTAGAAAGTCAAAACTACAGAATAGGCAAAAGACGAAGTAACTCAGCCTGGAGAAATAATGGTCTCTCTAAGAAACACATAAAATTGCTCTTTTAAATCTCCCTTCTTTAAAGATCACTCTTCCCCCCGACTCAGTGTTTCTCTTTTCTGCCACCTCAGCAGACACCCACAAGCAGAGCAGCTTCAGAACCACAATTTAAGACACCAACCACATTCAGTCTGCTCCCCCAAAGCCTCCTCTGCTTTGTCCACAGAAACTGCCCCACTTACTTTCAGAAAATATATAGGAGTCTTAACTCAGTGCAGGAGATCAGCTGTAAGTCTGGTCAGTATTCACTCACCAAGCCAGTGACCAGCTCTCCACAGAGAAGTCCCCCACAGGAGTGGAGTGAGAAAAGGAAGTTAGTTCATAGGGGTAGAAATGAAACAAAGGAAGCAGAACAGAAACTTAAGAACATAACAATGAGAGGTCACCAGTTAGGACACTGAGGAAAGTCAATGCTTCAGTATGTTATTATCCTTTTTGCAGATTATTCTAGCTAGAATCCTATATAATAAAGAGGTAATATGCAAATTGACTGTCACTCCAACACACAAGATGGACACCCCCATGTGGTCAAAGATGGCTGCCCCTATGTGGACACAAGATGGCTGCCACAAGATGGCTGGCAGGGGAGGGCAGTTGTGGGCATTCAGGCCAGGAGGGGAGGGCAGTTGGGAGGGACCAGGCCTGAAGTGGAGGGCAGTTGGGGGCAACAAGGCCTGCAGGGGAGGGCAGTTGAGAGGGACCTGGCCTGCAGGGGAGGGAATTGGGGGGGGGACCAGGCCAGCAAGGGAGGACAGTTAGGGGTGACCAGGCAGGCAGAGGCAGTTAGGGGTGATCAGGCAGGCAGGCAGGTGAGCATTTAGGAGCCAGCAGTCCCAGATTGTGAGAGGGATGTTCGATTGGAGAGGTTGCAAGGTGGGCTGAGGGAACTGCCCCCTCTGTAGGAATTTCGTGCGCTGGGCCACTGGTCTCTATAATAAAGAGCCAGGGTGTAATGACAGATCATGACCAAAGGCTGACTACTGTGGCTGTAGGCCTGGTGACCCAGCAGTGACTGCTGAGGGGTCTTTGAATCAGGCCCAGAAAGAGACCTGAAGAGAGAAGCAGGGGCTGATCTGTAGTGTCTGAGGCAGCTTTTGACCAGCACTTGCCTCTCTCTTTCCCTCACAGCCTGGCCAGAAACCCTGCATCCATTTCTCTCCAGGCCTCCACCAAGGCTGCTGATCAGCCCCACCTTTCTGATCAGGCCCAGTTGAAAGGCCCAGAGACACTGACTGGCATAGAAACCAGCCAATCAGAACACCAATCTGGAAGTCAGTCCTGCAGTCAGCGCTGGGTTGCCATGGGGACCCAGCGCTGACTACTGAGGCTGCAGACCCACTGACCCAGCAGTGACTGCTGAGAGGGCTTTGAATCAGGCCTGGAAAGAGACCTGAAGAGAGAAGCAGGGGCTGATCTGTAGTGTCTGAGGCAGCTTTTGACCAGCACTTGCCTCTCTCTTTCCCTCTGAGCCTGGCCAGCAGCCCTGCCTCCATTTCTCTTGAGCCTCCACCAGGACTGCTGGTCAGCCATGCCTTTCTGAGCAGGCCCTGTTGATAGGCCCAGAGATGCTGACTGGCATAGAAACTGGCCAATCAGAACCAAATCTGGGTCCACTGTGAGGAGGCAGTGACTGCCTAGGAGGTGGAGCTTTTGACACTGATTGATATAGAAACTGACCAATTAGAACAGTGGTTCTCAACATTCCTAATGCCACAACCCTTTAATACAGTTCCTCATGTTGTGGTGACCCCCAACCATAAAATTATTTTTGTTGCTACTTCATAACTGTAATTTTGCTACTGTTATGAATTGTAATGTAAATATCTGTGTTTTCCAATGGTCTTAGGCGGCCATTGAAAAGGGCCGTTAGACTCCCAAAGGGGTTGCGACCCACAGGTTGAGAACAGCTGAATTAGAACCAAATTGGCCAGCAGAGGAGGGCAGTTGGGGGTGAGATCAGGCTGGCAGGGGAGGGCAGTTGGGGACAACCAGGCTGGCAAGGGAGGGCAGTTGGGGGCAAGATCAGACCAGCAGCAGAGGACCATTGGGGGCAAGATCAGGTCGTCAGGGGACGGCAGTTGGGGACAAGGCCAGGCCAGCAGGGGAGGGCCTTTGGGGGCGAGATCAGGCTGGCAGGGGAAGGCAGTTGGGGGCAACCAGACTGGCAGAGGAGGGCAGTTGGGGGTAAGATCAGGCTGGCAAGGGAGGGCAGTTAGGAGTGATCAGGCAGGCAGAGGCAGGTAGGGGTGATCAGGCAGGTAGGCAGGTGAGCATTTAGGAGCCAGTGGTCCCAGATTGTGAGAGGAATGTCCGACTGCTGGTTTAAAATTGAGATCGGGCCTAAACCGGCAATTGGACATCCCCCAAGGGGTTCCCGATTGGAGAGGGTGTAGGGTGGGCTGAGGAAACCGTCCCCTCTGTGCATGAAATTCAGGCACCGGGCCACTAGTCCTATATAATAAAGAGGTAATATGAAAATAGACTGTCACTCCCAACACACAAGATGGCTGCCCCATGTGGTCAAAGATGGTTGCCCCCATTTGGACACAAGATGGCTGCCACAAGATGGCCATCAGGGTAGAGCAGTTGGGAAGGATCAGGCCTGCAGATGAGGGCAGTTGGGGGGGGACCCAGGCCTACAGGGAAGGGCAGTTAGGGGTGATCAGGCCTTCAGGGGAGGTCAGTTAGGGGCAACCAGACCTGCAGGGGAGGGCAGTTTGGGGGGAATGACCTGTAAAGGAGGACAGTTGGGGGGAACCAGGCCAGCAGGGGAGGGCAATTAGGGTTGACCAGGCCTGCAGGGAAGGCTGGCAAGGGAGGGAAGTTAAGGGTGACTGGGCCAGCAGGAAAGGGCAGTTTGATGAAACCAGGCCTGTAGGGGAGGGCAGTTAGGGGCAACCAGGTTGGCAAGGAAGGGCCATTAGGGGTGACCGGGCCAGGTAGGGAGGGCGCTTTTGGCAGTGACCAGGCCTGCAGGGGAGGACAGTTAGGAGTCGATCAAGCTGGCAGGGGAGTGGTTAGTGGGTGATCAGACTGGCAGGCAGAAGTGGTTAGGGGCAATCAGGCAGGTGAGTGGTTGGGAGCCCGCAGTCCTGATTGTGAGAGGGATGTCTGACTGCCCGTTTAGGCCCGATCCCAACAGGATCGGGCCTAAATGGGCAGTCAGACATCCCTTGAGGGGTCCCAGATTGGAGAGGGTACAGGTTGGGCTGAGGGACACCCTCTCTCCCGCTTGTGCACGAATTTCATGCACTGGGCCTCTAGTATTTAAATAAGAAGAATGTAAAATCTAATAATACACTCTATAGCCTTCCTAAATAGTAATTTCAATTTAATTTTGACCTACTAGTTAAGCTTATCCTATATTCATGTCCTGAACTACTTACTAGGGATAAAATCATGATCCAGAAGTCTGGGTACCTGCCCTTCATAATGCAGAGTGTGAATGGGAAGATAACTAGTGATAGAGCTCTGAACATTTGAGCTGAATGGTAGCATATGTCCTTAGAATTTAAAAAAAAAATTCTTTTTAAATAGCAGCTACTAAGAGCTGGTATTTAGAAATTTTTTGAACTTATTGAGAAATTTTTTTCACAACACCATTGAATCTAATAGTCCTTCAGTTAACTACCAGTTTTTGTTTCTGACCTTGCAGACATAATGTGGTACATCTGTGGCAATGACATGTTACTGGGAATTGAGAGGTGGGAAGAGAATGGAGGTTTACATATTGTGCTCTTCAAGTGGAGTCTTTCTCTGGGTAACACTTATCCCTCCATAATTGTCTACCTTCTCCACTTCTTTGGGAAACAATTGGATATTTTTGTACCATTAATCAAAAGCAGAACTGAAAATATATCCAAATTAAAATAAATGTTAAAGGTACAATGTATGCATTGCATAGTACTATAATAAAAATAGAATGGCAATAAAATAAAAATAAGTGTAATATTTTAAAAGCAGAACTGAAACATTTCTATTTTTTCTACATATTTTTGTACCCTATTATCAATCTTCTGAAAACATGTTTCAGGTGCTGTAGCTACAAGTTGGTGGAAGCTCCAGACAAGAGTCCCTGACTGACAAGACTGCAGAGCTGGGCAATCTTCACACAGTAATTCACATGAGACATGGGGGGCATCTGAAATGTTGATGTCTTTTTAATGAAAGCACAGGCATTTTAGTATTGTTTGTAACTATAGTTGAGTAAGGTAACCTTGCCTTAAAACTCTTCTTGATTCACATATGTCTATGAGGCAGGAGCTGGAATTTATATAGGTGTATTTGGTGAGCCATATTGACAGTTTCCATTTCATGGGTATGAATGAATTTATTTCTAACAACAAATACACTCATGATGCTCTGCAAGTGCAATGATAAGCGTGTAAATTTTGCACAAAGTGAATTCTGAGAGCTTGAAATCTTTTTTTCTTTATCATTGTTGTATATAAGCTGCCAGCAGCATGGAAGAATTAATCAGCTGGGCACTCAGAGTATATTCAGAATAGTAGCCTTTATTGCAGATGCACTAGTGCTGTGACTCAGGGGATTCAGTCTCCAAATCCTGAGCAATGAATATGGATGAAGCTTTCCCTTCATACCCTTAGTTCCTTTGTCCCCTAAATATAGGTCAGGCTTCCAGACTTTTCGTGGGCTTTGCAACCCCCCGTGAGTTGGGATGGGGGAAGTGAGATTACACTCAGAGGCCTGTCTGGCACAGTGGCTGCCAATCCCCTAAGGGGGTTGTATATGGCTCATGGTTTATGGCCTCTGTAAAATGGGAGTATTCCGGGAAACTTGTTCTGCAAGGCAGGACAGGCATCACAGATAAGAATGGAGTTTATTGGCAAGCAAGAATGTGCATCAGAATTCAGGTTACTGGCACAGATTCAGATAGCTAGTCCCCCTAAAATGTCTTATTTTACCCTTCATCATCACATAATACTATAATTGAGTATTCCTTTTCATCCAGCCTTGCACCCCAAAACAATTAGATTAATGAAGGCAGGAAGGGACCTTCTTTATGTTATTTCTTATTGTGTCAGATTTGCTACAAAATATTAGTATATGGGGAATTATATTTAAATAGAAAGACATACAGTTATATTGCTATGGATATAATTTTAATTACATTGAACATGCTAACGATAATCATGTTTCTGTTCTATTGTTGGTGTTGCTGTCAACATAACTGCTGTGTTCATAAATCAAGCCCACCTGGTGTGGCTCAGTGGTTGAGCATCAACCCAGGAACCAAGAGGTCACCAGTTTGATTCCAGGCCAGGGCACATGCCTGGGTTGTGGGCTTCATTCCAAGTATGGGGTGAGCAGGATGTAGTGGATCATTGATGTTTCTCTCTCATTCATGCTTCTATCTCTCTATCAGTAAATCCCTATCCCTTCCCTTCTCTCTAAAATATCAATAAAAACATATTTAAAAATCAATAAATCAAAATGGTATTGTTAGCATTTATGTAAACTCCTTAATTTTAACCAACAATTCTCACATTCTGTTTTGTTCCTAAGATATATTCAGATACTTACCTCAGTGTCTGTTTTTTATCTACACCACCACACTCTAACCACATTACTTCCTGTACCCTGTGCTATTTTCAGTCCAGAAACAGTTAAAAATCATAGATCCGAAGTCAGAGAACTTCTCTCCAACAGGAGATATAGGGACTAAAGGGAACATAGAGCCCTGAGTAGAATGTATTATTCTCTGGGCCTCAGAACATAATATGCTGGGATGTGGACCACAGCAATGTGCTTGGCTCTGGAAGTGGACTTTAAGTGATGGGAGAAGGAGCATGGGTTATTCTGGGTTCCTATTGGCCTGACAAGCTCTATTTTCCTCACTGGTGTCTCTCCACATTAAATTTAATGTCTCAGAGGAAGTTCCCAGGACACCAGCACCACTCTCCCTGCCCTCCCAGACTCTCTTGGGCTTCTGACTTCCTCAAACATTTTCCTGATTAATATTTTTATAATCTCTTCACAGATAAGCTCAAAGACAATAGGCCCCACTTATAGTTGTTATATTTAAATTATTGATTGGTCCCAGGCTTTACAGCTCTAAGGGGCCCTCCCTCAACCTACGCAAAAATGCATACTATATGTTGTGGTTTGAGTTTTGAAAGAAAGACTTCTTGGGAGCTAAAAGGTGAAATCTGATAAAGAGCCAGCTTCTATATCCCTTCTTAACAAAAGGATTTCGTTCTTCTCATTCCAAGCTCTGCACCTCATAAAACATCTCACACAGGGTCTGGAGGGAACACATTAGTTCTCTGGGGCTTAGGATATGGGCTCAGATCAGAGATTCAAAGGGAGGCAAGAGTAATATGATGAATATGGGATTTGTGGGAGACACACTTCCTACCTTGTCCATGTGCACTCCACATAAAAACAGTCTATGTGTGGAGCTCTGCACTCCACTTCAACTGTCAACAAGTTTTGTAGATCAAATGTAGACTACACCAAAAATTACTCTATTGTGTATCTCTGCATTTACCACCAGACCACAAATCATCCTGTTCTCTTTTATCCACTGTGAGAATGAAAAATGGGACAAATACTTGAAAAAAAATCTGGCTGCTGGTTATGGCATAAGATACATTGAACCTAAAAACCAGTAAATCTGTGTATACTACTTCCTCAAGAGCAAGGAACTGTCTGTATTTCAGAAGGCTGGACTGGGATTCCACCAAGGCTTGCATGCACATTCACTGCAGATTCAACTCCCCTCCCTTTCACTGTGGGGAAAGGAGGAAGAACAGGCTTGTCTTCTGTCCTGGGGACTACCCTAGTCTGTCAGCCCACTGGAGAGTGAGGCCAATGAGAAAACAATTGGAAAAATAAAGTATGTTTGGTGTGTGTGTGTGTGTGTGTGTGTGTGTGTGTGTGTGTGTGTGTGTGTGTGTTTATCAGAGGCAGATCTTAAGCAGTCTTGACAGTGGTGTCAAGGACCTGAAAAATGTGGTACCTCTATATTCAGGTCTTCTTTTCCTTGTAACTAAAGACTTCATCCTGAATTGGAGGACTGGGCTTCCAGTAACTGAAAACTCCTGGAGTTGATTTGTCAAAAATTGAGGACTATTACTAGTAAGTCATAGCCCCAGGTATCATAACAATGGAGTGAAAGGAAGGCAGAGATCAAAGGGAAAATTTAGATTAATTTCACACACACACACACACACACACACACACACACACACGCTGTAATATCCACCTTACAATCCCTTGTTACATCAAAGATAATCCAAAGTGAGGAATTTAGATATCCCTGTGGCCATGCAGTGATGAGAGCAGATAATAATTGACAAGGGAGTCCATTTAGTTAATTAATTAATTAATCTATTTATTTTAACTTTTACTTCTTTGGGGACAAATTTGGGAGCAAAAATTCCAAAAGACAAGGGGATGGTGGGAATATCCATTGCAAGTATCATGCCCCTGCTATCTTTTTGGAAGAGAACTGGCTTTTCTCTTGTTCCTGCAAACTTGTAGCTCACTACAAAAGTGAGGCTGACCTGGACAACTAAACACTGTTAAGAAATCCTACAATTGTACTTCTTACACTTATATCATTTCTGTGAATAACATTTTTTATTAAAAAAATTTAATGTTGACATTGTTGAAAGTGGACTTCCCCTCTGTAACCTCCTTTCTCCCACATTCATCCTCCCCTACACCCCTCGTCCCTTTGCCTTCACAAGCTTATTGTCCATATCCATGGGATATGCATATATGTTCTTTAGCTAACACCCTTACCTTCTTTATCCAGTCACTGCCACCCACCTCCACAGGTACCGGCCATTCTGTTCCATGTATCCTTGTTTCTGGTTCCATTTTGTTCATCAGATTATTTTGTTCATTAGAGTTCACAATTCTTTCATCAAGTTATCTTTATTTCTTAAATCAAATCAAGAATAGTAAAGTTGAAAGAAAACTATGTATTCTTAAAGTCTCTTATTTCAGTCACAGTGAGAGGCAAACAAAAATGAATCAACAGCATACTTGATGACTAATTATGTACTAGACATGACAGAAGTTATTGAAAATAGTCTTTAGTTTAATTTTCACAATAATACATCAGGTAAATTTCATATTATTTTACAAATGTGAAACTGAATCATGTACAATTTAGATTACTTGATCAAGGTTAATATGCAGTAACACCAGACTTACAATAAAATTGTCAGTCACACACACACTCATACACACAGTCTTGTCTAACACTGGCAGAGCTGGAGTAGTCTAGACAGCAGCATAGAGGTATCTGGGATATGAAACATGAGACTTTGGTAAAAACTACCCTAGGGCCCCTGAAAGCAAAACCTGTTTCATGAGCTACTGACACTGCTTAGATTTCTTAGTAATTAGTGGAGAAAATATTTATTCAGTTGAGACACTTACATGTTATATACTTAATGACATTTTTCTTCTCACAGTGATACTATGGTATGGTTTTATTATCAGGATTACTTAAAACAAATCGGCATTCAGTATTTTATTCAAAATTCACTGTGCAGATTTGAAGAAATTGGATGTGAACTCAGAAATGAGGACACAGAACTTATACTCTTAGTACATATTATTTATAATATTTTCTTATTACCTGGCTGATGTTGCTCAGTGGTTGAGCATCAACCCATGCACCAAGAGGTCACTGGTGCAATTCACCAAGAAGGCACATTTCCTGGATGCAACCTCAGTCCCCAGTAAGCAACATGCAGGAGGCAGCCCTTTGATGTTTCTCTCTCATCAATCTTTCTATCTCTCTTTACCTCTCCCTTTCTCTCTCTCTAAAAAATCAGTTAAAAAATATTTAATATTTTCTCCTTCACTCCTTGATGAATAACAAACATCATGGGTAAACAGGCAGACCTTTGAAGATTCATTTTGTAGTGAATGACTTCTATTCAAGGTCTTCAATAAAAGTTGTTGAAAAGCTTTCCTTCATCTGCCCAGTCAGGGGCAGAGGACATGAAATTGTAGAAATTGGTAGACATGTTACCTCCATACATGCCTTTTTATTATGAGGCATTAGTCATTTTCCTTGAGATGATAAAACTGATGAATGAGGATTCTCTGAATGCAAATAAGATTTTGGGAAAAATATGACACGAAGCAAATCACACACCCTATTGATGAATGAAGGGTGTTCAAATGGGGAAAAAAAAGAGCTCAGAAAAGATGGTGAGAATGGAGCAGGTGAGCTCAGCTCATTAGATGCACCCAAGGCAAGAGGCATTCCAGAGAAGTGGGTGAGGGTGTAAGAGGTTTAAGAGCCTGGAGGACACACTGTCATGGGGGCAGTGCATTTCATAGGACTGAAACACGGAAATATTTTCTGAGAAAAGAAACATGAAGAGAATTTATAGAGGAGAAACCCATGGTTCGTGACATTAAAAAATGAGACAGTGCCAGCATCATAGTCTAGGAAAACCCCAACATGACAGAGAGGAACATTTAGGAACAGGGTTAAGGTTGTGGGGTCAGAGGAGGCAGAGTCCACAAAAGCTTTATATTCAGAATGGTTCTGTAGCCCTATAACCCAGTAGCCATATTTAGGTTGATACTGAGAGCAAACATGCGATGCTTTTATATTTTTTTTATTTTTTACTTTCAACATTTCATTTATTTCAAAATCAATTTTATTGCAGTCAAAGCAGTGGAATTAACTGTACACAATAAACTATCTTATATATATATAAACACATTTTAAGTTATAGGGGATAAAGTTTATTTTGGCAGAGAGTGTTAAACAAAATTAAAGTTGCATACATTAGTAACATAACTCAACATCCTTAATTTGGTATAAGTGTGACACATTTTCCTGCTTTCCTGTGTTCTGCTAAGTCACCATAACATAAACTGCTTTATAAAACCAATACATTGAAATTTAACTTTACTGTTTTTGCTTACACTCTAATTCCAAACAAATCTTTTCATAAGCTTCTTCTACCTCTGGGTCCATCTCACCATCAATATCATTCAAGTATGGATCACCAGCGCCTGATAAATCTTTCCTATTTTCTTCATAATCTGGAAAAAAGTCTTCTCTTTCAAGTAACTCTTGATATTTATCTTGGTAATCTGGATCAGCTGCAGTGAAAGGAAAACCATCAGATGTATAAAATGTTGGTTCATTCATAAAATACTTGGGGTCATTTTCAGGTGTTGCTTTTCTGTATGTTGAGGTTACATGGACTCTACCCCAAATACTTGACCAGAGATCTACAAACTTCAAGAGCATCTGCCTCACATCTCTGCGGCAGTGCGCGTCCAGGACGACATTTTCAATCTTCTGGATAACTTCTTCCATGCCCGTCTTTCCTTTTTCCTTCCAGGAATCTTCCATCACTGACCCAGTCAACTTCAGTAATTTTACTGCACAAATTAGGTTATCATCCACAGGGTTAGAAAAGAGGGCATTCAGCAACTCCCGAAGACCAGCCTGAAGAATATCTGCTCTTGTAACCTGCCCATTTGTTCCTTTGATCTCCAGCTTAAGCTAAAGTTCTCCCAGAAAGAGCACAAACACATGGTATCGTTTTCGAGTTGCTTCACCCCCCTTTACAGCTTGATCTCTAAGTTCATATTCAGTCCGACATCTTTGAAGTAGCAATTGTCAGAAGTTGCCACTCTGTGAGCAAATTGTCAGGTGATGGAACAGGTAATTACACAGGCGAGCTCCTATGTGGGAGAAATTTGGAATGGTCGTGGCCTGTTGACAGATGAGATCCACAAGTTCTTGCAAAGCTTGGTCTGTTGTAACCCAGCAATTCAGGGTCTCTGCAAACTGGTCAATTTCAGCTTAAAAACTGCCAGGCTGCTCTGTAAGATGATTCAAGAAATCCTGAACATATTCAGATAGAGTGGGATAATCCTCACAGCCATCCTCATAGGATTCTGTATAGTTAGAATAACATGAAGGGTAGAATTCAGGGGCATTCCCAGACAGCTTGGACATTAACACTGGAGCAACGGCCACCTGGGGTTTAGCCATCATGGACTCCGAATTCTGCTAGGGGATGTTTTCCTGGGGTCTCCTTTGTTCCAGCAGCTGGGCCCACACCATGCAGCTTGGAGGGAAGTGGGCCATGCTGATGCTTTTTACCTTGTTTTACAAAATCCATCATATTGGAGTAGGACATTTTACAACATACAGCCCCCAAACCCAGGCATGTTTATCTGACACATCTGCCTCCCAGTAATGTTTTTCTGATGTGATAGGAGGTGACCCCAGGACACCATAATACTCATAATTGCCTTTCTGATACAAATAAAGTGTTATCAAATAAAAGGCAGAAATGACAATATTTGATTTATCCATGGGAGGATCCAGGGTCATGTGTACTGTAGAAAAATTACACGGTTGGTGAGAAATATGATGTACCTTTATTTGTGACATTGTCAGAGAGGTTTTAAGAATAAAATGAGTGGGAAATGGGAAGAATTTGGTTTGGTTCTTGAGGAGCAGTACACACCGCAGAAATATAATATTTATATGTATGGTGGGAGGGAAAACATGGCTTTATACATGAGAAAGAAAATGCAAAATTCTAAAAGATGAGGACAAGGTGGCTTCATGATATTGTGATTTCTCCTTACCCCAGTTTCATTGCATATCTGTCAGTTCTGAAACTAGAAAAAAAGAACATCCATAACATTAAGTATAGGGAAAAGATTCTATATTACAAAGATTGGGGTCTATGTAAGGTAGTACATGGAAGAGTGAGAGGTGAACAAGACAGCTGACCACTCCCCATTGAATATGTCATCAGCATATAATATCCGTCTTCCATTGTCTCCTCTACACCTAAAACCTGACCTTTAACCCCAACCATAACAAAAATCTCACAGCCACCCATTTCTCTAGCATTCCTCACCATTAAATGCTTCCAGCATCCCTCTCAGGTCAGGAGCTTGAAATACTCTCCTTTGCTTCGTGGAGAGAGTTTTTGGTTTCTTCAGAGTGAAGGTCTTACTCCTAGGGACAACAAAATAGATCCACACACTTCTGAATTTTTGTCTCTCCAAAACCACTGATTTTTACCTACTCACCCCAATGAGTACTTGAGCCCCCATTCATGGACCCTGAGAAAGGAGATAGTAGACTTCTGACCTTGGCACCAGAAGAAATGGGCTCAATACACTTTCCCAGTTAACTGCTATCTGCCCTTGGATAGGTGTTGACCTCTCAGAATTGGTTTATTCCTTTCAAAATGATAACTAACTTCTCCCTTTCTAACTCCTAAAAATCATATGAAATTATGTGCCATAGTGAATTTCTTTAAAATGAAAATTTGGTACCTCGAAATAAATTAGTATAAGGAAAAGTCATGACATGGATGTAGACTCCCAGCAATATGAAAAGAAAGTGAACATGGCTGCTTATGTTTGAGATATGTCAAGTGTGGGAATACTGTCTGGGGAGGCTGAACACCTTTAAATTCCACCCCAGTAAGGAGGCCTCCAGAATCACATCTGAGACCTCAGGCTTCTGGGGAAAAAATAACACTTGGAAAAGAAGATATTATAAATATGATACTAATAGTGGTCTAAATTTCATCTGCTTAAAAGCGATTAGTGTGGCCAAGTAGTTGTTCAAATTAAGACATAAAGATGATGCCCTTCCATTCTGACTTTAAAATATGTTACAGGATGGATCAATTGTTTTTCCTAGGGTCAAAATATTCCTTGATATTCAAGTCAGCTTTTGGAAAATAAAGAGAGCCATCTCTTCTATTCCCAGAGCAGACATTTAAATATAAAGGAGTTGTCTCAAATTATGGGTGTTTAGTAGGTAAAGAAGATATGACATTCCCATGATCAATACATCACCTATGAAATGTGAAAATCTGAGTTAGATATAGGCATGCTGAGTGCATAGAATTTATGAAGTCAGATGTGTCTGATACTGAATCATCTGATGTTTAATTGCTACTAATCCAAATTCTGTAACTCCTCCCATGTAAATTGCTTATATAAGAGCTGGTTTATTCTCAATAGATATAGAATGCACAAACAATGTGTGAATAGAAATTTAAGATAAAACTACATCTAAATTTTTCTTTTGCCTATTCCAATATTTTATATTCTAATTAACCACAAGACATCTTTAACAGCTTTAAACCTCTTTCCACAGCACAAAAAGACCATCTCTGGTCTTCCATACATACCTTTTCATAATGCCTTTCACATCCTAGGGAGGAAAGAGAAACTGTAAATCATGAAGTAATAAGCTCTTTTCACTAACAAAGCTTCAACACATCTCCCCACCCCATCCCCCTGATCTGGAAGGAATAGAGATGGTTCTAATGTGAGAGCAAAATAGTAAAGAAAGACCCAGGTCAATCATTTCAGAATATTCATGTATAGTTGTGTGTTTTCCTTAAATACAGAAACAACTTTAACCCTTATGGCAGCACAACTTGAGCTTCCAGTACGTGGGGATGAGAAAAATATGAGGCCCTGATATTTTCCCATGTTCATAACACTCCTCATGAGATGATTTGAATATTTCATGGTTTGTTCATTTATTCAACACAAATGTAAAGTGGTGCACTATTACTTTTCAGGCATTTTGCCATAATTTGTAGAAACAAAGATGAATAGTTATAGAATTCCTCAAAAATTCACATGGCTTCTGCCGAGTGTACTAGCAAACAAATGTATCAATGTAGGCATTTCTCAAATGTCTCTTTTTGTTTCACCCACTATCTATAATTGATCTTATAGACACCATTAAATTCAAAACACATATATCTAAAATTTATTTCCAAGTCTTTATTATTACTCAGTTTTGTCTCTTAAATGCAGGTTACTATAATGCCTAGTAAAGAAGCCACAGGAACAAGTAACTTAAGATGTTTACTATGTAACCTACTTTTCAATAAACAAATTACTTCCTCTTTTATACACCTTCATCCATGTTACCAATATCCACTTGGTCACTATTCTAAACACTATAATATTTACTGCATTTGAGGGTCTAACAAGACAGTTCATTACATATTGTTAACTATTTTCAGTTATCGAACCTTGTTTATCATCACAGGTTTCTCCCTCTCCCTTTCTTTCTCTCTAAAATCAATAAACACATATTTTTTAAAAAGTCTCCACAAGGCTGGTAGGAGGGAAAAATGAAACTGGCTGGTATCACACCCACATGTGTAGATTATGAAATGGGACCCCAACACAGCCTCAGAGGCAGTCCCACACACCGATGTGCCAATGACAATCAAGGCTCAACTACAACAAGAAAGCACACATAACCCAAACATTAGACACCCGGAGAGAACCTGGTTCAGATGAACACAGAAACTGCACCTCTGGGCTCCAAGGGAAGCCTGCTACATAAGGACACTCTGCCAAGGTTGGGAGATGTGGCAGGTATACCAAACACATAGAAATAAACATAGGAAGACAGCCTAATGAGGAGACAAAGAAACATGTCCCAGATGAAAGATCAGGACCATATTTCAGAAAAATAACTAGACAAAAAGGAGGCAAATGCAGAATTCTAAACACTGGTTATAAGGATGCTCAGTGAACTTAGGGACAGAATATATTATCCGAATGAGAACTTAAATAAAGAGAGAGGAAACATAAAAAGGAGATAGAAAGCATGAAAAACACCCAGTGGGAAATGAAAAATACAAAGAAAAAAAATCTTTAAAGTGGCAAGAGAAAAGCAGTTAGTTATTTATAAGGGGGCTCCCTAAGAATCCCAACTATAATTTCTCAACTCAAACTTTGCAGGCCAGAAGGGAGTGGCATGAAATATTCAAAGTGATGGAAAGCAAAGACCTACAACCTAGGTTATTCTACCCAGCAAGGCTATTATTTAGAATTGAGGGGACATAAAGAGCTTCTCAGATAACAAAAAAGCTCAAAGAGTTAATCACCACCAAATCAGTATTATAAGGAAGGTTAAAGAGACTTAAGAAAAAGAGAAGATAAAAAGCAAAAATGTAAATAAGGAAATCATCATGATGTAGAAGACATGACCAACATTGTCATCCAGCTCCACCTGACAACTAAAGACCCTTTCATCCAATGAACACACACTTCACATTCTTTTCAAATAATATTTTAGTCAATAAAGCAAGTGTCAAAAATAAAAATAAAAATAAAAATAAAGCAAGTGTCAATACATCTAAAAGATTGAAATAATATATGCTTTCTGATTAGAAAGGAATTAAATTTAAAATATACAGCAGAAAAAAGTTCAAAAAATCACAAAGTGTACATTAAACAGCACCATTTCATATATTTCAAGGGTTAAGATAAAAATAATAGAGAAAATTTGAAAAAAGTTAAATTGATTCATAATAACAAGGCCCAGCAGGTGGGGATCAGTGCTTGAGGGCTGACCTATGAACCAGGAGGTCGAGGTTCAGTTCCCAGTTAGGGCACACACTGGGGTTTCAGGCTCCCTTTCCAGTAGGGGGCATGCTAGAGACAGCCAATCAATGATTGCCTCTCATCATTGATGTTTCTATCTCTCCCTCTGCCTTCCTCTCTGAAATCAATAAAAATATATTAATAAACAAACAAACAAACCAAAAAACATCAATGGCCTTGACCAATGACAACTAACTTGACGAAAAATAATCACAAAATCAGACATAAAAGAGGAGCCATTACTGTTAGTACTGTAGAAATGAAAAATATTCTAAGAAATTATAATGACTAATTTAATGCTTACAAATCTGACAACTTAGAGTGAAAAAATTTTTACAAAGATGTACATTATCAAGAACTGACTCAAGAAATATCAAATACCTGAGAAAACCTAATACAAGTAGAAAAAATATTTTAAACTTTTCCATTAACATAAAGGCCCAGAGTGAAATGGTTTCACTGGTAAATCTACTGAATAATTAAAAATAAATAATACCAATCCTTCACAATTGTTTATTCAGAAAATTAAGTAAGAACAGAAAAATCTCAACTTATTCTAAAAAGAAAATAACAACAACTCTGGGATCATGAAGGGGTATCTGAATGAAGTTCTAGGCTAGATCAGATACAGGGGCCTGCAGAATACAATGAATCTTCTCTTCACAGTCAATTTTATACTTTAATTGATACATTAATAAGAACAAGATTTTTCCTTGTTGTTTATGCATTCAACAATTTCAATAACCTCTGAAACAGATGCATGGAAGGGTCACTGCAAGACCAATGGAATCTCACTGTCAACACCACAAACAGCAAAGCTACACAGCAGAGAAGGAAACTTATCTTAATTTTCTTTAAGTTCAGATGCTGGGGCTTATTTCTAAGTCTTACCTGCAGCATCTCTACTGTTGACCCCTGCAACCGATGCTCCAGATCTGAGATGAGATCTCTCAACAACTTCCTCTGCTGGGCCAGCTCACTCTCAGCCTGAGCCAGGTCATCGAGGTTTTCTGCTGCCTCCTTCACCAGCCTTTGCAGCTTCTTTTGCTCCTCAATGGCCAGGATATGTCTCAGATGTTTAAAACAATCCTGGACTCTTTTCAACTCATTTTTTATTTGATCCTTCAGAAATGAGAAAGAAAGACAGGGACTCAGGCTATGAGGCAGACTGGGATTCAGAAAAGAAAGTATTTGACTTGGATGTTCTCAGAGGGGAGAGAGATGGAAGCAGAGGAGCAATTCTTGGGGAGGCTGATTTTTCCCATTATTTCATCTTCATCACATTCCAAAATAATGCTCTCATGTTTACATTAGTGAGGCCAACCTTGAAACAAAATGGGACACCTAGGTGTGGCTCAGCTCTCACAGAGCTGCCCAGGACAGTCATGCCTCCATGCATTACGCCTCACCCCACCCCACCCGCAGCCTATGTTGAGCACCTGGGACAGAGCCATGAGCCACTGGCAATTGTCTTCCCTGGAGAGTTAAAGGCTCAAAATAATGATAAATGAATATAAAATTCACTACCATCCTCACCAGAGAGTCTCTCTATGGGAATAACTAACCTACATATATCTGCATTATTTTGTGACATGTTTATTTCCAGCCCTATCCCTATCAGGGAAAGGATAGAGAATGGCTAATCAATGAATCTGGACATATTAACTGTCAGAAAACAAGAAGGAAGGGAGCTCCTATGACTAAAACCCAAAGTCCTGCCCAGATTCTTGGTTAATTACCAGAAAGAGTCTCCCCCTACCTTCCTGGAAGTTCTCTCTTCTTCAAGGTCATCTTCCAATTTTTCAGCTTTTTGCTTCTCTGCCCTCAGCCTGTCCAGAGCTGCCTGGAGCTTTTCCTATGGGAGAGGACTCACTTCAGGGTCAAGTTATGAGCTTTCTCCTCATTAGAAGAGAGGATTAATGGGAAGAAATCAGGTTGATCTCTAAAGAAACTATAAAATGACCATTAGAATCTATGATTTGAAGGAAACCTGATGTGGTTATGTGTTCTTTAAAACTCAGATGATAGAAGTCACCATTACCATGTCAAGAGAGAACTGATTTTCTTTGCCCTAGAAGAAAATACTTGATCCTGTAGTAAGGAAAGAACTTAGGTCTCGATCCACCCAACTGCCCAGTTACCCCTCATGTCTAAAGGGATGGCGACAGCTTTGCTTGTGCACCAAACCTCTACGTATTAGCACAAGGTCTGAAAATATTCTCCTTTAGTCTGCTCACCATTTGTAATTTTGTGGAATGTACAGAAATGTCCTTCATGCCTTGGAAGGTGAACATAGGAAGAAAAGTGACCACAGGCCTCAAGGTTATGGTAGCAACATAATTACAGTCAAATACAAAACTTGAGATTTTCCATCAAGTGCTATTTTCTGCCCTGTCTTTCCCCCATCCTGGTCTATTACCTTGTACTCCTGCGCAATATCCTCCGTGAGGAATGTTTGGTGACCACGGTGCTCTCGAGACTGCTCACAAAGCCAGCAAATGATCTTCTCATCCTCCCTGCAGAAGAGCAGGAGTCTTTCTCCATGGCGCACACAGAGATCCCTCTTTTGCTTCTCCTGTGGGCTCAACTTCACCTCCCTAAGCGCCTCCACAATGTTGGCTACATGTCGATTGGGATGCAGGTTCTCAGGCTGGAAACTGATCCTGCACACTGGGCAGCTGCTCTCTTGGCTGATCATGGACTCTCTATTGTTTGCAGTGATACAGACTTGGCAAAATGTGTGCCCACAGTCCAGGCTCATGGGTTCTGTTAGGAGCTCCATGCAGATGGGGCAGGTTACCTCTTCCTTTATGTTCACCAGGATTCCTGAAGTCATTGCAGCTGCTCCCCTGCTCCTATCTGTCCTGATTTGCGGCTCCTTTTGCTCACTGATCTCTGCCTGATTGGAAAGATTAAAGAGGATCAGAATAAAAATGGTAGAATAAATGTTGCTAATTGTGTAAAAATGAAGGATGGGGTAAGAACAAATATAAAATGACAAAACAGAAAAAGTAGAGAGTCAAGGCAAGGAGCATGAAGGCCTGGTTAAAAAAGAAAGGCTATTTATTACAATATTATTTATTTTAATTGTTTTGTTAATCCTCACTCAAGGATATTTTTGCCATTGATTTTTAGACACAGTAGGAGGGAAGGAGGGGATGAGAGACAAACACTGAGAGACACACACACACATACAGAGAGAGAGAGAGAGAGAATGAGAGAACGAGAGAGAGGGAGAGACATCAATTGGTTGTCTGCCACAGATACCCAGATCTGGGTGGTGATCAAACCTGCAACCCTGGCAAGTGTCCTTGACCCTTCCATGCACTGGCCAACACTGTAATCACGAGAAATTCCAGCCAGGCACATAAAAATTTTAAATACTTTTATTTAATCTGACATGACAAATTTCATTTTCATCTGTGCAATAGTTGTTATTGTCCTTTGGTTTTACTAAACCAAAGGATGACCTGTAGCCTTTTTTATAAAGAAAAGATGTTTGTGTGACCCAGCATCTCTCCTGCTTCATCTTTCCTATGCAAAACACATCCACAAACCACTTTTGGGTCTGGGCTTTTATACCTGCTCTTCTCTCATCAGGCAATGCTGCCCTGGTGTCAGTAGGACTCACTCTCATCCTTCAGTTAACAATCTCTTTTCGTGTTCCTTTACCATAAAGACCTGCTCTGACTTGCTTACTTATAGTGCAACCATTGCCATCATTTACTATATGTTTGAAAAAATTTCTCTCATTATCTACACTAATAAAAGAGTAACAGGCAAATGAACCATCACTCTGCTATGCCCACCAGCCAATCAGGAGGGAATATGCAAATTAGAAGCCCAAAGATGGCAGCCACCCAGGTGCTCCAGGCAAGGTGTGGCTGGGCTGGGCAGGAGACCTGCTATGAGAGTGAGGGGTCGGGGGTGAAGGGATCTACAGGAGCAGCACTCCAGCAGCAGCAAAGACGAAGACTGCAGACTCCGGCCAGAGTCTGATGCAAAGATGAAGGCCGCAGACTCTGGCCAGAGCCTGCAGCAAAGACAAAGCAGGCAGACTCTGGCTGGAGTCTGCAGCAAAGGCAGCAGACTCTGGCCTGAGCGAAGGACTGGGTCCCGGGAGCCAGAGGAAAACCGGTGCTGGAAGCCTGGGGAAGGAAGGCCTATTGCACAAATCTCTTCGTGCAACAGGCCTCTAGTTGTAACATAATATGTGACAATGTGTTTGCGTAAATGGCAAGAGCAAACCCTTTATCAGATATGTACATAAAGTTAGTGTCTTACAAACATCATTTATTTTCAATACACAGAGTTGCAATGATCTTAATGTATTCAGTATCTCCTTTACTACCTTACAGGGTTCATCAAAGACAAAATAGGCAACTTAGGAGGTTCTGGGGAGTCTTGTAGGATAAATAGTAAAATTTCACGTTTGCAGGGAAAAATGCCAAGGACATTGACAGGAGCCTAATGGTGTGCATGCATATTGATGATGGGGAGGGAGAAAGCATAAAGACACTCATACGATCACACAAGTCACATATCTGAAAAAAAATAGAAACACAAATGAAATAAATTTCAGTCTTACAATAGAAATCTCAAAATATTAGGCAAGATTATTCAACTAACTTTTCATCTTTTGAATTACATGCTAACAACTAAACTAATACCCATAAACACAGAAATTAGTCTAAACAATTTAAACCACTATGACCCTGACATCCACCTGGAAAGTAACAGTAAATGAAATAATATATATACAAGCTGATGTGAAAAACACTACTAGAGAGATGTGCATGTTGTTGGGAAAACAATTATTGAGGCAGATAAAGGGTTGTCCAGCAATTCAAACTTAAGTACCTAAGGGTTGAACTGAAACCTGAGGAAGATAAAGGAAATAAGGCATATGGAAGAGAAAAAAATTATTAGGTAAAGGAAATGACCCATTCATTGAAGAATCACCACATTGTCTGAGATGGAAAATGCCAGTGTGGCTGGTGTGAGAAAACTGCTAGGCCTTTGGCATCACATGAGCCTGCAGTCACCTATGGCACTTAGTGAATTATGTAACATTTAGGAACACTTTGCCAAGAGCAAAAGTAATCACCAGTGTTGGGCTGTGGAGTAATCGATGGATCCAGTGGGGGACTGGGAAGATGAGTAGGATACACATACAGTTGCCCAGGGGAGAGATGATAATAGCTTTCAGGACAAGAAGATGAAGGATATGGAGAGCAGGTGATGAGTGAGATATAGGGTGAGGTAAGAGGAAAGGATGGAAAGTTAGATTAGATAACTGAGAACAAAGGGTTAACATCAGGCCTAGGTTCTTTTTCCTATAAAGGTAATATTGGATAAGTCTTCTATTAAGTTTTTTGTTTGTTTGTTTTTGTTGTCTGGAAAACTCATGAGGCTATAATAAAGTGGAAGATCAGCTGCCTTGCAAGGTCAGATTATTGACAGCAAAATTAGCCTGATGTGGAAAGTGCATTGGACTTAGGAGGATTTCATATAGACTTCAAATGCCAGTTAATATGCTTAGATTTCATTTTTCATAAGGGGATTGTGACTTTTATAACCACCTGTGTATCTTTATGGCCCTTGGATGCTATGCTTATGGGCTTTCACAATGTAATTTACACTATCTCTAGGTTTACATAAACTTTGGTGGTTTCACACACATCTACTAAGTCTGGCTTCTTAAAAGGCTGAGATAACAGAAATAAAGTACCTTCCATAGCGCTGTGAAGACCATCACTAATAGCTCAGCTAAGGCAGCCAATGTCAGCATGCCCTGCCTCCTGTCCTGTATCCTCAGCTCAGCTAAGTGACCCTGACAGCTTCTATCTCACAGGTCACAAGATGGTAATGACCATTCAAATTGGAGATGATGCTGGTGGTCAGTCAAAGAGGTGTGGACAAAAAGGACCGCATGCTAACCTGACTAACTCAGGAAAGGCCTGTGTGGTAGCCTTGCAAATTCAGAGACCTACAGTAATCACAAAGAATGGTCTGAAATTAAAAGTTTTTAAACTAAAACAGAAGTTTTGGTAGGTAGTCATGTCCTAGGCTGGTATTTTCCCTAAGAAAGTCCATTTTTACTTTAACTTAGCCTGTCTAATGTCCTTTTGCATCTATGATAACATATGGTTGAAATGTCCAGGTAATTTTCCTTTTTTCTCGACCCCTTAAAGCACATGCACCACAGTACAGAGACCACAGATACCATCATTGTTATTGAGTTAATTGCTGACTGTTAACTATCCTACACCCACCTAAGTAAAAGTAGAATGTGTCTATTATTTTACTTTTTATCCAATCCCAGAGGTTCCATCCCCTCCCCTCCTTGCTTTCTTCTGCCTCAGCCTTCTTAATCTATCACCAATGGATTCCATGCAACACACTTATATCTTATCTTTTGATTCTAATCCTATATAATAAAAGCCCAGCGACCGAATGGCAGAACGACCAGACGTTCTGGCTGGCCTCACCTCCAAGTGGCCCCCCTACCCCTGTCAGGGGTCAGCCTGCAAACCAGCCCTTCACCCCAGCTGGCCCCATCCCTGATGGGCCCTCATCAGGGAGGGCTGGCTGGACCCCACCAGTGAACCAATTCGTGCACCAGACTTCAAGTGTATAATATAAGGTGCAAAACTACCATTCTCTGGAACATTATCTCAGTCCATTGAGATTCTGCTCCCAGCAATTGTGGGCAGTTTGGCTTAAATAAGCACACAAAAATTCTTCACAGTTTTGAATGTTTCTTAAGTTACCAGAGAGTATCAGAGTGGTAACACAGTGATGCTCATTCTCCCACCTGGACTCGGTATGGCCCTGTGGCTACAATCTAGGATCAGGAGCTCTCTCAAGAACTTCAAGTAAATGGGACTATGAAGCAATAAAGAAAAGATCTCAGTAGATATTCTTGTCTTGATGGTTGCCAAAGTTTGATGGTAAAAGATAGATCTGAAGTATCAGTTAATAAATGTTCCCTTTGCTCTGCTCTCTGAAAGGAAAAACTTATAAAGACTGCATGGAGATGAACTTAGACCTGCTAACACTGTCTACTAGTGCCATGGTCATCATACATGAAGGGAACCTGATAAGGAATGAGACTGAAGGAGAACAGAAGTGTATTCTAGCTAGTGGTCCAGATACTGAAAACAGCCCAGAGGCCATATGCAGTTAGCCTCTGGCTGCAGAGACTGTGGTCCAGATCAGGCTCTGATGAACAGCAGGGTCAGGGATAGACATTGTATCAGGGTAGATATCATTTAATATCTACCCCTTGTTTATGACTCCAGCATGACCCAATTTGGAGTAGGAACCTTTAATTATTTTGTGTCTCATCCAAGATCCGAGTAATCTTGAGACCCACCAGGAGCCTGTAGAGGAGGGAGGAGCAGAGCATGCATTCTGCCTTGGGGCTGCAGAATTTATTTTTATGGTGGGGCTATAGGAGCTATGGTCAAAACAGCTGCTGCCACAGAATGCAGAAGAAGAAAATGAGGAGAGAGAGAGAGAGAGAGAGAGAGAGAGAGAGAGAGAGAGAGAGAGAGAGAGAGAGATCCCTCTCCCATCACAGGTCTTCCAGAAATGAACTGAAGAATTTCTTGTGAGACAGGGACCAGAGCAGACATTGGTCAAGTAGCCCAGCGTTTCTATTTCTCTTGGCTAATAAGCAGGTTGGGAGCAGTGGGGAATGAAAATGCCAGACATGTGCTGCAGGAACACTCCTTCCTGTAGCATCTGTCCTGCTGTCTCACTGGAGGGGAGAAGAGGCTCTACTCACTCCTGAGGACAACTGCAACCCTTCAGCTCCCTGGAAAGAGCGAGGTTGGTCAGGAAAGGGAAACATTGACCTACATATGCTATTGCTGAGGAGTCCATTAAGAACCCCTGATCTTGCCTCTGTCACTGGAAGTCATAATATGAACCAACACCTTAAACATGGAGACATGCCTGGGCAAACAGAGAAAAGGCTTTTTAATGAAAGAGAATTACTATGGAAATAGAAAAGAAGGTCAAATCAACTTGTATCTAATATATCCACTTAGATTAAAAAAGTTATTCCCATACTTAAAATAAAGGAGTAGGTGGCAACAATAAAGATAACACTATCTTTTAAACTCAAGAAATAATTACTAACTGCACAATACAGTGCAGTTACCTATAGGCATGATGTTATCCAGTAGATATCTAGAACATATTCATCTTGCATAACTGAGACTTTAAACTTGTTGAACTGCAGCACATTAAATATTTAAGATGTTAGATATTATATTAAGTGTTTTTACCCCAATAGATAAAGGCAATGAGATTGATAGCAGATTATTAAATAGCAAATTCAAAGAAAATGTTTAGAGGAAATGTATTACAACCTAAAACTGTATACTAGAAAGCTAACCATAAGATCAAACATATTTGAAAAAATTTAAAAACAGAATATTTATCTTGCAAAAAGATGAGATTAAAAAGGATGTGGTTCCTTAATGAAGTTATTTTATTTCAAAGCACAACAAAAGTACTAATATTTGAAGTAGATTAATATTCTTTCCTAACATTCATTATTTGAAGCCACATAAAATTAATGAACAGCAATCTGGACCACTGCTTATGTGCTGGGAAATAAGAAAGTTAGTGCAAACATTCCATTCCCACAACATTTTTATCCTATTATTCTTAGTATTTTTATTTCTGATGAGAAACTGAATTTGATTTAATTTAATCTAATATGGGCCAGTAAGTAGCAACATTAGTATGATTATGAAATTCTACCTGATTTCAAAGTCAAAGCTCTTAACTGTCCAGTGGTCACTCCCTACAACATGTCACCTACAAGTGCACTCTGGTCATTAAGTATTCAACTTGGTTTTCACCATTTCTATGAGGCTCCTGCTTAATTAATGTCTATGAGGATTGAGTACATCAATCACTATATCTTGGCACCTAATATTTTCCCATCATGCTTCAGGTTCCTTGTGTAAATCGACATCTCATGGGTTTTCCCTGCTACCTACAACCTAGGTAATTTGGTTGCTATGTTTTCCTGGGAAGTGAACTACAGAAAGGGCACCTGAGCTGGAGAAACACAGACCCAGTCAGTTCTAATCTTGTCTCCTTCACTCATTAGCCATGGAACATTGGGACATACCTCATAAGTTTATAAATTCCTTCAACTCCATAAAGAATTTATTTTTTAAAAAATATATTTTATAGATTTTAGAGAAAAAAGGAGAGGGAAAGAGAAACATCAATGATGAGTATCATTGATTTGCTGCCTCCTGCACACCCCCTACTGGGGATCGAACCCGCAACCCAGGCTTGTGCCCTTGGTTGGAATAGGACCTGGAACCCTTCAGTTCACAGGCTGACGCCCTCTCCATTGATAAGAATTTCTTTCTTTTATGATATTTTTGAAAATTAACTTGGGTAAGGATATGCACCCTCTCTATATATAATTGTATATGTGTGTGCGTGTGTGTGTAAGTATAAGTGCATGTACATACCTTTCCCAGTCCAAGTACTCTCTTTTTCATTACACTGGGATATTATTCCCCCTTTATGTCTTGATTTGAATTCTGTGCATTAGCTGCCCTAATTTATAATGTACAAGAGGCCTGGTGCACAAAATTCATGCATGGGAGGTGAGAAAATCCCTCAGCCCAGCCTGCATCTTCTCGCAATCTGGGACCCCTTGAAGGATGTCCTGCCTAAACTGGCAGTTGGACATCCCTCTCGCAATCTGGGATGCTGCATGCACGAGTGACCATACTTTTCATACAGGTGAAAGGCATCTTGCTGTTGTATGGCTAGCTACATTTTTTTGCCCTGATTATAAAAAGTAGTATATAACATGATCCTTCTGAGGCAGTAGTACCATTTTCCACATCTTATGGGTGGAAAACTGAAGCAGAGAGAAGTTAAGTAATTGGTTTTGTTACGCAGTTATAAGTGTCAGAATCAGGGCTGACTACAAAATATGCAAGCCAGAGTCCATGCATGTCATCGCTACATCATCCTGTTTTTTTTTTTCCGGGTTAGAGTAGCCTTGCCAGGTTTTAATTTTTAAATCTAAGAACTGTTCCCCATATATAGGGTAGAGTCCCTAAGCCTGGCCAGTGATCAGGGACATCTGTGGGGTGACCGGTGGGTGGGGTGATTGGGACGGGGCAGTGGCACCCACCTTGGCTGGCCCTGTCTCTCACCAACCCCCCCCCCCCCATCACTGCTGCCAGTCACCTCCCTCTCGGGGGCCAGAGGCTCAACACAGGAGCTGCCCCCAACTGAGGGTAGCACCTGTGTTGATCCTCTGCCTCCTGGTGGTCAGTGTGCATCACAGCAACCAGGATGTTCTGCTGGTCATTCCACTGCTTTGTCAATTTGCATATTAGGGTTTTATTATATAGGATGTTGCTCTAAGGAAAGTTTGTTCCTTTACTATCCTCAGTGAGTCTATTCCTCATAATTTGAAACTGCTTATAAAAACAAGAAAAATAAATGTGAATTGGATGGTATATAGGGTGCTATGCTCAGATGTTTTAGCACAAGGAAAAGCTCAGAATACCAAAAGGCTGTCCCTAGACAGGGGTTCCTCTGCTGGATAGATTTGGAAACTCAAATTTTTGTAGTTTTTTAAATTTCCAATAAAGGGTCATAAAATAGTACCAGCCTTGCCATGGCCAATGTTCTCAGTGGTTAGAGCTCTAGCCTGAGCACCAATGGGTGGCTAATTTGAATTCCAGTCAAGCGCGGAACTTACTTGGGTATTTGGGTTGCAGGTTTTATCTCTTTGGGTACATGTGGGAGACAACCAATTGATATGTCTCTCTCACCTGGATGTTTTTACCCCTCTCTTTTTCTTCCTACCTCCCTTCCACTCTCTAAAAATCAATTAAAAAATTATCCTCAGGTGAGTATTAACAACAACAACAAAAAAAGTCACAGCCTGGGTGTAAAAGTTCTGTAACACAAGACTGGAACTGGAGTGATCTTGACAAGTAGAGTCTGGGCACTTGACAAATGAGCTTCAGTAGAATCATTTTCTGTTCCTCTGAAGGGCACACTTCTTTTGAATAGGACACTAACACAGCTTATACATTTCTATGATCATGAGAGAAAATATTTATTAAATCGTGCAGGACCCTTAAATAGGTACTTTACATTGAGTGACAGTTTCATACAACAATCTTAAGAGTTGGGTACAGTTTAAAAATCACAATTTATGTTTTATAAAAAAATGTATTCATTGTTACACACCATGTCAGAGAAGAGATTTAAAATAAAACACTCTGAATGTAAAATTTTTACTCTGGGTACATTATGACATTTGTTTTTCCCCTCAATTGTCCGATGACACTGCTGTATGCTAGGAAATAAACAGACATGCACTCAAATACTCCTTAGTTGTTGTTGGTGGTAGGTGGGGTGATTATGGATTATACTAAGGTCATGCGTGGTTGCAGACAGGTTTTTCCATACCTCTCAAAATCGGTGATAAAGGAAAATATGGAGAAATATCAGGGCAGAGATGTTACACCAATATTACTCTGTCTTTAAGAAGTATAAGATATCTGTCGCTGAGAATACAGAAAAGGGTAACCAAGTAAATAAGAGTCTCTTCTAACTTAATCCAGAAAGAGTTGCAAATCCCAAGAACTAGTAAAAGTTCTAAAGAAGAGAGACAACAAGGAAGAGAAGATTTGAATGTAGAGATCAGCTCTGGTGCAGATGAGCCCCAGCACAAGGTTGCTACACAGAAGTGGGTGAGGAAAGGGGAACCTTCAGGAGCTTGGTGGGCACAGAGTCATGGGAGCAAGACAGTTCCAAGGATTGAAATAGGGATAAACAGTCTGGGAAAAGTGACATTTAGAGAACTTGTAGATGAGTGACCCATGGTTTGTGACATTAAAAAATGAGACAGTGCTTGCTTCATAGTCTAGGAAAACCCCAACTCGGTGGGGAGGAACAGCCATGGAAAGAGTCAAGACCTTGGGATCAGAGGTGGAAGAGTCTTCAAAGGCATTGTACTCATATTCATTCTGTAACCCTACAACCCAGTAGCCATTTTCAGGTCTAAATCTGGAGTAAGCTTTTTGACAATTTGTGCCTCGTCTAACACCAAACTTTTTATTATAGGAACGTTTTCTATAGTATATCCCCAGGATCCAGGCAGTCTTCTTGGACACATCTATTTCCCAGTAGTGTTTTCCTGATGAGAAATATTGGGAGCCCAAGACACCATAATTATAATACTTTATAGGCCAAATTGGCACAGATGCCAACTGTCTGTGATCCTCTGAAAGTGTGAGATTCAAATTTAAGTTGAATGGATTAAATGTCATGTCCACTGCAGAGAAAAAGAAAAAGATAAGATTAGTTACAAATACAGGGGTTGGTTTATCTGGTGATTTGGAGAGGGAACTTGGAAGGTGACTAGGAAGGACTTGTATTGTTGATTGGACAAGTGGGGTAAAGCTCTAGAGTAATCCTAATATATAAAAACTGGATTGCCCCAGCACTGACTGCTGATGGGGCTGTGAATCAGGGCCAGCGAGAGGCCTGAAGAGAGAAGCAGGGACTGATCCATTGCCTCTGTGGCAGCTTTTGATCAGCTCTTGTCTCTCTCTTTCTCTCCCAGTCTGGCCAGCAGCCGTGCCTCCAGTTCTCTCCAGGCCTTCACCTGCTGATCAGCCCTGCCTTTCTGATCAGGCCCTGTTGATAGGCCCAGAGATGCTGACTGGCATAGAAACTGACCAATGAGAACCAAATCTGGGTCAACTGTGAGGAGCCAATGGCTGCATAGGAGGAGGAGCTTTTGATGCTGACTGGCATAGAAACCGACCAATCAGAACCAAATTGACTGGCAGAGGAGGGCAGCTGGGCATGAGATCAGGCCTGCAGGGGAGGGCAATTGGGAGTAATCAGGCAGGCATGCAGGCAGAGGCAGTTAGGGGCAATCAAGCAGGCAGACAGGTGAGCAGTTAGGAGCCAGCAGTCCCAGATTGTGAGAGGGATCGGGCCTAAACCAGCAGTTGGATACCCCCCAAGGGGTCCCAAATTAGAGAGGGTGCAAGCTGGGCTGAGGGAACACCCCCTCCATGTACGAATTTCTTGCACTGGGCCACTAGTGTATTATATATACGTATTGGGAAGTGAGGGAAATACCTAGGGCTAAGATCATCAGATCTCACTGAAAACCACAAACTTCTGACAGGGGATCAGAACACAGTGATCTGAAGACCCAGTAACTTCTTACCCCAATAGCACTGGACACGTGTTAGCTCTGAAATGATAAAAGATTTAATAATGTTGATTAGAAGCAAATGATTAAACACTGATAGCTCATCTCTAGAGTAGGGGAAGGGGAGAAGACTGTGAGGCTAAGAGAATGAACCAGAATCTAGCCGCCATTCTCCCTTAATCACATCTCTATTAGCAACATCCCTTCTTCTCTGAACACCCTCCTTTCCATCCTCATGTGAGACTGTATCAGCCCCTGACCCACACCCAGTTTAGTCCCTGACACCATAAACATCCTAGATCTACACTCTTGCCCTGGCTCTCCTTACCTTTAAACATGTGCAACATTCCACTCAGATCTGGAGCACGGAATCCATGCTTCAGTTTTTTGGAAATGGTTTTTGGCTTCTTCAATGTCCACACCTCACTCCTAGGCATGACCAAAAAAAAAAAAAAAATGTTGATCCTACATCTCATACCTTTTTGTCCTTCTAATACCACTTTATTCCTCTCCTTTCATGCCTTTAATGCACTTGAACCTGCTTCTCTGAGAAGCCTGAGGAGGGGAGAAGGAAGTCCCCTGCTACTGGAGCCAGAAGAAATGTGCTCATGTCTACTTTCCCAGTTACCCTCCGTGTGGCCTTGGGAAGGTCTTCACCTGAAAGTAAGAGTTTCTTCTTCTAAAAAATATATTAATTAGCCTTTCCCTTGATACCTCATGGTAAGAATAGGAATTATATGAAATAATGTATAAGAAAAGCCTTTGCTACCTCTAAAAAAGGTATGTAATATTTGTCATTTTCCACATCACAATGAGTCTCCCATAAAGGGGCCCCAGATGTGGGTTCCAGGCAGATCAGTGGTGAGGTTGCAGATCTTGACTGAGATACAGGTCTCCTTTTGGAGAGCCTTTGAGCCTGTGCCCCAGTCCAAAGCCTGAACTCCAGTGGTATGGCCCACAAATAACATTTGAGATGTCATGTATTCTGAGAAAAGTTAAAAACCCTTGGCAAAGGAAAAGTTGTCTACTGAACAAAAGTGGTTAGAATCGCATGTATTTGTAAAGAACTTGAAGCTGCCAGATGAATCGGTGACTTCAGACACAAAGGCTATACTTTCCTATTTAAGCTTTTAAAGTGTGTGAATAAGAGACATTAATGATGGGCACAAGGGGCTTTGGCACAAGGTCTGTTTTTGGAATTCGAAAGAGAACCTTGTAGAATGGCCTGGTCTCCTCTATTCCTGTTCAGCAAAGTAAATATAAAGGTGTTGCCCCATAACCTATTTTAGAGCTCGATGAGGCCCTGCATATGATAGAGACAAGCATCTATGAAACACAGGAACCAGAGTAAGGACAGAGAGTGAATTGAATGCAGTAATAAGAGTCTGAGAGTGAAGACCCTTATCCCTATTATCTTTACTGGCTCTAATTGTGAATTTCAACCATTGAATTCACTACCATAGAATCTGGTTCATTGTCAATAAATATGGGACACTTAAATCCTCAGCAATTCAGAATAATACTACATCTAACTTTTCTTGCTTTGGGAGAGTTTTCATTCTGGTTGATGACCAAATAACTCTCATGACTACAAACCTTTCTTCATAAATGCACCACTCCTGGTCACCCATACGCACCATTTCATGATTCCACTCATGTCCTAGGGAGAAGAAAGAAAACATGAATCAAGGAGTGTAAATATTAAAGCAAGATTAATGAAAGAAAGGATAGAAAAATGATCTATACTAATAAAAGGGTAATATGCTAATTAGACTGGATAGAATGGAGGTCCTTCTGGACAAAGCCACAGCAGCTGCGAGGGCCCAGGAGGGCCGGTGGCCAGCCAGCAGTGGCAGCAGCAGCAGGGTGATGGGGGCGGAGCCTTCCCCTGATCGGCTGGTCACCTCCTGCAGAGGGAGGCCAGACTGCGGTTTAGGCCTGCTCCCCTGGGACACGAATTTTCATGTACCAGGCCTTTAGTAGAAAAATAAAAAGTTATTTGAAAATATCAACAAAATTGAGAAACCTTTAGCTAGACATTCCAAGAATAAAAAGATAGAGGAGGAAAATTACTAAAATAAGTAATTAAAAAGGAGACATTACTATTGACTTTATAGAAATTAAATATTATAAAGGTTAGGAACTATTGCATGCCAATAAATTAGATAACCTAGATTAAATGGACAAGTTCTTAGAAACACAGAAGCTACCAATACTGATTCAGGGAGAAATAGAAAATCTGAATAGACCTGAAATATGTAGAGATTGATTGGAAAATCTGAATAGACATGAAACACGTAGAGATTGGAGTGGATTTCCAGCAAAGAAAAATCCAATCCCAGATGGCCTTACTACAGAATTCTACTAAAAGTTTAAAGAAGAAATATTACAAACAATTCATAAATTGTTGTCAAAAAATAGAAGAGGAGGAAATACTTCCCAACTCACTCTATGAGGCCAATATTATTCTGATGCTAAAACCAGACAAAGACATCACATGAAAGGTAAACTGTAAGACAATATCCTTTATGACTATAGAAACAAACTGTTAAACTATTTGTAGAATATTTAATTCAGAAAAATAGAAAAGATTATCTGGTCAAGTTTGTGTTTTTTTTATTCCAGAGATGCAAAATTGGTTGAACATAAAAGCAGTCGATATAAGACATCATATTAATAGAAAAAAAGATAAAAAACACATAGCTATTTCAAAAGACAAAAATAAATCATTTGCCAAAATCCAACGCCTTTCAAGATAAAAACAAAACAGTAATAACAATAAACTAGGAATAGAAGGGGACTTCCTCAGCCTGATAAAGGCATCGAAGAAAAACCCACAGCGAACAAATATCACACTGAATGATGAAAATGAAAAACTGAGTACTTTCTCCCTGAGATCAGGAACAAGATGGAATGTCTGCTGTCACTACTTGTGTTATCATGGTATTAAAGGTTCCAATCGAGACTATTAGACAAGGAAAAGAAGTAAAAAGCATCTATATTGGAAAGGAAGTAAAATTCTCTTTAGTAGCAGAATGCATGATGTACAGAAAAACCTCTTCCAGTTTTTTTTAATTTTTAACTCACACACAGGTGCTGTTGATTCCAAACTTTACATATCTAATCATTGTCTATTGTGTCTCGTCATGTGTCCTGAATAATACATTCCACAGCAAAGAAGAAACATAGCAGCAACTCAGAATATCTAAAACAGAATCTCTACTCACCAAACCATATTGTTTTCTTTCTTATGCCCTCTTGTCAAAATGGTTAAAATACACATTCAGTCCCTTTCCCAAACACTAAAACATCTTACCAATTTGTCATTTCCATATCCTTAACTTATTTTGGTTTTCTGCATTTCCACATCATTACCACTATGGATGATTTGTTTTTGAATAATATGTATCAATATATAGGGTGTCCCCAAAATGTATACACACTTTGAATAATTATTAATTATTCAATGGGTTAAATCTGAAAAGAAAGAAACATCAATTGAGTTTTCAGAAAAAAAGTGTGTATACATTTTTTGGGGACTCCTTGTATTTGGCCTTACTCTTAATGCCACTGGCCAGGTTTACAACCAAAGGAATGTTTTGTTCTCTGTATTAGCAGAGAATTAAAAAAAAAAATGTGTCCAGAGAGATATTACTTTAGTCACAGATGGATCTGACAGCGCAAATCCTGGTCTTTTTGTGTTTCATGATTCTCTTTTCTTCCCTCTCTGTTGAGTTTATTCTCAGGCACTCTACAAGGTCAAAGGAACCTTTTAGTGTCAACACCAGGATTAGTGCCTAAGGGCACTGAAGAGAAGGCAATTTAGACTGTGTTTTAAGAATCTCAGATTGGGTCACCCTTTTTACCTGCAGCAGCTCCATGGCTGACCATTCACTGCGACGCTCCAGATCTGAGATGAGCTCTTTCAGCAACTGGCTCTGCTGAACCAGTTCATTCTCAGCCTCAGCTAAGTCATGCAGGGTCTTCGTCTCCTCTTCCTCCAATTTCTGCAGTTCTCTTTGCTCTTCACTGTCCAGGATGCTTCTAAGCTGATTAAATTCTGTTTGTATCCTTTGTTTCTCAGTTTGTATCTGATTCTGCAAGATGAAATAAGAGAAGTAATGAGTCTCTCAGCCTGAGAGCCTACTGTGAAAGGGATTAGGAGCCAGGAAAAAATTTTTTTTCAGGGAGTTCTAACCAGGAAAGGAGTAGAAACAGGGGAACAATTTTGGGGAAAGCTGGTTTTTCCTTTTCAGTATAAACCACAAAGGCCTCAGACTCTCTTATTTAGTCCAACCCTGGAACAAGTGTAAAACTGGGGTGAGGTTTAGGTTGTAGACAGCTGTCCTGGACATTCATGCCTTCCCACTCTCACATTTAAACCTTGAATCTTGTCTTCCTTCCACTGGAGGTGTCAGAGCCTCACTGGAAAACAGGGATGGAAGACAGAATTCTTCAGCTTCCTCACCATTAAGACTATTTTTGCTCTCAATTCCAAATATCTGTGTGTACAATTTGTAATTGTAATATATTTACTTGTAACATCTACTCTCCTGCCCCCACCCCCAACATAGACAGGACAAGGAAGAGAACCAATCAAATGGCTTCTGGACTCATTCAATGTCAGGGAATGAAGAGAAAAGGGCTTCCTGGTGATTGGCGTGGAAGTTTCTGCCAAGATTCCTGTGTCAGAAATTATCTAGGAAGAGTCTCCTCCTACCTTCCAGGAAGTTCTCTCTTCTCTGATGTCAGTACCCAACTTCTCAGCCTCCTGATGCTCCTTCCTCAGCCTGTCCAGAGATGTCTGGAGCTTTTCCTATGAGAGAGAGGGGAATCATACCAGAGTCAAGCCATGGTCTTTCTTAGCACCTGGAAAGAGAATAAATGAGAAGTAAATAAGGCTGATCTCAGAAGAGACTAGTTTACTGATTAGAATCTGGTGATTATAATCTATGACCTGGGAGAAAATCTGAGGAGGTGAATGTTTTCTTAATTCCTGGGTGATGAAAGTCACTACCTCCTCACCAAGAGTAGCCTGATTTTCTTTCTTTTTAGAGTAAATATTGATTCTGTTATGGCCAAGGAAAGTCCTATCCTCTTATTAAAACTCTTTCCATATCCCATCCCCAATGTTAACAGCAACCATCCTGCTGGGAGGACCAATGAGAGCTAAACTTGTGAAAGGAATTCTCCATCCACACGATGAAAGAGAAAAGAGGAAAACCTTTCACTCTTGGCCAAAGTCTGTACTTAGACTCATATTTGATGTAAATGGAAGGAATACACAGTGATGTCCCCTTGGCTTGGGAAGCCAAGCATAGAGTAAGTGACACATGGAAGGAAATTACAGGAGTCAGTACTAAGATGCTGTGGTGAGTAAAGTAGGTTGGAAAGATGGATTTCCCACCAAGTACTATCTTTCACCTCATCTCCCTCCATCCTGGGCCTTACCTGGCATTCCTTGACTACCTCCTCCATGAGGAATATCTGATGACCACAGTGCTCCCGGGACCATTGACAAAGCTGACAAATAGCCTTCCTATCTTCTTTACAAAAGAGTCGGAGTCTCTCTCCATGGCTCAAACAGAGATCTTTCGTCGGCCCTTCCTGTGGGCTTAACTTGACCTCTTTGACCCTCTCTACTATGTTGGCTAGATGCTGATTAAGCCATAGGTTTCCAAACGAGTATCTGACACCACACACAGGACAGCTGCTTTCCCCTCCTGGGCCGATCTCTGACTTCTTGTTGTCAGTGATGCAGGCTTGGCAGAAGCTGTGGCCACAGTTTAGACTCAGGGGTTCTGTCAAAAGTTCCAGGCAGATGGCACATGTCACCTTCTCCTTCATGTTCACCAGGAATTTTAAAGCCATGGCAGCTACTCCCCTGGTTTCTTCCTGAGGCTCTTCTTGCTTAAAGATTCCTAGATGGATGGGTAGAGTGAAAGGATATGGTATAAGAATGCCACAAATAAAAGGGATGCTAACTGTGCACACTTTAAAGATTGGTCAAGGCTGAAAAACGGAAAGACATTAAAAAAGAGAGGGGAAAAATGAATTCAGTGACTTGGGTAAGCCACCAATGCCTCAGAGCTTTTGCTTTTCTTTCAGGCTGGAATGATCCTCCCTTGACATTTGCGTGACTTCCTCTTATATTTCACTGAACTCCCTTCTTGCATGTCTAATATGACTAACTTTTCTACAGCACAACCACCAAAGCACCATTTGGTGTATTATTTGACATCTTTTTCTTATTACCACTGTATAATATGTGATATCCTTCCTTAAATATCCTACTCCTAAAGTGTAATCCACACATGGAACAGGCACTTGTCTGGGAACACAATACTACATAAATATATAAAGAACCTCATTTCTCCATAGGCGATTAGAATTTCTTTTTAAAATCATTGTTTTATCTTTCCTTTAATTAGCAGTTCACTGATAGGTGAGCTTTGGGACCACAGAAATGGTTTCCAGTCTGTCCCAAACAAAGCCCTCTCATATTTACTCCCCAGAAACACTGATAGAAATAGCAAGGACCACTATAGGGAAGTAATCTTATTACTAACAATTATTAACCAGTTACAATTGCACATCACTTTGACCTATTTATTCCTCATGTAAAAATCCTTAAAAAATAAGAATATTCCCTTTTTTTCGGATCTGTACATGGAATCAAGTGACTTACAAAGATTATTCAATTTAGTAAGTGAATTGGAATGAATAGAATGTCCTCAGGGTCCTCTTTCAGAGGTGTGGTAGGTATGATAAAAACCACCACACAGAATTACACGTTTTGGGGAAATTAAATAGGAGATCATCAAAAAATCCCCTTTGAATAAGTAAGGATTAGGCTGAAAGATAAAAGATGAGAAGGGAATATGGAATAGTAAAGAGGAAAAATATTTTAGGGAGAAGAATGCCCTATTGATGGAGGAAACAGCATCTTCTATTAATTTTAGAACACCACTGTGGCTGGTGTGCAGAGAGCTGCTTGGCCTTTTGCAATGCAGGAGCCTAAAGGGTATAGAACTGTGACACTTCCTAAATGATATAAAAGTGACAGTCTCTTGTTTACAAAAGACCTGTCATGGGGGTATAAAGTACTTCCTAGATCTCCGTACAAACTCTCCTTAGAGCTCACCTGGGGCATCATGCCAATGCGCTATGTCTCCTATCTTATATGCCTTTGCTAAGCTAAGTAAACCTGGCTGGTTTATGTCCTGTTGTCACATGAGTAGGAATGGCAAACCAAACCTGGACGTATAGTGGTGGTCCATCAGCAGTAGCATGGTGACACTGACTCTTACAGCCTGGGCTAAATATGGACAAGGAGCTGTAAGGTGAGGGGAGAAGACCTCAGTGGCTATGAATGTCTTCTAATGGACTGAAATTGTGTCCCTCACACAAATATGTTTGCCTGTGTGAATGTAGCCTTATTTTGCATTGAAGTTTTTGCAGATGTAATCAAGTTAAGATGAGGTCATACTGGAAGAGGGTAGGTCCTAAATCCAATGACCAGAGTTAATATAAGGAGAAGAAAGGGTACACAGACACATAAGAAAGAAGGCCATGTAACAATGGTGGCAGAGGTTGGAGTAATACAGAATCAAGGCAGGGACTGTTGAGATGGCTAGAAACCACCAGAAACTAAGAGAGAGAGAGGGGACAGATTCTCCTCAGAAGCTCCAACTCTACCACTACTTTGAATTTGGACATCTGTCATCCTGAACTGCGAAAGAATAAATCCCTGATGTTTTAACCCATCTAATTTGTGGTAATTTGTTGCAGCAGCATTAGGTTATTAATATAGTTGAAAGAATTTGATAGTGAAAGATCTGAGATGTGTAACAAACTATAAATCTTCCCCTTCCCCTTGCTCTAAAAAGAAAGGATGCGGATATAATGAAAGCTGAGAAGATCTGAGCCAACCACAGATGTGCACTTCTCTGTAATCTTTTATTCTGTTCAATATCCAATAACCAATTGGTTCAATAACCAATGCTGAAAAACACCAAGAACCTATGGAGAAGAGAGGAACAGAGCATGCTTTCTCCCACGGGGTTGTGGACCTCACATCACAGTGGGACTACAAAGAGTTGATGTCTAAACATCTGTCATCATAATGATCACAGAAAGAGAAAGGTACAGAGAAGGCAGAGTCCCACACATGGGTGGGCAGTGACTCCATCATGTTTAAGAGTGACCCAAGAGCTGAGCAGCAGTCAGGAAGTTAGAGAAAGGAACACAAGTTGCATCTGCCTGATGGAACTGTCAGGTCAGCTGGTTACCCTAAGTGTCAGACATCTGTATCCCACAATTGAGTATTCTCTTCACATCTGGACTTATAATAAGGCAAAATCTATGCCTCTCTGCAGGTTAGATAATAAAATGAAAGTGTCTCCTGGAAGTGAAGTGCAGAAAGGATTTCCTTTGAAATTTTCAGACAATATCCTAGATACTTCCTTTGGTGTCCTGGGTCACGAAGTGCCAAAGGGGAAAGTAGGACCTGTTTTTGGCATCCAGAGACCTGGTGAACTCAGAAACACTGCAACTGCCCCTCCCCATTTATCTAGGCTTAGAGTCTCTAATTCAGCCACTCCTTAGAGTCCAAGGCTAAATCTCCTACACATTAATGACCCTTCTCCCCAAGAGCTCTAGCAAAGTTTTCAGCATGTCACTCACCCTAATTCAACATTTTTAAAAACATTACCCCATAATCAGAGTCATTCTGGTGGCAGCTGCTTTGACATCAACTCTTTTTTTTAAATTTAAATCCTCACCTAAGGATTTGTTCATTGAGAGAGAGAGAGAGAGAGAGAGAGAGAGAGATCAGTTGCTTCCTGTACGCACCCCAAGTGGGCATCGAACCTGCAACTCAGGTATGTGCCCTGACTGGGAATAGAACCCTCAACCTTTTGTTGTAGGGGACAATGCTCCAACCAACCGAGCCACACCAGCCAGGGCTAGTCACCTTCTTGTATACCACATCAATTATTTATAATTGGTTATGATCTCTCCCCAACTAGAATGTAAGCTCTTATATGCATTTAACATGTTTTGCATGTTGAATGGATATTCAATGCACTTTTTCATAGCAGCAGCCTGCTTTCATTCATATGAATTAAATTTTAAAAAATAAATAAGTACATCTATTTTATCTCATGTGTTAGGCCTTGTTCTTGACCCGGGGAGACAATATCTGGGCAGAAATGGACCCTCTCCAGGGTAGGCATAGATTCCCAGGAAGGCAGTAACAATGACTTCTGAAAAGTAGGAGTATAGGATAGAATGGACATGTGTCAAAAAATATGTGACATGTCAATGGTGTGCAAATTATTCCCTAATGACCTTAGGATGATACATAATCAGTGTCGGAGCAAACTTCTTTTTTATTTTATTTCACATATATATAGTTGATAGCATTACAGATGTCTCCTATCCCCCCTCAACCCCCTTAAACTTCTTAGCAAGACCATTGAATCTTTGGTCTCCTTCTGGGCAGTAGTCAACCCCTATTAATGAGCTCTGAACAAAGAAAAACAGTAAGCAGCAGAGGTAGCAATCAACGCAAAGCTGTGTCTGAGAGCTCTGAGGCAGGTGAGGACACCAGTCAGTGTCAATGAACTCCTGAAGGAAGAGCAAGCAGGTCTATTCAGGGAAGTGCAAGTAGAGCCCTGAGACTGAAGCTCAGGAGGACACAGGAGAAAAGGCGGCCTCAGAAGCAGGCAGCGGACCCATCATTAGCCTGCTGTCTTCAGGCGGGCCAGCAGCTGAGGATGTGTCAGGAAGGCCATAGACAGCCCCTTGGTGGTTGCAGGAGGGGCCTGAAAGAATCAGGTTCATTATTACCCCTGGCCATGTCCCAAGACTCCATCATTCTATCTGATGCCCCATGCTAGGAGCTTGGGCTTTCGCACAGTTGTAATACAGGGACCTCTTTTACAAACGGAGTGGAGTGAGTAGAAGAGACTTTCTGTTTATCTCTTTAATAGAGAGAGAGGTTTAGAGACAGAGAGAGAGGGAGCGAGATAGAGATTACAGTTCCCTTCAGCAAGATAGGTAATAAAACTATAGAATAGGAAGAGGATGGGGATGAACTCAGCCTGGAAAAATAAGGGTCTCTCCAGGAAGCAAACAAGGCCCTCTGCTTCTTCAACACTCCTTTCTCTCAAGCTGTCTCTCCCCAGAAGCTGCCCTGTGCCTGCACTCAGAGTAGGACGTCTGCAGCTGGCTTTTCTTCCCTTCAGAGCACATCTGCGCCACAAAATATCTCACCTAACTCCACCTAGTACCTCTTTCCGCGAGTCTCCCACGCTGGGCCTGCCATAAACCTCCCCACACACCTTCAGGTGCCAGCGGAGATGTCTTGACTCCTGGTTTAAGTGGTGAGGAAAAGACAGGGCAGTTCTGGTCAGGGTTCATTCTCCAACCCGGGGCTCAGTCTGCATGAAGTAGTTCCTCCTGAGGAACTGGCTGAGAAGTGAAAGTGAAATTCTTGGGGCTGGCAGGAAAAGGAAAGGGGCGGAGCTTCTGGGCCAAATGGTGGTAGTCCTTCAGGGCGATGGCAGCGAGTAATGCTTTAACCCAGTGTTTGTAGAAGGGTGGGGTGGGGGGGGGGGGGGAAGATTTGCCCCAGGGGACATTTGGCAAAGCCGGAAAGTTTTGGTTGTCATGACTACGGGGAAGGCTGCTGCCATCTAGTGGTTAGAGCTCAGGGATACAGCTAACCATTCTACAATGCACAGAACTCCCACAACAAAGACTTATCCAGGCCAACCTTCTACCAAATGTACCATGTGTTCAAAATAGAAAGTAATGGTCACTTTTGGATACTCACCTTAGAGTATCAATAGTTCCTCTGGTGCATTACTTGCAGTTCAGTTATACCTCTGGGAGGCAGAAATGGCTAGAATGAAGGATAAGCAATTTGTTGTAATCTGCAAATGGTTCCATAAGATTGTACTTTGAGCTCCAGGTAAACAAGAGATACCACAAGAAGTGGGCAAGGGTCACACCATGGACACTCGTTTATATGGGCAGAGGGAGAACTGAAATTATCCGGAGGATGATAGCAACCATGACAGGAGTAAAGCGGCAGCTTTTGTTACCAAGTAATGGGGTTTGTTCCCCATGCGGACACCAAAGCCCAATCAATCGCAAACAGGAGTTTGCAGCAAAGAAAGTAAAGGTTTATTTTGAAGGAAATGACACCAAACCCAGAGTCCCAGGTGAGCTATTGCTCTGAGACCTGGCTCCCTGGTGATGGGTTATATAGGTGGAAAATCATTAATTATGGCAACTGAGGGAGTTGGGGTTGTGGGTTCTGTTGGCTGGTCAGGGCCAAGGCGGAGAGAAGTTGAGCATTGTATCAGGTCTTAATGTCAGCCATAGTGCCATCCTGTCTGGTGTCATGAGGGTGTGGTCGGTAGGGTGGTTCCTCTTTGCTGGGTCTGGAACTGAAACACAACTAAAGTCTAGTTTGATCAATAGATTTGAGGCTTTGTTCGAAAGATTTTTTGATGCTGACTAGAACCTCATTGTCCTGATGGCTTAATAACTAAGGGAATGGACATGTAAGGGAGAGTGAGATGGTGAGTCAGAGTGCTAAATGGGGCCAGTTTAAACCAAAAGGAAAGAAAGGAGAAAAGGTCACATTAAAGAAATAAAATTTCTGCTTCACTTTCCGAGATCCCTCTGGTTTATTCCCATTATTCCCCATAGCCCCACACTCTCCCAAAGCTGAACCAAGCCATGCCAAGAATGTAGAGCAACTGAAGTCAGATGTAAAATGGTACTATCATTCTAGAAAACAGTTTGGCAGCTTCAAAAACCTTACCCATATACCTACCATATAGCCCAACAATTTTGCAGCTAGGCAATTAGACAAGAAATGAAAGCATGTGTTTACTGTTTGAGTTTTACAAGAAATGTTCACAAAAGCTATATTTGTAGTAGCCAAAAGCTGGAAACCACCCACATTTGCATCAACGGACAAATGGGTAAGTTTTTACATACAATATAATTGTATTGATACAATGACCCATTGATACGATACTACAAGGCAATAATAATGGAATGGGCTCTTGATAATATAAGCAACAATCTGGAGCATGACAGAAACCAGACAATAAAACTGAAGGATTCTATTTATATAAACCTCTAGAGAATGCACACTGAGACAAAGCACAGTTGTTGCTAGGGGATGGGGGTGAGGTGGGCAGAGACAGAAGAGATTACAAAGGGGCAGGAGGAAGCATTTGAAGAGGGTAGATATCTTAATTGTCTTGATGGTGATGTTTCACAAGTCAAAACTTATCAAATTGTAGACTTTAAATATGTGCAATTTACATGTCAATTATATCACAATAAAAATGTTTAAAAAGCCCTTCACTCCAAATTTTTTTTTCTTTAAAGTAGAATAAAATGTAAGTGCCAGCTCTAGCGAGAACAGGCTTATTGAAAAGTGTTACGATTAAGTATACCACTTGCCTAAGACTCCGGCAACAGCATTGCCCTCACTTAGTCTTTTCCTTATGAACTTTAGGCTACAGGATGGAATAAACAGCCCAGAAAAAATCTGAGATCCTGGATCTTCTGGAATGACAAAGAGGAGTTGCTTAAGGTTCCACTTGGCATCCACCAAAATCTGCATTTTCCTTCCCTGGAAATTTGCTTGTATTTGCTGGCATGTGGCTAGACATCCTACAATCTTTTTGTAGTTCAATGGGGCCACATGGCTATTCTCAGTAACAGAAATTTGTGAGCAAAAATTATGAATTCCACATAAGACCAAAGGACTTAAGAAGCAAACTGCCTCCCCAGTTTTCTTTGCCTTTCTCCTGTCTTGATGTTGATGGCAATACTGTCTTCGGGGATGGCAGAGCCACAAATGGAGCTTGCCCCATGCATCCCATGTGGAATAGTGCCACTCACCCTCTAGTTATATTCATGTTTTTTTACATAAGCAATAAATATATTTGATCCATTTTGTTTTTGGGTTTAGTTTTCATAGCAGCTTAGCCTACTGCATCATGCCAAAAATGTCAAGGCCAGGAGGCCCCTGCCCAGACACCCTCCCCCCACCCCCCAGAGAAAGCCAGGCTACAAACTCATTCTAATTTCTCCCCACATCTCACCTATAGCATCCCAGCAAGCACTTGATTTTCCTGTTAACTAAGGTCATTCACTAGGTACCTCCATAGGGAGAAGACAACTGGGCTAACTCCTTTCACCTGGAACTTACTACATGGGAAAAGAAAAGGGCACAATTACAGATCCTTTTACCATCATCTCTTATCCCCCAACTTCCATCAGCCACATGGGCACTGGTTTGCCTCCTGTCTCCTTTCATATTTTTTCTGAATAAAGTCCAGATAAGAATGAGTGTGCATTTGGCCTCTGGTCTCCCACAAATTTAACCTCCCAAATGAAACCTTCCCCTAGAGTAACCCAGTACTGGGCTTTTACTGTGACCTATACTTCATCTCATATAGACACTAACTAACTAGAGCTGAGCCAGGAGGATAAACTAATAATTCCTCAAACCACACTGGAACTTCAAATGTCCAACAGCCTGAGGGGTAAAGACAGGGACCAGACTATGCACAATTGATTCTCTGGCAATGACCCCTTTCTATGATCTTCCAAATTATAAATTTCTAGATATGTTCAGTTCCTCTTCTCTCTGCCAGTACCTTCTACATAAATGCCTCAGAGAGGTAGAGGATCCATGTAGATATACTAGTAACATCTTCCCTATACTAGAGCACCCTTATGGGGAGAAAATGCACTACAGGATAAGCTGTCCAATCAACATGTAATGTGAGCCACATATATAATTTAAAATTTTCTAGTATCTACATCAAACAAGTAAAACAAGTTAATATATATTTCATTTAACACAATATATCCAAAATATGATGATCACACTCTACAATATAAAAATAATTAATACAATCTTTTATATTATTTTTTGAACAAGTGTTTCCGTTTTACACATATAGCATGTCTCAATTCAGACTAGTCACATTTGAATTGCCAGTGGCCCTTGGCTACCAACTGGACATTAGCTCTAGTCAACTCCTTCATATTTGTTCCCACCCTCACTCCACTTCATAATGGCTTTTATAGTTGGCTCCAAAAGCACATAGCACCTCTCTACCAGAATGATAGCTGCTCACTCACTGGCTGTTCATATTGAGCATAAAGGAAAGGGGATGTGGAGAAATGGAAAGAAATCATTCTCTTCCTAAAATAATCTATGTTGGATGGATCATTTTCCTCTTTCTTTTTAGTATTTCAATGCACTTGACAGATTTTGTTTTAATTTTTCAATTACTACTCTTAACATTTTAAGATCCATGAAGATTGTAGTAAAAACTGGTCAGAATTTCTTTAATTTTAAAGCCTCCAAAATTAACATAATAGGCTTTAGTACTCTTATGCACTTACACAAACATACATCAATTTCTTTGTTCATTTATTGCATTTTATAAAACCTGTGATATTATAAGAATGTAAAGTTACAGGTCAATTTCTTTCATAAATAGAGATAAAAATAAAATCTAAGACATGTATTAGCATAACAAATTCAGTATTGCACATGAAAAATGGTAGTGTCTTATTTCAGGAATTTGTATTACATTTAAACACTGAAACAAATCAATGTACTCCAATAACAGAAATATGACACATGATTATCTCAATTAGCGACAATATCTGTTGAAATTCAATTTTCCATTCAGAACAAAAGCTTATAGCAAATTAAGAGAATGTCCTAAATTTGTTCCTATGCATTGACAAAAAAATACCATGATTAATAGTAAAAGGCTGAAAGTTACCCTTCACCTATCTCTAGAGCTGTAATTACTTAATGAAGGATGTTCACTGTCACCACGAGTGCATTCTAGCACTGAGTAAATGTTCAAAGAAAAAGGTGGAAGACTGCACAAAACAGGTCAGAAAGGAGACTGAGGTGTGGATGAGCCTCAAAGGGTGGGTGAGAGCAGCAGAATGTTCAAGAGCTTGGGCGACGCAAGGTCATTGGGACTACACAGTTGCAAGGATTAAAATATGGGCAAAGAGTGGTAGGAAAGTAATATTTAGTGAAGGTGTACATGGGAAATCCGTGGTTTGTGACATTAAAAAAGGAGACAGTGCCGGCCTCATAGTCTACGAAAACCCCAACCCGGCGAGGGGGCACGGTCATGGAGAGGAGCAGGGAACTGGAAGAGTCCTCGTAGGCTCTATATTCATGTTTATGGTGCAACCCGATCACCCAGTAGCCATTTTGAGGTTGATATCTGGAGTAAACATTGCGATTGTTCACAAACTGGTTGACAGAGAATGGAGGTCCCACCGCATCGCTGCACACGCCCAGGATCCAGTCAGTCTTCTTGGCCACATCTACTTCCCAGTAATGTTTTCCTGAGAAGAAATGCTGCAAGCCCAGGACGCCACAGTCGTAGTGCTCTTCCAGATGAGACCCAGGCAGAGTGGCACCCACAAATCTCACCTGTCTCCGGTTTTTAGACAGGACAAGATTTAAATTAGCTGTGTGTGGATTCAGAGTCACGTCCACTGTGGGAAAAGGTACAACATCAGCAGATGACAAGGGGTACAGGGGTCTTATGACACTGTGAAGAGGAGACATAGAAGTGGGTGGGAGGAATTGGAACTATGTGGTGGGAGGATGGGCAGAAGTATCACCAGCTTATACCTGTGTCTGTGTGTGTGTTTGTGGGGGGGGGGGGGGGTGAGGTGGGGGTGGGGAGGGGGATTTGTTTGGGAAGATTCCCATACAAAAGAGGATCGGAACATGGCAGCTTAAAGAGGCTATGATTCTACTTACCCCAGTAGCTTTGGACATCTGTCAGCTCTATAATGACAAAAAATCAATCATGTGTAGAACCAACAGGCTCTGGTCTGGTGTTTTTCCTTACCTGACTCTCTCTTAGCTGCTATTTCCAAATACTAACTATACCCTCTGTTCTTTTTATCTGTTACTACTACAATCATCCCACATCCAAATTCTGTCTCCTCAATCTCCTCACCTCTGAACACTCGTAACATCTTTTTCAGATCTGGGGCCCGAAATGCACTCTTCAGCTTGGTGGGGAGATCTTCTGGTTTTTTCAGAGTCCAGGACTCACTCCTAGGGCACAGACATTATTAATATCCTATATGGTTGACCTTGGGTTCCTCCAGCACCACTGTCCTTCATCTCCTAAGCCCATGGGTGAACCTCAACACTTTCTTGAAGAAAATTAGCATCTTTCCCCAAAGATCCCTGACGCTGGGGCCAGAAAACCAGAACAAGAAACTAGCTTCTCACTATCTGTAAATTTTGATAAGATTTAACCCCTCAAAGCCTCTTTTATGTTTGTTTGTTGTTGCTTTGCAAGGGACAAGGCTCCATATTTCACAAGGATCCAGTGTGTGGGCAACTTTAGATGTCACCTTGAAGGATGAGATTCTAGAGTATGGGATAGAGAGTATATGTTTTGATCTCAAGCCAATAAAATAATGGCGGCAAAATCCTTTGCTACCTCATAAAACAAATCCACCAAAATATTTAAAATGTCAGTGCCAACCAGAGGGTCTACCATGAAGGAATGGAAATGTGTGTTGATAGGCAGAATACCAGGAACCTGTTACTGGGGCATTGAGAGCATCAAATAAAGGGCTCCTTCCTTAAGTGTTTTTGACTTTAAGCCTTCGAGGTATCCAGAGGACTAAAAAGAAAGACTTTCAGAGCAGCATCTTAGGATTCACTTAAACTTAGAATTACGCCAGTTGGAGAAAGATGTCCTCACCTCCAAACTAAGAGTACAGACTTTGCAAGGGACAAGGCTCCATATTTCACATGGACCTGGTGTGGGCAACTTTAAATGTCACCTTTAAGGATGAGATTCTGGAGTATGGGGTATAGAGTATGTGTTTTGATCTCAGGCCAAAATCACTCTTCGCAAGACCTCAGGTCTATGTTTTTATTGAAATGGGGGGAAAAAAAGGAAGTGTGAGGAGAAATAGGTAGCAAGATATGAACTGTTCCAAAGGCAAGGGAGAAAGGTAAATTCAAGGAAGATGTCCCAAAAGCTGAATTGTGGACTTTGGGATAGGACAATGTAGAGAGGAAACTTCCCTCTGATAAAATACAGGGGCAATGGAAAGCCCTGTGTATTCTGACATAAACTACTAGAATCAGGGTTGGAAACAGGCATGGAGATTTGTGGAAAAGGAGTTCCATCACAGGGCATTAGGAGAATCAATGATACTGTAACCCTTTATCCTTAAGGGCACTGTGGTTCTCAATTTGTGACTTCCCATTACCTAAATTTTCCTACCATAGAAATCAGGCCATTCCCTTTATTTTAGGGGACCCCAAAATTCTCATGATGAGTAACTCGAGACAGCAGTCCTAAATCTTCTCTGCCTTGTGATTCTTTTCCTTTCCCACTGACCACAAGGTAACTCTATGGATGGCTGCAGAAATCTCACTCCAAAGGAACCACCTCATGTTCTCTTGCACATACCTTTCCGTGACATCACTTACATCCTAGGAAGAAAAGAGACTGGTTAAGTCTAGGAGTCATAAGCCCTGTCCTCCAGTACAGACTCACCCAGGTTCCTCATCCCATCCCTATCACCACATTATATGATGGGAATATTGATGACTGATATAGAGACAAGGTAGAGATAAGAACTTTAAAGCACACTGTCCCTGAGACCCTATATAGGGATGTCAGGAAATGATGATTCATTCATTGGTACCTTTATTTTTACAGCTGTGTGTGTGTGTAATGTTACATATGTACATCACCTATATTTGCCAGATATTGTGCCTTGCCCTAGAGCAGTGGTCGGCAAACTCATTAGTCAACAGAGCCAAATATCAACAGTACAACAATTGAAATTTCTTTTGAGAGCCAAATTTTGTAAACTTAAAACTTCTTCTAACACCACTTCTTCAAAATAGACTCACCCAGGCCGTGGTATTTTGTGGCAGAGCCACACTCAAAGGGCCAAAGAGCCGCATGTGGCTTGTGAGCCGCAGTTTGTCGACCACGGCCCTAGAGAATATCCCATGCTGAAGCCATATTTTCTGTCCTCTACATTCTGGTTGCTGAGGATACAGGGCCTTAAATGTGTTTCTTTTGTAATATTGTTTTTAATTTTATTTACTGAATTTTTTTGAGAGAGAAAGAGAGACATTGATTTGTTATTCCACTTATTTATGCATTCATTGGTTGCTTCTTGTATATGGCCTGACCAATGATCAAACCCACAACCTTGGTGCCTCAACCAACCAACCCAGCAAGGGCAAATGTGGTTGTTTCTTAAACCTCATCTCCTCTGTCTCTGCTCCTTTTGTTGAATTAATCTATTTTTCTTGAGTTCAACACATACATGTGGATTCCCAACTCTGTACTTCTCAGATCTCTCTTACACAGGCAGTCCTCTGATTACGTCGGACTCTACGTACATCGTTTCATGGTTACGTCGCCATCTCCCATTTACAGTATTTATTAAAAAAAAAGTTCCGTCATTTCGATGTATGTATGTATGTATGTGCTTCATGTTTTTTATTATTTATTTACCACAAGTAAAGGTCAGGAATTGTTATCTTTCTTTTAAATTTTTTTACTGTTCACTTTATTACTGCTGTGTATGTGCTCCATGTGAGTGACATAAGTGCTTATGTAGGTGGGTTCCGACTTACGGCAAAAATCATGTTACGTCGTGCCATAGGAACGGATCTCCGACGTAACCCGAGGACCTACTGTATACCCCAGCAAATGAGCCACAGGTATCACCAACTCACGATTTTTAAAAGAAAATATACTTTTTCTGCAAACATGAGGTCTCCTCTACTATCTTCCGCCTTCTTCAGTGATACCGCCATCCATGCAGTCACCAAATTTAGGTAAAGTATTGCCATGAAAACCTCCTTATATTCACACTGATGTCTCATCTTAGACCAAGCTAGTCCATCTCACACCATTAACTTGTTAGCCACCTGCTTTTCAAGGTCATTGCTGCCACTATCTGCCTTATTTGAATAGAATTACTTCATGGCCTATTTGGTCTAACTCCTACTTTATAAACTTCGGTGACTGAAGAAAAGGCCAATGGTTTGATCTATGTAACTATTTTGATTGCATTTAACAGAAACACAGCTCAAATTGGCTCAAATATGGAAAGTGGTGGATGTGGTGGATGTACCCACTTATACCAAATATCTAGGATTGCAGCAATTTTAAGGCATAATCCAACCAGGTGCCACTGCACATCTCCTGTGTTAGCTTTATTCTCATTGTTTACATTTTGAAACTTGAAAGCTGGCCAAATCTTAATGAGCAACAATGCCACACAGACATGGAAAAGAGAAGGAAGGAAGAATGTGCCTGTGATGGGCAAATTTTAGGAAAATGGACTGTAAGAGAAAGCTCAAATGAAAATGTCCATGGGGCCTGGCTGGCATGGCTTAGCGGTTGAGCGTTGACCAATGAACCAGAAAGTCACGGTTCGATTCCTTGGCTTGTGGGCTGGATCCCAGGTGGGGGGCAAGCAGGAGGCAGCTGATTGATGATTCTATCTCCCTCTCCCTTTCTCTTCCTCTCTCTGAAATCAACAAAAGCATTTTTAAAAAAATGTCCATTGGGTAGCCATACTAATGTGTGTTAGAGCCTAGACAGATACCTGGACTAGCAATATAAATTGATTCCTCTGTACTTATGAAGCAATGTTTACAATTTGAGGAGTCTGTGCAGGGGCTAGAACTGGGGGCGAGGGGTGAGAAGAAAACATTAGGGTAACCCAATATCAAAAATGAAAAAACAGGGGCAAGAAGAATAAAATAAAAATGTTAAATCAGAAGCAGTCAATGAAGAAAAGCTTCAACAGGTAGAAAGTAACTACCTTTTGACCTTAATGCTGGGGCCCAAGAATAGGTAAAGAAATGATTATCACACTGGCAAAGGGGGAGCAAGAGGAAAACAAGTCAAACAAAAAATAACGAATGGTCTGAAAGTTCCAGAATGTCACAAGGTGCTTTCTGCAACTTCATAGTCATACTGTTCACTCAATGTAAAAAACAACTCTTCAGGTTTTTAGCCTCAGTTCAAGCTCCACCACCAAAACTCTCTATATTGGACACCTTGCACCCTCCCGACATACATACACACACACACACACCAGAGCTCAGTCTTCTTGTGTCTTAAAAGACCAGTTCAAACTCCTATTAAAACATGGTAAATGATTCTGCCCTAGAGAAGAGAGTGAAAGCAAGGAAGGGTTGGTGATTCCATAAGAAGCTCTGAGCACTTGAGCTTGGTATGTGTTTATCTACTATGAAAGTGAGTGAAAGCACATGACAAATCATAACAGAGTATCATCACAGGTGCCTAATGGCCAGTGATTCTCAACAGGGGGAGGTGGGAGATGTTCCCCCCAAGGGACATTTGGCAATGTCTGGAGGGTTTTTTGATTGTCACAGCTAGGTGTGGGTACTTCTGGTATCTAGGGGGCAGAGAGCAGGGATGCTGCTACATCCGTCAATATACAGGGCAGCCCCTCATAGTAACTTTTCTAGCCCAATATGTCAATAATGTCAAGACTGATTAATGTTCCAATAGAACATCACTGGACACAGTAGATTTCCACCACAGTATCAACTGAACTTTTGGACCACTTTTTATCTTACCTAATAATAGACAAACATGTAAATTGACCATACCTCTGCTACACCACCAGCCAATCAGGAGTGATATGCAAATTAACCCAACAAAGATGGTGGTTAATTTGCATACATAAGCCCCCAGTGCAGGGGGAGGGCGGGAGAGGATGCTTGCTTGCTTCGTTGCCATGGCAATGACACAGGCGTTCTGCCCCACCGGGAAAGAGGGGGCTCCCTGAGTGGAAAGAAAGCCCAGCCTAGCACAAATCTTCATGCATCGGGCTTCTAGTATATAATACAAGTGAGATATGATAGGGAAGAGGCACCCCAGGGTCAAAGGAATTTTATTTTTGCCTCCATCAGGATATCGGTCCCGTGTCAGAATGGTAGGAATATTAGTCTCTCTTTGCCTGACTCTCAGGTTGGGGGTTCCTTCATGAGTCTTACCTGCAGCAGCTCCATTGTGGACCCCTGACACCGGCGCTCCAGATCTGAGATGAGCTCCTTCAGTGCCTGGCTGTGGTGGACCAGCTCATCCTCTGCCTCTTCCATAATATTCAGCCCCTTCCTCTCTTCCTCCTCCAGTTTTTTCAGTTGCCGCTGCTCCTCTTTGTCCAGGATGCTTCTCAACCGATTAAACTCCTTCTGGATCCTGTGTCTCTCAGGTTCCAGCTGATTCTTCAAGGACATGGAAGAGAGTCTGCTAGTCTGTGGAGCTGAGGGTCTCCTCTCTAAGGGGTGGGAAGTCAGGTCTCAGCACTGCTTCCCTGGCCAGGTCTCACTGGTAGAGGAGGAGTGAAGGGGGAAAGTCCTGCAGAACCAGGTCTTTCTCCAATTCTCCCCTCCACTCTTCCAGAACATTAGCCTCCGGTGGACTTATTGAGGCCTCCTAGATGTAAACTGTGATTCCTGGGTGAGGTTTAGATTTCAAGCAGCCTCCCTGGTCTCTCATGCCTCTCCATTAGCCTCCCCATCCAATTTTGAGTGAGGAGGTAGGAATGATCGGCCTGTAGCTAACCTGTTCTTCCAAGTTTCAGAGCTTGAAACTGTAGAACAAAGTCCAGAATCAGGAATTAGAAGCTGCTGATGGCCATGGTTCCTGTCCTATGTGACTGTGGTGAAAAACCTGGATTCCCTTTCGATATATTCATTTCCTAAATCCCCCTTTTCTCTCCCCTGCCCTGCACCAGGAACAAGAGCTTTGTTTGGAAGGGTTGCAGAGAAGGACTAGGCAAAGGGAAGCTCTTCTAGCCAAATTGGGGACAGGACCAGCTTTCCTTGTTCTCAACCCCCAGGACACCTTCAGGAAGTCTCTCTTACCTTCCAGGATGTCCTCTTCTCTATGATCACAGCTTTTAGTTTCTCAGCTTCCTGTTGCTCTTGCCTCAGTCTCTTTAGAGACTCCTGGAACTTCTCCTGGAAGAAACACATCAAGTTAAGCATTAAGTGGTCTCAGTGACTACACATGAATGAATGGGACAGAGCATGCTGATCTCAGAAGAAACTTGTCCAACTGAAAATCCAAGACAGCCAAGGTATACACAGGGGATAGACACCAGTAGGAACAGGGCGATTCTCTTTTGTCCCAGGGAAAGAACTTGACCATGAAGTCCCTCAAGTCTCCCCATTGCCACCATATCCCTCCACACTCAATGCTCCCAGCCTCCCTTTTTGCCCCTAGCAGCATCCTCTTCTCAAAAGGACATGTAGAGCTGATCCTGAGCAGCAAGAAACTGGTAAAGTCTCTACTCTTGGCCAGGGGGAATTTTCTAGGTTCATTCCTTTAGCTAAATGGGAAAACTACAAAAATTAAATTAGCATAAAATTAAAATTTCCTGCCAAGAACTCTGTTCCTCTCTACTTTCCCTCCACGTGGGCTCCCACCTGGTACTCCTGGGCAACCTCCTCCATGAGGAACGTGTGGTGACCACGGTGCTCTTGAGACCGCTCGCAAAGCCAGCAAATCAGCTTTCCATCCTCCTTACAGAAGAGCTGGAGTTTCTCTCTATGGTGCGCACAAACAATCACCTTCAACGGCTCCCCTGAGCCCAACACCACCTCCCTGAGCCTCTCCGCTATGTTGGCCAGGTGCCGATTAGGCCGCAGGTTCCTGAGCTGGTAGCTGGTCTGGCACACAGGACAGCTGCTTTCTTCTTCTGGGCCAATCTGTGATTCCTTGCTGTTCTCTGTGATACAGGCTTGGCAGAAGCTGTGGCCACAGTCTATGCTCAGGGGTTCTTTCAGGAGCTCCAGGCAGATGGGGCAGGTCACTTCATCTTGTATGTCCACTAGTACTGCTGAAGTCATTGTAGTCATTCTCCTGGTTCCTCCTGCCCAGGCCTGGTTCCTAAGGTACTTACAGAATCCTGGATAGATGGGCAAACAAAAAAGGGTCAGAGTAAGAAAATTAGGGAGAAAAAGATGCTGACTATCCAGGAATAAGAGATCTCACACCTGGGACAACAAGGGCTCCTCATTCTAACTTCAAACACATTCTTAACCCGACTGCATGTTAGACATCAATTTGCAACCTCATTAGAGTAAAGATCATGATTTCCTTTTACCTCTTCTGGACGGATGGACATACTGAGGCCCCAGAGAGGAGTGGCACGTGTGAGCCACCTTCTGTTTGACCTTCTCTCAGTCCACCAAAACCCCTCTCAATGTTAAAGTACCAAAAATAACAGGCTGCTGCCTCAGGAGTTTTGCACTTGCTATTACTGCTGCAAGGAAGACCCTTCGCCTGATATCTGCATGTCTCTGACTTCATTCAACTCTCTCCTCACTTGGTCCGTTATCAGAGGAGTCTGCTCTTTTGAACCCAGCTGGCTCGGACACCCATACAATTGCTTCCGTGATATTTCCTTGCTGGATTTTTCTTCTGATCACCACCTAATATATATATTTAATAGTCTGAACTCCCCACCAGAATATAAGCTCCACGGGATCAGAAAGCTTGTTTTTTGTTCTTGTTGTTGCTGTTTTATTGTTGTATCTTCCCATCTGACACGCTGTCCACCCTATAGGTCCTCAACTTTTGATGAGTTAACACCTAGAACCTCCATAGGATAGACCTTTCTCATGGGCCTTTTCACCTCTTTGCCATCACTCTAGCATTGCTTTCCAGTATCTAATCCCAAGATCAAAGGAATTACTTATTGTGAAGACACTTCTACTTCTTTTTTTCAATTACAGTTGACATACAATGTTATATTAGTTTCAGGTGTACACCACCCCAGTGATTAGACATTACATAATTTACTAAGTGATTATCCATATAAGTCTTGTGCCCATCTGACACCATGCAGAGTTGTTAGAATTTTATTGACTATATCTTTATGCCTTACTTTATATCTCCATGACTATTCTGTAACTATCAATTTGTACTTCTTAAGACACTTCTATTTTCTAATAGCTCTGTTCCACTCAGAGCCCTTTCATCACTCCCCTAAGACCCTAAAGAAGCAACAATGACCACAAAAACAGGAGATCATGTTTTCACAATTAATACTTTTATAACCAGTTGTGATTTAGAAATCACATTCCCAAGTTTTCTTTATCCTTCATAGAAAAACTCTGAATAAATAAGAGTGTTTTTGGCTCTGACAAAAAAGAAAAAAAGGAGAAAAAAAAAGAGAAATTAAGTGACTTTATAAAAAGCACACATCTTGTAAGTTGTAGAGTTGCGTAACCTAACAAGTCCAGAGTCCTAGTTCAAAGCTCCTAAACTTCATAATTTGAACATGACAGTTAAGTGGTAAAGGTGGTAAAAATCAGGCAAGGACCTGGTGCTTTAGGAATGTGAAAACAAGACCTCAGTGCTGCCACCTAGTGTCCTCTGGTGTTCTTGCAGGTCATGGTTCTATTCACTTTGCTGTTTAGTAATAGCAATACTAATAATAAGTATTTATTGAAAGTCTGCTATGTACTGGGCAATAATCTAACTAATCTATTCCTCTTCTCCATAAAGGGTACTTAATAAAATTGTTAACAAGTTAATGAAAGTAAGTAACTAATTGGTATCACAGATTATCTATCATCTAAGATACTCAGGTTTAACCAAAGTAATCATGCCTATGGAAACTGGGCACTTACTTGGTTTATTATTTTCCTTACATACTTACATAATCTCATTTAGAACACTAGACTATGAGGATCTATACCTTAATGAAGAATATGAGGGCACATCCCATAGCTTAGCACTGCACCTAACACAGACATGAGCAATTAACTTTATAATAGGATTGAAATTATAATTTACCACTGAATTTATAGCTAAATTTGATGTTTGGCCTTGTGGCATCACAAAAGAAACAAATTATTATTTTATGAAATTGTTAATATTAAAAAAATAATAGACTTTGAAAAGATCAATAAAATACACAAGCTTCCAGGCAGGCTGAGAAAAAAGAGAGGACACAAATTACTAATATCAGTAATGAAAGAAGGGACATCACTCATCAGTACAAATTCTATGGAAACTAGAAGCATGACAAAGGACTAATTCCCTGAAAGACAAAGGGGGCAATGGGGGAAAAAAGGAGGACATCTATAATACTCTCAACAATAAAGATTAAAAAGAAAAGAACTAGAGAACTTCTTCAACTTGATAAAGCACACCTACAAAAATCCTAGTTATTCCTGCAATGCACAAGTGGAATTTGAAATTAAAAACACAATACATTACATTTACATTAGGACTTTGGATGATGATGATGTGTCAGTGTAGGTGCATCAGTTGTAACAAATGTATGACTCTGGTGTGAGATGGCAAAATACATGTGTGGGGCCAGAGGGTATATAGGAAATCTCTGTACCTTCCCCTCAATTTTGCTGGGACCATAAAATTGCTCTTAAAAATGTTGTTGCTACTATACTTACCTTTTAAAAATATATATTTTTATTGACTTTAGAGAGGAAGGGAGAGGGAGAGAAAGATAGAAACGTCAATGATGAGAATCATTAATCGGCTGCCTCTTGCACGTCCCCCCTACTGAGCCCACAACCCAGGCATGTGCCCTGACCGAGAATCAAATTATGGCTGCTCAACCACCAAACCACACTATTTTAAGTGAAGATTGACTACATCTCCCCAACATAAACATATACACATACATTTATTTCAAGCAAAAGTGTGCTTGGTACAAGCAATCTTTTAGGGGAGAGTATCTGTTTCATCAATGCAATGCAATAATCACCAAAAAATTGGAAATAATCCATAAAACCATTAAGGGGCAAATAAACAAACAAATTATGGCATATCCATACAATGGCATATTATAAAACAATAATATGGAACTACTGATACATATAAGTACATTGTCAAAACATTATCCAAAGTGAACAAAACTAGACAGCAAAGATAAGTTACTGTAAATTCCATTTATATAAAATCCTAGAAAAGACAAAACTATGCTATTTGAAAGCAGATTGTGGATTCTAGGGCCCAGGGATGTGAAAAGAGAATGAACTGTGAAGAGACACAAGTAAATTTTGGAGATGATGGAAATACCCTTTACATATCATGATTATGTTGGTGGTTACACAACTGTATACATGTCAAAACTCATGGAATTGTAATCTTAAAAATGATAACTTACTGTATGTAAATTATAACTCATTAGAGCTGACAAAAACAGAAGAAAAAATGCAATGAGAAATATTGAAAGCTTAGGTTTCTGCGCTTCCGGGCATAAATTAGAACTGTGTTGTCAAATATGGTAGCTACATGTGGCTATGGAGCACTTGAACTGTGGCTAATTGGAAATGAAATGTAAATATAGAATACGTACTATAATCTAAACTATCTCATTAAGTTTTTTATATTGATTACATCTCTTAATAATATTTTGGTACATTCAGTTAAATGTATTAAAATCAATTTTACCTGTTTCTTCTTACTATTCAATGAGGCCACTAGAAAATTTAAAATTATATATGTGGCTTCATTATAGTTCTGTTTCTTTACTATCTAATGCACTTCTTTGGATAGTCAAGAGAGGATTTTTGAGGGAAAAAAATGTAAGAGTTGTTAAAGGATATAATAAAGTTGAGAGCAGAGAAAAAGAAATTGTGAAGGAGGAGAACAGTTGGCTCATATATAGTTAGCAAGGGTTTGAGTAACCCTGTCCCACATACCAGCAGGCCCTTGACCACCAGCTGCAGATGAGTGCAGTCCACTGGGGATGTGTAAGGCCCACTGAGTCTCAGCCTAAGGCCAGCTCTCAAGGGCTGTGTGGATGGGTTGAGATGCCAGTCTGGTTGTGTGAGAAGAGCAGAACCCACAGCTTGAGGTTGTAGGTGCCTGAGGATCAAAAATTAGCAAATGAAAGAGGCTAAATTCAGGACTAGGTGGGAACAGTTAAAAATAAAACAAAAGCCTGAAAAAGGTCAAGAGGTCGGCTAACTAGCAGCACTGGAGTCCAATGGATCTCTTTATGCAGAATCTCTAGGCTTTCACCCCGACCAGAACAGTCTCTATACTTTATGATCTTCAGGTCATTCGTATGCACATTAAGGGTTTAGAAGCAGTGCCTCAGGCAAGGCAGCATCCTTCCCAAGTAGGGTGCAAAATAGCTAGAAAGGGGCAAACGTGGGGCCAAGGATGAGGAGAGAGGAAGGCTAGAGAATGGACTGATATTTAGATCTGAACCACCCATTAAACTAGAGAAGGTCACAATGGGACATCAAAATAGCTTTCACAATAAAGTCAGTGACTGGGCAGGAGCTATTAAAGGTTAGACTAAAATGGGGATGGTGGTGGACTCAGACAATTAGAAATCAAATGGCCACGGTTGGCCCCTCCCCTGTCCCCCTCCACTAGAAGCGCAAGTGAAAGCGAAGTAAACGCCTAAACAGGAGGCAAATGCAATTATAAAGTAAGTTAAGTAAATTGGGCTTCTTGTGCTTAGGGAATAAAAGTCTTTTTATCTTTGTGTAGAATTATATTCTACTCTGATCTGTTATCTGGGATTGATTATCTAACAAGGATGAATTGGAACATAATCAGCTTCAAATATATATTTTTAAAGTTCACTTCAAAAGAATCACTATCCCGTGCATTTCAAAAACTTCTTATTAACTTTGCAAATTCTTAAAATATTGTCCTACACAGGTTCCATCTTTCTGAGATCATCCATTAACTGAGGTTTTTCTTTTAGGATAAATTATAAAATTTTTATGTTTGATTTTTCCTGCATCTGTGAAATTCCACTTATAATTCATAACTCTGTTGTATTTTAACTTGTTTAGATGTCAGTAGACATATTTTCCTTTATCATAGTGCACTTTACCATATTTTATTCCCTACACTACTTCAAAACTTGTGCATTTCTTTTAAAGGTAGGCATTGCATTTGTCAATAATAACTCAATAGTTTGAGTAACAGTAACAGTAAATCTATTTGGTGTATTTAAACTTCTGCCTCACTTAATCCTCACCAAAACTATAGGATATGAACATTACACTGTCCATTTAATAGATGTAAGAAATGAAGCTCAGTAACAGGTGGGGGGTGGGGGGCACAGAGCCAGCATCTAAGTGTCTGAGCCAGAGATGAAACAGGCTGCAGCGCCCATCACCCATGTTCTGAAACACACATTGCTGTCTGGATTGAATGACTGGTTAAATGCTGTCCCTAAACTCATCTGCAGTGAGGATGAAAAAGAAAGATACAATTATCTAAATCATGAGCTCCTTAAGGGAAGGGGCTCATCTCTTTCACTGCCCTGTCACCCTTTCATGGCCGGAAGTAACAATAAGCGGCCCAGTCACAGAGCAGCCGGCGGATACCTGCCAGTGATGGGCACAAGGAGGGAAGGAGAAGCCAGGGAAGCTCCAGGTGTGAGCAGCACCAAGTGGTCAGGGTTCCCCAGAGCAGACCAAGGAGTTTTAAATAGACTCTGAAGAACAGAGGGCGCTCACTCTTTCGGTGTTCTTACCTCCCCCTTCCCCCAGCACCCCAACACAACCAGCAACACAACGTGGCCTTACACCTTTCAGAGACAGGCAGGCCTCCTCCCCCTCCTGCCCGCAGGTCCGGCTGAGCGCGGCCGGCTTAGCTCCCAACTCCCTCAGGGCGTGGTCTGGGCCTCCAGGGGGGAGGGCAAACATTGCTGGCTTCCCTGAGCCCAGGCAGGGGTTGGGGGAGGGGCTGCTGACCTCGGAGTCCACGCTTTGCTGTCATTCCCCACCAGCACTTCCAGAGCTGCCTCTCCACATTCTTTAGCTTCCACAATCAGGTTTAATCATCACTATCTTTAGAGTCTACTCCTAGCTCCAAAGGTCCCTCTTCTCTGCTCCCTTCCCAAACTAGAGTCAATTCAAAACTGCAGAGGTGCCCCTCATTCTTCCCCCACTTTCGAGCCGCCCAACCCAACCTGGAAGGCAAGTCAAACTCTCTCAGGACTAGTGGGGAAAGCTGTGGCCGGCCAGAAAATGGACATGCTTACTGACCTGGAATCTGTAGCCTGGATCTGGGCCAGAGATTTGCTGCTGCTCCCACCTCCACCAAGGCAGAAAGACTCAGGGGCTAAGAGGCGGGGCGGGGCGGGGGTGGGGGGCGGAGGGGAGGGAGGAGGAGATGCCACTGATAGGGCTGGTCGGCCTAGCAAAGCCTTAGGTCCTGCACTCAGGGGTGTGGTCACCACTGTCCCAAACATGCCCTATGGTGTTCGCTTACAGAATGGCAAATTCTGAGGCTTTGGAGAACTGAAGGCCAGAGGAGACTTCTAAAATGTCTTCACTTTTTGGCTTTCTGACGTCATGTCAGTGTTCAATAGCTAAGTGAATAAAAATATCTAAAGTTATAGAAGTGAGTCAAGATAACCACTTGGCATCCTAATGGCATCTTTTGCAAAATTATAATGAAAATGTATCAATTTAAAATTACAGATTATATTTTTAAATTATATTTCATTTACATTTAACTTATGTAACTGAGAGACTGTAAATGTTTGTGTTTAGATCCTATAAATACATGTAAAGCTTATAAAGCCCAGGAATTGTGACTACTGGGTTTCAATGGCACAGCAACTCTAAGAGGCAGGCCAAACTTCTGCCCCAAGGATACAGAGATGGTGAACCTGACCTGGTCTGAAAATGTGGGTTAGGGAAGGGGGACCTACAGAGAGGAAGGTGTTCAGGTTTAAGTCAGAACAGAGGATTGGGCAATGTGTCTTCTTTCACTGAACATAACATTTTCAAGGTTAATTCATGTTGTATAATGTATGAGTACTTCACTCTTTTGAGGGCTGAATAATATAACAGTGTATGTATTTTCCATGTTTTTATGGAATCCCTATATGTACATACATACCACATAATAACTGATATGGACATAGATAGGCAAATACGTTTAAAAAAAACCCTTTTCATTAATAAAGAAAGAAGGTGGCCATCAATAGGATGTGATACCTGGAAGCTCAAAAATTGTTTTTCATCTGAAGTCTTCTGATTTTTGTTCTAGGGCTAAAGTTTAAAATAATAAATGGCAATTATTTTTTGTTGTATCTAGCTTGTCTCAATAATCAAAACAACTCTAAAGTGGGTATTATCTTATTTTACAGAGAAGAAAATTAAGCCTTCAGGAGGTTAAGTATATTTCCCTGACAAACAGCTAGTATGTATTGATTTTAATGGAGACTGCAACTCTCTCCCAAGTTCATGTGATTCTAAAGCCTTTATGTAATTTGGGAAAGGTTACATTCCTAGGAAGTATAAGAGTGTGGATTAAATAAAGTTCTTTCAAATATTTTAGTTACAAAAACTTTGCCATAGTGACTAATCTTACATAGATGTTTTGTACTTGTGAAGGTATATCTGAAAGATAATTTCCTATAAGTGTGAATTTCTGGATTACAGGATAAATGCATAAAAATTTTGTGAAGATATTTCCAAATTCCACAAAAAGTATATTATATGTATATTCATGAGGAATGTGTGAAAGAACCTGTTTTTTTCACACTGTTGCCAACACAATGTTAATCTTTTTAATTTTTGCCAATCAGACAGGTGAGAAATGGTATTTTGGTATAGTCTTAATTGTATTTCTCTTTTTAATTATTAAGCATGTTCCAATTATGGCTTTGTTCTCTTTTCCATCAGACTTGTGATTAGTTTTTCCTTACATTTTAAAGATCGTTTATATAATAGGAAAAATTAGCCACTTGTAATATAATTTGAAAATTTGGATCTTGCATTATCTGCTATGAGCAGATTCTTATGTTTGGAACAATTGAGATAAAAAGCCTTTCAAAACCACCCCTTTCTTGATGCAACGTGGTTTAGACAGGATTAAAGGAGCATACATGAATTTTTTTCCCAAATATATCCCATTGATCTTTTACAGAGAGGAAGGGAGATGGATAAAGAGTCAGAAACATCGATGAGAGAGAAACATCGATCGGCTGCCTCCTGCACACCCCCTAATGGGGATGTGCCCACAACCAAGGTACATGTCCTTGACCAGAATCGAACCTGGGACCCCTCAGTCTGCAGGCCAATGCTCCATCCACCGAGCCAAACAGGCCAGGGCTTTGATGAAACAAGAATAAGTATTCTCAGTACCCAAGAGGAAGGATCTTTCATTGTGAACAGAGTATGGGCATGGACAGAGTTGAGGTGTGAACTGGGTTTTCAAGGATGAGTTGACCTTGGACTAAAATTCAGGCTGAGTTGCTCTTCTGAGTCTCAGAGAACATTAGTCTAAGCTAATCTGTGGTGTGAATAATTAATGATTAGTGAACAAGCTACCAAATTACATAGATATGTTTATATTTCTTTAAAAACTTATTAAAGAATATATAAATCAACATCTGTTAGATATAAGTAAGATTTTGACTTTTCACTTTAATGATGAATATAATTTTTAAATACAAAACATTTGGATGGAAAAGAGAGCTCTATTCCTATACAATTATCTACATTTTGTTAAAAGGATGTGTCCACCTACATATGTTGCTGTGTGTTAGCATCTCTGAACTTGGGTACATACACATCTGTGATGTAACTGGTAATAAAAATAATATCATTTCATGGAACTATCAATTTTTAGACATGAAAGTTCTCAGGGATTTCCACTATAAGAAAGATATTGCATTGGTAATCAAAATTGGATGCAAGGGATTAGGTAAGTCATTAGAGAGAAAATATAGATGAATACTGGGAAAAGTCCTATTTGGATGGTAGATTCCAGGGAAGTTGTCACATTTACCTCAGTTTTTCTTGAGATGCTGAGGATAAGAAGGGATTTGAATAATAGTTAGAAGAAAGTGAGGTGGATATTACTATAGATTTCTAAACAAAGAAATCAAAGGTGGATTTTAGTAGAACATTTATTTTACTTTATTTTATTTTGTATTCACTCATTTGTATTCTATATTCCACCAGAAACATTTCTGAAAACCAATAAAAACTGTTTATAAACATTATTGTTAGTGATTGATTGATATTTGATAGTAAGTATGTATTACATAGCATTATTTATTTACTAGAAGCCCCGTGTGGGGATGTCCGCCTGTGGGGAGCAGGCCTAAGCTGGCAGCCAGACATCCCCCGAGGGGTCCTTAGCGCTGCCATGGAGGCAGGAGAGGCTCTTGCCACCGCTGCTGCCTCGCCAGCCATCAGCCAGCTTCTGGCTGAACAGCGCTCCCACTGTGGGAGAACACTGACCACTAGGGGGTAGCTCCTGATTGAGCATCTGCCCCCTGGTGGTCAGTGACCAGTAGTTCTGCTGTTTGGTTGATATGCATATTAGCTTTTTATTATATAGGATTATCATTCATGCAAAATATAAAAGCTATTTTCCTTCTTTTTCCTGCTATTGTAAGTAATTCTAGAGTTAATGATTTTTTCCCATAAATCTTTGTGCTCATTTTGGACTTTTTCCTTAAGCTACATTCCAAGAATAAGAATTAGTAGGTCAAAGAGAATGAACTTTATCAAGGCATTTGATTCATATGGCTAAATTCCAAATGATTATACAGACTTATACTTCTGTTGTAAGTATGTGATATATATGAGAGACTATCTCAAAAGATAACAAGTTTGTAATCCTTGTTGATCATCAATTTTTTTAGACTATTATTACATTACTCACAGTGAACAAAGAGTATAAAAATATCAGCTAACCTATATTGTGAATTGGAAAGAAATATGTAAAAGTGGACATTATTTTATATCAGTTAATGATAATAAAAATAAAATAGCCAATTAGGATCAGGACTAGGACATTTGAAATGTCTTCCTCAAGTGTAATCATAAGGCTCGGTCCAATAGAAGCTGTCTCATCTGAGTCCCACTGCCTGAGCTGAATCGCTTCCATGATTTATTTATTTATTTTTTTAAAATTTATTTTCAATTACATACAATATTATATTAGTAACAGGTGTACAACATAGTGATTAGACATTTATGTACCTTACAAAGTGATCACACTGGTAAGTCTAGCACCAATCTGACACCATACATAGTTATTACAATGTTATTGACTGTATTCCTTTGCTGTACTTTACATTCTTGTGATGATTTTAATAACTGGCAATTTGCACTTCTAAATCCCTTTCACCTTTTTCACTCAGCCTCCAAACACCACTCCCATCTGGGGACAAAGAATTTGAGTAGAACATTCATTTAAATAAATTAGGACATGAGTGATAATGACTCAAGATAACTGGAAGATGTAGAGATGAGGATATGATAAATATGAAATATGAAAAAATAAATATGAAAGGGGATTAAGTTGAGCTCAAGTTGGAAACCTTTAGTTACATTCCTTGACAAGGTTTGAAAACATCTGTTTAGCCCCTTCCAAAATTGGCTTGGTCCTCACTCCATAAATAATAGGATTGAGCGTTGGTGGGATGACCACATAGAGATTGGCCAGAAGGATGTGGACATAGCTTGGGATGAGTCTCCCACCAAACCTATAGGCAAAGACAGAAAAGAGGGCAGGAATATAGAAGAGTAGAATGACACAGACATGGGAGCCACAAGTGCTCAGGGCCTTGGACCGGGCATCTTGAGAAGGGAGTTGAAAGACAGCTCGGAGGATGCGGATATAGGAAATAGCGATAAGGATGATGTCCAGGCCAGTGGAGAGTAGAGCAGCTGCCAGCCCATACCAGACATTGATGGAGATATCAGAACAGGACAGACGGGCAATGCCCATGTGCTCACAAAATGTGTGTGCAATGATGTTGATCCGGCAATAGTGCAGGCGCTTGAGGAGAAAGATGGATGGAAACATGATGATGAAGCTGCGGGTCAGGGTGGCAGCAGTGATCTTCCCAATGACCGTGCTTGTGAGGATGGTGGCATACCGCAGAGGGGAGCAGATGGCAACATAGCGGTCAAAGGCCATGGCCAACAGGACTGCAGAGTCGGCCACAAAGAGGAAGTGGATGAAGAACATCTGGGTGAGGCAGCCATCAAAGGAAATGTGGCTAGAACCTAACCAGAAGTTGGCCAGTGCTTTGGGCATCGTGGCAGTGGAGAGCAAGACATCAGCACTGGCCAACATGGACAAAAATATGTACATGGGCTCATGCAGGCTTGGCTGGGAGAGAATAACACAAATTAAAATGCTGTTGCTTGCCAGGGCAGCTACATACATGGTACAGAAGGGGATGGAGAGCCAGATGTGTAGATACTCCAGCCCAGGGATGCCAATGAGGAGGCAGCCTGCCATGCGAGTGTCTGAGTTGTTTGTAGCAGCTACGCTGTTAGCAGACAAGAGAGCCATGATTTTCTGTAGAGCCTTCACCTGTGCCACAGGGGAGAAGTAGCTTCAGACTTGGTAAACATTAGCAGAGTGCACATAAAAGCTTGCAAACAACCACCAGGTCTGCACATACTCCAACTATTATGGGCTCTGCACACAGGCATTTTCCCTATAGACAATCACACATGAGTTGTGCACAAAGTGCACAGTTACAGACCCTGCCCTTAGACAGGCTCTCCATACAGCTGTAAGACTTTCTGGAAACACATTACCAGGTTTAGCACAGTGTCACAGGTTCTGATAATAGCAGGATTAAATAGAAAGTAAAAAACAATCTCTATAATCTCTATGGTTATGTAAACTGTAATAAATTGCAAAAGCCTCAGGCTGCACTCCCATGTCAGAGATCTGCTCTGTCAGACTGTGATTTTGGACAAGTCACTGTCTTCTGAGTAACAATTTTTTTGATCTTTCAATGAGCATAATGCTTGTCTTGTTGGTGTGTTAAATTAAATCTTGTCTGTGGAAATGTTATTAAGCTCTGTGGTGCTTCCTGAGTCACCTCTGTGACTCTGAAGTGTGGGGCTGTCACCTAGAACATGAAAGAAGCAATGCTTCTGAAAGTGTGGTGTCCAGACCAGCATCAGCAGCAACATTGGGGAACTTAAAAATTCTTGGACCCTCCCACCCTTGGGGTTGGAGGCAGCATTCTGTCTCCATGCTAAAGTTTACGAACCACTGATGTAAGAAATTTTTTTACTTTCTTCCCAGTCTATTCTACAATCTACATGTCCATGTCTTCTGCCAGGACCAATAATGTCTCAGCCCTAATTGGTTTCTGCATCATTCTCTATGAAAATGTTCAGGCTTCAATTAAATCTAACCAGTGTTTTCCTCATCACTTAGTTAGGATGTAGAGGAAATGACACAACAATACAAATAGACTCAACTACATCTTAGCCCATTGACTCCAATCTATTGAATTACTCTCACAGTGAATATATAACTTTACCACTGCCCAAATAATCATTCCTCCCTTTCAACTGAATTTTCCTCCTACATAATGGAGACTTCAAGACTATCAGGAGACAAATGCTCGTATTATTCCACTCTTGTCAATTTATCTTATCTCTATACCCAATCCTCCTCTCATTTCCTCCATTCTCAGAGAAACTAGTGTTAATGTCCCTTCTGCCTTTCAATGTCTCCCTTGTTATAGCTGTTTTACTCTGCCTAGGAACAAGAAAGCTCCCTGAGGTTATTTTTTTATTTTTTATTTATAGAGTGCCAAGACAAAATAAGTCAATTGTATTTTTCTACACTAGCATCAAATAATTGTACAACCACATTTTAAAAGTTTGTAGTGCAATACAAACATAGAAGCATACAAAATGTATGTTAAAAATATAACATACTTAAAAATAAATTTAGCTCAAATTTGCAAAACCTCTACACTGAGAATACAGAATATTGGTGGAAGAGAATTTTTTAATGTAAACAAATGGAGATATATACCATGTACACAAATGGGAAGATCCAATAGATTGTTAAACTATTGATTTTCTCAAAAATAAATTTATAGTTAGTTTTTTATTTAATTTGAAATTTTTAGCTTTGTTGAGGCATAAGTAATAAATAAAAATTATATCTATACAAAGTGTAAATATAGCTTAATATATGAATACATTTTGACATTATTACTATAATCAAGTTAATTAACACATCAATCACTTCACATAGTTACCTGTCTCTTTTGCAGCCTTAAATTATTTTTATTTTTCCTTTTTATTGAATTTATTGGAATGACACTGGTTAACAAAATTACACAGGTTTAAGGTGCACAATTCTACAACACACCATCTGAATAGTGTATTGTGTGCTTACTACCCCAAGTCAAGTCTCTGTTCATCACCATTTATCCTCCCTAAACTCTCCTCTACTCCCCTCAGTCTCCCTCCCCTGGCAATCACTACACTATGTGTCCAAGAGTTTTTTTTCTTATTTATTTATTTATTTATTTATTTATTTATTTATTTTGCTCAGTTCTTCTGTCCTCCAGCTCCCACTGCCCCACAAACACAGCTGTAAGCTTGCTCTCTATTTATGAATCTATCTCTATTTTGCTTGTTAGTTCATTTTGTTCATTAGATTCCATATATGAGAGAAATCATATGGTATTTTTCTTTCTCTGACTGGCTTATTTCACTTAGCGTAATGTTCTTTAGTTACACACACACACACACACACACATACACGTAAACACAAACACACATATTCTCAGATGCAGTCATGTATATGTTTATGTATGCATGCATATGTGCATAAGTTTGTATGTATGTGTATTTTCAAGAATAATTTTTCCACCTATTCTCTGAGTTCTTTTTCTTTCCTACCTCCTCAGGGACTTTGTTTCATCAATTATCTCCCCTCTTCTTTATCCCCAGTTTGTCCTAATTTCCAGATCTTTATTATTTATGAACATTCAAATATTTTTAACCTTAAAAACAAACAAAAAATTAACAACAAAAATAAAAATATTTTATTCTGATAACCTGTTTCACTACTTCCTGTCTGTCTCTCTTTTGTTCCTTCAGAATTACACCTTTCATGAAACTCTAGATTTGGCTTTGATTTTTCTACTCAGCTCTAGTTCTTCCCTTGTCCCTGACCTTCCTTTCCAGTCCTCATTAAGGGCTCCTCTGTCCCTGCTTGATGGTTCACCAAGGGGCTTCCTATTGGTCTGATTCTAGGCTCCCCTCACTCTTCACTCTCCCTAGCTGGATCTTTCCACCTGCCTTGGCTTTATGTAGCCTGCATGTACTAGTACCTCGCAAATTTATATTTGCCACCTATATTGTTTTTTAAGCTTCAGATCCATTTACTGAAAGACCTCCCAACTGATTTCCTCACCTGGAGTCCTTCCAGGCTCTAAACCAGTCTCCACACATACAGAGTGGGGCAAAAATAGATTTACAGTTATTAGGATGGAAACTAATACAATAATTAATAAACAATAATACAAGCATAAACTCTTGTTTCACATACAACTGCAAACCTACTTTTGCCCCACCCTGTATAAATTATATTTTTAAAAGCTAATTCGGAGCATGCTACTTACTTGACAATAGAGAATAATTTTCCATTGCCTAGTAGATTAAGTGCACAGGTTCTCTGCTTTCTCTACCAATAATGGACAAATGCATGTCTATGAATTTGCTCTTCTTTCTCTGTGATTTTTTATTTATTTTTATTTTTTAAAAAACATCTGTATTAATTTCAGAGAGGAAGGGAGAGGGAGAGAGAGAGATATAGAAACAATGATGAGAGAGAATCATTAATTGGCTGCCTCCTGCATGTCCCCTACTGGGGATCGAGCCCACAACCCAGGCATGTGCCCTTGACCAGAACCGAACCCGGGACCTTCCAGTCTGCAGGCCGATGTTCTATCCACTGAGCCAAACTGGCTAGGGCTGTGGTCTTTTATACAATCCACTTCCTTTATCTTCATTTTTCCCTTTAATGTAGCCAGTTTATATTTTTCACTCAGGAAGACTTTCCTCATTTCCCAAGATTGGATTATGCCTACATTGCCCAGCAGCTATCTGTTTCTCTGTCTAGCATTTACCACACTGAACTATTTCCAGTCCCAATATATGATGAGTTCCTTAAGGGTCAGCACTGTGTCTTGTTCACTGGTGTATGGAATAGAGATGCTATGTAGTGAATGTTTTAAAAAATCATAGAATAGGGAAGTCCCAACCCACTCAGCCAAGTAAAGTTCACACTGTCAAGGATACATTCTCATATAAAAATCACAGGTTTATAATAACATACTCATCTCAGCTGTAGTCTGTGCCATTTGTTGTGCTCACTCTTCCCACAGCATCACTCATCGTGCTCATCTGCCTCCACTGCACATTCCCACCTTTGTCAGTCACGTCAGCACCTGCATAAACTTTTCTCTTCTGATTTCAGTTCTCCTAAATCATCCCCCTCCAAGGCAGCCTTTGTTCACTGTATCTCCCTATCATTTATCACGTGATTTCTGTTTTTACTCCAATTAGGCACCTATTGAAGTTGCCATACCCCCACTCTAAACAACAATCTGAAGAGCTCCACTTACAGTTGTCTCTCTGGCAGCCCCCTTTTCAGACCTTCCATTCATACGTCCAGTTCCCTTACCCACTGGTTCATGCTTCTATCATCTTTGGAAAAATGACCATAAAAACTATCCCTTCTAGTCCAGTGAATTCATTTTCCCATCTGTCTTTCAATCGTTTACCTGACGGCACCATCTGGAAACCTTGTCCTTATAAGTTGTCCCCCAAAGGCAGTAGAATAACTGTTCTTTCTATTGTTCCTCAGTGTCTGAGGATAGAACCTCTGTGTCATTTATGATTCTTACATCCTCCTTAGGAGCCAAATTTCACCTACTCATCAATCTCCCCATCCTCACCAGGGAAGTAACCCTCCAAACTGCCCTTCTCCCATCCCACTCTCCAGAAAAACACAATTCAATCCAGACAACCTAGATAATTCTTTAGCCCTCCATCCCTCCTTGAACATTGCTATAGAGTGTCTATGCATCTGGTACTTATTTCCTATCCATTCCTCCACATTTATAATCACCTCTCCATCCTGACCTAGACTTACCTCCTTGATGCCACCTTCTCAGACTCACAGTGTCTCAGTTCAATATTTCATAAACAGCTTAACTTCCTTAATATATAGAATTGAATCTCAGGCCTTGTTTCATATGGTGTTTATTCCCTCCCATCCTTTGTGAGCAGAGATTCCCCTCCCTCTTTTTATCTTTCCCTCCCTCAGCTACAAATTCCTCCTCCACCACTTGGGCAAATATGCCTTTGTTCAAGTGGGAATCTAAGGCACATAGGGATATGCTCTGGCATAGAGCCAGATGGAAGAGATCTATTGTTAGACACACTGAGCATCTAAGGGGGGATGGTCAGCACCTACTCAGAGGCTCTTAGCCTAAAAGTTTTCATTGAACTTGCTTTTGCATTTCACATTTCAATATTACCCTCCATATATTCAATCCTACTCTTTCTTGCCATTGTCCTTTCTATAGCATTTTTCTTTCAGGCTTTTATCAGTTTATCACCTGTCTAGATTTCATTTTTAAACCCCTAGTTGTTGTTGTTGTTATTCTTCTTCTTCTTCCTCATTGCTTTCTCTTTATCCATTCACTGCTCCTAAAATCTATCATATTTATATGTCATCCTAACAGAAAAGATATATGGGAATTATCACCCTTGCCTTCTGCATTCAAAAATTTGACAAGCCTGGATTTATCTGTTCTTTGGGTTAGAATTTCAGGTCAATGTCCCCTTACTGTGACCAGTAATTATAATACAGCAGTGGGTACAGAGTGCTGTGGGAGTCCAGAGACCAGAAGAATAATTCTTCCTGGTATTGGTTGGGGATACTTTACAGACAGTCACACTGCAGTTGGGACTAAAACGATTGTGTGTGTGTGTGTGTGTGTGTTTTGTGTATGTGTGTTTTGTGTGTGTGTGTGTGTGTGTGTGTGTGTATGTGTGTGACAGAGAGAGAGAGAGAGAGAGAAAGAGAGAGAGAGAGAGAGAGAGAAAGAGGTTATTGTGAGAGCCAACTGAGGCAATGAATGTGAAAGGACTTTACAAATAAAATAAAGATAAATAGTGATGGTAATGCTTTGGAGAATTTGGGTTGAGGGATAAGATGGAAACTAGACTTCTAGAACCAGAGCAGAAACCAAGAAACTAAAAACTAGTATTCAGAAGATAGGAAATAATATCAATCAGTCTCAGGTTCCTCTAAAATGAGAATGACTCCCCTTTCTGGGCCAGACCTTACTTAATTTGTGGGTTTGTTTGTTAATTGAGAAAAGGTTTCCTTTATGAAATAGCTTTCAGTGTATTCATTAGGTTGTTCAACCATGGTCACTACCAAATGTCCTTTTGCTATTCCAGAGTCCCACTCAGGAAATCTCTTTACTTTTAGTTGTCATGTCTATGTAGGCTCCTCTTGACTATGGCAGTTTAGTTTTCCAATCCATTGTTATATTACTTTAATTCTTAAAAAAGCTTTTTGTGTGTTTTTATTTTAAAATGTTAATTTTTTCTTTCATATTGTCGGAATGGATGGGATTGGTGTCGTGTGCTCAATATGATTTTTTTCCATAAAAATCCAACTCTGATTTGTTGAAATGAGAGAAAGTCAGTTTCATGTAAGGAGTTCAGAGATCTGTAAACGCTCACTCACACAGCTAAGCAAAATAGTAAATATAATTTCAGGGAAACAGAAGTTTATTTTACCCATTTTTATCTGCCACAGTTGACATACCAAGCTAATTGGCATACAACCACCTTTAAAACTCTGGTTTATTTTCCTCTGAGGTATTCTGGACTTGATCTGATTCAGTAAAATTGAGAGTAGTTAACATCACAAAATTATAATGTATCTTCAACTCTTTCTGCAGATGTAAAACTTGCTCTGTATTACATATTTGTTACATGGTTAGAAAGACAATTCACAAGTGAAAAGCCTATGTAAGACACTGAGATCTATAGTATTTGGGGGAGGAGTGGCAATACATGAACAGAATCAATAAAATGAAAGAAGAATAAGGAAGTGAGAATATCAAGAATAACAGGTTTCTGCCATAAGCAGCTGGGTGTTAACCATACATTTCCAGTCACATGGTAAGCATTCAATGAATATGAGTGGCCTAAGGAAGTGGTTTATGTAAAGATTTAATTTTATACATCTTGCTCAGAAATCACCGAGTTCCTTCAGTTCAAAAAATATCTCAATGCAATGACAAGTAGAGACTAGAAAGTCCCATTCAGTGAAATAGAGTATGATATAATAATCCAGAAAAACCCTCACCTGATAAAGGAGTTGGGGTTGGAGAACTAAATGCATTAAAATTGAAGAGCATTGAAAGCCTGATACTCATATCTGTCCAACAACCATATCACATAGAACTCACCAGTGTCCCTAACCAATCAACTGTCTTATCTTACCTAATAATAGAGAAACATGTAAATTGATCATACCGCCGCTGTGCCCACAGCCAATCAGAGTGAGTATGAAAATTAACCAACAAAGATGTGGTTAATGTGCATATATACCTGGGTCCTGGGAACCTCCTCGGCACCCAGGTCACTCCCAGTCAGCCATCAGGCAGAGGCTTTAGGCATGGGAAGGGGCTGAGCCTGGGATTGGAGGGAAGGGGAAAAAAAATCAATGGAAACATAGGTGAGGATAAAAAGAAAAATAAAGAAAGAAATGTCATATCCTATGAAAGACACATCTTGAAAATGCTTAAAGAAAGTTGTCATTTTTTTCATGGTGAAGGTACTGGAGTCTGTGTCAATGAAAATACCTTGGCGGCTGCAGTGACTGGCATTGGCTGCAGCAGTGGGCTGATGGGGCTGGCGACTTCCCCTGATCAGCCCGGTCGCCTCCTGCAAAGGGAGGCCAGACTGCAGCTTAGGTCCGCTCCCAATAGGGAGCGGGCCTAAGCCATCAGTAGGACATCCCTGAGGGATCCCAGTATGTGAGAGGGGGCAGGCTGGGCTGAGGGACCCCTCCCGAGTGCACGAATTTCATGCACCAGGCCCCTAGTCTCCAAATATTCACATAACTATCTCATGGGATCCAGAATTTAAGGGTCACCAGCACACCATTCTTCCAAGTCAGAACTGGATCCAGAATTTAAGGGTCACCAGCACACCATTCTTCCAAGTCAGAACCTGGAGCCTAGCTACAGTGTCTATAAATGACTCATTGACATAGGCCATACCCTGAAGAATCCCAGCACTCCCTGGTTTCTCTCCTGCATCTAAAACTCTGAATCATATCCCTCATGCATGTGCTTAAGATCAAGAAAATGTTAATGTAAACATTTATTACAAATAATAATGATATTGACTGGGGACTACAGTCCCTGGAATCCCCTTAGGTATTAGGCCCTTCTTTTTTCAGTCTCTTCATCCCCTGAGAAAATGACTAAGAGATAAAAAGGTTATGCTCTGCAGGTGTGTCTCTCTTTCCCAACTAGAATTAAATGTCTTTCTCCCTGTGCCTCACCTGCTCCATATCCTTTTCTTCTTTCTTTTTCTATGTCTCCTCCCCAATTCTGTTATGTTCCCTCCTGTATCTCTCTGTTCTTATCCTGGAGTTATCCTCTTTCGGCCATTTACTGGCTTTCTAACCCAGCACCAACATCAAAATTAGTTGTCTGTGAGTATTATCTGAATGTGGTAATGGTGATGATGGGAGGAGTCTTGGGGAAGCAGAATGAGAAAGAACAGGCAGTGTTAAAGGACCTTGTGGTCGGCAGAATAATTAATAACCCCTCAAAGATATGCACAACCTAATCCCTGGAACCTGTTTATGTTATTTATATGGCAAAGAAAATTTATGGTAGATAATCAGCTGACTTTAAAATAGGGGAATTATACTGAATTATCTGGGTGATTCCAATGTAACCACAATGGTCTTTAAAAGCAGAAGAAGGAAATATAAAAGTTTAGAGTCAGAGAGACATGAAGTCAAATTTCTAAAAAGTTTAGAGGTCAGAATGAGATGTGAGGAAGATTAAATATACTGTTATTACCTTTGAACATGAAAGAAGAGTAAATAAGCCAAGGTAATACATATGTAGTATACTAGTATATATTAACACAAGCAAGCAGTGACTGACTTGAAATATCAGTTTTCTACTGAGACTGTATTACTGGTTATTCCATGTGAAATCTTGCCTTTTTCCATGCTGGAAGAAACACATAGAGACAGAAATTATAGTCTCAAGAAGACTTCTTAATCATTAATGCAGGATTGGCCACATATCTGGGAAAAAGAATTCAAGAGAATAATGAAAAAAATAATGCAAAGCTTAATACAAACATCTGATTGTTTAGTAATATATATATATATACACATATATATATACATACATATATATATATATACACATATATATATGTGTATATATATATATAACCCATGGACACAGATGATAGTGTGGTGAAGGCCTGGGAGGTGGGTGTGGGTGGAGGGGTTAATGGGGGAAAAGGGGGATATCTGTAATACTTTCAAAAGTAAAGCTATATTTTAAAAAAGAACTGTGATTGCACAAGCAGGGCAATAGAGACATGGTCTAGCAAAACTGGAGAAGGTTTCCTGGAGACATTAGCACCTGTAAGAGTCAAGAGCAATGAGTAGAATTTAGACATAGTGAGAAAAGACAGTTTGCATCTATGGAAAAGGCAGCAATACAAGCAATGCAGTATAGGAATAATGGAGAAATATGGAGAGTCCTCTATGAATACATTTTAGGGAAGAATGTGAGACACATTTATATAGGTAGAACCACTCTATATAGGGAAAGTATTGATGGCAAAACAGGAAATAAAAATACTTGTTGGCACAACAGGTGCAATTACATGCTTTAAAACAATGTTGTGTGTGTTTTGGTAATTTTATATTTTGAAGAGATCAATATGGTAGCATGAGAAGAGAAGGATTTGCAATATATTGAAAGAACCAAAATTATTATTATTTTTTTAAATTGTGTTTTTATTGATTTTAGAGAGAGAGGAAGGGAGAGAGAGAAACATTGATTGGCTACCTCCTGCAGGCCCCCTACTGGGCATTGAGCCCACAACACTGGCATGTGCTCTGACCAGGAATCACACTGGTGTCTTCTTGGTGCATGGGATGATGCTCAAACAACTGAGCCACACTAGCCAGGGTAGAACCAAGACTCTTATTCTATGGTTCCAATTAGTGAGTAAGATGATTTGAGTAGATGAGGAAGTAGAGAAGAAAAAAAAGTAGGCAAGTCAAACAGGGATTTCAAATAAAGATCATAAGAGCTGGCAGATGAGAGATAGGGGCTGAAGGACGAAGAAGGGTTACCAGCAACTCTCAGATCACTATGTTCCAGCAGTGGGAAAACGATGTGATGACATCCATATGTAGCTGATCAGGAAGTTGACAGGTAGAAGAAGATAATGAGCCTTCGAACACTATTTATGAGTTGAAAAGGATATTTAGGTAGAGATTGTCTTCCAGATATTGAAAAGGTGGGAGTAAATTCTAGGCAGTGGTAGATTGACTCACCAGAGTCTTAGTGATACATTAGCATTAAAAAAAAGTGCAGATTTGCTAATTCACACATGACCCCTCTTATTTATTTAAATGGATATCCTTGAGATTTGTGTCAAGTAGGATATTTAATACATCTTTGAGAAACCTCAAACTGAGTTATTTGGTGAGAGCAAGACAATCTTGGAATTTTAATTGACAGCAAAGGACCAATATGCTCCTAGGTCATAGATCTATTGGGACATGGTTCTAATATAGTAACAGTGCAGTATGGTAAGGTAATATCTATACATGGGTAACAATTAAGGTTTTTTGGGAAGCTTTTGATAAATGCTATAGAGGTTGTGAGAAGAAGTAGATTGCATTTTTTCTTCTAGTGTTTGTTAAGTGATAGGACAGGAGGTATTGTAGTGACAGAAAAGACTTAAAAAGGATTTCATGAACAGTCAGTCTCCAGAATTAAATGTGGTATTTTGTCCTCAGGGAATGACAATCAACATGATGACTGCATTGAATTTGACAACTTTTAATCCAGAATCCTTCATTTTGGTGGGGATCCCAGGGCTGGAGCAGTTTCACATCTGGATTGGAATTCCTTTCTGTACCATCTACCTTGTGGCCCTTGCAGGTAATGGCATTCTTCTCTACCTCATCACAATGGACCGCAGTCTCCATGAACCCATGTTCTTCTTCCTCTCCATGTTGGCCTTTACGGACCTCATATTGTGCACCACCTGTGTCCCCAAAATGCTTGGCATATTATGGTTGAAAGCTCAGAAAATCACATTTTCTGGCTGCCTCACACAATTGTTCTTTCTCCACTTCAGCTTTTTTCTGGACTCAGCCATATTATTGGGTATGGCATTTGATCGCTACCTGGCCATTTGCTCCCCCTTGAGATACAGCAGTGTCTTGACCCCTAGAACAATTATCAAGATCATGGTAGGCATTGTTGGTCGGAGTTTTAGTATCATTTTGCCTGTTGTTTTCCTGGTGAAGCGTTTGCCCTTCTGCAGGACACATATTATCCCTCACACATACTGTGAGCACATAGCGGTGGCCCGGCTCTCCTGTGCTAGTATCTCTATCAATATCTGGTATGGCTTTACTATGCCTCTAATGGCTATTATGTCAGACCTGATCCTCATTGGTATTTCCTACACTCTCATTCTTCGTGCTGTTTTCCACCTTCCATCTAGAGATGCCCGCCAGAAAGCTCTCAGTACCTGTGGGTCTCATGTCAGTGTCATTCTCATATTCTACACATCAGCCTTGTTCTCTGCCCTTACACATCGCTTTGGCCATAACATCTCTCGCACCTTTCACATCATGTTTGCTAATCTTTACGTAGCAATCCCTCCTGCACTCAATCCCATCATTTATGGTGTAAAAACACAGCAGATCAGGGACAAGGTTGTCCTTCTACTCTTTCCTAAAGGGAACAGTGACCTGGGGATGAGGACATGGAAAATGAGATTGTGGAAAGTCAAGTAATTATATTTATTTAATATAATTTATTTGTCAGACAGAGAAAAACAAATACCATATGATTTCACTTATATGTGAAATATAAAGAACACAATAAATAAACAAAACAGAAACAGACTCTTAGATGCAGGAAACAAACTGGTTGCCTGATGGGAGAGGGGCTGGGTGCTTGGTGAAAAATATGGGATTAAGAAGTACAAATAGGTAGTTAAAAAATAGTCCTGGGGATGCAAAAACCAGCATAGGGAATACAGTCAATAATATTGTATTTACTATGTATGATGTCAGATGGCTAGAATTATAGGTGAGATCACTTTGTAAATTATATAATTGCCTAACCATTATGCTGTACACCTGAAACTAATATAAAGTAATATTGAATGTTGACTGTAATTGAAAAATAAAAGATAACCACAATGACAACAAAATAGAATTTCTTACGTAAATCACTAGCAGAAAGCCCTCCAATAATGGATCCAATGGTTATAAATTTCAAGACTTCATTTCTCTTGGAGAAAATAATTGATAGAATTAAAGAGAGGTAAGGATGTTTCAAGTCTCAAGAAAATGATAGGCATCAGATAGAAGTATCCTAAGAAACAGATGGTATTGATCATGATCACCAGTATATATATTTTATTTAATTACTTAAAACTTAATTTACTAATGACTATGCCTTCTTAATATCCTTAAATTCATTCATGTTTCACAATGTGATCACTACTTTCTCTCCTGGATTTTTTTCAGCAGCCTCATTTAAGAATTTGCTACCTTCATTTTATTTCTCTTCCATCTAATTTTTCACTAAAAATTAGAGTGCTATTACTCTAAACTTCAACTAGATCATGTCAGTCCTTGACTTAAAATCATTGAACAGTTACTCATTTTGCTTAGAATAAAACCCCAATATTCTAACATATCTTCAAAGACCTTTATCACATGATTGGTGCTAAATATTTATTGCTTGCACTGACCCTACATTATGCTAAGTGAAGAAAGCCATCACAAAAGGCTGACATATTGTATGGTTCCATTTTCTGGTCAAAAGTTCAGAATAGGCACATCCATACTGACAGAAAGTTAATTAGCATTGCCATGTGATTGGGGGAAGTTTAAATAAAAAAAGTCCGGCCAGCATGCTCAGTGGTTGAGTGTCGACCTATGAACCTGGAGGTCATGGTTCGATTCCCTGTCTGGGCACATGCCGAGGTTGTGGGCTCCATCCCCAGTGTGGGGCATGCAGGACACAGCCCATCAATTATTCTCTCTCATCATTGATGTTTCTATCTCTCTCCTTCTCCATTCCTCTCTGAAATAAATAAAAAAATATTTTTAAAAAAGAATGCTTAATGAGTATTGAGTTTGTTTTAAGGGTGATGAAAATGTTCCGGAATTAGATAGTGTCAATAGTTGTACAACATTGTAAATGTACTTAAAAGCCAGTAAATTACACACATAAAATGGTTGAAATGGTGAAATTTATATTGTGAATATTACCTTAATAAAGAAGTTAAAAAATATGTTCAATACATATAAATTATATATGAAGAGCCTATATTAATAAGTGTGCCTAATTCCAAAATCTCTGTTCTTACTCATAATCCTATTTCCCAGCGAGGCAGGATTTCTCTATACTGACTTCAGTCCTTCACATCTGAGTTAAACCAACGCTGAAATTTTCAGGCTCATCCTAATCCAAGTGTCAGGCTTAGTAAGAGCTGTAATCAGTGATGTGCTAGAGTTTTTCATACTGGTTCATAAGAGCAAAGTGTTAAATTTTTAGGAATTTTGCCAGGAAATTGAAAGCAGCCATAATGGAAGTATCTATACTTTGTGACTCAGCAAATCCACAAATCAAACCCCCAAAAGTTAGTTACTAAGCTTTCACCAGCACACCACTGGCTACGATCCTTTTGAAGTCCACTCACTGGCCTGGGTGTGGCCCTGGCCATGATGTCTTAACTTAGAACTTGAGCTTCAGCCACTACTGGGCTCTTGTCTTCTGACCTGTGACTTTCATGTCCCCTGGTCATTTTCCCCCCAATCACCCTTCATATTCCTAAGCTTGATAATATTGTTAGGATGGGGGAGGAACACATTACTGTACTGTGATTTAGACAGGCTCCTTTAGGTATGTGTATTTGTGGCTACAGGGAATAGAGTGGGAAGGAGAGACAAGGATGGGCAGCCACCCAAGACTAAAAGGGTTGAGAAGACCATTTATACTGGAAGTTTGTACTGATCCTGTGTTGGGTCTTAAATATTCATGTTATCGGTTTTATCCTGAATGTATACAAGTATTCTGGATCAGGGGCAAATTATCATTATTCACATAAAAAGCAAATAATAATTGTGTGGTCCCTCACACCCAATTCTTAGCCCTAGGGCTATACAGTGAAGTCCAGGTCAAATGTCATATGAATACAGAGTAAAGAAATGAGAACTGTATTTCTCTGCTTATAAAATCCAGAGAGACTGCTCCTTCTCTCTCTACCTTCCCTGCTTCTGAGAAAGTTTCTTTGGAGACTGATGGGAAATAAATCTCTCTGGGGAAAAGATAAGACCATTGTCTTTATCTCTAAAACCCAGCCATGTCTCCATATGTCTGGAGTTTAGTTAATCTCTCTGGAGTCCTCTCACTATCTATAGTTATCGCATTCACTATAATTATACATTAATTTCCCAAGACTTGGTCTTAGCCCAGGATCCCAAGATGTTGACAAAATTTATTCAGAAAGTCCGACTTCGGAAAAACACAAAAATGTATTTTCTCTATACCCCACAATAGGCCAGAAATCTGAGCAGACAGCTGGAAAGAAAGAAGTTCCATGGTTATGGAGCAAGGTAAAATGTTTTTGAAAATTTCCATAGGGGATTTTGAAGGATAGGAAGTGCAAGGCTGGCCCATACTGCCTGGAAATGTGGGCAGTGCAGATGGAGTACCTGCACCTGAATTATGCCTGTCTGTGTCATCCTGTCTAAAGTGGGTGATGCACATCTGATAGGCTGTTTCACTGTAAGGAGATGAAACCTGAAGGGAAAAGAAAGGAGGCGGGATCTAGAAGGACTTTGCTGTAGACAAAGGACAGGGTTTTTGCTTTGTTTTGTTCTTAACCTTTGACCATAAGGAGGGTGAAAGCTCATATCAGAGAACATAATGACATTAATGACAGTGACACAACACATTTGCACAGAATTTTATAGTCTCTAAAGTGCTTTAGCATCTACTCTTTTATTGGATCTTCATACAACAACCCTGCGAGATGTTAAAAAGTTTAAAAAGAGGAGGGTTGTATAGAACACTCAGCATCCAAGGCAGATTACATCTCCAAACGCTTTACTTAATTATCTTGTTCTTTTTTATCTTCCCAAATCATGTACTTTCAGCAGTAAATGTCATTTCATTTGTGTGCACGGTGCTATCAGGTATGCACATTTGTATAACAAGACTTCAGTTTTGTGAATAAGATGAGCTAGAAGCGGGGGAGCCTCTGTGTTTCCCCAATTTGTACACAATGTTGGTGTTCACTAATTCTAATTTGTATTCATCATAGCTGTTGGGGAGGACCCAGAGATCTAAAATTTAAATAGCAGATGAAGGAGCAGTGTTTTTTTAAATTTTATTTTTGTTTGATAGAAATAGAGGTGTTATGTTATTAAATACTGCAGAACCCTACGGGCATGCAAAAATAGAAGTTTGTTAATGCACTGATTTTCAAGAACCTAGTTACCTCTGAAATAAGGAACTCATGCAATTTGGATCATCCCTAAAAAATATATATTGTTGCCTAATTTCACAGCAAGTACAGCCCATCCTAAATGGCAACTGTTTCTCCTCTTTTCTATATTTTTAAATTTTATTTTATTGTTTAAAGTATTACAAATAGTAGTACATATGTCTCCTTTTTTTTCCCCATTGACTTTCCCCAGACTCCTCTACCCCCCAGCACATGCCCTCACCTCCCGCCACCTAGTGTCTTGCATCCATTGGTTATGCTTATATGCATGCATGCAAGTCCTTTGCCTATAAAAAACCATAATGCTATCCAGTCAACCTCAGCAATACTTCCCTTTTGGAGAAAATACAAGGGCTACTCGTTCACGAATTTGTTTAGTCTTTACTCCATAGATAACTGGGTTCATCATGGGGGGAACAAGAACATACAGGTTGGCCAGCAGGATGTGGACATGCTTGGGGATTTTTCTGCCAAAGCGCTGAGCAATGACAGTGAAAATCCCTGGAAGGTAGAACATGAGGATGACACAGACATGGGAACCACAGGTGCTGAGCGCTTTCATCCGAGCATCATGGGATGGCAGCCTGAAGACTGCCCGCAGAATAAGCCCATAGGAGACAACTATTGTCACCATATCTAGCATAACACTGAGCAATGGCACAGAGATTCCATACCAAATATTGATGGTGATATCAGCACAAGCCAGCTTTGCCAGCCCCATGTGTTCACAGAATGTGTGGGCAATGATGTTTGTCCGACAGAAGGGCAAGTGTTTCACAAGGAAGACAATGGGGAAAACAGTTGCAAAACTCCTGAGCACTACAGCACCCCCTATTTTGCCAATGACACCATGGCTAAGAATGGTGGTATACCTTAGTGGGTAGCAGATGGCTACATAGCGGTCAAAAGCCATGGCCAAGAGAATGCCTGACTCCACTACAAAGGCAAAATGCATAAAGAAGAGCTGGGTTACACAACCACCAAAGGAGATGTCCATGTCATCAAACCAGAAGATGCTCAGAGCTTTGGGTACTGTAGATGTGGATAGGATCAGATCCCAAAAAGCCAGCAAGGAGAGGAAGAGGTACATGGGTTCATGAAGACTGTGCTCTACTGCCACCACGTAGATCAGGATTCCATTTCCTGCCACGGCCACCAGGTACATCAGGCAGAAGGGGATGGAGATCCACATGTGTAGCTCCCTCAGTCCGGGGATGCCAATGAGGACAAACATATCGTAATTGACAGTGGAATAGTTGGGAGCTGACATGCTTAAATTATGGTATGAAACACTCATCACTTATCTGTAAGGAGAAAGACAGGTAGAGAGCTAGCCTATCACACCCAAATAGTGTACCAGTATATTTTTTAACTCCCAGTGAGCTCAGATCTGCTATAGAAAATCTCAGTTAATGAGTTTCTAACTACTCAGAGGTTTTAATTATAGACCCAAATGTGTGCAGTAATCTGTTTTGCAGAGAAAGATTTCAAAGATTCAAAGTGGGATCAAAGAATTTTTAAAAGATACTTCCAAGGAAAATCCATCAGTAGGCACTATTTTCCTCACACAATTAACATAAACTTAAAATGATAGTCATATAAAATGGTGAAACTCATGATAATCAATTTCATTCTCTGACTAAACATTTTAAGACAAGAAAAAATGAATTTTTATAAAGAACATAAAAAATGAATAGAAACACAAAGTTTTTTTCTTATTGAACTAACAAGTTCTGTTATCCAGCACACATACTTATCTAATAAACTGTTTTTTATTTACTATTCTTTTATCTTTTATTCCCTTTTTTAAATTGTTATTCTTTTTCTTTAATTAGGCATTTACTAGTAATATATTCAAAAGGCTGATGCATTGTGTTTGTTAAACTTAAATAACTATATAAATCATAAATGAAATGTTTCAGAGATGTTTTATTATTTAAGTGAAAAAGTCCATAATAATAATTTAATTAATAATAAATAATACTAATCCCAGACATTTTACCATTTAGAAGGTGCTTTCATACAAATCTCAGATGAACTTCACAGCAACCTGTTACCCATATTTCATGTCTGTGAAAACTGAGGCACAATGTTGCCTAAAAAAGGATCCAAAAGTGGATCTTGCTCTAATTCTAGTAATTTTTCATCTCATTTTTCATGGTTGCCTAATCAACTATTGATCTATGATTACTAAGCATCTATTGATCACCTGCCATGTGTATAAAAAGACATCAACAGGTACATAAAAGGGGAAAGGGAGTTAAAAGCCTATAAAACAAATATCCTGCATATAGGATTATAGTCTATGTGAACAAAGGTGTCGATATAAGTGTTTTCTGTTTCTAATGTTTTAATAAATTATTACCTGTTGATTACAGATATATTTTTGAAGTTTTATTAGCATTACCACTACAGTTAGGGATGCTGCTACTGGAGAATGAGTGGTTTCAGTGTAGCACTTGGTGAATACTTGTTCTGAAAGTTAGGATGAGATTCTGTACTAAAGTTTACCCAGATTATTACAAAATATTACATTTCTATCCCAGAGTTTTCTTTATTAATACATCCCAACTTTATTACGTTAAAGAAGCATGATCAGAAATAAGTAACTTGAGCAATTCAAAAATTAAATCATAAATAAAAGTGGATACAACCACTTATTTAAACTCTTCTTAAAATAGATTTGATATTTCTTTATTTATTGATTTTTAATTTAATTTTTAAAATTGTTGACAGTATTATTGATGTCCCACATGCCCCCCTCATTTACCCCTTCATTCAACCCTCCACCTCCACCCCTATCCCAGGCCTTCATTACACTATTGTCTGTGTCCATGGGCTATGCATATAGGCATATATGTTCTTTGGTTAATCTCTTCCTGTCCCCCCATTTCCCTCCCCTCTTAAATCTTTCAATCTGTTCCTTGTATCCATGTCTCTGGAGCTATAAACTGACAAGATAGATTTTTAAATTTTTAAAGTTTTTTTTTTTGTGTGTGTGTGTGTGTGTGTGTGTGTGTGTGTTTGTGTCTGTGTGTGCGCGCGTGCATGCGAGCCAGGATTGAATTTGAATAAAATTAGTAAGCAAAGAAATTTTGTCCTTCAGAGAACACAGTACAGTTGATTTCCTCAAATCTCCCCTCCCAGAGATTTTTGTGAAACCCTCCTACTTCATGCTAAATGGGTTTCATCACTGAAAAAGGAACTTATGATGAAACAAACTGTACAGTTTAAAGAAGATAGAAATAAAAATTCCAACCTTTGAAATAGCCTAAAATTTTTATAATAATCTTCATTACAAAGTAAATCAATCTTCTTATTAACAAAAAACAACAACACACTTTTTATTTAGTACCAGGAAAGATAAACCTACACAAATAAATGCTGTTTAAAATTAACCATTTATTATTAAATAAAAACGAGATCACAAAAAGTTGTATGCTTGGTGTCATTGTGGAACAAATAACAATGATGTATAAACATATTTTCATAGTTAGGCTGTCTAGTAGATAAAACATAGAAATATAATTATTACATCTGGGTATTGAACTAATGAGTCACTTTATCTTAGAATTTTTCTATCATATGGAAAAATATTTTACTATTGTCAAATATATGACAATAATTTGTTGAAGTTTGTTTCATTATTAAATTGAGTGCTAAAATTTTGGACTTTCATTAGAAGTTATTTAATTCATATCATCAATCCTTAAAGGAATGTACGCAATATTCTCTCTAATCCACAGTAATTTAATTTTCTGTTGGACTAGCTCCAGGTTCATGAAGCATTTGGAGTTGTCCTCTGAAGAGTATGGTATTGATTACTAGCACTTGAAATTTTTGTTGGTGCCATAAATTGGCAACAAAAAGGGAGATACAGTTACCAAAGAATAGTGGTACGTGTGGAACAATATATACTTGTTCTTTATTTCATATTAAGACATCTTCCTAATGTTACTTACAGTTAAAACTAGGGCTTTTTTTTTCTTACAAAGATTAACTTGCTGGGCAAAAACCAAACAAAACATCCATGTGGTGTCTAAAGCTTTTAAAGTAGAAGAAGCTATATGTATCAGCCCAGACTTAATAGGTAACTAAAGAGTTAAAGTCAGGATTTAACCACCCATAGAGAGGTCTGAGAAGCACCCACAGCATCCCTAACTCCCCTAACCTATGAACAGCTCCCTTTCCACAGACCATCCATCCAGGCACATCTCAGATCAGAAGTTCTACCCTAGCTGATTTGACTCAGTGGATGGAGCGTTGGCCTACTGACCTAAGGGTCCCAGGTTCGATTCTGATCAAGGGCACATACCTCTGTTGCAAGTTCTTCTCAGTCCGGCCCTGTCAGGGAGTGTGTAAGAGATAACCAGTCGATGTGTTTCTCTTACATTGATATTTCTCTGTCTTTCCCTCTCTCTTCCACTCTCTCTAAAAATCAATGGAAAAATATCCTCGGGTGAGAATTGAAAAAAAAATAGATTAAAACACTTTCTTGAAATAGACCCTATTGTGGTGAAGGCTTGGGAGGGGTGGGTGTGGGGAGGAGGGGGTCAATGGGGGAAAAAAATAACAAAAACAAATGGGACATCTGTAATACTTTCAACAATAAAGATAAATAAAAAAAATCCTATTTGATTCAGGGGCCCCAGACTGCTGACATTCTCCTCATATGTGTGTCTGTGAGCAGAAAACTAGAATGAGATCATCGCAGCTGCAAAATATCACTTAGAAAGGCTCAGAGGACAAGGTACAGAAGTGGACATTATTCCTGGGAAAGAGCACAAGAAGGATGAACCTAGGGGTGGGGAAAAAATCACTGCAGGGGAAGCAGGGGGCATGTAGATCCAGAGACTGAGAAGCATGGGGAAGGTTAGTCAAAAAAGTACAGTTTACCTCCTGACCACGTGACCAGTCCACAGACACAGGAACGCCTTTTTGCAGTCTGCGTGGTAACAGTAACTGCTATGTGTCTGTGTGTCTAAGTTCCCTGGAAATGTTTCACCTGCTATGTGTGCAGTCCAGTTCACTCACCAGCATCCATTCCCTCAGCCACAGAAGGGAGACTCCCCACAGTACAGAATGAGCCTGAGAATACTTATTGCACCTGGAAAGTCCGAAGGGAGTGACATCAGGGACTTGGTGCCTAGTCCTGCCCTCAGCTAAATTGCAGACAGGGACAAATGAGTAAAAAAAATACTTCATTCCTTTTCGGCTGCACTGCCAATCACACCTTGATTGTTCATGTACTGAGCAATGAGCTCATAGAGGTGTCTAGGGCACAGACTTTAAAGGAGCACTTAAGACTCTGAGAGTCAATGCCCCCTTAATTTTGCATCCTAGGCATCTCACTAGCCTCGTGTTATTCTCAACTCTGGAGAGAGCATTATTCAATTCATTCCTGTGACCTTTCAGCATACCTAGCTCCACATCATCTCTGCCTGGACTACAGTGAAAGTGCTCAAACTAATTTTTTCTGTCTTTAAAGCTTTACTCCAAGTGCATCTCACTTCATTCCAGTAGTTAGTCCTCCTGACAGCCAGAATTAACTTTATAATATGTCAATTTCACTCTGTCACACTCCCTAGTGAAACCTTCCATTAGCCCCTTCATCCCTTAGCCTTTGAAATAAGACCTAACCAAGTTCCAAGGCACAAGGAACAAGTTCCTGCTCAACTCCCAAACTCTTCTGATTTCCTCCTTCCCTCTTCTCAGCCTCATCCAGGGTGTGTGCATGTCAAGGTGCAGACAGTTCCCCAGCTCTCACTATGTTCTCATTTGCTTCTGCACATTTGAAATGTTCTCTCTGCCTAGCATGTTTCTATTACCATGGTTTGTCTTGACAACTCCTATTTTTCCTTTAAAAGACAGCTCAAGTATAAACTTTTTGACCATCCTGCTCTCTTTCCTAACTGTATTAGTAACCTTTACTGTGTCCTCACAGCTCCTTTTTTTTTTTTCCTATTTCTTGTCACTCTATACTGAAATTGCCTGCTTCCGTGTGTGTTTTTCCCACTAATCAGTGATCTCCTGGAGGAGAGTAAAACTCACCTTAGCCATATCTGCATCCACATCTGTTGCACAGTAATTAGAGTAAGATAAAACTTAAAAAGTCGACTGTCATGTAATGTCCCAAACAATTTGCAAAGTGCCTTACATACAACATCACAATCAATCCTCCGACTTATGATACAGGTAAGATCTCCATGTACACGTGGACACATGAGGAATGGTGGAGTTGGTAAATTGCAGCCAGTAGTCAGTGTTTTGCCTTAAGTTCTTTACTCTTAATCCCATCTTCTATGCTGTCCTGCAGACTGCCTCAACCTGTAAGAGCATAAAGGAATAAATGGCAAACTAGGGCAGAGAACATGTTAGCTCAATATCATCTTTCAAGATAGTTTCTTGAATAGGCTATTTACATACAAAATAGGATTTTATTGCCCATGACTTTTATACTTCTTTTTTTTTTTACAATGAATAGTTTTTATATTTAGAATTCACCTATTGGACTCAGTTTAGATGTCCCAATTTAGTTTGCATCATTCAAAGCATCATAGTCAGAAGCCAGTCAAACATATGCTTTCTTTTCTTCATCAGGCCCAATCAGGGTGTTGACTTTGGCTACTCCATGACATAGAGTTCCTTCATAGCCTATTTGATCTGGCACTTGTTGGCTTTGACATCCACAATGAACATATGTATATTGTTGTGTTCTATCTTCTTCCTGGCTTACTTGGTAGTCAGGGGGAAACTGATGATGGCATAGTGGTCAAGCTTGTTTCTCCTACGGACGCTCTTCTGAGGATATTTTGGGCTGCCTTCAGGGATGCAGTGTCTTGGGTAGGTGATGTGCAGATCTGTGTGTGTGTGTGTGTGTGTGTGTGAGAGAGAGAGAGAGAGAGGGAGAGAGAGAGGGAGAGAGAGACAGTAAAAATTCTATCTAACAAAAGAGTAATATGCAAATTAACTACCACTCTGCTACACCCACAAGCCATGCCCACCAGCCAATCATGAGCAAGTATGCAAAATAACCCCAACCAAGATGGCTGTGGCCACAGAGCAAGCAGGAGGCTTGAGTTTCCCTGGCAATGGAGGAAACCAAGCTTTCCACACACCCTGGAGGGCTCAAGCCTCCACTCAAGGCTACAAAGTTTCAATTATAAAAAATAAATAAATCCCCCCCAAAATGGTGGCAGCCATGGAGCTGGAGAGAGCAGGAGGCTTGAGTTGCCCTGGCAATGGAGGAAGCCAAGCTTTCCACACACCCTTGCAGGCCCAGGCCTCCATTCAAGGCCACAAAGTTTCAATTATAGAAGATAAATAAATCCCAACAAAAATGGCTGCGGCCACAGAGCCAGCAGGAGGCTTGGCTCCACTCAAGGCTACAAAGTTTCAATTATGGAAGATAAATAAATACCAGATACCAGGGCTTCCACTTGGGATGCTGGGGGGCATGGCCAGCCTGCAAACCACCACATGCCCCTTGCCCAGGCTGCCCCACGCCCCAAGGGAACCTCCACCCTGATCCGGGACACCCTTCAGGGCAAACCAGCTGGCTCCCACCTGTGAACCAGGCCTCTATCCTATCTAATAAAAGAGTGATATGCAAATTGACTGTCACTCCAACACACAAGATGGCTGCCCCCATGTGGTCAAAGATGGCTGCCCCCATGTGGACACAAGATGGCCACCACAAGATGGCCAGCAGGGGAGGACAGTTGGGAGGGACCAGACCTGCAGGGGAGGGCAGTTGGGAGGGATCAGCTCTGCAAGGGAGGGCAGTTGGGGGCAATCAAGCCTGCAAGGCAGGGCAGTTAGGAGTGACCAGGCCGGCAGAGGAGGGAAGTTGGGGGTGACTGGGCCTGCAGGGAAGGGCAGTTAGGGGTGACCAGGCCTGTAGGGGAGAGCAGTTGGGGGGGGAGGCCAAACCTGTAGGGGAGGAAAGTTAGGGGCAAACAGGCTGGCAAGGGAGCAGTTAGGCATCAATCGGGCTGGCAGGGGAGTGATTAGGGGGCGATCAGGCTGGCAGGCAGAAGCAGTTAGGGGCAATCAGGAATGCAGGTAGGCGAGAAGTTGGGAGTCAGTAGTCCTGGATCGTGAGAGGGATCGGGCTTAAATGGGTAGTCGGACATCCCTTGAGGGGTCCCAGATTGGAGAGGGTGCAGGCTGGGCTGGAGGGACAGCCCCCTGTGCATGAATTTTGTGCACTGGGCCTCTAGTTTTATTATAAGTCTGGTGTTAATGCATATTAGCCCTGATCTAATAAACTATATTCTAGAGGATTTAGTTTCACATTTGTAAAAAATATGAAATTTACCTGATGTATTATTGTGAAAATTAAACAATAGTACGTTTTTAATAACTTCTGTCATTGCTAGCACATAATTAGTCATCAAATATGCTGTCATTCATTTTTTTTTGTTTGTTTGCCTCTCACTGTGACAGAAATACATGATTTTAAAAATATTAGTTTACTTTCAACTTTACTATTCTGGTTTTGTTTTAAGAAATATGATAACGTGATGAAAGAATTGTGGAATCTAATAACCAAATTAATCTGACAAAAAATATGGAACAGACAGGCTGGTGCCCCAGGGAAGGCAGATGGGGGTTACTGGATAAAGAAGGTGAGGAGAGAAGCTAAAGAACATATATGCATACCCCATGGACACAGACAATAGATTGGTGAAGATCAAGAGAGTGGTTGCTGGTGTGGGTGGAGGTGGGCAAAGGGGGGAAAAAGAGGGACACCTGCAATAATGTTAACATTAAAAAATTTTAAGAAAAATTATTATTCACAGAAATGCAGTAAGTATAAGAAGTACGATTGTGGGACTTCTTAACAATAGTGTAGTTAAGTGTTTTGTTGCCCAGGTCAGCCTTACTTTTGCAGTAAACTGCACGTTTTTAGGAACAAAGAGAAAAGTCAATTCTTCTCCTCCATTGAGATAGCAGAGACATTGTTTCTACAATGGATATTCCCAATTCAGAACTTGTGAAATCTTGTCTTTGGCATTTTTATTCCCAAATCTGTCCCCAAAGAAGTAAAACTTTAAATAAATAAATAAATAAATAAACAAACAAACAAATAAATAAATAAATAAAATGGGCTGTCTTGTCAATTATTATCTGTTCTGATCCCTGTATGTCCACAGGAATTTCTAAATTTCTTACTTTGGATGATCTTTGATATAACAAAGGATTGCAAGGTGAATATTGTGTGTGTGTGTGTGTGTGTGTGTGTTTGAAATTGATCTTCTAAAATTTCTCTTTTATCTCTGCCTTCCTTTTACCACATTACTATGATGACTGATGCTGTAACTTACCAGCAATACTCTTCAATTATTGACAAAAATCAACTCCAGGGACACTCATGTGTTTTCAGTAGATGGAATCCCAGTCCTCCAATTCAAGATGAAGTCTCTAGTTACAAGGAAAAAAAGGCTTGAATTTTTAGATACAACACTTTGTAGGCCCTAGACACCACTGTCAAGACTACTCAAGTTCTGCTTTTGATACCGCCCTGCCCCTCGCCCCTTGCCCCCCGCCACACACACATTTCCCAAACAGGTACTCACAGGCCTACTTTTGTTTTCAGTTGTTTTCTCCTAATTGGCTTCATTCTTTCAGGTGGGCTGACAGCCTATGGCCAGTCCCCAGGACTGAAGAGAAGCCACTACCCCCAGTGTGAGAGAGGAGAGTTGAATCTGCAGTGATAGTTCATGCAGGTCTTGGTATGATCCCATTTCCAGTCTTCTGAAATACAGACAATTTATTGCTCTTGAGTAAATAGTATAAGTAGATATTCTGTTTTTAGGGTCAATATATTTTATGTCATAACAAACAGCCATATATATATTTTTAATTGTCTCAGTTTTCATTTAACAGTTGAGAATGAAGAATAGGATGATTTGTGGCCTGGTGGTAGGTGCAGAGATATATAGTAGAATGACTTTTTAGAATAGACTACATTTGATCTATAAAACTTGTTGACAATTGAAGGTGAGTGGAGGGCTCAGTGTGTGGAGTGTACAGGAACAGTCTAGGATGTGTCCTCCTACAAATCCCATATTCATCGTTTTATGCTTGCCTCCCTTTGAATCTCTGACCTAAACCCACATCCTTGGTCCCAGAGAACTAATGTGTTCCCTCCTGACTCTGTATGAGATGTTTGTATGAGGTTCAGTGCTTTTGGAATGAGAAGAAAGAAATCCTTTCGTTAATAAGATGTGTAAAAGCTTGCTCTTTATCAGATTTCTTTTCTTTAGCTCCCAAGAAATCCCTTTCTTTCAAAACTTAAACCACAACATATAGTATGCATTTTTTAGTAGGTTGAGGAAAGGCTGCTTTGGGCTGTAAAACGTTGGATAAATCTAAAATTTGAAAAAAGCATATATAGAGAGAACCTGATGTGTTTGAGCCTGTGTATGAATACAGTATAAAAAATTAATCTGCAAAATGTTTGAGGAAATCAGAAGCCCAAAGAGAGGATTGGAGAGCAGGGGGAGTGTTACTGGTTCCTGGGAACTCTCTCTGAGATATCAAATTTAAAGTGGAGAGACACTAGTGAGCAAGTTAGGGCTTGTAAGGCCAATAGGAAGTGTGGGCCAATAGGAAACCAGAATAACCCATGCTCCTTCTCCCATCACTTAAAGTCCATCTCCAGAGCTAAGCACATTGCTGTGGTCTACATCCCAGCATATTATGCTCTGAGGCCCAGGGAATAACACGTTCTCCTCAGGACCCTGTGTTTCCTTTAGTCCTTACATCTCCTGTTGGAGAGAAGTTCTGTGACTTTGGATCTATGATATCTTAACTGTTTCTGGACTAAAAAAACACAGGGCACAGGAAGTAATGTGTTAGAGTGTAGTGGTGTAGATCAAACATGTCAAATTCAAAGGCTAACACAGGCCAAATAAACAGGGTTTAAGATTATGTGGGCTGCAAAAAAACCCAAAAGCTTCAATTTTCAAAGAAACATAGGTTTATTTTGATAGAGACATGCTGAGTACAAAGGGCTGAAATAAATGAGTAATCATTCATATAAAATAATAGAACATTTTAATAAAATTAATATTTTTTCTTGAACATTTACTTACCAGACACTGAATAACTGCACAAATTAATAAGTGTAATGAAAATAAACCTATTTTCCTTGTTCTCCAAAAGCGAAATATTTCCTGATGTGCACACCAAACAAGTCAGTACAAGACTAATGATATGGCAATTGGCTGCTAAAATATTCGCTGCTTGTATTAGTGGAGAGAAATGGTGCACCTGCTAGTAAAGTGTGTAAGGGAAAAGAATGCAACACGATTATAGTAATCAGTCATTAGCAAATGTTGTAGTTCATTATTAATAATTATGTATAACAGGATATTGTAAAATTAAGTTATGACATTTTATTAAAACATTCTTACATACCATTATATTGGCTGGGCTGCAAAAATATTCATTACAGGCTGAGAATTTGACATGCTTGGTATAGATAAACAACAGACATTCAGGTAAGTATCTGAGTACATCTTAGGAACAAAACAGAATATGAGAAGAGTTGTTTAAAATTTGTCAAAGGACTTTACATAAATGCTAATAATACCAGAATTTTATTATGACCACAGCAATTATGTTGACCTCAACACCACCAATAAAACAGAACCATGATTATCATCAGCAAATTCAATATAATTAAAATTATATTCATAGTAATATAACTGTATGTTTTTCTATTTACATATCACTCCCCATATACAATATCTTGTATGTAAATCTGACATAATAAGGAATAACATAAAGGAGGTTCCTTCCTGCCTTCATAAATCTTACTCTTATTGGGTACAGGACTGGATGAAGAGGGATGCTCAATGATAGTATTATGTAATGACAAAGATGATAAAAGAAAAAAATGTCAGATTTCAGAATGTAATTTGTATAAAATTTACATACTTGTCATTGCACTTGCAGAGCACCATGAGTTTATTTGCTGTTTAAAATAATTTTATTCATATCCTTGAAAATGAAACTGTCAATGTGCCTCAACAATTATGCCTACATAATTCCAGTTCCTGCCTCATAGATATATGTAAATCAGTAAGAATTTATAAGGTAAGATTGCTTAATCTTCTCTGGATTACAACCAATACCAAAATATCTGTGCTTTAATTAGAAAAATGGTTGATGTTACAGTCACCTTCCCTGTCTCATATAAGTTAATGTGTGAAGACTGCCAAGCTCTGCAGTTTTGTCAGTCAGGGACCCTTGTCTGGAGCTTCCACCAATTTGTAGCTGCAGCATCAGAAACATGTTCTCAGAAAAAGATGATCAATAACAGGGTACAAACACACGTAGAGGAAACAGAAATGCTTCAGTTCTTCTTTTTAAAAAATTATACTTACTTTTATTTTACTGTTACTCTATTTTTATTAGCGTACTATGACTTAGTTGTACCATCTTTTTAATTTATTATTTTTTAAATATATTTTTTCAGTTATACTTTTGATTAAAAAAGACCAAATGTTTCCCCCAGGATATGGGGAAAGTGCACGATTATGGAGGTGTGAGTGTTGCACAGAGAAAGACTCCACTTGAAGAACACCATGTGTTAACCTTCATGATCTCCCTGCCCCTTAGTTGCTGGTAACATGTCACTGACAGAGATGTATCACATTATGACTGGAAGGCTTCCTTATCTGACCTGTCTAGATCAGAATGAAAACTGGTAATTAACAGGTGGAACCCTAAGATTCAATGGTGTAGAAAGATTTTCTCAATTTTGAATCTTTTGTAAAATTTTATTTTTATATTTCACAACTAGGGGCCCAGTGCACAAATTCATGTACCTTGACAGGAACTGTGGGCTGCGAGGCAGGGGTGGGCACAGGGATGGGTCTTGGCCCATCCTCCATGCCCCTGCCTGGCCCCTTCCACCATGGCCCCAGTTCCCTGTCTGTTGGCAGCCCCGCTCCTGCCACCACTGCTCCCATGCGCTGATGTCGCTGGCCCTGCTTGCACCCACTGATGGTGTAGAGCGATTGGGGCCAGCGCCAGTAGCAGGTGTGAGCAGCAGCTGTTGCCCTGATTGCCCCTCAGAAACAAGGGGAAGTGGGGAAGCCCTGAGGGGCAATCAAGGCTGGCAGCTGCCGCTTGCACCCACTGACAGTGCTGAGTGATTGAGGCCAGAGTTGGGTGCTGGCAGCGGGTGAGACCAGTGGGCAGGACCATGGCACACAGGAGCAAAGAATTTTCTGTAACCACCACAGACTCTCCCCGATGACAGCGACGGGAGCCCCACCTTGTTCTGGTGACCCCACTCACCTGCTCCACCATCCCTCCACAGCCAACACCTGCCATGTTCCGTGCTCTGCCACCTGCTGCCAATGCCTGCCATGTTCCGCGTGTGCCCCCTGGTGGTCAGTGCATGTCATAACAACCAGTTGTTCGGTTGTTTGGTTGTTCAGCTGTTTGGTCTATTTGTATATTAGGGTTTTAAAACTGAACAACCAAGGGGTGATTGGGACAGTAGCCACCACTCGCACCTGCTGACAGCACTGACCCCGCTTACATCCACTGCTGGTGCTGGCCCCAATCCCTCCATACCATCACTGGGTGCGAGCAGGGCCGGCACTGTCAGCACATGGGAGTGGCGGCAGCGGGAGTGGTGCTGCCAGCAGACAGGGGGTTGGGGGCCGCAGCGAGAGGGGCTGGGCAGGGGCATGGAGGATGGGCTGAGACCCTCCCCTGTGTCCACCCCTGCCTCATGGCCCACAGTTCATTTCAAGGTGTATGAATTCATGCACTGGGCCCCTAGTATATAGATAATAGCTACTACCTCTCAGCTCAAATGAACTGAGTTCTATCACTGATTATCTTCCCCATCAGACTCTGCATTACAAAGTGCAGTTACCCAGACTTTTTGGATGATGATTTTATCCATAGTAAGTAGTTTAGTACATGAATATAGGTTAAGTTTAACTAGTAAGTATAGAATTGAATTGAAATTCTGAGTATTCAGGAAAGCTGTAGAATGTATAAGTGGATTTCACATTCTTCTTATTCAAATATTCTTGCTAGAATAATCTGAGAAAGGGATAAAAACACAGTGATTGAGTGCCAAGCTGGTGTAAGTCCTAGAACATACTGAAGCATTAACTTTCCCAAGTGTTCCACATGGTGGCGTCCCATTGTTATTGTTAAGTTTCTGTTCTGCTTAGTTTCGTTTCCACTCCTATGAATTTAACTTTCATTTCTCACTCCTGCTGTGTGGAGACACTCCTCTGTGGACAACTCATTTCTGGATTGATGAGTGGATCTTGACCAGACCTACACTTGATCTTCTCCACTGAAAGTAAGTGGGTCAGTTTCTTGGGGGAGCAGACTGAATGTGTTTGGTGTCTTAAATGGTAGTTCTGAAGCTGCTCTGCTTGTGGGTGTCTCTGCTGAGGTGGCAGAAAAGAGGAACACTGCGTCTGGGGGAAGAGTGACTTTTAAAGAAGGGAGGTTTAAAAGAGCAGAATCTTGTTTGTTTCTTGGAGGGACTATTATTTCTCCAGGCCCAGTTACCCTCATTTTCTTCCTATTTTGTATTTTTGACTCTACCTTGCCAAAGTGGTCCAGAATACTTTTTTTTTCCAGACAGAAAATCTCTTCCTCCTGTTCTCCAGTGAAACCTGTGAGATGGAGCTCTGTTTCCCTTTTCATAAAGCCCTGGTGAGGCCAGCAGGGGTGAGAGCCTTTGTCAGGATGCATGTGGGAAAGGATGGGATCTCTTGAAACTGGTCCTCTTACTCGTTTGTTAAATTATCATTATTATTTTTTTTAAATAAAAGCTTTTTCTTAAAAGGGTACAGCAAGCTTGCAGACAACAAGCTTCATCTAGCTGTAGATGGCACCAGACATTATGACAAGGAATTCAGATGTTAAAACAGGAATGGAATTTAGGACCAACATTGTCCCAGTTACAAGAAGCAGCTCATTTCTGGCCAGATTTCTTAATTACACAAGTGTCCTGGGGGCCTTTCCCCTTGGCCTTTGCTTCCACTTCCTCGTTTCTGGAGTTTTTTATACTCCTCTTATCCTTCTGCTCGAATGATATATCTTCCTCTTTCATCTCCTTGGCCTGCTTCTTGGGCTGCTTTAGAGGCTTTTTTTTTTTTTTTTTTGCCACCTTTCAGACTAGACATGACAACTGCTGCCCCTTCCCATGATCTGATTCTTTTACTCTTGTCTTGGTAACTTCTGGGAAGTTGTGCACAACCTTCCTGATAAACGTACAGTCCTCTGGCAAGCTGATGAAAGAGGATGGATGATCAGGTTGCTGCCCATCTCTGTAGCTCCCATGTGGGCACTTGTCTCTCTGAAGGTTCAAGAACAGGGAATTTTCTCTCCACTGAGAGCCGCATCTCACTGTTACCTCAGTGCATCCCAATAATATTGGTTATAATCTACTTCTTGCAACCTCTCCCTCTATTTGTTTTTGTCTTTTTAAATCTGTGCAGTAGTGGAGAGAACAATAATGGCAATATTGAGGGCAATATGTTTCTCAACAATTCTACCTATTTTAAAAATGACCTTGACCTCTGTAAGTTATTTATTTTATTTACACATCTGAAGGAAAAAGTACTCTTTTTATTTTTTAAATTTCTTTTTCTTTCTTTATTATTTTTCAGTTACAGTTGATATTCAATATCATTTTATATTACTTTCTGGTATACAGCATCTAACCTGGTGAGGTGGAGCCCTGTTTAGACAATCATATAAATTAAAAAGTGTTTTTCCCCTAATCGTACCCACCTGTATCATACATAGTTATTAAAATATTATTGACTATATACCGTATGCTGTACTTTTGTATTTCCATGACTATTTTGTGACTACTGATGTGTACTTCTTAATCCAAGAAGGGAATACTCTTATAAAAAATACATATATAAGAAATAAATAGGCCAAGGTGATTTCTAAATTATAACTGGTTATACAATTGTTAGTGATGAAATGACCTCTATATTAGGTCATTTATGTTTCTGTAGGTGTCTTTGGGAATGAGTTTGAGGGTATGGGAAGGCTCTGTGGGAGACAAGAGTGTTAGCAGGTAAACACTTCTCAGATATTAGAGAACTGCTAATTAATGGGAATAAAGATGAAAGCTGATAAGAAAATGTCTAATTATCTATGGAGAGATGGGGAATGGGGAACTTCTAGTTTTATATATTCACCAAACATTGTGTTCTTGTGTGATGCACTGTTATAGGTACAGAGTACACCAGTGAACAAAAGAAATATGTTATACATTAGGTAATAAAAATAAGAAAATATATCAAGGGTACAGCAAGCAATAGTATTGGCAGTTTATAATACATAAGTTAGAGCAGGTCATTCTGATAAGAGACATATGAGGTGGAAGACAGAATAAAATGTAAGAAGGAGTCATGCTGACATCAGGGAGATCATTCCATTCAGAGATAAGCAAGTGTAAAATCTGAGAGGCAGCAGTGGTTTGGTGCTTTTAATATCAAGAAAATGTTTTTATTATGGGAAAGAAAGGCAGGAGAGATAAACCTCAATGATTGCCTGTGAAGTGAGAGAATTCAGACTCAAAGGATCATCTATAATAATAAAAACGTAATATGCAAATCAACTGAATGACTGAACAGCAGAATGACCATCCGGACGACCTTCCGGATGACCACGCTATGACATGCACTGGCACCAGGCCAGCCAAGGTGGGTGTGATGCTATTGGTCAAGGGGCTCTGCCATTGCCCCACGATTGCCCAGCAGAAGGAGGCCCAGGACACCCTCTGTGGGGCAATCAATGGGGGGGCTCAGAGATAGATCTCCCCAAAGAGGGAGGCCTGGGCCACCCGGCTGGTGGCCACAGAGGAAGGCCCAGGACACCCAGCTGGCGGCACTGTGGTGGTGCTCAATCTGGGGGCCCCATGATCGATCGCCCACAGAGGGAGGCCCAGGCCACCAGCTAGCGATGCTATGGCAGGTGTGCAGGGCTGGTCAGCGATGGCTCCACAGAGGGAGGCCCAGGCCAGGCAAGAGATCACACCCCACACATGTCACCTGCAGAGGGAGGCGACCAATTGTGCGGAGGGGCAGTGCAGCACAGATGGCAAGCAGTGGTAGCGGCTGGGGTGGGCCAGCTGCTGGCAGCCGGGGGAAGAAAAGCCCCCATAGGCTCTGATCACCAGCCAGGGCTAGGGAACCTACCCAAGGGGTCCTGGATTGCGAGAGGGCACAGGCCGGGCTGAGGGAAACCCCCTTGCCATGCACGAATTTCATGCACTGGGCCTCTAGGATATTATATTTTTGCTGTTATGAATTGATCAGAAAAGGAAATTTTGTAAAAACACAAGGGAGATTAATGGGAGCCTAAGGCTCGGGGTCAGAATGGGCGTGACTGCTAATGGCATTAAACTTGTTTTCATGCAATAGAAATGTTCTAAAATTAGATTGTGGTGATAGTTATTCTGTTTAATAAATGTACTAGAAACTTTTGTACTCTTAAAACAATGCATGCAATGTAAATATAACTCAATAAAACTGTTCAAATAAAGTAAGTCATGCAAGTATAAAAGGTCAGGGGGCTGCAGTGGGGTTAGTGTATCTAACCTGTTGGATGTGTTTGCAGGTGAGAAATAATAGACAAGACTAATGGATGGATAACATAAAGCTCTTGGTAGGAAGGGCCTCAAGTTGTCCTCTATCTAGTAGAAGAAGAGAAAATAGCAATCATTGCCTTGATGAGGTGAAATTTGTCATGTGACACAAACTAAAATAAAGTGTTTGAAATTATTACAAAGGGATTTTTTCATTTTGTTACTGACTACTCTTCTTCTCTGTCTCCTTTCCTTTATTTACTGAATATTAAAGTTTTGTCCTGTTCTAAATGTCTGCCCAATCAGTATCCTTTCTATTCCTGCCTTTCTTATCCTTCCCCCTTCAATATTCCCAGCCTTGCAGGAATCTGTGAGCAAGAAGAACCTCTGGGGTCAAGACAGGAAGAAGCCAGGGCAATGGATTTTTCATCACAGGGGAGCATAAACGAGGAGTTCATCTGTCGCATCTGCCTGCAGCTCCTGACAGAACCCCTGAGTCTGAACTGTGGCCACAACTTCTGCCAAGTCTGCATCACTGCAAATGAGTCAGAGAGCTTCTTTGGAGGGCAATGTCACTGTCCTGTGTGCCAGAGCACATACGACCCTTGGAACCTCCTGCCTAATCAGCAGTTGGCCAACATGGTGAAGAAAATCAGAGAAGCCAACATGTGGTCACACCAGCAGCAGAGGAGAGATCTCTGTGAGCAACATGGGGAAAATTGCCATCTCTTCTGTAAGGAGGATGGGAAGGCCATTTGCAGCCTTTGTGTCCAGGAGCATCAAGGTCACCAAATATTCCTCGTGGAAGAGGTGGTCAAGGAATGTCAGGTAGGCCCCAGAGTGTGGAAACGTTGGGCAGAATGTTACCTGAAGTGAAATCTTTACTGCTTAATCCTATTTCTTTCCCTTGTCATCATAGAACTGAGTGCTGCATTCTCTTTGATATTCTTGGCTCAGCTTCTGAGGCCTGAGGGACATTGTTGTGCATTCATTCATTTTCTTCAATAATATGCATATCAAAGAGAAGTTATATGAGTGAGAGTTGCTTCCCAAGATAAATTCTGATTGCCCCCATAAGCAGATGGGATTTTTAGGAACATGGTTGGTTAGATCTGGTAAGAGTGTTCTTGAGAACCAAAAGACTTTGCTTGCTGCAGGATCAGTTCTTTCTCCAGGAAAAGAGAAATCCAAACTACTCTTGATACAGAGATGGAAACTTGCATCACCCTGGGATAAAGGACACACATACTTCCTCAGATTTCTGTCTACATTTTCAGTTCTAATTGATAGCTTCAGTTCTGAAATTCTAGTCTCTTCTAAGATAACCCTGACTTCTTCATTTATCCTCTATCCAGGTGCTGAGAAAGCTCATAGCTTGACTTTAGTGGTTTCTTTCTCACAGGAGAAATTACAGGTGGCTGTGGACAGGCTGACGCAGGAGCAGCAGGAAGCTGAGAGGTTGGAAGATGTCATCAATGAAGAGAGAGATACCTGGAAGGTAAAAACACATTATTCCTGAGGCAGTTCTGAAACATCGAATGGGCAGCACCTTGTCCAATCACTTGTTGAGTCCAGAAGACTTGTGCTCAGTCCTCATTCAATTCCTTTCCTATTGAGGGTTGGGAGCTACAGAGTAGACACTCCCAAGTGAAAGCAACTATTTGGAGGCAAAGACATAGAGAGGACCAATGTAAGAGTGATTCATGCATCCGTGCCCCATTTCTATTATCAAGTTTGAGGTTCTGATACTTCCAGAAGAAATGTTAAGGAAGGCCTAGGATTCCCTATTTTGGAGATATGGTTGGAGAAGTTCCAGATAAAGTGTGGCATAATTATCTAGGCCTCATCCAGGTAGCACATGTATTTTCGGTGGGCCATGAGAAAATACACTTGAATGAATTGCTTTGGGAACAGCTCAAGGAAAATAGTAGGAAAAATGCCTTTTCCAGGAATGGCTCACTTCCTTTTACCTTTTAAGTGCCTGAGGAAAATATTGTATTGGCTTTCCAAGGCCCATGAAAAGTAGGTCCTCACCTAGACTTTCTGACTGCCTCTTTTTCTTCTCATCCCTAAAGAATCGTATGCAGACTGAGAGAGAGAGGATTCTAAAAGGGTTTGAGGAAATGAGAGGCATCCTGGACAGAGAAGAGAAAAGGGAGCTGCAAAAGCTGGATGACAATGAAGTGCATGTGCTGGATAACTTGGCAGTGGCTAAAGACCAGATGGTCCAGCAGAGGCAGTACATGAGAGAGCTCATTTCAGATCTCCAACATCATATGTGTGAATCATCAATAGACACGCTGCAGGTAGGACTTGGGATGGAACTCCTATATATGAGATTTGGGGGAATCACAGAGATTAAGTTTCCTTCCCCTCTGGGTCCCTGCACTTTCTTCCTCATTGAAAAGTTCCTTTGACCCCCCAATGCCCCTTCTCTGTCATTCATTTCATGGGCCATTAGGAAAATTCAATGTACAAATGACAAGGGAAACTCAGGTTATTATTTTATAAAGTGCTGCGCAAAAATTTGAGAGAGGATTTCTTGTTATATTCTATTATTACCTAGCATTTATAAGGCATTTCTTCACTAAGCTTAGTCAAGCAAATCATATCTCTATGTTAGGTTTTATTGTTTTGTTAAGGGGTAGCAAATATGATACCTATGGGAGGGATGAGAATATATGACTATGTGTGTGTGTTTGTGCATGTGCGTTTTTGTGTGTGTGTGTGTGTATGTATGTGTGTGTGTGTGTGTGTGTGTGTGTGTGTGTGTGTGTGTGCTGACTAGAGAAGGATGGGATAAATATAGCAATTTGATAAAGGGATTGTACCTGGTATTAAGTTATTCTTTTCAATGGAATTAGCTGAATGACTCTTAAGCTATGAAACATATTTAGAAGTTGAGGAAATTTTCAAATTTTCTCTGCTTGACTTCTTGCCATTCTTTTTTGCTAGCTGAACAAGAATTTCTTAACTTTGGTTCCAATAGTGAAGTAACCAATTTCCATCTGCTGGATCTTTACTTCTTTCTCAAAAAACATATTTTTGAAGTATAAATTACATTAAAAAAATCTACCCTTTGTAAATATACAACTCAAAGATTTTTAGTAAATATATTGAATAGTTAAACTGTGCACAAATAAGTTCAACACTTTTGAAAAAAATCTCTCTCTTCTTCCACGCAATTATTTTGGCATCTTTGTAAAAAATCAATTTGCTCTATTATATTTTTGGATTATCACTCTTTTATAGGAATTTCTATATTTTTGCACTGATACTCTAAATTTTTTATTACTGTGGATTCATAGGAAAATTTGAAATTGGATAGGGTAATTTTCCAACTTTCCCCCCAAAAAATTGTTTGAAAAATAGTGAAACAATTCAATTTCAAAACAATTCTATTTTAAGTCTGTAGATCTCTAAGGAGACTAAAACACCTCTGTCCCAGGGATCCTGAGAATTCTACTGCCATCTAGTGGGTAGAGGCCAGAGATGCTGCCCATCCACGACAAACCACAGGGCAGACTCCATTCCAATTACCTGGGCAGAAACATTGTCCTAGGTCCATGGAATTTTCTACTAAAATTGTTGTGTATATTTTTAAATTTTATTAAAAGCCTGTTGTGATTTTTATAGAGTGAGGAAATGGCAGTCAGCTAAGACATGGACAGTATGGGACAGTTGTTTGTCCAATGACATTCAATTACTTTTTTTTTTTTTTAGGGGGGTGGGTAACCACCTGTTGAATTACTTTTTGAGTAATTTTAGTTCATGTAGTTGGTTAGAGTTGATAAAATCAGTATTAATTGCATCAGGGATGTATATGTTTCTCAGATCTAGGTAAATCAGCATATTTAATTTCTATAGGTTTACCAAAGATGCAGTGATTATTCTAAGATATGCATCTGACCCATTCAGGACAATGATTTGTATGCCTTAGAATTTTAATGTTATGACTAGAAAGAAAAATTCTCTTTTCTGCTAGGTGATATATTAGGGATTTTCATTTAACCAGGATGCTCAAGTTGATAACATATAAAGAATGAAAAGAGAGTTCATATAAACAAGTAGAAAATAGAATTTTGAGAAGAAAGACTGACCCTGATAACAAGATTTTTCCTAGAAATCTAGCTAATGCAAAAGTTCTGCTTGCCCCCTGTTTCTCTTTTTTGCTTTTAAATTTAAGCCAGTTTTAGCTGGGCTTTTGTTATATACAATAACAATGAAAAACATAATATAGAGAGTAATTTTTTTCCCATTTTTTAAATTAAGGTATTATATGTGTACATATCTTACCATTGTCCCCCCCCACCCCACTTCCATACATGCCCTCACCCCCCAATGTTTTGCATCCGTTGGTTATTCTTATATGCATGCATATAAGTCCTTCGGTTGATCTCTTATTTCCCCCATCTCTCCCAAACCTTCCCACTGTAATTTGACAGTCTGTTTGATGCTTTACTGCCTCTGTATCTATTTTTTTGTTCATCAGTTTATAATGTGTTTTTTATTATCCAAAAATGAGTGAGATCATGTGATATTTTTCTTTCATTGACTGGCTTATTTCACTTAGCATAATGTTCTCCAATTCCATGCAGGTTACTACAAATGGTAAGAATTCCTTCTTTTTTATGGCAGCATAGTATTCCATTGTGTAGATGTACCATAATTTTCTCATCCAGTCATCTACTGATGGGCACCTAGGCTGTTTCCAAATCTTAGCTATTGTAAATTGTGCTGCTATGAACATAGGGGTGCATATATCCTTTCTGATTGGTGTTTCTAGTTTCTTAGGATATATTCCTAGAAGTGAGATCAAATGGGATTTCCATTTTCAGTTTTTTGAGGAAACTCCATACTGTTCTCCACAGTGGCTGCACCAGTCTGCATTCCCACCAGCAGTGTACGAGGGTTCCTTTTTCTCCACATCCTTGCCAGCACTTGTCCTTTGTTGATTTGTTGATGATAGCCATTCTGACAGGTGTGAGGTGGTACCGCATTGTCATTTTGATTTGCATCTCTCTGGTAATTAGTGATTTTGAGCATGTTTTCATGTGTCTCTTGGCCTTCCTTCTGTCTTCTTTCGAAAAGATTCTATTTAGGTCCGTTGCCCATTTTTTTTATTGGATAATTTATCTTCCTTTTATTAAGTTGTATAAGCTGCCTATAGATGTTGGAGATTAAAACTTTATCAGTGATAACATTTGAAAATATGTTCTCCCATGCAATGGGCTTTCTTGTTTTATTGATGGTTTCTTTTGCTGTGAAAAAGCTTTTTATTTTGATGTAGTCCCATTTCTTTATTTTCTCTTTAGCTTCCATTGCCCTAGGGGTAGTATCAGTGAAGAAGTTCTTTTGGCATATGTCTGAGATTTTGCTGCCTGTGGATTCCTCTAGTATTTTTATGGTTTCCCATCTTATGTTTAAGTCCTGTATCCATTTTGAGTTTATTTTTGTGTATGGTGTAAGTTGGTGATCTAGTTTCATTTTTTTTGCATGTATCTGACCAATTTTCCCTACACAATTTATTGAAGAGACTGTCTTGACTTCATTGTATGTTCATGCCTCCTTTGTCAAATATTAATTGAGCATAGTGGTTTGGGTTGATATCTGGATTCTCTATTCTATTCCATTGATCTATATGTCTGTTCTTGTGCCAGTACCAGGCAGTTTTGAGAACAGTGGCTTTGTAATACAGCTTGATATCTGGTATTGAGATCCCTCCTACTTTATTCTTCTTTCTCAGGATTTCTGTGGCTATTTGGGGTCTGTTTTTATTCCAGATGAATTTTTGAAGAGTTCTTTCTAGGTCTGTGAAATATGCAGTTGGTATTTTAATGGGGAGTGCATTGAATCTATAGATTGCTTTGGGTAGTATGGACATTTTAATGATGTTGATTCTACCAATCCATGAACATGGTATGTTCTTCCATCTGTTTACGTCTTCCTCTATCTCTTTTTTCAGTGTCCTGTAGTTTTCTGTGTATAGATCTTTTACCTCCTTGGTTAATTTATTCCTAGGTATCTCAGGATACCTTGGTTAGTTTATTCCTAGGTATCTTAATTTTTTTGATGCGATGGTAAATGGGATTGCTTTTTTAGTCTCTCTTTCTGTAAGTTCATTACTGGTGTATAGAAATGCCATAGATTTCTTGGCATTAATTTTGTATCCTGCTACATTGCCTAATTCATTTATTAAGTCTGTTAGTTTTTTGATGGAGTCTTTTGGGTTTTTAATGTACAATATCATGTCATTTGCAAATAAGGACAGCTTTACTTCTTCTTTTCCAATTTGGATGCCTTTTATTTCTTCTTGTTGTCTAATTGCAATGGCTAATACTTCCAGTACTATGTTGAACAGGGGTGGTGAGAGTGGGCATCCCTGTCTTGTTCCTGTTCTTAGAGGAAATGGTTTTAGTTTTTGCCCATTGAGTGTGATGTTAGCTGTGGGTTTATCATATATAGCTTTTATTATGTTGAGGTATGATCCTTCTATTCCCACCTTGTTGAGAGTTTTTATCAAGAAAGGGTGTTGGATTTTGTCAAATGCTTTTTCTGCATCAATTGATATGACTATGTGGTTTTTATCTCTCAATTTGTTTATGTGATATATCACGTTTATTGATTTGTGGATATTGTACCATCCTTGCATTTCTGGGATAAATCCTACTTGGTCATGGTGTATGATCTTTCTGATGTACTGCTGGATCTGATTTGCTAGAATTTTGTTGAGGATTTTGGCATCTACGTTCATGAGGGATATTGGCCTGTAATTCTCTTTCATTATGTTGTCTTTATCTGGTTTTGGTATTAGGGTGATGCTGGCTTCATAGAAGGAGCTTGGAAGTATTCCTTCCTCTTGAATTTTTTGGAATAGTCTGAGGAGGATAGGTTTTAGTTCTTCCTTGAATGTTTGGTAAAACTCTCCTGTGAAGCCATCTGGCCCCTGGCTTTTGTTTGCTGGAAGCTTTTTAATGACTGCTTTAATTTCTTCCATAGTTACTGGCATATTGAGCTGTTTAGATTCTTCCTGATTGAGTTTTGGAAGGTTATATTTTTCTAGGAATATGTCCATTTCCTCCAGGTTGTCCAGTTTGTTGGAATAGAGTTGTTCGTAGTATTTTTTAACAATCCTTTGTATTTCGGCGGGATCTGTGTTATTTCACCTCTTTCATTTCTGATTTTGTTTATTTGGGTCCTCTTTCTTTGCTTCTTGGTGAGCCTGGCTAGAGGTTCATCAATCTTGTTTATCCTTTCAGAGAACCAGCTCTTGGTTTTGTTGATCTTTTGTATTGTTTCTTTGGTCTCAATGTCATTTATCTCCACTCTGATCTTTATTATTTCCTTCCTTCTGCTTATGCTGGGCTTTTCTTTTTGCTCTTTTTCTAACTCTTTGAGTTGTAGGGTTAGGTAATTTATTACCATTATTTCTCGTTTTTTTTTTTTTTTTTTGCAGTATGCTTGTAGAGCTATAAACTTCCCTCTCAAGACTGCTTTCGCTGTGTCCCATAAATTTTGGATTGTTGTGTTTTCATTGTCATTTGTTGCCATGATGATTTTTATTTCTTCCTTGATCTCTTTGGTAACTCAGTCATTGTTTAATACCATGCTGTTTACTCTCCATGTGTTTGATTTCTTTGGATTGTTTTTATTGTAGTTGATTTCCAGTTTTATGCCACTGTAGTCTGAGAAGATGCTTGATATGTTTTCTGTCTTCTTGAATTTGAAGAGACTTTGCCTATGTCCCAACATATGGTCTATCTTTGAAAATGACCCATGTGCACTTGAGAAAAATGTATATTCTGTGGCTTTGGGGTGAAATATCCTAAAGATGTCAATTAAGTCCATCTGGTCCAGTGAGTCATTTAGGATTGATGTTTCTTTGTTGATTTTTTGTTTAGAGGATTTGTCCAGTGGTGATAGTGGGGTATTAAAGTCTCCTACTATGATTGTATTGCTGTCAATCTCTCCCTTGATATCCTCCAGGAGTTTTTTTTATGTATTTGGGTGCTCCTGTATTGGGTGCATATATGTTTACCAGAGTTATTTCTTCTTGTTGGATTGTTCCCTTTAGTATTAAGAAGTGGCCTTCCTTATCTCTTGTTATATCCTTCACTTTGAGATCTAATTTGTCAGATATAAGTATTGCTACCCCAGTTTTTTTTTTTTTCATTTCCATTCACCTGGAAAACCCTTTTCCATCCCTTCACCCTCAGTCTGTGTATGTCTTTTTTTCTGAGGTGGGTTTCTTGTAGACAGAAGATATATGGGTCATGTTTTCTTATCCAGTCCATTACCCTATGTCTTTTGATTGGGGCATTTAATCCATTCACATTTAAAGTTATTATTGATAGGTACTTATTTGTCACCATTTTTATACTTTACCCCTATGTTCCTTCTTCGCTTCCTATTTCTCTCTCTCTCTTTTTTTTTTTTTACAGCAGACCCTTTAGCATTTCTTGCATTGTTGGTTTGGTGGTAATAAATTCCCTTCATCCTTTTTGTCTGTGAAGCTCCTGATTTCACCTTCAATTTTGATTGATAGCCTTGCTGGTTCCCTTCCTTTGCATGACTTTGTATATTTCATTTAATTCCCTTCTGGCCTGATGAGTTTCTGTTGAGAAATCAGTTGCTAGTCTGATGGGGGTTCCTTTGTATGTAACTTTCTGTCTCTCTCTGGCCGCTTTTAAGATTCTTACTTTGTTGTTGGTGTTTGCCAATTTAATTATAATGTGCCTTGGTGTTAGTCTTTTGGGCTTCATTTTGCTGGGGACTTTGTGAGCTTCTTGGATTTGTGTGGGTTTTTTCTTCCCTATATCAGGGAAGTTTTCTGTCATTATTTCTTCAAACAGGTTTTCTATTCCTTGCTCAGTTTCCTTTCCTTCTGGAACCCCTATTATGCAGATGTTGTTTTATTTTGTGTTGTCCCAAAGTTCCCTTAGGCTCTCTTCCTGCTTTTTAATTTTTTTTTCCTAGAAGCTGCTCTACTTGGGTATTTTTTTCCATCTTGTCTTCTAGCTCACTGATGCTGTCCTCTGCTTCTTCTAGTCTACTCTTGATGCTTTCTATTGAGTTCTTTACAGCAGCAATGTCATTTTTCATTGCTTCTTGGTTCTTCTTCATTTCCTCTTGGTTCTTACACATATTGTCGAATTTGTCTTCCATTCTTTTCAGCCACCTTATGACCATTTCTCTGAATTCTTTCTCTGGCAGGTCGCTTGCCTCTATTTCATTTACTTCCTTTTCTGGTGATGCCTGCTTTTCTTTCATATGCAGGCTGTTTCTTCATCTCCCCATGTTCTCTCTTCTCCAGATGTCTGGTTATGTAGTTTTCTCTCTCCTGCGATGACTTAAAGGCACAAAATACAACACAACCAGGTATAACACACAAGGCACTGAACAGAAATGTATTCACGATATTGATAACATCCAATAAAGGTGATACCAGAGAAAGACAAATTAGGGGATAGGAGAGAAAGAAGAAGAGGAAAAAGAAAGGAAAAAAAAAAGGAGTGTTAAAATGAAATTGGGAAAAGAAAGAAAAAAAATAAGAAAGACAAGAAAGAGACTAAGAGAGAAAAGGAGAACAGACTATGTATGGGGAGAAAAATCCAATAGAACAACCACTAATCCCAGCAAATGCCAGCCACAAGTACCTGGGGGTTAATACACACTACAACACCAATTAAAATCAAGCAAGGCAAGGGAAAACAGAAGCAAAAAAACAAACAAAAACAAAGCAAACAAAAACAAAGAAACAAACAAACAAAAAAGAATAAGAAAAACAATCTCACAAAAAAGCATAAAAATTCGATATAATCAACATTCGAGCAAACAACAACTAAAGGACAGAGAGAAAAACAATTTTTTGGGTAGTTAAGACAGTGAAAAGAGAGGTGTGTATGGACTTGGAGCAGGGGATTGGAAATTAGATATATAAGTAGGGTGAAATTTTAACAGTGTAAACAGAAAGAATAGGGAAAATCTAAAGCAGGAAAAGGGTAAGATAAACAGGACACCAAAAGGGGAAAGGTTAGGAAGAGAGTGATGGCATAAAGGTAGAGTTGAGATAAAGTAAAACGATGCTAAAGGAAAGATGAAAATAGAATGTAGAACACTAGTCCCAAAGTAAAATAAAGTGAAGATGAAATGACACTTTAAAAAAAAAAGAAAAAAAAAGATAAAATAGTAGTTGTAATAATACTGATTGAAAATAAAAATGTAATAATTAAAAAGGTAAAATCAAGTGAGGAAAAAAGAAAAAAAATTAGTTTTTTAAGTAAAAGATGCAAAAAATGTGCAGTAGTGAAGGTCATTCACTTCCTCTATTGTTCTGTTTGGTATGCCTGTTTCTCAGTCCAGACAGTATTGCAGTTCCCTGCATTCTACTGTTCCTCAGTGTTGTAAGCCTGTCCTGATTTTTAAGCAGGCAGTGTCTTAATTTCTCGTATTCCTTTAGTTTTGATTACACAAGAGTCAATTTGTGATTCAGCCCCTGGTTGGCAGTGTTTCTGGATTGACTTCCGGGTCTATATATGGCCTCTCTAGCCTGTGTTTATTCCTGTGGCACTCAATACCGGTTTGTGGGAGTGGGCTGCCTCAGAGCTGGCTCTCTGAGGGTTACTCCCAGCTCCGACCCCCAGGTTCCAGAAAAACAACTTTCCCCTGCAGTCTCCCAGGATGTCCCCAACTGGGTGATCCTATGTGTTGGGTTTAGTAATCAGAAGCAAGGATTTGAAGAGGAAAAAACTGAAGTGTGCGAACAATGGGTCTGCATGCAAGTCTAAGCAGCCAACACACCTTTGAAATTCTTAGGCTGTCCCTGCACATCAGATCAAAATGGGTTGCTTTTTAAAGATCCCTTCAGTTAACAACTCTGAGGACCCCCGTCCACATTCACGGATCACGCCAGCCCCAACAGCCACGGATTTTCCTAGGCACAGACTTCCTTGGTCCTCCAGCTTCCACAAAAACGCGCGTTTCTCTCTCCCGCAGGGACCAGAGACCTCACCTTATCCCCAGCGAAATCTGACCTTTCAGTGGTGGAATGAAGAGCTCCTTTGAATCTGCGAGTTTGCACCAATTGGGGACCCCTGTTCTGGGGCTCGCAGCTGTTCGGTGGTTGCTGCAGTTGTGGATTTTCAGGCTTCTGATAAGCTCCACTTTCCCTATCAAGATGGCGCAGTCTGCGCTTCCCAGCCCATAGCTCCGCGAGGGGACCCAGGCGCAGTGGGGGCTGCCCGGTCAGGGGAACCCTGTGTAGCAGTCCCCCACATTCTCCTGGAGTTTAGCTGTCCCTTAACTTGCTAACAAACAATCCTCGTGCGACCCTCAGCTGTTCTTTCTTTCTGCTCTGGGACAAGGCTCAGAACACGTCTCTATTCCACCGCCATTTTTCTCTTCTCTAGAGAGTAAAATTTTTTGAGAGAGTATAGCCAACTAGAGGCCAAGGCTTTGCTGATATGAAAGAGTTTAGACTAAAGGGGGAAACCAAATATATTGGTGAATTTATGTTCAAAGAAATAAGGCAAATAATATTATGATGGGGAAGAGAAGATGGCTAAAATCTTAGCATATGGACTGGATTGGCTTAATACAATATTGGAATTCAGGGTAAGGTATACTTTTTAAGACAGTGATGAAGTGGATATTAATACCATTCTGGAAAATGGAATGTAAATGTCTGGGAAACAGTAGATTACATTTTAGACTTTCTCTGCTGCTGGTTTCTGTGGCTTATTTCACACTTACACATTGATGAGATTCCCTTCGGGTAGTGCATAGAATCTACATAGAGTGAGTAGAGGGAAGCCGGAGAAAAACATTTGCTTGATGTGCTAGTTTGCTTGTCCTTAGAGCAAAATAAAATATCCATTCTAAGAAGTGGAATTATTAATTATTCATCTTTGATTCTGTGGAGCGTGGAATTATGTCTATGAAATAGATTTCCCTTTGTCACTCGAATACATAAAATCATAATGAATTAAGGGCGTGTTCTCATAAATATTTTTAAAGAAATAGTAGGCCTCCTCTCTGCTTTTTATTTTTTATTTCTTAATTTAATTCCTTATTGTTGAAATTATTACATATGTCCCCTTTTCCCCATTGTCCTCTCCCAGCCTCCCCTGACCCTGCCAGCCCAGGCCTTCACACCCCACTGTCTGTGTCCATTGGTTATGCTTATATGCAAACAATTTCTTTGGTTGATCTTTTTCACCCCTGCCCATCCTTCCCTGCCTTCCCTCTGAGGTCTGACAGTCTGTTCAATGATTCTATGTCTCTGGATCTATTTTTATTCATTAGTTTATGTTCATTATATTCCACAAATGAATGAAATCATGTGATACTTATTTTTCTCTGACTGGCTTATTTCACTTAGCATAATGCTCTCCAGGTCCGTCCATGCTGTTGCAAATAATAAGAGTTCTTTCTTTTTTACAGCAGTGTAGTATTCCAATGTGTAGAAGTACCACAGTTTTTAACCTACTAATCTGCTGATGGGCACTTAGGCTATTTCCAAATCTTAGCTATTATAAATTGTACAGCTGTGAACATAGGGGTGCATATATTCTTTCTGATTGGTGTTTCTGATTTCTTGGGATATGTTCCTAGACTGGGTCAAATGGGAGTTCCATTTTAATTTTTTTGAGAAAACTCAATACTATTTTCTGCAAAGGCTGCACCAGTCTGCATTCCCACCAGCAGTCCCTCAGGGTTCCCTTTTCTCCACATCCTCCCTAGCACTTGTCATTTGTTGATTTGTTGATAGTCATTCTGACAGGTGTGAGGTGGTACCTCATTGTTGTTTTGATTAGTGATTTTGGGCATTTTTTCATATGCCTTTGACCTTCTGTATATTCACTTTCAAGAAGTGTCAATTTAGGTCCTTTGCCCATTTTTAAAAATTGGATTGTTTATCTTCCTTTTGTTAAGTTGTATGACTTCCCTTTAAATTTTAGAGATTAAACCCTTATCAGATGTAACATTGGCAAAAAATGTTTTCCCATGCAATGGGCTCTCTTGTTATTTTGTTGATGGTTTCTTTTGCTGTGCAGAAGCTTTTATTTTGATGTAGTCCAATTTATTTTCTTCTTAGTTTCCATTGTCCTAGGAAATGTATCAGTAAACATATTGCTATGAAATATGTCTGATATTTTGCAGTCTATGGATTCTTTTAAGATTTTTATGGTTTCCCATCTTACATTTAAGTCATTTACCCACTTTGAGTTTATTTTTTATATGGTGTAAGTTGGTGGTCAAGTTTCATTTTTTTTTTTGCATGTGTCTGTCCAATTTTCCCAACACCATTTATTGAAAGGACTGCCTTGACTCCATTGTATACTCTTGCCTCCTTTATCAAATATTAATTGAGCATAATGGTTTGGGCCAATTTCTGCGTTCTCCATTCTGTTCCATTGGTCTATATGTCTGCTCTTGCTCCAGTACCAGGCTGTTTTGAAAAGAGTGGCTTTGTAATATAACTTGATGTCTGGTATTATGATCCTTCCAACTTTGTTCTTTTTTTCAGGATTGCTGTAGTTATTTGTTTTTTTAAATTCCATATAATTTCTGGGGAGTTTGTTCTATGCTGTTGGTATTTTATTATTTATTTACTAGAGGCCCAGTGTACAAAATTCATGCACAGGGGTGTGTGTCCCTCAGCCCAGTCTGCACCCTCTCCAATCTGGGACCCCTCGAGGGATATCTGACAGCCCATTTAGGCCCGATCCTACTGGCCTAAACTGGCTGTCGGACATTCCTCTCACAATCTAGGACTGCTGGCTCCCAACTGCTCGCCTGCCTGCCTGTCTGATTGCCCCTAACCCTTCTGCCTGCCAGTCTGATCACCCCCTAACCACTCCCCTGCCAGCCTGATTGATGCCTAACTGCTGCCTTGTCAGCCTGATTGCCCCTAACGGCCCTCCCCTGCAGGCCTGGTCCCCTGCAACTGACCTCCCCTGCAGGCTTGATTGCCCCCAACTGTCCTCCCTTGCAGGCCTGATCCCTCCCAACTGCCCTCCCTTGCAGGCCTGGTGACCCCCAACTGCCCTCCCCTGCAGGCCTGGTGATCCCCAACTAACCTCCCCTGCAGGCCTGGTGATCCCTAACTGCCCTCCCCTGCAGGCTTGATTGCCCCCAACTGCCCTCCCTTGCAGACCTGGTCCCTCCCAATTGCCCTCCCCTGCTGGCCATCCTGGGAGCAGCCATCTTGTGTATTAGAGTGATGGTCAATTTGCATATTACTCTTTTATTAGATAGGATTTTATTTTATTTATTTTTATTTAAGTTTTTAATTTCTTTATTGATTAAGTTATTACATATGTGTCCTTATCTCTCCATTACATTTTAATGGGGAGTGCATTGAATCTATAGATTGCTTTGGGTAGTATGGACATTTCAATGATGTTGATTCTATCAATTCATGACCACATTGTTTATGTCTTCCTCTATCTCTTTTTTCAACATCTTATAGTTTTCTAAGTACAGATCTTTACCTCCTTAGTTAAGTTTATTCCTAGATATCTTTTTTTTTTTTTTTTTTGGTTTCAATGGTAAATGGGATTGCTTTTTTAGTTTCTCTTCTGTGAGTTCATTATTGGTGTATAAAAATGCCATAGATTTCTGGGTGTTAATTTTGTATCCTGCTACATTGCCAAATTCATTTATTAAATTTAGTAGTTTTTTTTACGGAGTCTTTAGGGTTTTCTATGTACAATATCATGTCATCAGCAAATAATGACAATTTTAGTTCTTCTTTTCTAATTCAGGTGCCATTTATGTCTTATTCTTGTCTGATCACTATAGCTGGTGCTTCCAGTACTATGTCAGACAGGCGTGGTGAAAGTGGTCATCCCTGTCTTGCTCCTGTTCTTAGGGGAAATGGTTTTAGTTTATGTCCATTGAGTATGATGTTGGCTGTAGGTTTGTCATATATGGCTTTTATTATGTTGATGTATGATCCCTCTATTCCCACTTTGCTGAGGGTTTTTATCAAGAAAAGGTGATGGATTTTGTCAAATGCTTTTTCTGCATCAATTGATATGATCATGTGGTTTTTGTCTTTCAGTTTATTTATGTGATGTGTTATGTTTATTGATTTACAGATATTGTTCCAGCCTTGCATCCCTAGGATCAATCCCAATTGGTCATGGGATATGATCTTTTTAATGTAATGCTGGATGTGATTTGCTAATATTTGCTGAGGATTTTATCATCTATGCTCATCAGGGATACTGGCCTGTAATTCTCTTTCTTTGTAGTGTCTTTATCTGGTTTTGGGATTAGGGTGATGTTGGCTTCATAGAAGGAGCTTGGAAGTATTCCTTCCTCTTGAATTTTTAAGAATAGTCTGAGAAGTGTAGGTGCTAGTTCTTCTTTGAATGTTTGGTAAAACACCCCTGTAAGACATCCAGACCAGGGCTTTTGTTCACTAGAAGTTTCTTGATTACTACTTCAATTTCATCAGTAGTTATTGGCCTATTCAGATTTTTTTGATTCTTCTTGATGGAGTTTTGGAAGATTTTGTTTTTCTAGGAATATATCTATTTCATTTAGGTTGTCCAGTTGGTTGGAATAGAGTTGTTCATAGTATTTTTTTACAATCCTTTGTATTTCTGTGGGGTCAGTTGTTACTTCACCTCTTTAATTTCTTTTTTTATTTACTTGGGTCCTCTCTCTTTGCTTCTTGGTGAGCATTGCTAGAGGTTTATCAATCTTCTTTATCCTTTCAAAGAACCAGCTCTTGTTTCTATTCATGTTTTTTTTTTTTTTTTGTCTCTATGTGATTTATTTCTGCTCTGATCTTTATTATTTCCTTCCTCTACTTACTCTGGGATTTTCTTGTTGCTCTCTTTCTAATTCAGTAAGTTGTAGGGTTAGATAATTTATCACCAGTTTTTCTTATTTTTAGAGGTAGGTCTGTAGTTCTATGGAATTCCCTCTCAGGATTGCTTTCACTGTGTCTGATAGATTTTAGATTGTTGTGTTTTCATTAGCATGTGTTTCCAGGATGTTTTTTTATTTCTTCTTTGATCTCTTTGGTAACCAATCATTGTTTAATAGAATGCTATTTAGGCTCCAAGTGTTTGACTGTTTTTTATTGTTTTTACTGTAATTTATTTATAATTTTATGCCATTGTGATCTGAGAAGATAGTTGATATGATTTCAATCTTCTTGAATTTGTAGAGACTGTCCTATTATGTGGTTTATCTTTGAAAATGGCCCACATGCACTTGAGAAGAATGTATATTACATGGCTTTGTGGTGAAATGTTCTGAAGATGTCAATTAGTTCCATCTGCTCTAGTGAGTTGTTTAGGATTTCTGTTTCTTTGTTGATTTTTGTTAGATTTAGAAGATTTATCCAGTGATGAAAATGTGGTATTCAAGTTCCCTACTATGATTATATTGCTGTCAATCTCTCCTTTGATATCTTCTAGAAGTATTTTTATGTATTTGGGCACTCCTGTATTAGGTGCATATATATTTAGCAGAATTATATCCTCTTGTTGAATTGATCTCTTTATTATTATGAAATGGGCTTCCTTATTTCTTATTATGGTCTCCACTTTGAGGTCTATTTTGTCAGATATAAGTATTGCTACCCCAGATTCTTTTTTTCTTTTCCATTTGCCTGAAAGATTTTTTTTCCATCCCTTCACTTTCTGTCTGTGTGAGTTCTTTATTCTGTGGTGGGTCTCTTGTAGGTAGCATAAATATGGGTCATGTTTTCTTATACATTAAGATACCTCATGTTTTTAAATTGGGGCATTTCATCCATTTACATTTAAGGTTATTATTGATAGATACTTGTTTGTTGCAATTTTTTTTTATTCTTTATGCCTGTGTTCCTTCTTCCCTTTATATTTCTTCTTTTTACAGCAGTCTCTTTAGCATTTCTTGCATTGCTGGCTTGTTGGTAATAAACTCCTTTAGCCTTTTCTTGCCTGTGAAGGTCCTGATTTCACCTTCAATTTTGAATAATAGCCTTGCTGGATAGAGTATTCTTGGATTAAGTCCCTTGTTTTGCATGACTTTATATACTTCATTCCATTCCCTTCTGGCCTGGTATGTTTCTGTTGAGAAATCATTTGATAGTCTAGTGGGAGATCCCTTGTAGGTAATTTTCTGTCTCTCCCTTGCAGCCCTTAAGATGTTTCTTTGTTGTTAATGTTTACCATTGTAATTACAATGTGTCTTGGTGTGGGTCTCTTTGGGTTCATCTTGTTTGGAAATCTCTGTGCTTGTGTGACTTTTTTCTTCTACAAGTCAGGGAAATTTTCTGTCATTTCTTCCAATAGGTTTTCTAGTCCTTATTCTGATTCTTGTCCTTCTGAACTCCTATTATGCAGATTTTTCTTTGTTTCATGCTGTCCCAAAGCTCCCTTTATCTCTCCTGCTTCCCCCCCCCCCCCAGTTGCTGTTCAGATTGGGTGTTCTTATTGACCTTGTCTTCTAACTCACTGATTTAGTTCTCTACTTCTGCTAGTCTACTGTTGATGCCTTCCATTGTGTTCTTTATTGCAGATATGTCATTCTTCATTTCTTCTTGATTCTTACAAATGTTGGTGAATTTCTCATCTATACAGTTGAGCATCCTTATAATCATTAATGTGAATTCTTTCCCATGACATATTGCTGGCCTCCATTTTATTTATTTATTTTTCTGGTGATTCCTCTCTTTCTTTCCTTTGGGGATTGTTGTTTTTTTTTGTTTTTTTTTGTCTCCCCATTTTTTTCTGTCTCTTTCTGGCCCTGACCACCTTGCTTGAGGTCTGAGAGGTTGAAGCCCCTAGTGGTCCAATGGTCCTAGACTCCTTAGCTCAGAGACTAAATCTGCCATCAGTCTTACACCTTTATTGTCTTTGCTCTGAGTTGTACTTCCTTCTCTCGTGGATCTGGTCTCTTTGCTGTCCGCTGCAGATGCTCAGGGTGGGCAGGGGTGTGTGCACAGTTCCTCTTGTGTGCAACTCCCTGTGAGGACCCAGATTCCTCTGGCATGCAGTTCACTGTGCAGATCTAGCAATAGTGGCAGGGTGGTGCCCTAGTTCCCTCTGGCAGCTCACTTGCAGTGCGATTCTGGGGCCTGGACTGGGTGCCAGGTGGCTCCAGCTCACTCTGGCAAGGTGGTCCTGTGACCCACGGCTGAGCATGCCAGGTGTCTCCATGTCACACCAGCAGCATGGTCCTGGGGCACCAGGAGGGACACACAACTGGTGGCTCTGGGTTGAAACAGCAGTGAAGACCTGGGGTCTGAGTGGGACTGGGGCACAGAGTTCCCCCGGCTTGCACTGACAGTGTGAGGTCAGGGAGCACTGGCAAGGAGGCGTGATGTGGGAAGTCTCTATGGTGAGCACTCACTGCAGACATCTGGAAACCCACAGTGTGGTACTGCACCACTCATTGGCAGGGCACAGTGGTGGTCCCACTCAGATTACAGCTAGCAAGTGGCCCCCTGCATGGGTCTGGGGTGGTGTCTAGGCCAGTTTGGTGTTGGTGTGGCTGCGCTCCTGGCTTCCTCTGCTCCCCTCTCTGCCTTTTAAATATATTCCATCTCCAGTTCTTGGAAACACCTTTCTAACATCCTCACATGAGTCCTCCAGGATGGTTGTTTTGGGTCTTATCTCTACAGTTTCTCTCCCACCTATTTATTCTGACCATCTATTTATTCAAGCCATATTAGGGAGTACTAGGAGTATGAGGAATAAGGTGAGTAAAACTTTATAGGTAGGAGGGCTTATCACTCCATTGAGGGTTCCCAGACAAAATAAGGGATGTGTAGTTAAATTTGAATTGCAGATAAACAACACATTATTTTTTAGCAGAAGAGTATTTTAAATATTATAGAGGCCATGGTTATACTAAAACATATTAGTGATATTTTGAAAATTAAATTTTAACTAGCCATTTTAATTTTCTAAATCTGTCAACATTATTCTTGATTTATGTTTTTTCTTTTCTCACCAGGATATGATTAACGTCATAAGAAGGTATGTGTGTGTGTGAGACCAGGCATGGTCCTTTTGTGTGATAACAGAATTATAACTATGAGTAATCTTGAATAAATCATAATTTTAAACAATCATAGATGTGGGAAACTTGGGTATTACATTATTTCATCTGCTGATGACAGGTGACACTTTGTAATGGTATGGAATTTGGGTGGTGGGAGGTTACAAAGTTAGGGACAATAGAAACATTAGAAATAAGAGTCCCAAACAAGAGGTTTACACCAAGACATATCTTAATTAAAATGCTACCTGGAAACTATTATGCTAAGTGAAATAAGCTAATAAGAGTAAGACAAATATCACATGATTTCACTTATTTGTGAAATCTAAGGAACAAAAAGATTTGACGATCAAAATAATAACCAAGGCATGGGACATGGACCACATTGACATATCTTGGGAGTGGGGGATGAGAAGAGATAAACCAAATAACTTACATACTTATATGCATAGCCCATGGACACATACAATAGTGTGGGGAAGGCCTGCAATATGTAGAGAGGGGGTAAAATGTGTAAAAATGGGGGACATCTGTAATACTGTCAATAATAAAAAAATATATTAAATTTAAAAAATGCCAAAGATTAAAGACAAAACAAGAATCTTAAAAAGCAACAAGAGAAAAGCAGTTAGTTACCTACAAGAGGGTTCCCATAAGACTGTCAGCTGATTTCTCAATATAAACTTTGCAGGACAGAGGGAATGCCATGAAATATTCAAAGTGATGGAAAGCAAGGACCTATAGCCAAGATTACTCTACCTAGCAAGGTTATTATTTAGAGTTGAAGGACAGGTAAAGTGCTTCCCAAACAAGAAAAAGCTAAATGTACTCATCATCACCAAACTAGTACTACTTGAAATATTAAAGAGTCTTGTTTCGGAAGAATAAATAAAAAGAAAGATTAAAAAATATAAACAATAAAATGGCAATAAATGCATATCTATCAACAATTGAATCTAAAAATAAACAAACAAGCAGAACAGAAACACACTCAGATACAGAGAACATTTTGAAAGTTGCTAGATGGGAGGGAGGTTGAGGGACAGGTGAAAATGTCAAGGTATTTAGAGATACAAATTAGTAGTTATAGAATACTAATTTGTACAGCATAGGGGATATATTCAATAATATTCTAATAACTCTGTATGGTGTCAGATGTGTATGATTTTTTTGGGGGGGGATGATCACTTAGTAAGTTTTATAATGTCTAATTACTGGGATGTACACTCAAAACTAATATAATATTGTATATCAACTGTAATTGAAAAAAAGATTAAAAATTATTTTAAAAAAGAAACAAGAGGTTACAATATCAGAATTCTATGACTTCACTCATTTTAGTCAAACCTTAGTCTCTTGCTTCTATACACAGGTGCCAATCTTATAACAGGAAGGATCTTTTCCTCTTTCTCTGCCAGGCCCCCAAAATTTCCACAAAGATGGTTTCTTTATATTTCTTTTTTCACCCTGAAAATAGAAGAAACAAGTTCTTTCTAGGTGATGTTTATTGGAAAGGAAAGAAAGAAAGAAAGAAAGAAAGAAAGAAAGAAAGAAAGAAAGAAAGAAAGAAAGAAAGAAAGAAAGAAAGGTTGATTCAAGTCTCAGGGAGTAAAGGCTTTAGTCCTGGTGTCAATAATCTCTTTTTGTTTACACAAATTAGCAACTTGTAGGAAAAGTGGCTTTCTTTGTCTAAAGTTGCACACACACTTGGCAGCATCAAGCACATGAAATTCAGACCACTAGTAATTTGGATGTATTAACTTCTCCTTTCTCAAATATTTGTAATGATTCCACAGAGAATGTGACATTTTATGTTATGCTCAGAATCTGTATTGGGTTAATAGACTTAGAAAACACTTCAGATTTGCAATACAGAAGCCCCACACTTGCTAACCTAACGCTCTCAGTAGCCAGGTTCTAGAGCCTCTCCACTAAGCATCTGCCTGGGGACCTTCATCTCTGGCCTCTTCCTGGAGGAACCACTGAGATGGCAGTAACTCTTACATATGTGAAATACTTTTTATTAGAGGTACCAGACAACTTTTAAAGGTACCACCATTACATCAAATAGTGTATTATTTTAAGAGGTAGAGAGTATGGGGTTAATTTTTTTTTTTTTTCATTTTGGAAGGACGAACATGAGCTTCACAAAAAGAAGTTCTTTCCAAGGTCACACAGAGGGTAGATAGAAAGGTAGACATGAAGACATTCCTTCTGGTTGCAGTTTCAGGTCACTCACCTGTTCCTCCCTCAGGCTCTTCATTGAAGAGGATTTAAGTGATAAGGCATCAATGGAATGAAAGGTGAGAGACAGTGGTCTTGGAGAGACAAAAGGTAAGAAGTGTGAGGGATCAATCTTTGTCTTATCTAGGAGCGAGATCTGGACCTTGAAGAAGCCAAAAATTGTTTCCAAGAAACTAAGTACATTCCGATTTCCAGATCTGAATGGGATGCTGCAAGTGTTTAAAGGTGAGGAAAGCCAGAGGAAGGGTGTGTGAGATTCTTACAGTACCAGAGCACATGGAGGAATGGATGTTATTTTTATATGAGGATAAAAGAGAGGAGGTAGGCCTCACAAGAAGACATAGATACCATGTGCTGAAGATATGAACACATCTAAGTGGGAATGGCCAGGTGTCCTCCTTCACCAGTTGACAGCCTCAGAGGCTTCCCCTCCCACTCAAAAGAAAGGACAGGTATCAGAGGTTCCTCCTTTGCTTCTAACAACATCATTGAAACTTTTGTCATTTCAGAGCTGTCAGAAGTCCAAAGCTACTGGGGTAAGAAATTACAGGTTCTTCAAATCATCATGTTCTCATCCCTTTTCAGAAGTTGTGCTTAATCTTAGGTCCCATGATCTCAATTACACCCAAAAAGACATACATACACCAGTTCTTAACTGATCTACTCCTCACTGACCCATTAACTCATGTTCCTCCCAGTCAATTCCCATATTCCTTCTCAAAATGTCACAAGATACATGCCATATTTAATTCACCTGACTATATAATTTTTCCTACAGTGGACTTGATGCTGAATCCATTCAATGATCTTTCGAATGTTTTCGTTTCTGAGGATCAGAGACAAGTGACTGTTGGGAATGATTTTATGTTTAGGAATGTATACCCATGTAACTTTTCTGCTTTTGATGTACGGGGCAGCCAAAATTTCTCTTCAGGGAAATATTACTGGGAAGTTGATGTGTCTGGGAAAATTGCCTGGATCCTGGGAGTGTATAGCAAAACAAGTAATCTCAATAGAAAAAAAAGCTCTGGGTTTGTTTTTAACCCAGATGTAAATTATTCAAATGCTTACTCCAGATTCAGACCTGAAAATGGCTACTGGGTTGTAGGGTTACAGAACGAATCTGAGTACAATGCCTTTGAAGACTCTTCCACCTCTGATCCCAAGGTCTTGACTCTTTGCATGGCTGTTCCTCCCCATCGAATTGGGGTTTTCCTAGACTATGAAGCTAGCACTGTCTCATTTTTTAATGTCACAAACCATGGGTCACTCATCTACAAGTTCTCTAAATGTCACTTTTCTCAGACTGTTTATCCCTATTTCAATCCTTGGAACTGCCCAGTTCCCATTACTCTGTGCCCACCAAGCTCCTGAATGTTCTCCTTCACTCATCCAATTCTGTGTAGTGACCCTTGTCCTGGGGCTCATATCCTGCACCTGAGCTCACTGCTCCATTCAGACCTTCTCTTCTTTGCTGTCGCCCTTCTGTAGAATGTTTGTTGATTCTTGGGTTAGAAGAGAAGCTTATTTACTCAGTTATCCTTTCCTATATTATCAGCAAAAGGTATCCTAATCCCTCCTATCAATAGAAGAGTATTAGTATAATACCTCTGCCTTCCCATTTTTCCACATTTTTCTTTAAGCCTAACTTGAAGAGACAGTAACCATGACCTTAGGACAATCCATAATCACCCCACAACTAAGTAGTATTTGAGTGTATATCTATTTGTTGCCCAACATATAGCAGGTAGTCCAGAGAAGTTGGGGGTGGGGGAAACAAATGTAATATATGTACCCAGAGTGAACATTTTATTCAGAGTGTTTGAGTTTATATCCTGTCTCTTCTTTTACAAGGTGTATAATGATGGATATATTTTTGTTTCTTCTCATAAAATAAAAATTGGATTTTAAACTGCACTTAACTCTTAAGATCTTTGTGTGAAACTGTCACTCAATGTAAAGCACCTATTTAAGGGTTCCGCACAATATAATAAATGTTTGCTCTCATGATCTCAGAAAAGTATGAGCTGTGTCAGTGTCCTGTGCAATGGATGTGTGCCCTTCAGAAGAACTCAAAATGATTCTACTGAAGCTCATTTGTCAAGTTCCCAGACTCTGCTGTCAAGACTATTCCAGTCCCAGTCTTGTGTTACATAACTTTTTACATGGAGGCTGGGGCTGTTTTAAAGCCCTTTATTGGGAATAGGTCAGAAAAAGCAAAAGTTCCCAAGATCTGTCCGACAGAGGGAGCCATGTCTAGGGACAGCCACTCCTATTAGGGACAGCCTTTTGGTATTTAGAGTTTGTCTTTGTGCTGAAAAGAGATCTGAGTATCACATCCTATATACCATCCCATGACCTTTTATTTTCCTTATTTTTAAAATCAGTTTCAAATTTTGATGAGGAATAGATTCACCAAGGATAGTAAAGGAACTTTTCTTGGAGAAGCACATATTATAAATTAAGGCAGCTTCTGCACAGAACCCAAATCAAGATATAGAGGGGTAATAACTTCACCCAGTAGAATTAAAAGAAGAGTATTCATCCTGGGAAATGTATGTATATGCACACATATACTTACACACACATAGGTAAATATATATATGTATATATATATTTATATATATAGATACATAGAGAGTATATTTACCCAAGTTAATTTTTAAAAATATCATAGAAGAAAAAATTCCTTCAGGGAGTTAAAGAAACTTATAAAGTTATGAGGTATGTTCCAATGAACCACAGCTAATTAGTGGAAGAGACCAGATTAGAATGGGGTATGTGATTCTCCAGCTCACATGTCCTTTCTGCACTTCACTCCCCAAGAAAATATTTGAGCCAAATTCCCTAGGATGTTGGGTAGGAAAGAAAACCCACAAGATGCTGATTTACACAAGGAACCTGGAACACCATGGGAAAATATTAGGTGCCAAGAGATAGTGATTGATGTGCTCAATCCATGTAGATATTAATGAAGCTGGAGTTGCGCATGGTAATGTTTAAAACCAAGTTGAATACTTAATGACCAGGGTGCTCTTCCACTAATTAGCTGTGGGACATTAGGTTGGTTAACCTAGGAACTGAGTTTTATCTCACATATATGTTAGAAAGTTGGTAGAACAAGTAAAACTATATATATATATTTATATATATGAATAGTTGAAATGATGAATTATCTTTAATTTAGATAAAGAGGAATGCAAAGACACCTGGGCACTGAATGAATAGTGGAAAATTCACTTCCCTAGAGAGCTCGAGGTTGTTGAAGAATAAATTAGGAATAACTGAACCATACAATTGGATAGATCCAAAGTAAAATGTCTGGAGAAACCAAGATGGCGGTATAGGTAAACACCTAAACTGCTGCCTGGCACAACAATTTCAAAACTACAACTAAAAGACATCATCCAGAACCACAGGAAGGCTGGCAAAGTAAAATATCTGTGTGAGTTATGAGGTTAGCCAATTTTGGGTTACAGTGCCTTCAAGATATGGCCCTGGAATTAGGTGGCTAACTTTCAGTAACAAAATTAACATCACCCAGGATGTTGTGCTCCTTGAAGAAAAGGTTTTGGATAGGTGGGTGACAGGTTGTTAAACTTGCTATAACTAGATATGTGTTTTCAAAGAATCAAGAGAATTAGAAGGAGGCCTGTGGAAAATATTTTTTAAAAAGAGGAAAATTTATTTATTTATGAACTTATTTATTTAAAATCAGAGTGCCAAGAAGAGACATCTGAATATGACAACATGTTCATTAGGTGTGTTTCTTTTAATAATAAGAAGTATCTTTTGCTTCATTTAATATTTTTTAAGTTTAATTTTCCCTTTTCTGTTTTTTTTTACTTTGCTAGGCTTCTTCCTTTATATTTATTTATTTTTATTAAACTTATTGGGGTGATATTAGTTAATCAGACGATGTAATTTTCAAGTGTACATTTCTATGATACATGATCTGTATATTGTACTATAGACCCAACACCCAAAGTCAAGCCATCATCTGTCATCATAGTTTTGGCCCCCTTTATCCTTTACTATTCCTCACCCCCTTCCTTTAGGTAACCACCATACTGTTGTCTGTGTCTATGAGTTTGTTTTCTATCCCACCTTTATATTTAAAATTGTCTGAAGTACACTTGTCTGTCTGTTTTAGATCTTTCCCATGTGAGCAACATATAATAAGATTTTATTTTAAAATCCATCAGTGCTAGGAAGTTCAAACAATATATAGTTGTAACCTAAGCGCTTGATTTTATTACGCTAATTTGTTTCATGTAGTCAATATTCTATGTTTCCTTTATGTGACTTAATTTTATATCATTTGTTATCAATATATCATGTACATGCCACGTGCCACATACTCTATAGAGAATTTTGGTTATGTATACAGGAGTCTAGGACTCCTTGCATTTGATCCTCAGCTCTACTATTTTCTTATTGTGTGACCCTTGCTAAGCTATTTAATATCTCTCTGCCCCAGTTTCTACATCTTTAAAACTGTGTAAATGTTTTACCTATTTTATAGGGTTATTAAAAGAATTATAGAAGTGACTTCATGTAGAGCTTTAAATCTGTGTACTATATTAAATGTTCTCAGAAATGATGAACTCTTGCTATAGAGGTTTCTTATTTGCTTTTATCTTGGCCTGGAATTTAGAATATACAAATTCTATATTTTTCCACTAGGGGTCACCTCAGTATTGATCAAAAACACATTTGAACCAATTTCCCTATTAAATCCTAAGTGTGGGCTGGAGGCTGAGTTGCATATCCTTTATGCTTACATTACATATATACTGGTCTTCTAGGGAAACATAAACAGTGCAAAACTCCACCATAGAGCTTATTAGTGTGGAACCTGGGGCCTCACTCTGAAAAACAGTATTAGACTACCTTGAAGTGGAACATTTAATAATTTTAAAGGGTGCACTGTGTTAATAATTTTCACATATTCTATCCTATTTAATTTGTCAATCCTTATATAACCTTGACGGGTAAGAATTAGATGATCACATTCTATTTAATAAAGAGGGAATATGCTAATTGACCCTCATGCCATTGCCAAGATGGCGGTGCCCCCAGCCAATAAGGAGGGAATATGCTAATTGACTGCCCCCACCCTCAAAGATGGTGGCACCCACAGCCACAAGATGGTGGTGCCCAGTCCCTTTAGTCCCACCAGGGTGGCAGGTGTGTGGCAAGGCCAGGCCTGCGCCCAGGCTGGCCCAGCAGCTCCGCATGCCTGCTTTCAGAGTCCCCCAGTCCCTTCAGCCCCCCAGCCACCCAGGGCTGGCCTGAGACACAGACAAGCCTCAGATGGCAGCTGCCCAGCTGCCCAGGGCCACCTAAGGCTCAGGTAACCAGGACTGGCCGAGGCTTGCACTGCTGGCAGTGGCAGCAGCAGAGGTGTGATGGTGCATTGCTTTCCCCTGATTGCCGGGTCACCTCCCTCCCCTGAGGGCTCCCAGGCTGTGAGAGGAGGCAGGCTGGGCTGAGGGACCTCCTGCCCCACCTCCAGTGCATGAATTTTCTAGTTTTTATAGAAAACTTGTCTAAAATCTTTTATCTAGTAAGTGAGAGCATGGACTCAAAACCTAGTGATGTGATAGGCACACATACACATACAACTACACACCCACAGGCACATCATCTCACATGCAAATACAAAATGGAAAATGTACCCTGAGGCAATGTTAGTGCACAATCATGGGCAGGGTTAACATAAGCTTCTTTATACTCTTCCCTTGAGAGTCAGGATCCCTCAGGCCCTTACTATCTACCTCTTCCCCACACTGAGCAGTTACCAGAAAAAATAAATGAGCAGGGAATCACCTACCTATCAGTCCCTTCCTCTTCCCTTCATTCATTTTTTTGTTTGGTGGCTCTGCCCCTCTTGTAGATTCTCTGTGTGCTGGTCAGCACAATCTTCCTTCTCTCTATTTGGCTCTATTGAAGATTAGGTAAGTCCTGGCTCTTCCAAGGGATGTGGTTTGGACTCAAATTTGGAGAGAAATGAGGAGGGAATGAAAAACTCTGTTTCATTTTCTAGGAGCCAGGCTAAGTACTATAGCTTTCTTTTTTGAGCAGCTCCCAACTATAAGCCAAGATCATGCCCTCCAGTACTTGTATATGCTCCATCAATGGGACTCAAAAGATTAGAATAAATGGACAGTTATATAGTTGGGTTAAGAATGATCATTGTAAGTTGTCAGGCAATTTCTTTATCAAATATCTGACAAGGACCCATAGCCCAAACTTAAGAGTAGAATTAAGTCTGTGGTTTGTGTGTGCCCAGGGGTGCCCTTCGTTTTTATGCATCTGTCTATTTTGATTCTCTTTTTCACTCTGTGGTTTTACTTCTAGTAATAATGCTGGTGATATAAAATATAATCTAATAAAAATAAGTAAAAAATTATATGCTTATTATGTGTTAGGTACTACACTAAAATGTGGTTTTTGAGAGTGCTTTATCTTAATAATAACAGCAAAAATTAGAGATATTGGGCCCTTTTTGAAAATGATGAACTCAAGGATCATATAATTCAAGTAAGCTTGCCCAAGTTCCAAGTTCACACAGCTAGTCAATTATGGAACTGGTATTAAAGTGTCTACTTTTCTGGCTCCAGAGCATATACTCTTTGCCAATATTTTATTAAGATACTGTGGGCACTTGTGTATGTGTGTATATATCATAAAACCATAATCACATTTAACAAAAGTAATACTAATTACTTCATATCATCTAATACCTACTTCATATTTAAATTTACCCAATTATACACTATTTTTCTTTTATACATGGCTTATTTAATCAGAATCCAGTCAATAACTGCATTTGCCTCATTTAAGCCCCATCTCTTTTTAATGTCATTGACTTATTGCAAAGACCAGACTGTCATGTAGATTGCTCCACATTGTGAATTTGTTGTAGAATTATAAGCCTCAGATTAACTTTCTTTACGTGTGCCCATGTATATTTGTAAGTACTTTTGAATGACTGTGTAAACATTTGTTGTGTCTGAGTGCATAAAAATATAAAAGCTAGAAAAGACTTTTCTTCACAAGTGTGTAAAAGAAGGATGACCTCAGACAAGCCGGAAGAGCTATGATTCAAAGTATATAATTTTAGGAGTCTGATGCCATATGTTATTGGAGTACATAAGGAGCACAGAAGAAAGGTTTCAACATCCCAATCAGATCTTTGCTGTTGGCAGTAGATGAGCACGGGAACCCAAATGGACAACAAAGCCAACATGAAGCTAAATTGGAGAACACAGATACTCAGCAGATGGGGGCTGGACTGCCTGGCCCACTGCCTGAACTCTGAGCTGTGTTCCAAGAACCTAGAACCTCTGAATTATGAAGACACAGTAGAGGAAGGTTTTGAGTTGCTGTAAGAAAAGTGTTTTTATTTATAGATAAAGGATGGTCCTAAAGAAAAGAAGAGAGCAACCTGTTCCTCATTTGGCAAAAGCAGAAGACTGAAGAAATTAAGTATTGGTCTGGAAGATGGAAGGTATGGTGAGCTAGACTTAAGAATGAGATTTAAAGTAAAGGTAGAGATAAGGTTGAAGGTGAGTTATGTCCTTGTCAGGTTTGGAATCTGAGGCATATGGCCATCATAAGCTTCCTCTTAGTTCTGATCTTGGGAATCCCTGGCCTTGCTGTAGTTTGTTATCTGTAGATTATAAAAAAGTGCTCTATGTATACACATTACTGGAGAAGGAAGCAGGTTTGGGGCTTAGTCTTTAAAAAAGAAAATTTTCAAGTAAAGGTTTGGGCAGTTACATAGCAATGGAAGTGCCAAAATCCAAAATCCAATCATAGAATATTTTGTTTATGATTTCATTGTTGTGTGTGTGCAGTGCATAAGTGTCTGGTGTGTGCATGTGTGTGTGTATGTGTGCATGCATGTATGAGTGTGTGTGTGTGTGTGTGTGTGTGTGTGAGAGAGAGAGAGAGAGAGAGAGAGAGAGAGAGAGAGAGAGAGAGAGAGAGAGAGAGGAAGGGTTGTTTATGTTTGTGTAAGATAATGTAAGGTAAACATATGATGGTAAAATGAATGAGAGAATGTAAATATAGTTCAGAGTATATTTGGGGTTGTTAAGTATTGTGTGCTTGTATCTGAGAAAGTATGTGTACTGGGAGTCTATTGTCTATTTCCAGAATATGTGTTGACAAGGAAACAATCCTTCTTTTGGACAGCAATCTTGACTAATAGTGCCATTAAATCCAAAAGATTAGATTGTTATACAGCTGTATAGCATATAGGGTTCTGAAAAACAATTTTTAATTTTTATTATTTTGCAGAGCTATAGAAAACTTTTCTAACTTAAAACTGAGTTATAAGCCAGTCAGTGAAAGATAAATGCCACATGATCTCACTCATCTGTGGAATATAAAAAACATTATAAACTAATGAACAAACACAGATATAGAGGCAAAGAAGCATCGAACAGACTGTCAAACTATAGTGGGAAGGCAGGGGAGGGTTGAGGGGGGTAAGATATCAATCAAAGGTCTTGTATGCATGCATATAAGCATAAACAATGGACACAAGACACTGGGGGTCAGTGAGGGCATGTGCCGGGGAGTAGGGGAGGCCAGAGGGAGGTCAATGGGAGAAAAAAGGAGACATATGTACTACTATTTGTAATACTTTAAACAATAAAATAAAAAAGACAAAAAAAGTAAAACAACAACAAAAAAGATTTCCCTTATAAATGTTTAATTATGACTTCTTAAGTATACATAATCACCAATTTATTAATTTTACAAAGAGATTGATTTTAGAGAATGACTATTTTTATTTTATTTTGTTAAAAAATGCCACATTCCAAATAAATGATTTTTAAACCACTGGAAAAAAACCATACCTGATTGTCCAGCATGCTGTTGGAACTCAGCTAGTGTTTTTTAAGCTGACTTAGGTTTTTGAATGGCAATAAGAGGCTGTTGACCTTAAAAACCTAAGAGCCACAGTCACGAGGTAGTTACAAATAATTGCCCTGAGGCAGAGATTGATATTCCACAATGACAGAACAAGCAGATCTTAACCAATAATGCCCATAAAGTCATGCAAACTATAATCCACCAACCTATGGAAAAGTATATTCTGTAGTTTGTTAATTTGTGTTAGGAATATACTGTATAATGAAAGAGTGTTTGTAGCTAGTCTGGAAGGTTATCTGGGAAAAGTTATTTAAATCAGCAGAAAAAGGAAGAGAAGATATTCTCTATATGTAGAACAATCATACATTCCAAATAAATCTAAGACAATTGTGGTTTATGCATGATACCTATTGTTATGATATCAACCTTTATTCACTTCGAAAATTCCTATTTTGGATGATAAATCATATGATCAGTTTATCCTTAGGAATCGATAATGATGAATGGTTGGAGATGAGAGTGACCCAAGTGACCCTTAACTATCTGCTACCATGCTCTCTCCTCAGGATCCGGGCCATCTTGATCTGCCATGATCACTTTCAACCTGAGCAGTTACAGCCCAGGACCCTTCATCCTGGTGGGGATTCCAGGCCTAGAGCAATCCCATGTGTGGATTGGGATTCCTTTCTGTATCATCTATATTGTGGCTGTGGTGGGGAACTGCATCCTTCTCTACCTCATCGCTGTGGAGCGTAGCCTTCACCAACCCATGTTCTTCTTTCTCTCTATGCTGGCTATGACTGACCTCATCTTGTCCACAGCTGGTGTTCCTAAAACACTCAGTATCTTTTGGCTTGAGGCTAGAGAAATTACATTCCCAGGGTGCCTTACACAAATGTTCTTCCTCCACTATAGCTTTGTCCTGGATTCAGCCATCCTGATGACCATGGCATTTGATCGCTATGTGGCCATCTGTTCTCCCTTAAGATACACCACTATCTTGACCCCAAAGATGATCATCAAGATTGCTGTGGGCATCTCTTTCCGAAGCTTCTGTATCATCTTGCCGGATGTATTCTTACTTACACGCCTCCCTTTCTGTCGGACACGCATCATACCCCACACATACTGTGAACACATAGGTGTTGCCCGGCTTGCCTGTGCTGATATCTCCATCAACATCTGGTATGGCTTTTGTGTTCCCATCATGACAGTCATCTCAGATGTGATTCTCATTGCCATTTCTTACGCTCTTATTCTCTGTGCTGTTTTTCACCTCCCTTCCAGAGCTGCCCGGCAGAAGGCACTTGGCACTTGTGGTTCCCATGTCTGTGTCATCCTCATGTTTTATACACCTGCCTTTTTCTCCATCCTCGCTCATCGATTTGGACATAATGTTTCACGTACTTTCCACATCATGTTTGCCAACCTCTATATCGTTATTCCACCTGCACTCAACCCCATTGTCTATGGAGTCAAGACCAAACAGATCAGAGATAAGGTCATACTTTTATTTTCTATCAAAGGTATAGAATAATGCACAATGGAAAAAGTAGGATAAGTGTATAGTGTATTAATGTAGCAAGACTGATAAAAGCAAACACTATTGAAAGTAAGCACTGCCTGCAGGCACTTTTGCATACCAGGAAAATGGTATGACCTCTATTAAAGAGATGATTCCATGTAGAAAAATTACTTGATGAGTTGTTGGCTCATGGAAATTTTACTGGATATGACCAGGAAAAAGGAGATGAAGATAGAGAGCTGAGTTATTCCAAATGAAAAAAAAATTTGAAAATTGGGACTTACAGTTTTGGAGAAAGAAAATGTGTTAAGTGAAACAGAGACACTGAAGAACAGAGACTAAAAGTAAAAATATCAATCAGAAATTTCTTATTTAGGGGATTAGTAGATGAATTTAGGACATTTATAATAATATTTTATTCTAATTAGTTTCCATGTTATGCTTCATTGTGAATCCCTTTAAGTGTCCCATCCCCCTGCACACAAAACATTTTCAGTACAATTATGCTATAAGCTATGATTTCTATCAGCAGTGTTGTAATGGAAATGAGAGAAGTAGTATATTTATCAATGTCAGGGGTATTGGCACTAGTGCTGCGAGAGTAGAGTAGCTTCCAGTCTCCAAGACACATTGAGGAAATGAGCTCCCCAGTAGGACATAAAATAGTTGATCTAGGCAAAGAACTGGACTTATCATTGTGGGTGCTTAAAAAAACCTTGGCCCCCTTCCTCATTATACATAGATGAGACTTCAAGGTAGTTCATCTGAACACTGAAGTTAAAAATGCACTCCATTGTCCAGAGGACTAGTGGAACTCTTATCTGTAGAGTGTATTTTCTTGATTGCAATAGAAAGTCAATTAGAAGACAGACTTCTGCAGTGAGGAAGGGAATGAGGAGGGCCAGACTATAATAAAATAACATTCATGGTCAGATGTGTCCAAATGTCACAAGCATTAGAAGTGAGTGAATACTATATGCTGTGATCAAAAAAAGATATAGAGTACTGCATCTATATATATGTAATTTGGAAATTATTTATTGAGTAGATACTATATTCCAAACATTATTCTAAGTATTCAGAATATGAGGTCAATAATAATGAAAGAGGATTTTCTTTGCTTCTATGGAGCTTATATTCTGGGAAGAGTAACAAACAAGAAGCAAGAAAATAGATACATTCATTGTTTTAAAATAGTAATATAACCAATAAGAAATAAAGCTGAGTAAAGTGGTGAGTAAAACTGGATGAGGATAACAATGACAGAGAGACTAGGGAATGCAGAGGCCCTGGGCTGGAAACAGGTGACATGAACGAAGGACAGAAGAGGCTGATGTGTCTGGAGTAGTGTGAGATGGGAATATGAGATGAGGGGTGAAGAGGAGCAGGGCCAGATCTTGTGGGAATGGAATCAGCCAAATCTCATTCTTGGAAGAGGAAACTGAAGAGCACAGGATAAGAATGGCTTTTCCAGGCACACAGTAAGAAGTCATACATGTGGAATTAGACAGAGTAGAACCTCTTACCCCCTAGTGCAGTGATATTCCTTCCCATTGAATGCACCCTCACACTTGTGAAACCAGACTCTACAGGAAGGGAAAAAAATACCAGAGCCTGTTTTTTATTGTTTTTGTGAGCCCTAGTTGTCTTAAGTTAAGCCACATTTGACTAACCAAGGATTCTGCTTTCTGTGCCAACTTGCTAAAAATGCTCACAAATATCCAAAGAGATCATCTCTTATTCTCTGTGGTTATTTCCATTTTGCTGAGAATGTGAATTGGCCAACAGCTGATATTTTTAAAGTTTACTGAAGGAATAATAAATAAATAGAGTCTGAACCGAGATAATTTAAAAGTACATACATCTTTCATTCTGGTAGGAACTCAAACCCATGATTATTCACGGACACGCACCAATGGCTTCTATCAAAGCTTATACCTAGAAAATCAACAAAGGAAGGGATTGTCTCTTGCACTGTCTCCATTTCCTCCTCCAACCCCTGTCTTTGGCCCAGTTATCCATTATTATTTTTCTACCCTTCCCAGGAGAGTTTATTTATTTCTCTGGTTTTGTGGACTCTTTGCTGGTAACTCTATATCTCAGTTTTTATATATGATCTTCCTTATAAATTTCATTACCTGCTTTCCTACATCAGGGAATTGGTACTAGGATTAAAAAACACACCACTGTAGATGAATATGTTTTGCAGATTTTAAAATGCGATTCTAATGCTAGTTGTTATGTTAGTATATTTACTAATTACCACTGTCATTCTCATCTAGGACATATGACATTTACTAGTATATCTGAGCCATCATTATCATTTAAAACTCTCCTACTCCACAACACAGGGAATAAAATCAATAATATTGCAATAACTATGTATGGTATCCACTAGACTTATCAAGGTGATCAGTGTAAGTTGTATACATCTAATCACTATGCTGTACACCTAAAATTAATATTGTCAAGTGTAATTGAAAAAACTAATAAAATAAATAAAGTTCTCCCTCCCCTTTACTATTTATGGGAGAAGAGAACAGATTAGTGTTTTTCCTTCAAGTTTAAATTTACTACCATAGTTTCCAATGACTCTTTCTGGTGTGACTGGTTGCAAATATTCTGTCCCATTGTTAGATCATGAATGAAATTACATGTTTTGGTTCAGATTCAAAAAGAATAATTATACAAAAATCAGTAGGCAATTTTCTCACACATAAATTGCCTCATCCTATAGCTTTTCCTTGTGAATTCCACATCTCTTATATTAGATATAAACTAATAAGACCCTATCAATAAGAGAATTGACTTATCTTTCCATCCCAAGAATTTAGAACTAACTCTATTTATAAAAAGTAGTGATCATGAATATGTCGCTCATACCCTCTCTTCTAGATTTTCCACATCTAACCATTCTTTAGATCCTTAGCCACACTCACTCTGACAACTCATTTGCCCCCATCTTGGCCAGATACTTGCACTTTGTACCATATACGCTTAATGTCATATGCTAACAACAATTACATATAGTTATTGTGTTTAGAAGAATAATGTAGGGGTATTTAAAATGAGTAACAAAACAGATTTATAACACTTGCCTTAGAAGAAAAGAGGCAGTTAGAGGTTTTTAATGACTTGTATCTGCCATTTTTTGAGCTTATATTATTAAAATAAATTTACAAATAATTTATGTCATAATTTTAGTCTAGGAGCATTCACAAAGCACTTGTTATGTAAAAGAAAATGCATACAAGTGGTTGTAGAGATGTAAAGCAAATACACATACTGTGAGCAATCAAGAGGTTTATAGTTTAGCCCAAGGAGGAAATCCACATGTAGATTTATTCAGATTATTTTGTTTGCAATGACTGGGGTAGAGTATTACGAAAACACAATTGAAGCCTAATCAACCATTTCTTGGAGTCAAGGGAAGCTTACTGGAGGAGTTAATTTCTGTGATTATCTAAAATAGCACCAAAACTTTGAGCTCCAAGAATAAGGGGAACAGAACCTGTCACCAGAGGGGATTGCCTGAGACTGGGTGAGAAACAGGTGTTTCAAAGATCTGCAAGTCCCGGCTGATGGGGGAAACCATCTCTAGTGATGGTGGGATTGTTCAGGGGGTGTATGGGTTGGGTGGTGAGAAATGTGGGAGCTCAAAAACTAGTCTTCAATGGATATAGGGAACTGACCAAAATATCAGTAGATAAGGTCTGTAAACTGTCTCATAGCTTGATGCTATTGTTGGCACTTGAAAGCTAATAATTAATCACACATTCTCTACTTCTTGTTGCAAACTAATTGTAATATAAGCATAGGAGGCAGACAGATGGATATAGAAAGAGTATTCTGATAGTATTTAATTCAAGAATGTGACATGACTGTATATTCAGATTGGCTATTTATTTATTTATTTCCAACTCTTAACTTTGGAGGATATGCAGAAGAGTGAAGATTCACAGTACAATCACACTAGCTCATTTTTTTCTGCAGAAGGCTTATTGGTTAACAAATGTTGATGTACATATCTGTGTAAATATGTAGAGAAAGGCCTTTAGATGAGTTCTTCTCAAACTATCAATGAAGAAGAACCACTTTTTTAATTCACAAAAAATATAGATTAATACTTTCACAAAATACAATACAATAAAATAAATAACTAGAAAAATAAAATTTTAAAATAACTAGTACATGCAAATCTTATTTCTATTACTATATTCAAAAGGCATAAAATACATTACAGTAACTATAACCCATAATAAACACAGAAAAAATGAAAGACAGAAATGGTACATAATGTTTCCTGAAAGAGTGCATGTAGGTGATTAATCTAGAGAACTCATGTTATATCATGACATTTTGTCATTCTTTAATTATAGTTAAACAAAAATTGTAAGTGGATAGTAAAAATATCATACTTTTTTGAAGCAATACTCTGTATATTACTATTAGACATTTTTAATGTATCAAATAAACTTGCATCTTTCTTGGTAATTTATCTAACCATTTGAATTCATGACAATGCTACTTGTAGGCATTAATTTATAATTAAATCATTTCTGTGTGTTTGTTTGGTTAGGTTTTACTTTCCTAGTATAAATACTAGACAAACCTGTTTCACAAAGCTCAATTAATAGAAATGGAAGAAATAATTCTAAAGTAATTTCATCATTTTAAGAACATTTATTTTTATCTTTTATTTAAAATTAGACAAGCAAAGCTATATTTTTTACTAGTTATGTCCAATGCTTATTCGTAACCACTTCCAACAATATATCTTATATTTTATAGTTAAATTCAAATATATTTCTTTTGAATCATCACCCGAACATATGCATTTTTTGTTTGTTTGTTTTTTTGTTTTGTCTTTTTTTAGAGAGAGGAAGTGAGAGAGAGAAAGAGAGAAAGCAGTTGCTTCCTGTATGCCCCCTGACCAGGAATTGAACCCACAACTTAGGTATGTGCCCTGACCAGGTATCAAACCTGCCACCTTTTGGTGTATGGGACCACACTCCAACAAACTGAGCCACCCGGCCAGGGCTAAATGATCTTTCAATGAAAGAAATAGAGTTAAAATATTTAAAAGTCTTTGTGTGAATTTTGTTTTAATAGAAAATAAAATTCAAAACATTTTGTTAAATTTATATACTATATTGCAGGTACATAATATTTATCTCATCACTTATTTTACTAAAAACTATTGTTATTTTATGAATTATGTCATAACATTATGAAGGAACTCTGATCTTCCAAACTCCAACTTCTATATGTACTTCTAAAGTTTTTCCACTATTGAAAAATATTTGGAGAATCCAAGATGGTTGCGTAGGTAAACACCTAAACTGCTGACTCACACAACAATTTCAAAACTACAACTAAAAGACAAAACATCTATCACCCAGAACCACGGGAAAGCTGGCTGAGTGGAAGTTCTACAACTAGAAGGAAAGAGAAAAGAGCATTGAGACGTGCACAAGTGCTGAAAAGCTGAGGTTTGGAGGTGCGGGATTTGGGCTGGTGGCAGGCGTTGATTTCTCAACCCAAAGGGGAGACAAGCCCCCGATTACTCTGAAATACAGTTTCTGGAGAGATGCATGCGACCCAAACTCCTACGGGGAGAAGGTGGATTGTCTGCCACCGGGTCGGAAAGTGAGGGGGGCCTGCTTGTAGAGCTGCATGCAAGAATAATTGTTTACTGCACTGGGGCACGGGATGCAGTCTGAGACACAGAACCAGCTAACTAGCAGCCATGGCTGTTTGCCACGCCCTAGCCTAGTGACGCCCTGAGACCCCGCCCCACACAACCTACAAACCCACCCAAGCTCCAAGCAGCAGTTTTAGCATAAGAAAGGCCTGCCCTATCGCAGCTTAACCTAACAAACTTGCAGCCCAGATCAGACAGCTCCAAAACCTCCAAACCCCAAGCAAAGAGGAGAAAACTGTAGCTCTTGCTGTAGCTCCTGCTGGGTGGCCTCAGACAGTAGCTGACCTGCGCCCCATTGGAGATCCAGAAGCCAGTGTACCTAGTAGTCAGTGTGAGACACCAGATTTCAACTCCTCACATCCATAAGTGACACATTCAAGAGGCAGACTCAGTGAGCACCAAAGCCCCACTGAAACAAGTCCTGCACCATAAGCGTGTCTCCAGCACAGCAGTTCTTATAAACACAGCGAGTCCTCACAGCCGATTGGCCTAAAGGTCAATTCCTCCCAGCGTAGCAACAGCAACTAAGGCTTAACTACACCAAGACTTTGCACTCAGCCCACAAAGGGGTATACCAAGAGCGTCCACATCAGGTGATTGGGGAGGCTGAGCTATTGCCCCCTATAGGTCACCTACCACACAAAGCCACTTCATCAACATAGGGAAGCAGCCAAAATGTGGAAACAAAGAAACATGTCACGAATGAAAGAAACAGAGGAAAGCAAACTACTGGATGACATAGAGTTCAGAACCACATTTATAAGGTTACTCAAGAATCTTCTAAAAACCGCCGAGAAACGTGATGACACTTCTGAGGAGCTTAGTGAGACCCTCAAGGACCTTAATGAGAATGCCAAAAAAATGGAAAAGGACCAGTCAGAAATGAAGCATACACTGTCTAAAATAAAGAATATACAGAAACTCAACTGTAGATCAACGTACTCCAAGAATCAAACCAAAGATCTGAAATATGAGGAAACAAAAAACACTCAACCAGAAAACAAAAAGAAAAGAGAATCCAAAAATATGAAGATAGTGTAAGAATCCTCTGGGACAACTTCAAGCATACCAACATCCGAATTTTTGGGGTGCCAGAAGAAGAGAGAGAGCAAAATACTGAAAACCTATTAGAAGAAATAATGACAGAAAACTTGCCCTACCTGGTGAAAGAAATAGACTTACAAGTCCAGGAAGCGCACAGAACCCCAAACAAAAGGAATCCAAAGAGGACCACACCAAGACACATCATAATTAAAATGCCAAGGGCAAAAGACAAAGAGACAATCTTGAAAGCAGCAAGAGAAAAACGGTTAGTTACCTACAAGGGAGTACCCATATGACTGTCAGCTGATTTCTCAACAGAAACTATGCAGGCCAGAAGGGAGTGGCAAGAAATATTCAAAGTGATGAACAGCAAGAACCTACAACCAAGATTACTCTACCTAGCAAAGCTATCATTCAGAGTTGAAGGTCAGATAAAGAGCTTCACAGACAAGAAAAAGCTAAAGGAGTTCATCGCCACCAAACCAGGATTACATGAAATGCTGAAGGGTATTCTTTAAGAAGAGGAAGAAGAAGAAAAAGGTAAAGATAAAAATTATGAACAACAAAATGACAGCAAATACATACCTACCAATAAGTGAATCTAAAAATCAAGTAAATAAAAAATCTGAGGAACAGAATGGACTGGTGAATATAATAGAATCAGGGACATAGAAAGGGAGTGGACTGACAATTCTCAGGGGGAAGCGGGTGTGAGTGGTGCGGGAAGAGATTGGACAAAAATCTTACTCTTATGGATGAAGACAGTGGCAGGGGGTAAGAGCATGGGGTAGGGTGGGGTGGGGAATCAGGTGGAGGGGAGCTATAGGGGGAAAACAAAAAGAGGAACACCAGTAATCTGAACAATAAAGATTTATTAAAAAATATATATTTGCATGTAAGTATTAAGAATATAAAGAATACCAAATATAGTCAAGTATGTCTATTCAATTTACACCCTTAAAAAGTGGGTTCAAAAGTTTATTTTCCAGAAACACTAAAAGTACATCCCATCATTTAAACACCTCAATAGAGCTTTTCCCCTTAAAAACCATCATTCTTCATCAGGTAGCAACTGTTGTTTTGGGTCTCTTTTCATGCTGTCACACAATAAAGAGAACAATCTTGAATTTAACTCATTAATTTTTATAATTCAACATTCTTACTGTAACACTAAACATATTATTCATTTTATTACAAGCTTTTTGGTTTACATTCTGATGTAAGCTCCTTATAATCTTGGTAGCTACTGCAGGTTTATCTGTACCTGTCACTGTTCCATTAGAACATACTTTTACACCACACTTAAACTCTAAACTGCATTGGTTTGCATTGTATCCTTCATAGTTTTATATATAGTTCAGAGTCAGTGGGGTTTGTCAGCAAAAGTGTTGAAAGTATAACTCTTCCTTCACATCACTGTCACCCTGAAATCACACATATGACAAAATAACTATCAGGCTAGTAATATTGCATTCATCAAGTTGCAATAAAAATACTTGGCCAGCTTTATTTACTTACTAGAGGCCTGGTGCACGAAATTCGTGCACTCGGGGGTCCCTCAGCTTGGCCTGTGCCCTCTTGAAATCTGGGAGCCCTCAGGGAATGTCTACCTGATGGCTAAGTGGGCCTAAGCCAGCAGTTGGACATCCTTAGCATTGCTGCAGAGGAGGGAGAGGCTCCCACCACTGTCGCTGCGTTCGCCATCCTTGAGCCCAGCTTCTGGCTGAGCAGCACTCCCTCTGTGGGAGTGCATTGACCACCAGGGGGTAGCTCCTGCATTGAGCATCTGCGCCCTGGTGGTCAGTGCACGTCAGCAACCGGTCATTCCCCCATTCAGTCGATTTGCATATTAGCCTTTTATTATATAGGATTTGTCCTGTGAGTTGGACTTCCATATCAACTTGTTCCTAAATATGCAAAGTTGTTTTTAGAAAATGGGCAGCCTAATTAGGGCAGGTACCCCCACAGAAAGTAGTGCAGGTTGGGTTCCTTATTCAAAACCCTCAGGAATAAATCATCACATTTGCACAGTGGGCTTGTTGTTTGTGGTCTCTGGGCCATATCTCAATAACTGCTTTCTCACACTCTAGATTATACTGTATACACACACACTCCCCAAGAAAAAGGCCAACATGAGAAGGGCTTAGACTACTCTAGAATATTAAACACACATGATTACAATAGCACTGTAAGTATTTTTACCCTTGAGGACAGATGACAAATTATAGGCAAGCTAACAGGACTGGGGTGCCACATCAGCAGAGCCAGGTGAGGGAGTAGCCAGGACAACTCTACACAGTGTGTAGCTTATGGAAATAGGGAGATAGATTGGGGTGGTAGGGAGCCACTGGGATCGAGGTGCCTTTGGGACATTCAGAGACAACTCTTGGAGGGTCTGGCATTGTGTAATACGTTTTTCAGTAAATCTTGAATTCATTCCATGATAGTGTAACCCCCCTGATTTTATTCAAAGTCTGAAAACAAATATAAACTGGGTGACATACTGCGAAACATTTGCCATTATCACATTCTATTATGCCCCTCGAAGTCAGGTTGGGGAAACTTTTTTCTGATAAGGGCTATTTGGATAATTACAAAATTATCAACTTAGAAATTAGCCCACTATATTTGGTCAAACATTTAGTTAACTCACCCCTAATGCCTTGGCAGGGCCAGACCAAGTGATTTCACTGCCTTTATCCCACCCATGGGCTGGATCTTCCCCACCTCTGCTTTCAGTGAAAAAGTACTTTTTTTAAAAAAGGAAAGAATGATATTGTGAAATGGCGTCTATTGTTAGGGTCCAACTGTTGCCCCATGTCCATCCAGCAAGTGTGTCAGATAGGCAGAGTTTGTCCTCAAACTGACTCTTTCCAAGTCACACTACCTTGAATAATGTTATGTTCATTCTCCTGAGCTCAAAGTGCCCTGCTAGGTGCTTTACTGTAATCATCACAAGCACCTTTTGGGGAAGACACACTAATCCTCATCATACAAAGGGAGAAAAACACACACACTAAAGGTAGAAGAATTAAGGTACTTGCATAAGGCTACGCAGTACAGGAGCCTTATTCAAACCCAGGTCTGCGGGATTCAAAAGCCCAGGCTCTTTCCATGAGTTGCTTTGTCTCTTTAAAAGGCTAGGGAGGCAGAAACAATACTAAATCATAATGACTGTCCATTTCAATTGGGTTTGTCCTTAGAGTGAGATAAGTCTCCATCTGAATTTGCTGCTGTCACCTCAGTGACTCTGCAGAGACCTCTCTGTTCAGTCTCTACCTTTCCCCAGGTCCTAAGTGTGTCAGGTATATACATCCTGGGACCAGTAAAGTCAGCAGAGATGACCACAGACCTCAACTAATTTCTCATTTACAGTTCACACCTGCCATTAGTAGGTCCTCCATTCTGCCATGGACTCAGTGTCCATGCCTACCTGAGGCACTCAGAGAAGAGACCCATCAATCCTTTTCACCCGCACTGGCTCTCTCCCAGCTTATCACAGGAACATCTTTGGATTTTCTAGGTCCCTGGTGCACTGACTGCTGAATGGACAAACTGGAGTGGCAGAGACTGAAGCAGCATTGGTCAGGCAGAGGCTGGATGCCCATTCTTCATCTTCAATCCCATCTTCACAGCATTGAGGCGAAGGGCTTCTGTCACATCAGAAGTAATTCATCAGCCAAGATCAGTCACATTCTAGACAAAGTTTGGGGTTCCAGAAAATGCCTTTCCCCCATTTTATACCTGAATTTATCCCATATTGAGCCAAACACTGAATGTCCTTCTACAAGTGACCATGTTTGAAGAGATGCTTCAGGAAGCCTCATTGTCCTGATGGAAAGGAATTGAACAGACTAATTTTTTTGGGGAACAACTTTGGGGTGCAAAGGAGACCATGTAGTGGGGGTTAAGGTGGCTGTTAAGTTTGAGAACTGGGGCTAAGGTGTCACCACTCCCTTCCTCATACTCACCATTCCTGGATCAGAATAACATGGACTGAGGTTGGGTACTGGGAACAGGAAATAAAAGACAATGCTACCAAATTTCCCATTTTATTTAGGTACAGTGTTGTACTCACACTACTTTTCTTGGGTCTTTGGCAAAGCAAGTTTTTTCTTTTGTCTTATCTCATCAAATCTGAATCTTTTAGCCTGCCTTTTAGCCATTTTTTCCCCAAACTCAAGATCATTCTGCTTTCAAATAACCTTAGTTTAGTCTCCAACTCATTTTATTTTTAAAGATATAACAAAATATTTTTTATCAGATTATGAAATTGAGAACTAAGAATTTAGTGGAAAAAGACTGGGTTCTAGGAGTAATAAAAGTGCTAAGGATAATAATAACAACACGGTTTAACACATGTTAGGCATTTCCTGTGTTTCAGGCATTATTGTGCCCTATGGAATTGCTTAACATACTTTATTTTATTTATCCTTACAATATTCTTGTAAAGTAGGCATATTTATTATTATCCTGAATTTAGAGATAAGGAAATTAAGGCATAGAGAAACTGAGTATCTTGTTCAAAGTCACACAGTTTATGTGTAGCAGAAATAAGATTTCAACCTTGATAATCAGTCTTCAGAGCCCGCTCTGGATCTTAACCCCTGTGCTTAAGTGAGAATAAACAGAAACAAGAATAATATAACCTTAAACTACATTTCCCTCTCACACCTACCTCCTCCTCTAAAATCAGGGTGGGGACCACATATTCTGTTTAAATAAAAGTTTAAAGTGATTAATATATTTCATCCAAAATAATATAACAAATCCAGACTGCTGTCTGAGTTCATTTCTTTTTTTAAAAAAAATATACTTTTATTGATTTCAGAGAGGAGAGGAGATGGGGAGAGAGAGAGAAACATCAATGATGAGAGAGAATCATTGAACAGTGGTATGTGCCCTGACTGGGAATCAAACTGACAGCCTGGTTCATAGGTTGATATTCAACCACTGAGCCATACCGGCCTGGCTGAGTGTATTTCTTGACTTTTTTTTTTTTTTTACCAATGCCTTCTTTTTCTCCATAATGCTTCCTGGTGCATTTAACATGTTCTTTGATGTCCTATTCTTTCCTAGAGGAAATACCTTGTCCCTCAGGTCCATTAGGCAGGATACAATATGTGAGCCATTCTGAGTGGAATGTTTCTGAGGAGCCAGAGGCCCTCTGAGAAGGATCAATGGAAAAAGAAGAGGGAGGTGATGAGCTCTGGCTTGTAACCCCAGGGAGAGGAGGTAGCAGATGGTGGGAGACAAGTGACAGTCTATGACTGGTTCATGCAGGTCTGTATATCACCATTGGCCCCAAAAGTTCATGCCAGGGGGAAGGAGTATGAATGGAGTCTAGAATGAGGGCTCCCTCAAAGTGGGAGTGGAAACTCAAGGCCAAGTAGAGCTGCCAAATCTGTGTGAGCTGTAAAGTCAGCTTCTGTCAAGAAGAAAAGTGTCGTTGATTGAGGAGTCAGGCATAAATTCCAGGAGAGGAACTAGTCCTGTACTGGGATCCAGGAGCTCTTGTTCCTGGTCCCATCCTTATGTGACCATATCTTTTCTGTACATCAGTTTCCTGATCATAGACATGGGCACACGATAGTGTGACACCTTTGAAGTACACCACCACCAAGGAGAAGCTTCAGGACTCCAAGACATAGCTCAGAGACAGTCCTGTGCCTGGGAGCTCAGGGAGATCAGAGAGCCTACCTTACTTCTCCCTCAGTGTGTCCTTTGCTGAACTCCTGACCTACAGAGGAAGCTGGGCAGTGTTGAGCTTAGAGATGAGGTGAAGGACTGGGCAGGCAAGGAGAGCAAAGCAGGCAGGTGGACGATGAGAAGGGTGCAGCTGCGCCTATAGAGAACCAAACACAGAACAGAGGCTAAGGCTGGAAAGTGGGAAGTGGGTCCTGGATTCTTTCTCCTCCCTGTCGTTTAGTCTATGGGAGGAAATGGAAGGAGCAGAAGTGGGGGCTGTGAACATGGGGAGTTGTTCCTGGAATTTTGCCAAGAGGAAGTGTGCTAATAGGGCCCTCATCCTGAGTACAGAACTTTCTTACCAGGCCCCTGCCTGGGTACAGTTGTGCTTGCCCTGTGGTTTTGGGAGAGAAGTTCTCAGGCTCTCAGGGATTTGACATATCCTTCTTCTTTTGTAAAGGCTGGGCCTGCCCTGTGGTCCTGACAGAATGTTCTCAAGCTTCAAAGGATCCCACAAGGGCTACCATTGTGAGAGTGGCCCCATGACTCGGTGAAGCCTCATCCTTCAGAAGGAAGCTCTGGTTTCTAAACCAACAAGACTTCCATATAGAAAAGTCTAGCCTGGCTTATTATCTGACCCTACTCTGCAAGAGTTGAAGTGTGGGGATGTGAGAGAAGGCCCAGAAGCAGTGCCACAGAGAAAGCTAGAGCACACACACAGAAGCTTGATAGCATCACCCAGGGCCAGAGACCCTATTCTCTGTTCACCTGCCCCAGGTTCCTCAGTGTCCAGGACCAGGTTAAAATACCAGATGCTATATTTCATGAAGTTCAAGGACATAACTTTGATATTTAGGTGGAGCATGAAGAGCCTTCTTCTAGGCTGTTGAAAAACTCAGGTAAGTAAACTAAAACTCAGACAAGTAAGGACCTCCTACTTCCACCATTTTAACTGACCTCCAATTGTGCTATTACTGTGGCATCTGAAGTGAACCCAGTTGCTTCTGTTGCAACCTAAACTGGATGCTCTGTTGTACCCTCAGTGGAATCAGAACTTTCCAAGACTGAGTTCTACATAATCCAATAGTTTTCCCATGGACAAAAGACAGAATGAAAAGAGCCACCAAGTTGAGTCAAGACATGGATATCTATACTGGTCAATGGAGGAATTAAGTTTTTAAAAAATATATTTTTATTGATTTCAGAGAGAAAGGGAGAAAGAAAGAGAGAGAAAGAAACATCAATGATGAGGGAGAATCATTGATCGGCTTCCTCTTGCATGGCCCACACAGGGGTTCAAGCCTGCAACCTGGGCATATACCCTGACTTGGAATCGAACTGTGACCTCCTGGTTCACAGGTCACACTCAACCACTGAGCAACACCAGCCAGGCTGTGACTTAGGTGCACAGAGCTGTGGTACATCAAAGCTGGGGGGAGGGATGTCAGAGGTTATGGGCAGCTGGGAGAAAGTATTGTGTGACAGTAAGCAGGGACTCCATGTTTGCTGAAGGGATGAAGACAGAAAGGGCTTGGGAAATGTGAATAAAATAGAGCAAAGCTCTAGAAACTGATCTGGTTTCTGACCTGGGTGGTTAATACCTAAATAGGGGAGAGCTGTTGGTTTTGGAAGGAAAGGCAATGGACAATACCATGGCTGCCTCCTTGGGCTATTTCCCCACTTAGCTCAGATACTGAGTCTTCTCCTGCTTTTCCAACTAGTACCACTAGCTAGTTTCAGCTTCCAAATAATAGGAGGATGACCCCAGCACCAGTTTTCATGATTCATGCTCGATCTGTTTTCCCACCATCCTTTCCTCCATCCCCTCTATCCTTAAGTTCTAGTAGCACCCATCTAGACACTGAATCTGGATAGGAATCCAATTTTATGCAGTTTAGGTTTTCCAACTCATTTCTTACCTCCCTGATCTATGTGGTTCCTCCAGACCCCAGGATTATAGCCATACCAGGCTGGAGGAATTGGAGAATGAATCCCTGGTCTTAGGCAAGAAATCAGAGGGTGCAAATCTGTAAAGCAAGATTAGGTATAATATCTCATCAATTATTTCCCAGCAAAGCACAGGGCATGTCTCCCTGGAGTCATATATTCACCTAAGATCTCTGACCCTTTCCCTAAAAGAAGTGTAGGTTTCATATGCCTTTCCCTACCAGGTATTGCATGCTGGGCAAGGGACCCTAAAGCATGGGATGAGTAAGTGAGGGTCTTTATGCTGAGTGCCCTTAATATCTGAAGTTGGGGCTGCAGTGAGAAGTTGGAAAGTAACAAAGGATTTAGACAGTGGAGCTACAAAGACCAAATTCCTCAATGGAAAAACAGGGGGTGACAGAAAATCAGACATCCACCTTGGCATTTGAGTAGGTGTGAGAAATACTTAAGAGGTATAGCAGCATCAGAGACACTGAACTGTGACTTCTTATCCAGGACTCAGGACCCAAACTCTTCCTTTTCTGTAGGAAGCCCAGCTGGGAGGCCAGGGGATTGAAGGTTCAACAGGCTCCTGTGGCTGTTTAGAACTAGGAGGGAACTTTCCTGAAGGATAGAAACTGATGGCTGCTGGCTTCAGGAGCTTGGATAGGGGACTACATTTGAATAGTGGGGTAAGACAGAAATGTTTTAAAGCCTATAACCATGGAGGAGACAGATTTCTAGGGGTGAGGCAGGGCACATAACAGAATCGACCAACCAGTACAGTGTAGCAAGTCCCCTAGATATATAGCTTGGTCCTCATCCAAAGGCATGTGGTTAAGTTAATGGCTCTGTCCTCAAGATGAAGCAGGTAGAGTTGCATTTCCTCCTAGAGTATTTCCTCCCTCAAGGCTGAGGAAAATACTATAATCCATCCTGAAAGGGACCCATTCCAAGGCCCCCACAGAATGTATCAGGTTCCCCTTAATCTGTTTGGACAGGGTGACCCAGCAGGACAAGGACAGATCTCAGCATGGGGATGGATGAGAAAGACCCTGTTCGTAGTGAGAAACTCATTTTCACCCCCTATCTGAAGGCATCGGTCTGTCGCAACCCTTCTCTCCCACCCCTTACTCCCATACCTTCTCCACACCCTCTCCCAACCTCAGTTTGTTTAGATGTCGAAATCTGTGCCTCCTCCTAATGAGATTATTCACTTGGACCAGAGATAAAAGCCCGGGGAAACTCAGAGGTCTTAATCAATCCTGCAGTTGATGCAAGATGCAACAGGTCCCAACTCTTCTGACTACTCTACTGATGCTGCCCCTGGTTATCCAAGGACAGCCTCAGGTACAGGTGGTGGAGGGAACACAAGGAGGGAGGGAGATGATTCTGTGTTTTTGACTGGCCTCCCTCATTGCTTAGATTCTTTTCAAGAACCCCAGGTTCTGGGAGAGAATGAAGGTGGACAGGGATGGATGGAAGAAGGATGGAGTACTCTGCCAGCTCTGGATCCCTGGGCTTGGGAAAGCATAGGGTGAGAAGGGAAAACAAGGGTGAAAGTGAGTGGAAAGAATTCTGGGCTGTTGACTGTTGTTCATGAATCTTTATTTTATGCGGAAGTCTGCCACCCTTTACCTGTGCTAAGCATGCTAGAGCTAAGGAAGGTCAGCCTGGGCTGTTGTAAGAATGTGACCGGTGCTTCATTATCCCCCAAAGCCACACTATTAGGTTGGAGTTGCGACAGGATGAAGACAGTGCCAGATTAACTACCAGGGCCACAGATTATATGTGTGGGACTATTCAGAGAAAGACCGGGGACATATCTTAATTCTTGAAGACTGTAAAGAAACCTCAGCTGGTACCACAGGCCTAATCAACAACTTTGGAAGGAATCTTCAAAATGGGAGTGTATCATAACAATAATAGGCTAATATGAGTCTTAATAAGATGCCTGCCACCCTTAGAGTCTATAATAACTAATTATAATAACCATTGGCTAGTAAGAGTCTTTACAAATTAATCTCTAGATATATTTACAGTTCTTTTTTTAAAAATTCATCTTTATTATTGAAAACATTACAGATTTCTTCCAATCCCGCCTCCCCCCCATTGACCCTCTCCACCCCACACCTGATCCCACCTCAACTAGGTCTTCATCACACTATTGTCTATGTCCATAGATTATACATCTATGCATATAAGTTCTTTGGTTAATTCTTCCCCCTCCCCTCAGGCCTTCCCTCTAAAATTCATCAGTCTGTTCCATGCCTCTATGTCTCTGGATATTTTTTGTTCGTCAGATCATTTTGTTAATTAGATTCCACATATGAGTGAAATCATATGGGATTCGTCTTTCTCTGACTGGCTTATTCCACTTAGAATAATATTATCCAGGTCCCTCCATGCTGTCTCAAAGGGTAAGAGATCTTTCTTTTTTACAGCTGCATAGTATTCTATGATATAAATGTGCCACAGCTTTTTTATGTACTCATCTACTGTACTTGGGCTGTACCAGATCTTAGCTATTGTAAATTGAACTGCTGTGAATATAGGGTGCATATATTCTTTCTGATTGGTGTTTTATGTTTCTTAGGATATGAAGTAAAACATAAGTATTCTCATTTCATACAAGGGCACTGGAACACAGAGAGTAAAGTAATTCACCCAATGTCCCAGAGCTAGTAGTAGATTCAGACAGTCTGGCTCTAGAATTAGTGGGGTTATAAGTAAGATAATAGGTAAAAGGGCAAAGACCCCAAAATTATATCTCTTTTATTTCTAGAACCTTTCCCCCTCACTCTGTTTAGCTGAGGCAAAGCAAATGCCTGCCACCCTCATCCTTTCAGCCTGCATTGCACACCCATCCCAACCCAGCTGGGAGCTCTGCAGCTCCCTTAGTATATAAGCACAGGATGTAGAATAAGCATGAGACCTTTGGGCAACTTGCAGCCCAAACACTTGTTAATTATGTGACTCAGCATAATATTTTTAAAAATTCTCAGAACCTCTGGGTTTTAAATTATAAAATGTGGATAACAAGTTCTACCTGGTCATGTTTTTGTGAATGGTGATTATCAATCTAGTCTCTGGTGCCCCATGGTGCTGCTAATATTTTTTTCTTCGACAATTTGAAATTCTCTGTACCTGTTTCCTTAAGACAAAGTAAAATTGTGGGGATCTACTAAATCTCTATAATGGGGGTACTGTCCAGAACTGCAACCCCTAAACTGGTCCCCTGACAAGTCTCTTCAGAGTTGCTTTCCTCTGTCCCACAGAACATCCAGGAAAGGTCAGCTTTCAGTTATGGGAATTGCAGATCAAGCCAGTATATGAGGTAGGGTAATGGTGGCCCTAGCTATAGGAGCTGCAGAAGACTACTGTGGTTTCTGTTATGAGAAATCAAGGAAAGAGTCACTCAAACCCATGGCAGAAGAATACCCAGACAGTTAAGAACAACCTCTTGTGCAGGGTCAAGAACAACTTCTTTGTAGGCATAACAGAGCAGGGTCAGCCTCTTCTCCTGCCTCATGTTGCCTAAAAGCACATTGTGCTCCAACATATATGCTTAATTTACCTGTAACCATCATTTTGCAGCTGGTAAGACGTGTGCCAGGCTCCATAGATAAAGATGGCCTCTGCTATTGTGTGGTTTACCTGCCCAACAATGTCATCCCCTTGAAACAGTTGGAACAGCTACAGCGTGCAGCCCAAGAGCTCCTGAGCAAGTATGAGCAGGAGCTGTCCAGGGTGAGTGCTGGGGCTGGGGCTGGAACACCAGGTAGCACAGGTGCAGCCTCTCCAGAATCTAGCATGAGGATGAGCTCTGGTGGTAAAGAAGGAGCTGAAGGAAGCACAGCATCATCTTTGAGGCGAATCCGTAGTTTAAAGGGAAAATTGGGCACTTTTGGGGGATCCCCAGGAGTAGTAACAGAGAGGCTTATATAGGGAGTGCTTCCTATATAAATGGGTGAATTAGTGAGTATGGATTCACTGAGAGATGGGAAGAGGATAGAGAACAGAAAAAGGCTTGGAAATGGGATGACTAGTGCAAAGGAGGCAGGAGAGTTAAAATAGGGGCAGTTGGTGGAGAGATGTGTGGGCCACGTTAGTGAGCTTGGAAGTGATGCTGTAAGTAAGGATGAGTAAACAGAAATGTCACATCTTTACATCTCTCTATGTGTGGGCAGTGTTTTTTTGAATGGTCATTAGTGGAGCTCCTGGGTAAGGTTGATGGATTGGGCCAGACTGGAATCTAGAAGTCAGGTCATTCATTCAGTCACTAAAGCATTCCTGAGAGTGTGTGGCTCTAAACAGAAAAGGAAAGAGAGAATCTGTGTGGTGTAGGGGAAAGACTTATTTTTTTCTTGCAGTGAAAGGATGCTATCATTCTCTGCTGTGAAATAGGGATAATGGTAATGCTCACCTCAAGGGTTATAAATAGAAGCAAATAAGGTGAGGGATATGAGAGAATTTTATAGGCTGTGAGGCACTGGGCAGGCATGTAAATAGATGGAAAGAGCTATAGCTCTTGAGGTTTGGGAACTGCCTGTCCAACCCCCCCCCCCCCCACGCCCAGGTCAATGAGTATGCACGCACCATTGAAGACAATGACAACCAGATCCTAGAAGTGAATGGCGCCCTGAAGTCCAAAAATCCTATTGCCCCTGCTGTCTCCTATGAGTCGCCAGCCTTCAACCTGCTGCGCCTGGAGCTGGAGGGAGCACAGGAGTTGGTGGCCCAGCTTAAAGCTAAGGGAAGGGTTAGAGCTGGGGACATCCTCTACCAGCTCCAGAGCCAGGTATGTGGTTAGATTTAAGAATCTCTCTCCTCTCTAGCCTCCTGTCTTATTTAACTGCAAATTCGACAGTTTCCCAAATCACTTCTTTCTGGGGAAGAAGACCCTGAGCTGAGAAATGTGGCAGCTTAAGAACACTCAGTGACCCACATCCCTGGCATCTCATTTCCTCAGGTGGCTAATGCCAGCCTCACACTCAAGCTTCTGGCTGACTCTGACCAGCGCAGCTTCCGAGCTCTCCACCAGGAAGTGGATGTCCTTCAGAGCCGTATAAGTGAATGTGAGAGGGAGAAGGAGCAAGATGAGGCTTCCAGAAACCCTGACCAACCCCTGCCCCCAGGTGAGGCCCCAGGCTGAATTTCCAAAGATCTTATCTCCCCAATGACAGGGTTAGACATGTAGGGTTGACTATGGTGTACTGAGGGGTGGACAGTAAAGATCTTGATATAAACTAAGTCTTTTATTTCTGTGACTGGTGCATCACTAAGGGATGTAGACCAAGATTGCTACACTCTCACACAAGGGCATAGCCAGATACATAGATGTGTAAATACACCTATAATCAGACATACACACTAGTCTCCATGCATGCACAATCACATCTGCTTATACATGGACATACACTCAAATGTGCTCATGGTTACTACACTTTCATACTCTGCTCTCTCTGGGTCATGTGACTCATACTTATCTCATACCTTGCCTCCTCTCTTTTCTAGGTTCTTGTGCCCATGGAGGGCTCCAGAAAGTCAGCAGACCCATTGTGGTGCAGCTCAATTGGAGAGGCTTCTCTTACAAGGCAGGAGTCTGGGGACGAGACTCAGCACCCAACTCATCCTCTTCCCTCTACTGGGTGGCTCCTCTGCGTACAGATGGCAGGTGAGTCCAAGATGATTTCTCTTCTGCTACCAGGTTCATTCCAAATGTTCCCTATCCTACTCTACCAGGTCTCTTTGTGACTTCATCCCAGATTCTTCTATTTCAGACATGCCCCTGGGCAAATGTAGTCTAGGCTTGACAGGTTACCTCCTAGTGCTCCTCTCGTGGGTTAAGGATGGACCAGACTGCCCTAAATTTCCTTCACAAATTCACTGTATGAAATTTCTAATCCCATGGTAATCCAGAGCTGGTTCTATTCCTAGCTTAATCATATTTCTACAACAAACTCTTCTATATTTGGGCCTCAAAATCCTAACTTCTGCTCAGAAAAAGTTCAGAGGATAAACTTGACCAAACTTGACATGTGGAGTCAAATATATCCAAGTTTGAGTCTCAGTACTACCACTTAGGATATGTGACTTCGTTTTGTTTTTAATATATTTTTATTGACTTCAGAGAGGAACTGAGAGGGAGAAACATCGATGATGAGAGAGAATCATTGATTTGCTATTTCCTGCATGCCCCCTACTGGGGATCAAACCTGCAACCCAGGCATGTGCCCTTGACTGGAATCGAACCTAGGACCCTTTAGTCTATAGGCTGATGCTCTATCTACTGAGCCAAACCAGCTAGGGATAGGATAAGTGACTTTGTGAATTAACATCTCAGAATCTCTCAGGCAGCTATAAAGTGAGAGTAATCAAATATATGAGACTATCATATGAGATTACATAGAAAAGTGTGGGCAACATAGCAGATACAGATAAATATTTGTGAAAGAATGGCTAAATGAATCAATGAGTAGATGAATGAGCCCTTCAATAAACTGGCAGCCTGGCAAGGAAGACAGACACAACTCATAGACAAGTTCTTTAAAATCAGTACATATAGAAATGTGATATAGGCTCACCTAAGAAGGCAGTTATAGGGGGGAGGGGTGAACGTGGGCTGAACCAGTGGTTGAGGAACCCCAGTTGAAGCTTATCTCAGAAAGATAAGCTTTCTGCTGATAATAATGTTCCCTATTTCTACAAATATTTTCTAGTAGACAGAATATGCTTTTGCTTGTTAAATTGTCTCAAAATCTCTGTAAGTCAGGACTTAACTGCCCAATCTTAAGAGATGGCAATAATGATAAGTTGGGAATAATGTAAAGGACTTTCCCAATGTGACCTTCTGGGCATAAATCTTCCTGAATCCAGCTTCAGAACTCTGTCCTATTACAGAACACCTGTGTCTCAAGAGCAGGTGGGAGGCAGTGAAGTATAAGCAAAGGAGATTATCTATAAAGAAGAAAAAGTAATTGCTATCACTTGTTGATTGCTTACTTTGAGATGAATACTCTAGTAATTATATTATTTGCACCATCTTATTCCTGACAAGGAGGTAATTTTTTTAAACAAATTTTATTTATGAGTTGATTAACCTGAATCAATTACTTAACCTTCCTGAGACCTAGTCGACTAGCCTGTGGGGATAAAACCTATTCAAAAGTAGCTTTGTTATAATTAAATGAGATAATGCATGTACAGTGCCTATTGGGCATTGTTGCTGTTGATGTTATTATTACTGTTATGTTTTTTTCAGTTATTCATTCTCATAGCATATTGTAAGCAAAAAGGGAAATATTAAAAATCAATTCTGTTTTAGTCCAAAGTCCTCCACTATTAATTAGAATGACAGCCTGCCCATTTTTAATAGCAATTTGTTACCCTGCTTCTTTCTGTCACCTGATGATTCTGGTATGGTGGTTGGCCTAGGTACTTTGACTACTACCGACTGCACAGGTCATATGATGACCTGGTACTGCTGAAGAACTATGAGCAGCGGAAGATGGGCTTTGGTGATGGCAGTGGCAATACTGTGTACAAGAACTTCATGTATTTTAACTACTACGGCACAGGTGAAATAGCCAAGGTGGACCTTTCTTCCAACAGCCTGGTTCTGCGGCGCCCATTGCCTGGCGCCACCTACAACAATCGCTTCTCCTATGCTGGTGTTTCCTGGAAGGACTTAGATTTTGCCAGTGATGAGAAGGGGCTGTGGGTGCTCTATGCTACAGAAGAGAGTAAGGGCAACCTGGTTGTGAGTCGCCTCAATCCCAGCACCCTAGATGTGGAAGAAACCTGGCGCACCAGTCAATACAAGCCAGCTCTATCAGGGGCCTTCATGGCCTGTGGGGTGCTCTATGCCTTACGCTCTCTGAGCACCCGCCAAGAGGAGATCTTCTATGCTTTTGATACTACCACTGGGAAGGAGCACCATCTCAGCATCCTGCTGGATAAAATGCTGGAAACGCTGCAGGGCATCAATTACTGCTCCTTAGATCACAAGTTGTATGTCTACAATGATGGCTACCTGGTCAATTATGACCTCAGCTTCCTGCCACTGAAGCATAGGCTACCAACACCACCAGCCAAAAGGCCCTATGAGGCTTGAGCTCCCGCGAAAGCTGTCAAACCCAGTAAGTCCTAAGACTCAAAGGAAAGAGCATTGATAGAAGTGTGTCCGCCTCCTGACCCTCCAGATGGATCATTCCCCAAAATGGCCATTAGACTTAATGATTGGTGGCATTGATTATATCTAGTTAGTCCTTTATACTTTATATCTCAATCAGCACATTAAAGTTCTCTTTAATAATGGTCTAGGTGGATTTTATTGGGGTTTGATTGGGAAACAAAATATGGGCTGGAAAATGTTACCCCCAACTGTTTACCAGAATCCTAGAATTGCAGGAGCTGGACTTAAAAAACACACACCTCATATTCTGTGTTTTGAAACTGTGAATCCAGCTCCTACAATTGTAGGGCTGTCTGAGCTATGTTTAGATTTATTTCGGGTTGAGAGCCTCTTGTTCCCCTGTAGAAGATCAGGGGAACTTGTCATTAGGGTGGGGTGTATAAGTTCCCTTTCTTATCCCCACCACCTGTGGGGTACCTGGGAAAAAGGGGGCAGTGTTTTGATGTGATAATCAATGTTTCCCTCTCCTGAATAAGTCTCACTTTTCAGTGTAATTTGGGGAGGGGCCTAGGTCTGAGTCCTGCTCTAGGAAGTGCATGATAGTTGAGCATCAGGCAGGCCTGAGACACCCGTTGCCTGGGACCACCTACAACACCTACTTCTTCTATGCTGACATTCCTGGAAGGACTTATATTTTGCCAGTGATGAGAAGGGGCTGTGGGTGGATTGGGGTGAAGGTAAAGACACTCTCAATAAAGAATATCATTTACTGTGGATATTGAGTTGCCTCAATCCCAGCACCCTAGACAACTGACTATAGTTTCTTTGCTTATCTTTAACGTACTGAGAACATATGGGCCCAATCTCTCTGCTTGATGCATCTATCCACTAGGCAAGTGAATGAAATGTTCAATGTTTCAGACCCTGAAGTCTTCACAGTTACACAGACAATAGAATAGTTTACACTTATACTGCCTCATGCTTATACTTCATACATATACATGCACAAATATTTATCCAATCAGACATATGCATTATCAGTTTACATATACAATATTTCCATCCACATAAAACATTAACACAGACATACATATGCATTTTAACCTATCCTCTAATAGAAAATTCATATGCTACCCGAATAAAAATTAATCACCATCCTCAGTTCCTTGCATGGAACTGAGAATCTGGCTTTTTAGTTGCCTAAAGCTGTCTCATTAGGAATTTCACTGTTAACCACTTTCACTCTCACTTCTTGGTTTACAGACATCTTTTCCCTTAATGCTTCAACACAAAGATAGAATTTAATAACACTGAAACAAATTATTCTAAAAATTCTGCTATAATAACATGTAGAAAAGACCAATTAATAAGTGAATTAAAAGTACTTTGCAAGGAGCAGATCATTAAACTTTAGTTTGGAATGCCCCTAGTGGGAGCCTCCCTGGGTGGCCCTGCTCCTGGTTCTAGGATAGAGAAAATCTCCACCCAACCCATGCCCCCAAATCTTCTGGAAATATTTTTAATTAAGTCTAGACTCCCAAAATTTATACACAGAGAACAACCTGAGATCCTTTTTTACAATACCCCTTTTGTGAAGAAGTTAAGGACTTCGTTCTTGCCCATTTTCTCTTCTAAGCTCCAACTCTTTCCACATTGTTAACAAAGTGAATAAACTTCTTCTTTTTTTAAATAAGCTGCTTCTTATAGGATAGATTCCATTCCTACCCACAGGTATGTAGTTTTATCTATGGCTTCAACAGAACCAACTTTTCATAATATAAGCCTCGTATTCCTACCAGGAACTCATACATAGCACCACATATTCCACATAACCAATCTGCTCCCTTATTTACTTTTTTATTAATTCCACCCTGAAAACTTTGTTCCTAATATTTTTGATAATTTTCTTATTTTATGTTATTATGTAGACCTGGAATCCCTAAATATGCCCTCCTTTCCCAGTTAGTATTGGCAGAGACTATGAGGCCAGGGTTAACATCACAATACACCTTTTCTAAAGAAGCTATGCTCTTGGTGGATGAGGGAAGGGAGGGGCAAGTCTGGGAGGAATCATCTCTACTTAGCCTACCTTGCACCAAGTATGAATCAGTAGCCATAACAGACCTGAGCTGGGACACATATGGAGAACTGGGGTGGGGATAGAACATTGCAAAATAGGTGGCTCCACCCTGATCACTCATCCCTTTTGTGGTAATAAGAAAACTAGCCTGTGACCTAAGGACATAACACCTGAGACAGAGGCCAGGGATCTTCCCTCACCCATCCTGCCCCTGCTTCTACCTGCTCTCCATCTACCTTCCCACTAAGGTCCATGCCACGTGTCATCTCTCAAACATCCAGGATGGCCCAGACTGGGCATCCTTCAGGTCTGCCTGCCAACAAGAACATCTCTTTGAGTATCATTCAAGTGACATTGAAGACACCAGGCAAGCAAGAAGACTTTATGATAACTAATGACACCTCAGTGAGGCAGTTCATGGAGAAGCTATCAGCTCACTTTAAATGCCAAATGGATCAACTAGTCTTCATGGGCCGTCTTCTCAAAGACCATGACACAATGAGCCAGAGGGACATCCTGAATGGCCACATCATCCACTTGGTCATCAAGTCTAAACAGAGTTCCAGATCTCTGGTTCATTCTTCCCAGAACCTGCTGACCAATGAGTGCTGCCACAGGGACAGAAACACCAAAGAAAAAAGCAGTGGGGTATACATGCCTACTGGTATGAATCACATTCCAGTGGAAGCTGCACTCTTTGTGGAGCCAGATGCATACCCAAGACCCAGAAGTGGGTGATCCCAAGTACATAGCACAGATACTGGAGAATCTTAGCATCCAGTGGCATCTGTTCAGCATGGACCTCATGAGACAGTTCATTGCAGAAATGCAACAATTAATGCAGCAGAACCGAGAAGTCTCACACATCCGTGTCAATTCTGAGAGCCTATGGCAGATGCTGGGGCTGGCCAGGAATCTTGCATTGATTCAAGAGATCATGCAGGTCCAGCAACCTGCACAGAATATTGAGCATCTACTGAACCCTCAGTCACAACTAGGTCCAATTACAGGTGGGGACAATACACTGGGTCAGACCTATGCTAATTCCAATGACCAAATACTCAATAGCTCACAAGAACCCTTTGGAGGCAACTCTTTCACAGCTCTCCTGGAGGCACAGTGCAAGAACAAGTCCAATCCTTACCCCCATCTCGACCATCATCCCATGAAAGGCAGGACCAGATTCCACAATTCCCTATAACTCAAGACATCTATACTAGTTCTTGTGGCTTACCTCAGCTAATGTTATCCCTAACAAAGTGAATCATACTTCTAGGGCCAATACTTCCACTAACTTCACCAAGGGCCAGAGTCATATCTAGCTTGGGTATTAGCCTTACCTCACATAGAGCTCACTCAGCAACCTCAGGCAGAAGGTAAAGATACCACCATCTCTCTAAATAGCTCTGATCAAAGGTTAGAGTATGATCTCCAGCTGTTGGAAGAGCAGACAAGTTCCTCCCAGATCATAAAAAGCATAATGCAATTGCTTTTGAACAACCCCTACCTGGCAGTCCAGATGATGTTCACGAATATGTCCTAACTGAATGAACAGTGGAGGCAGCAGCTGCTCACCTTCCTGCAGCAGATGCATCTTTCTGACATGCTTATAGCCCTAGCCAAACCTAAGGCATCACAAGCAATATTGCAGATTGAGCATGGTCTGCAGCTGATGATCACCCAGGCTCCTGTTCTTCTGCCCTGGATTGCACTTTACCACTGAGGCTTTGTCTATCTTCTTGCCCCCAGCTGCGACTACCCTGACACAGTGCCCTGGGCCTGGAATATGCCAGATGTGGCTGATCATAAAGGGCCCGAATGCTGCCACAAATCTGGAGCAGGCATGCAGAAGCTACAGTTTCTAGCTGAAGATCCTGCCCACCTTCTACAAGCCCCTGATATTTGTTTCAACAAGCAACTGGAATATCTTCAGGTCATGGAATTTGAGAAGGAGACACTGAGGCACTAATTGCCACTGAAGGGGACACCAGTGCTGCTATTTTCAAGCTCAAGAGATCCCACCATGCCTGCCTATTTCCTTGTTACCTGCCTGCTGATCCATTTAATTACCTCATCAGTTAGTTGGAGAAGTCCTGGAGTAGGAGAAAGCAACCAATACTTCCTCTACCAAATAATTTACCATTAGCCATGGCTGGAATGTCAGCAAAATGTCTACACCTGTTTGCCCCCATCTGAGGTTGGCTTTGTTTCCTTCACAAAAAAAGGCATATATCTGGCCCTGGTCAATGTTTCTCAGTGGTTAGATTCCCAGTCAAGAGAAGTACCTGGGATGAAGTTTCAATCCCAGGCCCCAATCAGGAAGTGTGAGGGAGGCAACCAATCAACATTTCTCTCAGTCTCTCTGTCTCTCTCCCTCTCCCTCCCTCCTTTCTGCTCTCTCTAAAATATCCTCTGATGAGGATTACAACAACAACAAACAGAAAAAAGGTATCTATCTGTGTGTGATATCTTAGTCTCACTTACCTACATACATGAACACATACCACATCTATATTAATATAGACAATCATAGTTGCACACATAAAACCACATGCACAGATATCACACCATGCTCACATACCCAAGAACATGAATATGTAGCCTCAGACAAATTCACAGGTTCACATAGCTGAAGATTCACATATATAGGCACAAATTCAATACACAGGCATGTGCATATACAGATACACACAAATTCCTGGAGACACATAGACTCACAGATAAGAAAGGCAAAACATGAAAAAGGGGAAAATACTACAGATAGACTCAGATATTTAGTCATAAAGACTTTCTTCATTTCTCAAATCCAAATTGTTTAAATTTTAAAGTGGAAAAAGAAAGGCCTGGTGGATCAGCATAGGAAAAGTCTACATTTCAGCCAAGTTTTTTTGAGTATTTATCCTCCTAAAAGTCTCTTACTAATTGCCATTTTTATAATCATAGGGCTTTACTGAACTGTTTTTATTCTCTCTTTAGCACAGAGAGATACAGCTGCTGCCAGCCTCACTCACTTTCCGCCTAAAAAAGCCCAGGCTCCCCTATGACACAACATTTTTCAACATTATCTCCAGTATATCTAATGTTTGCAGCTTGCATTTTCTATGGTTAGCCAAGGTTCCATCACCTTCTTTTTTATTTTTAATATATTTTTATTGATCTCAGAGAGGAAGGGAGAAGGAGAGATAGAAACATCAATGATGAGAGAGAATCATTGATTGGCTATCTCCTGCATACCCCCCCACTGGAGATCAAGCCCACAACCTGGGCATGTGCCCTGACTGAGGATGAAACTGTGACCTCCTGGTTCATAGATCAACACTCAACCCTGACCCACGCCAGTCCGACCCTTCTTTTCCTGTCTCACCAAGAGTATCTCAGTCAACTGGTATGGAAACAATTGTAGTTCAACTACTCAATTATTAAATTATTTAATAAGCTCTTGCCATAACTGAATAAGTCAATTATTGTTTTAGGCATTGAAGAAACAGCCATGACAAAACAAAGATTCATTACCTATGGAGTTTATTTTCTTTTGTGATGATACAGTATTCAACTTATAGATATGTTTGGTGGTGATACATGCTCTGAAGAGAAATGAAGCATGTTAAGCAGTTCTATATTGGGAATAATCAAGACATGACTCTCTGAGAAGGTGACAGTTGAGCAGGAGTCAGAAAAAAATTGAGATTAAACATGCAATTCCCTCGGAGAAGTATGTTCCAGGCAGAGAAGGATGTATAATAAAATAAAAACCATCAGGTAGGAGTGTCTTTGTGTTTAAAGAATAATAAGGAGATCATGTAGCTGGAGTGAATAAGAAAATGGGGTAGGGAAAGGACATCAGAGAAGTCATGAAGAGATTTGCATGTCTGGTGAGGACTTTGAATTTTATTATGAAAACCACACCCGGCTGGCATGGCTCAATGGTTGATGGCGACGTATGAACCAGGAGATCACGGTTCAATTCCTCAATCCAGGTGCCCGGATTGAAGACTGGATCCCCAGTGCGCAGCAATCCCAGTGTGGGGCATGCAGGGGACAATGAATCAGTGATTCTCTCTCATCATTGATGTTTCTCCCTTTCTCCCTTTTCCTTCCTCTCTGAAATCAATAAAAATATTAAAAAAAACCCACAAACAAACAAAAACCAGTGCTAGGTGTTTTTGTGATAAAGCAGGTTAAAGATGATAGGTCTGAAATTAGGGTGGGAGTGGTGGAGGTAGTGAGAGTTTTCTGATTCTGGACTGCAAATTGGATCCACAGAGGTGTCTGTGCTGCCCACCCATCCTCCAGCTTTGACATCATCAAAAGCTGGAGGATGGGTGTGCAGGCCACCCATCCTCCAGCTTTGACATCATCAGCAAGAGCAAAGGACAGGCCCATAAAGCTCCAAGAGCATCTAGCACACCTACTGCTAAAAATTCCTACTCCACCACCACAACATACCAAAAAAATACATCTCAAGAAAGAAATTATAGCTAAAACTGATGCTTTATCTCTCCAATAGGACTACTCTATTAATCAAATTATTCCTTATATCTTGCTTGACTCTGTTTACATAAAAAGCCCAGGCTCTCCAGGTCATCTTTTTCAGTCTCATCCCAATATGCTTGACTGTCTCTCATCTGACTCAATATTCCACTCATCATCAGTTCTCCAAACCTTTCCACCCTACCATTTAGACCTCATAATTTAGCAAAATCAAAATCCTTATACCTACAACTTTACAAATGTTCCCTTACCTTTTTTGCTGTAATGGAATTCTGGCTGTCCACTGATAACATTGCTTCTCCACCAATGCTGGTTGCTTGTTTCATTCCCTATGGACTCAGAAGTGGGATAGGTGTCCTTCTTGCATCATCTTTGCTTTCTGACCACAATTCTGTAGCTTCAAAACTAGTCCGTATCTGTCAATGTAATAATTCTGGCATAGCACTCACCTCTCAAACTCACCATGGTCTATCCAACTCTGCCTAATCTCTGTGTAGGCAAAGGAAAGCAGACAACTGTGCTGACTAATGTCATCTAAATATATATATAAAAGCCTAAGTGACCTTTAGGACCAAATGACTGCAACGACTGTTCAACCAGTTGCTAAAAGCACTGACCACCAGGGGGCAGATGCTCAACACAGGAGGTTGGCTCCCACAGCCAACCTCCTGCAGCCAGCCAACCTCCTGTGGTTCCTCCCCCAGCCAGTGGCCAACCTCTCATGGTCCCTTGCCCTCTTATCCCTCCCCCCGTCCGGCAGGCCCCAATCAGCTGGCCCCAATCAGCCTGGCCCCAATAGGGACTGGGTGAGACAGCCCTGATTGGCCGTGATCTCAGCCTAGGGACCCCACCCCTTGCACGAATTCATGCTTGGGGCTTCTAGTATTACCAAAGGCCTTAATTAGTCTGTTAGTGATACTTCAACATTTTTCTACTCCAATATTACTCCAGAATCTGCATTAGTATAACTTGGAGAGTGCGTTAAAACATGAATTTCTGAGGTGCATTCCAAGAGGTTCTGATTCAATAGATCTAGAGTGGGGCCTCAGTTGATGCTGATGCTACTGGTCTAGGGAACCACACTTGGAATCAATGCCCTTAATCAATACACTATCTTATTATTTGCTCATTTCAACACGAAGACAAAAGTGATCACAACTGACTTACACCTGTGTTCATCACTAAATCGACCAACTAATTTGCATCTGTACTCATACACTCGACTCTTCTTCCTGTTGTATTGAATAAACTGCCCATGCTCTTAAAATCATACTCTCCATTTATCTATTCAACAATTTATTCTTGAAATTATTTTCTCTTTCTCATGCTTCATTTTTTCTCATTGTATTGCCTCCATAAAAATAAAAACATGATGTAATATTCTCATCTTAAGAAAAAAAGCCTTTATTGTCACATTTCCTACAGCCACCATCCTTTTTTTCTTATTTACAATGTTTTTATTGGACCCACTTCTTAAAACATTCATTTGCTTTCAAACCCAGCCCATCAGGTTTCCTGTACCCACCACTTTTCCAAAACTTGTTTCATCATGGTCCTAATTTTCTCTTATTAAATCCAGTATCAATTCTCAGTTCTCCTTTCACTGATTCACCAGCATCATTTGACACCTTTGGTTACTCTCTACTTTTTGAATCTCTTCACTTTATCTCTCTGCTTTTTTTGACTCAATGTTTTATTTCTTCTAAGTATCCTTTGTTGAATTCACTTAATCTTTCAGACTTCTAAATATTGTAGGGCTTACAAGTCAGTCTTTTTATCTCTATCCCTTTTCCTAGATACACAAAGTTTATGATTCTAAATACTTTGTCAATGTGGATGAACTCTAGATTCATGATATTGAATTACCTCCCTACATTTGCACTTGTATATAAAATAGATATCTCAGATATAGGTAAAACTGAACTTTTACTTAATTTTCTGTGTAACAATATTTCCTCCTTTTTTCTAATCTCAACAAATAGCCAGTCAATTCTTTGAGTTATTCTGTAGAGTAACAATGATTTCTCCCTTCTCATATTTTAGCTTCTGCCTATCAGAAAGTCAATCCTTTGAAAATATATAAATAATTTGTAGCTAATGTTGAATCAGAGAAAAGACTGGAACATAAAATGCCAGGAAGAAGGTTGACTGGGGATTAGCTGAATTTGAGTCTTTATGGGGACTCAGAGGATTAAGGAGTCTTTCTTAATTGTTCAATCCAAGTGAGTCTCCACATGCCACATCCCAGGGCTTGTGGAATCAGGACTCTTGGACTCAGAAGGAGGGTCAACTAAGGCCCCTCACTATGAAAAGGGGAATTGAGATGAGGAAATGGAAAAGTTAAAGGTTGGGAAATACAGTTCCCAGGGATCCAGAGTACCTTGGAGAAATCTCAAAATCCATATTATGAGGCTGTGATGTCAGTGGTGAGGTCACAGAGGTGACCTGATAGAGTGGGTTCCAGCCCAGAAAGCTTCAGGGGTGGCTGTTCAGCAAGATGAGGGCGGTTTGGAGCCCTATATAAGAGGAAGGACGGGGTCACAGCTGATTGGTATGTATTCCCCAAATTGGATCCTTTTTCCTTGCCCAGTTACTCATCCATTGTAGCACTCTTTCCCATGACTTCAGGTGTTCCTTCTCTGATACCAACATCTCTGAAACCCATAACCCTCCCAAAGACCTCATTGACCCTTCTATGTGGACCCTCTAGTTTTCCCACCTTGACATCCCAGGTCCTCTTTCTGCTCACTTTCCTAATTTTTCCACTGCTCCAAAAGATGATCTTGGTCTCCCATTCCCATCCCCCAGCTGTGTCCCCACAGACCTGGGCCTTCTGCTGCCCACCATGGCCAAAAGCGGAGAGGCCCTGCCACAGGGCTGTCCAGCACCAGTCCAGAATCCCCACCTCATCAAAGTGACAGTGAAGACACCCAAGGACAAGGAGGATTTCTCAGTTATAGACACTTGCACCATCCAGCAGCTGAAGAAAGAGATATCTCAGCGCTTTAAGGCTCACCCTGATCAGCTGGTCTTAATCTTTGCTGGCAAAATCCTCAAGGATCCTGACTCACTGGCACAGTGTGGAGTGAGAGATGGCCTCACTGTCCACCTGGTCATCAAGATGCAGCGCCGTACCATGGGCACTGACTCTCCAGATGCTTCAGTCCCTAGTCCAGCCCCTGGATTGCTCCCTCAACCAAGCTCCATTTTCCCAACAGAAGGGCCATCTACCTTTAGCTTAGGTGTCCTCACAGGCCTCAGTGGGCTGGGCCTGACTTCTGGTAGTTTCTCCGACCAGCCAAGCTCACTAATGTGGCAGAATGTATCTGTGCCTGAATTTGTGGCTCAGATCATTGATGAGCCTTTCATCCAGGGTCTGTTGTCCAACACAGGCCTGGTGCGTCAGCTGGTTCATGACAACCCCCATATGCAGCAGCTGATCCAGCACAACCCTGAAATTGGGCATATTCTTAACAATCCTGAAATCATGCGGCAGACACTGGAGTTTCTACGCAACCCTGCCATGATGCAAGAGATGATGCGTAGCCAGGACCGGGCGCTCAGTAACCTGGAGAGCATCCCCGGTGGCTACAATGTGCTTCGGACTATGTACACAGATATTATGGACCCAATGCTTAATGCGGTACAGGAGCAGTTTGGTTGCAATCCCTTTGCTGCTACAACTACTGCTAATAATGCTACCACTAACAACAGCCAACCTTCAAGGATGGAGAACTGTGACCCTCTTCCCAATCCCTGGGCTTCCACAAATGGAAGCTCAGGTGGCAGGCGGGGCAGGTGGCCTGGGGACCAGGACATATCTGAAATTAGAAATAGGGCTCCTAACATTCTGGGAAGTTTAGGGCTCTATGACTACCTCCAACAATTACATGAGACCCCTCTGTCCCTGGGAACCTACCTGCAGGGGACTGCATCCACCCTCAATCCAAGCCAAGAGGCACCGCCACCAGGAAACCGAGTTCCCCCAACCTCATCTCGAGTTCCCCCAACTTCATCCCAGAAACCTGAGTCAGGCCATCCACGCCCCAAGGAGTCAGTAGCAATCAAAGGCAAATCCTCTTGCCCAGCATTCTTGAGATACCCCACAGACAGTAGTCCTAGACACAATGGAAGCCAAGATCGTTCAGGGAATAGCTCCACTGGTCATAGCACCAGCATGCCTGATCTTATCTCAGGGCTGGGGGTTGCTGCCAACAGGGCCCCATTTGGTCCTTCAACACCGTCCCCACTGGTAGCTACCTCTGGAATCCCTGATCATTCCTGGATGCCACCATCAGCTTATGCAAGATCTCTGCGACCAGAGGGCATGAATCAGGCCCCACAATTACAGGATGAGATACGCCGGCAGCTGCCCTTGCTGCTGCATCTTCAGGCAGCTATGGCAAACCCTCGTGCCATGCGTGCCCTACTTCAAATTGAGCAGGGTCTGCAGGTCCTAGCGACTGAGGCACCTCACCTCCTACTCTGGTTCATGCCTTGCCTCGCAGGGCTGGGAAATATGGCAGGAGAGGCAGAGCCTGGAGAAGGCACCCTTATGCCTGAGGCTCCTCCACCAGCTCCAGCTCCTGAGGTTTCCCCAGAACAGGGTTCTGTGGAGCTAGGCCTCCATTCCAGTCCCATCCTCCAGATACTGCAAGCCCTAGCTGGTACCAATTCCCAGCAGCTGCAGCCCGAGACTCACTTCCGGGTGCAGCTAGAGCAACTGCGGGCCATGGGCTTTCTGAATCCCGAAGCCAACCTCCAGGCCCTCATTGCCACGGGAGGTGATGTGGATGCTGCAGTAGAGAAGCTGAGGCAGTCATAGGAGCCCAAGTTCAGACCGTATCTTTTCCTCTGTGCCCTTTTCCCCATATTCCCTGCCCTATTCCCCCATTATTGAATGCAGCCGCACTATGAACTTAATTTACTATTATGCCCTTTACTGCGGAGACAATATCATTCCAGAGTCAATGAGGAAGAAAGAGGGCCACAAACAGGGTGGGGGTGCTTTGAGTGACCCAACCACCCCTGCCACTGCACAATGATGGGGCCCCAGTGTGAGCTCTGCAAATGCTTGTCTTGAGATGCAATTACATCCAATCTCCAGCTGCTGCCTGAGTCTGATTCTTTGTGGGCACTGAGAAAAGGGGAACATGTGGAATAGAGGTGATGATTAGAGCTATGTCTGTATGGCTGTGAGGGCATGAAGGGAAACTGAATGTTTGAAGCTAAAAAATTCAGAGGCATGGAGAATAGAGCAGGGAGAGCTGAGGCAGGTTTCTTGTGTCCTTCCCAAGGTGCCTCAAATTTTGTGTCCTGTAAGAGCTGCCACCATGTACTCTGTTCTCTGGTGCTTCTACCACGAGTCTGTCTGAAGAGTGAACGTGGGCACAGTTTCTTATTTTTATTGCTGCTGAAGACTATCCCACAGGTGGCTCTCATTTTCTGAGTTCAATCCTGATCCCTGAGTGGACAGAGATAGAGCAGGATTGGCTAAGCATCTTTCATCTCGCCAGGTTTACAAAGTTATCATCCCTAGTGACCAGATTCAGAGAGTTGCTGTCATTGACACCGGCTATGTGTGCCCTGGATTTTGTCTTTCTTGCAACTCCTAGCTCTGCAATTGAATACCTATCCTGGCCTTACCATTCACTATTAGGAATTCAGTGTGAATAAGAAATATGATCCTGCCCTCATGAGTTTATCATCTGGTAGCAGGAACTATTCAAATTGGGAATATTTGAAGAGTGCTCATTTGTAATTACAAACTATGATAAACGCTATGAAGAAAGAGAAGGGGAGTGTGAAATAGCATAACAGGTTTGATCTGTTCTGGGAGACAGAGAAGACTGCTGTGAGCATGTGCTCTAAGCTACTACCTGGAAAGTGAGAATGAAGTAGGTAAAGATTTGAGAAGGGAGAGGAATATTCCAGCAGAAGAGTCATTATATACAAAGGCACTGAGGTAGGATGTGTGTCACACAAGAAAAGGGCCCAAGGAATCTTGGGCTAAATTTTAATTTATACTCAAATGCTTCCTGTTGCTCATGTACTTCTAGGGTGGAAGAATTACAATTCATAAATCAAGCGAGTGAATCATGCCTTCCAGTCCCCATACACATGAATGTACCCATGGACTCACGCTGTAAGCACACTATGGAGAAATGTCCCAACACACAGTGCATATTCACAGGTAAATACACTTTCACACGAACATGCCTATGTTCACGTGTATAAGCACACACACACAACACAGTTTGTTAGATATTTACCACAGAAAGGGAGTATAAACCTTTAAAAAATTATGTCAAGGAAAGAAAAGTGTCTTTGGTAGAGGACACCGCTATGGTACAAGTGGCCGTGATGCGTTTAAACGTCAGAGACTCAGTGTTGGAGGTCTTTTCAAGGACTGGGAGAAACAGAACTTCTGCCTGGAACTCAGGATACTTGGACCAAACTCTCTTTACTTTTTAGCTTGGAGATAAAAAGAACTTTTGGGTACACTATTTTAGGGTTCAATCTCTAGGGGGAGCACCAAATTTCAGAACCCCCTTTATCACCCACTTTGCTCCCCATCAGTGGGGGAGTTCTTGTCCAGATCAAAGGAACTGTAGTTTAGGATGATGCTGGGGAAACAAAGACAAAAATCTTGCTTCTCTGTTTCCTGAAAGTAACAAGCCAAGTAGTGCTCTGGGGCTGCCTCTGAGTGGGGAAGATGTGCATGCACAATCTCTAATTTCCATCCTGGGAAAACCAGTTAGGTATGAGAAAAAAAGGGGAGGAGGAGGGAAATAAACGTTGCTGTTCTCATCTATCTATGGGAAAGAGAAGCATAAGGTTTCATGTGAAGGAGAGCGAGCTTACTAGGGCAGGCAGCAGGTGGGAATTTGCATCTAAAAGTCCTGGGAAGTGGACTCATTTTTGTCCATCTCCTCTTGAGAGCCCTCTATAAGTTGATGAGAAGGTGAGAATCCTTGCTATAGCTTCATCAGCGACTGAACTCATCAGCCCCATGCCCTGTTCCATGGTGAAGGTGGTGAACTTCCAGGAGGAGGAGGTTCCAGGGCCAGGCACAGTCACTGTTCCCCATTAGCAGCTAACATAGGGTTTGGTGCATAGGAAAGCAATCAGTACATCATTCACTGAGACAACATTGAATGGGGAGTGAGGAAATGAGCAACTGAATGAGGAAGTAGTTTGAAGGAGACCAGGTAAATATGAATCAAATAGAGCATATCACAGGGCTGGAGATTGTGTTTGTGAAAATAAAAACTGTTGGGGTTTGGGAAGAGAGATTTCTTTGGGCTGATGTTGCTGAAAGAAAAGGCCTCCAGAGACTTCCCATGTGCTGATTCTCAGAGCTCCAAATAAATATCGGTTCCTTGGAAGGACCGGCACTAGGAGTTAGTGTGGGTGAGGAATAGAAAAAGGGTCTGGTCATATTTGGCCTGGTGCTCGGATCCTCACAAAATGTGCCCTTTCTTTAAACAAAGAGGTTTGCTAGAAAGTAAAAAACAAAAACAAAAACAAAAACAGTGACGTCTGATGATTTGTATTACAGATAGCCAGCCAGGTAGGTGTATGGCATTTTAAGAGAAAGTCACTATCCAAACAATGGAAAGTAATTTTTGACATCTTTGTTCTTTATTTTTTTTTAGATATTTCCCTAATATATGTTATAAATATATCTCCACATCTCCATAGATATTTTAGGGTTGAATTAATTACATTTAATTTTAATAATAACACTTTTTCCTACATGCTGGGTTCTGTTCCAAGCTTTTTTTTTTTTTTAAATATATTTTTATTGATTTCAGAGAGGAAAGGAGAGGGAGATAGAAACATCAATGATGAGAGCGAATCATTAATTGGCTGCCTCCTGCACACCCCCCACTGGGCATCAAACCCACAACCCGAGTATGTACCCTTGACCGGAATCAAAACCGGGATCCCTCTGTCCACAGGCTGATGCTCTATCCATTGAGCCCAACCTACCAGGGCTGTTCCAAGCTTTTTACATCTGAAGCCACATGATGGTTCTTTAATGCAGGTCATATTATTATCCATATTTTTTAAATGAGGAAAACAGAGGCCTAGGGAGAGGGGAAGTGCCTATCTTTTAAAGTTATACAGCTTCTGCATAGTAGAGCCAAAATTTGAAATTAGATGACCTATTTCCAGAGCCCACATTCTTAAACACTGCACTGAATTAGGTTAATGCTTTAATCTTTACTTGAACAAAGTGAAAGGGGCAGTTTGTGGTATTTCATTGAAATTTTGTACTCTTGACTCTTGCAATTATCTACACTGGACTGAAATACCTTCTTTACTGTGTTCCTCAGATGAGTAAATCTCTATATTAAAAATGTTAAACTACTGGTACCACACTTCTTCAATTATTTTATTTATTTAGCTGTGTTTTTTTCTTTAAATTTTTTCAATGACAGTTTACATTCAATACTGTTTTATGTTAGTTTCAAGTGTACAGTATAGAGGTTAGACAATCATGTACCTTACAAAGCAGTCCCTCTGGTATTTTCAGTACCTGTCTGGCACTGTACATAGTTATTACCACTATTTTTGACTATATTCCCTGTGCTGTACTTTACCTCCCTGGACTATTTTGTGACTACCAATTTGCAGTTTTTAACTCCTTCACCTTTTTTTACCCAGTCCCTCAATCCCTCCCCTCTGGCAACCATCAATCTGTTCTCTGTATCAAACTTCTTCAATTATTTAATAAAATATTTAATGAAATATTTAATAAAAGATCAATGCTTGACTCATTATTTCTTTGCAAAATTCCATTGTCTAATTTTGTTGATTTTTCTGAATACACTTTATAATAGATGTCAAAATTCAGAAAAGGACACATGACATTTTAGGTGGCTTTTCTTGACATTTAAAAATTAGAGAAAAATTAGAGAAATGTATCAGAGACAGTCTTTTCTTTTAGAATAGGAAATATTTCCATTTAGTTTATTTACATAGCTTCTATATATTTGGCTTTATTTAAACATTACATTATTTTGGTTATTCCGAGTAAAATTATTTTCAATATGTTTATATATTGCTGTGATGAACTGTGCTGTCACCAGTTACATTTTGATTTTTATTTCAGAGAGATTTTTCATTGATTCTCATGCCACAACCAAATGTTTCCTTGATAGTCATAAAACCCCCATTATTCTAATAGTTAAATTGCTTCTTTTCTAAAAACATTACTTGACTTGTTTGCTCAATTTACAAGTTTTAATATTTAAAAAAATATTTAGATAACATTGATAAATAAAATAAGAATACAAAAAATTAGCAATAGTTCCACTACCTAGATGGCACTCCCAATACCATGATGGTATCCTTTTACATATTTTACAAAACTGTGATTATATTGTACATAGTGTTTTATAGCCTGCCTTTCAACTTGATCATCTAGCATAAATCTTTTTTTCAACTTATTAAGTGGCCTTTTACAGTTCATTAATTTGATAAGTATTTCCTGAACAATTTTCATATGTCAGAAACTGTGCTCAGTGGTAGGAATATAATAGTGAACAAGATAGATATGAGTCCTGCCTTAAAGAGTGTATAATACAGTAGAGATAACAGACCTCAAATAAACAAGAAATAGAAGTAACAGCTAACACAGAGCACTCACCAAGAATTAGAAACTATTCTTTAACCTGATGAATATTAATGTACTCAGTTCTTAAAAGAACCCTATAAGGTAGGTACTATTATTATTTTAAAAAATGTTATTATTGATTTCAGAGGTTAAGGGAGAGGGGAAGAGAGAGAGAGACAGAGCCATCAATAATGAGAATTATTAGTCAGTTGCCTCTTCGCGCCCCCTACTGGGAACCAAGCAGCAATACAGGCATGTGCCCTGATCTAGACTCGAACCCTGACCTACTGGCTCATTGGTGAGCGTCAGCCAATGAGCAACACCAGCCAGGCATGTAGGTACTATTATTAAACCCATTTTACAGATGAGTAAAGTAAAGAATAATAATGTCAAGTGTCTAATCTAAGGTTACACGGCTAGTAAATGATGGCGCCAGAGCTTGGATTTGAACCAGTGTCTCTAGAGGACACACTCTTAATCTCTATTCTACATCACTTTCTATTACATAAAAATTGAATTATTATAGATTTCATGCAGAAAATAAGCAAGATATGTTTCTAGTATATATTAGGGGAGGGGGATATATGTTTAGAGGGGTGGTCAGAGTGTATCACTCTGGAGGGAGTATTTATGCCAAAATTTGAAGGGTAAGAGGAAGCCATACACTCTAAGAGCTGGGTGAAGAATGTTTCAAGCATATGGGAAAGTCTAAAAAAAAAGACCTTGAGTTTGGATAGAGTTTGACACATTGGAAGAAAAAGAGAAAAAGAAAAAAAAATAGACTAATGTGTTTCAAGGGGAAAAATAATTTTCCCTCTACCCTTCTGAATTCTTCTGACTGGACTAATAAATTATCATGAGACAGATTAACAGGAGAAAATGACCAAACTTATTACATAAGTACATATAGGGGTTCCCTAAGAACAGGCCTGAAGACACCTTGGGCAGTTGAGGCTTATAAGCCATTCTGAACTAAAGAGAAGGAAGCAAAAGTCTGGGATTTCCAAGGGAAAGTAGGCAACTCACAGGCAGATGAAAACAAGCATAGTCAACAAAGTCTTGCTGGGGCCACCCAAACATTGGAACATGGAGTCCAATCAACTTTGCGTGATTCCTCTCTGTCTGTCTCACATAGTTCATATTATGTTAAGGTGATAGCTTCATTTCTTCAAGCAGGAATTCCTTTAGTTCTTTCGGAGTCTTTTGTTTCTTCAAGTTAGCCAGCTTAAAATAATCAATACTCTTAAAAACACATTTTGAGGTGAAAAACTTCTTCCCCTCAGTGTCCAGAGTGTAAACAATAAGAGGGAAAAGTGTGTTGCACTGGCTGGTTTGGCTCAGTGGATAGAGCTTGGGCTGCAGAACTAAGGATCCCAGGTTCAATTCTGGTCAAGGGCACATACCTTGGTTGCAGGCTCCTCACAGAACTGGGCTCTTTCAGGGCTCTTGCAGGAGGCAACCAATTGATATTTCTCTTACATTGTTGTTTCTCTCTTTCCCTCTCTCTTCCACTCCCCATAACAATAAGTGGAAAAATATCCTCAGGTGAGGATTAACAACAACAACAACAACAAAAATAATAAGGAAAACTTGATTACTATTTTACTGTCAAGTTTAATACTCTAACAACAATCTCAGTTTACCCTGTAAATATTAGTGGGAAGGATAATTTGCATTCTTGAGTAGGCCCTGAGCATTCCTGGTGCTAGGCTGGATTTAGATATAGGGCAGCTGCTGTCGGCCAAGTCTCTGTCTGTTACCTGTGTCCCAAGTGAATATTCAAGAAAGTTTAATTGTACTGGACAAAAAGCTATTCCTAAAGTAATAACTAAAATTTCTATTGGTAGTTCATCTCATGGTAAAATTTCTGAACATGCAATGAACCTAAAGCAGTTATATTTTTGGGCAAAAAAATTAAAATTTAAAGTTATCAAGACTGCATTATAAAATTTACAAAAGCCTCCATTAATTAAAAAAAAGGGGGGGGATAGTAGGGTAATATCATGTAAGGAAAAATATCCTATAAGTAAATTACATCTAGAAAATTTTTACAAAATTAATTTTCATTTGTAATGCTAACAGCAAGACACCCATGAAAAACACACTTGGTGTCTAAATAAGACAAAGGAAAATCGTTTGGGCAAAAATAAAAATGATCCCAAATCAATTATATAGAAAAGATTCCTTTATTAACTTTTGGTCGAGAATATGTTTGTATATTTTCAGAAAACAACTCCAAGACCATGTGGATTCCTGCAACAGAGAGGAATTGACAGGTCTGCTCCAACCATGAAGACAAGAGGAGAAACAGTCCAGAGATGGAAGACGCTGACAACGCCTTGCCACGCGAGCAGTCAGCAGCTGTGCACCGCTGCAGGTTGCCCAGGACCAAACCAGAGAGGGTCAGACCTGCATTGCCACCATGTGCCCACCATCCAGATATCATTGCTGACATGCACTCATAAGGAACTGTTAGACATTGAAACAGGGACTCAGAACTGTTGGACATTGAAATTGGGACTCAAACATTTTTTTGTTGTTGTTGTTTTGTTATTATATGTTTATTTCTAGTCTGCAGAGGCAAGATTTTTTTAAAGGAAAGAGATGGGGGAAAAAAATAGATACAGAGGCAAAGAAGCATTGAACAGACTGTCAAACTACATCGGGAAGGCAGGGGAGGTTGGCGGGGGGGGGGGGGCTGTAAGAGATCAACTGAAGGATTTGTACGCATGCATATAAGCAAAACCAATGGATACAAGACACAGAGGGCGGGGGGCAGGTGAAGGCATGTACTGGGGGATAGGGGAGGCCAGGGGGAGGTCAATGGGGGGAGAAAAAGGAGACATATGTACTACTATTTGTAATACTTCAAACAATAAAAAAAAATAAGGAAAATATGTCAAGGTGAGGTGGAAAAGACAGTGGAGAGCAAGATGGCACAGGGCTTTGTTGCCATGTACAAGTGTAAATTTTATTCTTAATTCATGTGGAGCATGAATGAAAAAGAGGCAAGGTTGGAAGCCACGTCCAATTGGAAGACCTGTGCAGTCATTCTAGCTAGAGATGGTGTTGCCCTGAGATTTGGGTTTTCCACAAGGGTGTATGTCCAACAAGAAGTGGACAACTGAAAATATATTTGGAGAGAGAATTTATAAAACTTTCTGATAAGTTTGGATGTGAAAACTTAAGGGAAGGGAGACTGTGAGGTTTTATTAATTCAGCTAATACTAACTGAACACCCTCTCTAGGCCAGGTCCTGTGCTAGGTGCTGGAGAAGGGAGATATTCTAGACACAAAGTCCTGCCTTCACAAAGCCAACACAGAGGGGACAGGCACCAAGCAATCAATATAATTTCAAACAAAGGGAGAGGTTAAGAAGAAAGTAAAGAGAGTAAGAAGCAGAGATCCACAGGTGGACTCTTTTTGGTTGGTCATCAGGAAGAACACCTTTTAAGCAGAGATGTGATGAATAAAGGCAATTATCACAATGAAGATCAGGAGCAAGAGTTCCCAGGTCAAAGGGACATCAATTAAAATGCAGGCACTAGCATGGGGGTGTTGCAGGGACACAAGTAGTCTGCTGTGACAGGAACAGATACTCAGAGATGGGGTCAGGGAGGCTGGCATGGGCCAGATTGTTAGGGCATTTTAGTCTTGGTAAAGCATTTAGATAATTAAAATATAATAGAAAAATCTTTGATGGTTTTGGGTAAAGAGGTGAGATTAACTGAGCTATATTTTTAAAAGATCACATTCACTACTTGTAGAGTTAAGCCCTGACAGTGTTTTTTCGTTATTTGTAATGCAAGTGCCTGATTTGAGCTTTTATTTCCCAAACATCCACTTCAAAGGGGCATCCACTTCAAAGATTGCTGTGTCCAATAAACACATTTACAGCCACAGGACTAGATAAGGAGCCAGGACACCCCCTGCGCTCTGATATCCTTTGTTTTAAAGAGTATGGTTGATTTTCATTTTTTCAGTGTATTTTTTTTCTTGCTATGGTTTAAATCCACCAATAAAGAGTAAACCCACAAAACACTGAATGCCCCACCCTTAACCCCAATAAAAGCAAAACCCAGGCCTCTCTCTCTTTCTCTCTCTAGCTAATCTTGTTATGTGGCCCCAAAGGTGCCATGTAACTTCCAGGACTTGTTAATAATAAATCTGTCCCTTTCAAAGTTTCCTGAAGGCTATTGCTAAGGTCATATTGCAATTATAATAAGAACCACAGGGCCTACCCTACCTAGTTTGGCGCAGTGGATAGAGCATTGGACTTCAGACACGAAGGTCCCAGGTTTGATTCCAGTCAAGGGCATATGCTCAGGTTTCAGGCTCGATCCCCAGTCGGGGGAGTGCAGGAGGCAGCTGATCAATACACTCTCATCATTAATGTTTCTATCTCTCTCTCTGAAATCAATAAAAATATATTAAAAAATAAAAAAAGAACAGGGCTCATCCAGCCATAATGGTGGTTATTGAAAGGTTGAGGCCAATACAAAACTGAGGGCCAAGAAAGGAGGCAGGGACACCAGCTGGCAGACTATTGCAGTATTGAAAGCATTGAGGTCATCAGATTCAGGATACATTTTGAAGAAAAGGCCTGTAATGTTTGTTGATAAATTAGATGTGGAAAGAGAACAATCAGGGATGATTCCTGTGTTTTGGGCCTGAACAACTGGTTGAATGATCATCTTAGTTGAAGAGGGAAAGGAAATGGAGGGAAAGGCAAATTTGAGATTCTGTTCTGACATTAACTGTCTTGGCTGTGAACTTAGCTTTGATACAGAAGACTATGGAAGAAACAGGTTTGTGAGGAGAGAGTCAAGAGCTCATTCACTGGTATATATTATTTATCATGACAGCAAAGGATTCTAATATGTGCTTGCTCCACATCATAAATAAAAATAACCTAAAAATAAAAGGCCAAAGTGAGAAGCAACAAGGGTTTATTTGCGATGAAAAAAGAATGCAATTCTGGGAAGCACTAATCCATTTGGAGGTGAAGTCAAGGGTATTATTGAGAAAGGGAAAGGGAATAATTACACGAATAGAAGGAATAAATTTCTGTTGGTGTTAATAAATCAAGAAAGGAATTTCTATAGGTGCAATTAAGATAAGCTATTCTTTAGCTATATCTGGAGGTGCTAATTCCAAAGAATGCCTTTCATTTTCAGTACTATTTTCAGGGTGTCTGCTTTCTTGTTAGCTTTGCAGATGTTTTGTTTTTTGGAAGACACTGATTTTTTGTTTGTTTGTTTGTTGTGTGTGTGTGTGTGTGTGTGTGTGTGTGTGTGTGTGTGTTTGATCCAGTCCAAAGGTTATTGTGCCCAGTTCAAAGATTCCAAAGGATTGAGGAGTAAGATATACCAGGCAGTTCCCCTGGGATGGCAGCTCTGACTATAATGGCAAACATCAATACAGGCTGACGTATTCATTTTTATAGTAAAAAGTATATAATTGCTGCAGGGATTAGACAATTTACCCTGGGGCCCACCTGCCTGGAGTGGTCAAAACAGTGCCTGAGAGAGTCCCTGTTTTCTGAGAGCCAAAATATGTATTTTCCCCAGTGACATATCTCCTCTTGAAATATACCTTAAATCTAATTGTTAAGTCATAAAGACCAGAAATCAAACTGTTACTTTCTCGCAGTTTTTCTTGTTTCAGTTTTGATCCTGTGAGAGTTGAAATCATAGTTTATCTTTTGTTCATGGGGAACATGATGCTATCTTTCTTAGAACCAGGTAGATGGGTTATTCAGCTTTGTAATTCTCAAAAATGCAAGCTGTCTGCAAGACCCTAATTGAGGCTGGATGGACTGGTTATATATGTCTTCATTCTGTTCATATAGAAGTAGGAGTCTGTGGTCTTGACTAGTTCATGGTCAGTAGTCATTTAGTGAGGATAGGTAACTATAATCAGTATTTTTTAAGCTGGTTCTATAGTTGCCTTTTCTACTCAGCTGTATTTGTTGATCCAACTCAATTGATATGTTTTTCAACAGTAAAATAGGCTGGGGCAAAACATGTTTCTAAAAAGAAATATTACTTTTTTCATATTTCTATTTAATTCAAATTGTAACCAGAGAATCAATGGGTCCATGCTGCTGTCACTACTTGAGCCAATTAAGCAGAGACAGAGTTGAATCATATGAGTGTTTATTCCAGTACTGATGGCAGTATGGGAGAGCAGCAGGTCATCCACAAAAATCTGCTCTGCACCCCACCATAATAAGCTAGCTGCTTATATTGGGTAGAAGACAAAAATTACAAGGGGAAGTAGGCAAAGGGTATGCCAAATGGGCAGTTTACAGGTCTGGATATTTGTAAAGGCCTGCGGGTATGCAAAGGCTGGGGGGGTCTTCAAAGGGCAAGCACTTTCGGTTTCTGCAACAAGGTCGTTAATCTTTCCATGATAATAGGCAGCTCTCTGATGGGGAGGATGAGCTGCATTTCCAGGTGAGCTCCTAGGTCCCTTAACACACCTAGCCAAGTTAGTTAGAATATCCCTTCTTTAATCAGAAGAAAACAATCACAGTTAACAGAGCATAATTAATATTACATACAATTATAGCTGGTCTCCAATATTCTATTTCTGCCCCTATCAAAATCATAAAGAGAGCCAACCTAAGGCAGGTGGTAGAGACTTCTGCCCTTCCCCCATTCAAGTATCAACTGTGACCTCATCACTGACATCATATCCCCTAAGGCTGGTGCTGGAGAAGGGAAGCTGCCACCCCTATGGGAGCCAGGTGGCTGCAGGGGTAAACTGGGAGGTGGAGTTTATAGGACGTGGGTGAGAGGACATCACTGAACATCTACTGGTCCCTGCCCCCAGGTGTGCTACATCTAGGATTCTACAAGGTCCTCAAGTAGCCCTGCATCTTCTCTTGAGGAAATATGGCACAGGCTAGGGAAGAAGCAGGGGACAGCCACCTGGTGTCTGGTCGAGAGCCATCGCATATCATCAGAGTGTCTGTCAAGACCCCGCAGGACTGTCAGGAATTTATGCTGGCAGAAAATAGCAGTGTCCGTCACTTTAAGAAACAGATCTCCAAGCGACTTCACTGTGACATTGACCGGCTGGTGCTCATCTTCACTGGAAAGATCCTCCGGGATCAAGATATTCTGAGCCAACGTGGCATCCTTGATGGAACTACAGTCCACTTGGTGGTGAGGACCCGTCTGAAAGGAACTCTGTCCAGTCCAGGAACTCTGCCAGACCCCACTGGCAACTGTACCCGTGGTTCTGAACCCTCCACCTCAGAGAGTGCTGGGATGGTGGCCAGGCTGGTCTGGCTAGCCCGGAGCTCACCTGATCTGGCTGACTTCTTTGGCCAGCTGGCTCAACTCCTGTTGGCTGCGCCTGATCCTGTGGTGCAGTTCTTAGAAGAACCTCTGGTTCAAGGCCTGGCAAGTGAGAAACCAGCCAATACTAGCCATGTTCCTGAATCCTCAAGGCCAGTACAGAAATCCGAGCCAGCTTTAGACAAGCAAGCGCTAGAGGCCTTGAAGGCAGTGTCAGGTGGTGATAATGCTATGCGTCCCATCTACTCTGACATCCAGCAGCTCATGCTCTTCACTCTGGCCCCATTGGTTGCTTCCAGAGGCCACAACCCAGGTCCAGGACTTTGTAGAGGGGAGGCCAATGCTCACAGCAGTACTGACACCACCACTGCCTCTGTGCCTGTCAGGCCATTGGCACAGGAGGTCAGTGCAGGAGTAGTTGCCCAGGCCAGGGGCACGGCCTCAACCCAGACCAATTCAGGGTATAAGGCCAGTATGCAGGACTCATACTCAGGCCATGAGATTTCCTCCCAGGATGGTCAGCAGCCCAGAGGGAAAGCCACTCTAACCAGTCAGCTGAGACCCTCACCCTCTGCCTTGCGTAGAGCCATGCATGTCCTTCAACAAAATCCAGCTCTGCTACACCAGCTGGCCACTGGCAGCCCTCTGCGACATCATATACCACTACTTCCCATCCTCACCAATCCACGAGCACTGCAAGCATTGATACAGATAGAAAAGGGCCTGCAGATACTGTCTAGGGAGGTGCCCAGTCTGGGCCCTGGTAGACCACATGGGGCTACAGGAGCCCCTGAAATGAGAGGTGCAGGTCAGGGTCACAGAACAGACCCTGTGCAACCCACTATGGCTGTTCTCCAGCTTCTCCATGCACTGGCTAATGCCTGCTCCCAATCTACCCAATCCTCACTATCCTCAACCCTTCCCACTGAAAGCAGGTACCAGCAAGAACTGGAGCATCTGAAGGCCATGGGCTTTGCTAATCGTGATGCCAACCTGCAGGCCCTGATGGCCACAGATGGAGACATCCATGCTGCCATTGAGAGGTTGCTGGGGGAACCAGAGGCCTAGGTCCCTTCAGCTGATGCTCACCATGCCACCCCATGGAGAGAGAGGTGGAGAAAGGGAAAGGGGAAGGGAGGGGAAGTAGCTTATTTTGGGAATTCCCCCTATTCAGATCATGTGCCTATGGGAACAGTCCTTCCCTCCCTCCCCAAGCCTGTTCTACATTAAAAAGATTGCTCGGATCCCATGTGTGATGTCAGTTTTGAGATAGGTGGGCAAAGAGAATGTTGTTTGGAGGAGGAAATGACCATGTTATATGGTCTTGGGTTTGGGCTTTATCTTCTCATACCCTTAATCTCAGAGTATTTTCCAAATTTGAAAATGAGGTGGGGAAATTGTATTTTTTTCAGTATTTTTTTTTCTCTTGCTCAGTTGGCAACTCAGTTCCTCACCAACATTACCATCATCACCGTGAGCCACCTCTATTCCAACTTGAGTGACTCTGAAGGAATCCTGGCTTTTGCTCTCCCAGGAAGCTATGGCTCTCTTTACATGGTCAAAGAGTGGGTGTTTTCTGTGTGGCCCTGGCACAGAGGAAGGAACAACTTAGGTTTTCCATTCTTTAGAAATTTAGAAACTTATTTAGAGAGGAACAGCTCAGAGAACAATCCAAATCACAAGGATAAAATTACCTATGCTTACTTAAAATAAGCACAAATAAGATAAAATAATGTAGCAGTCAAATAGGAGGCAGAAAGAGGTAGTAGGGAGAGTTTCCTCAGGGCTCAGAGGAAAGGTTTTGTTTTTCTTTTTAAATTGTACATACACAAGAAAGTGTGCATGTGTGTGTGTGTGTGTGTGTGTGTGTGTGTGTGTGTGTGTGTGTGTTGTAAGAGATATATGCAGACTGACAGGTGTGGTGGGGGTTGGGGTGGGGTGGGTGAATTCTAGTGCTGGGGATGGCTATGACATGGGGGAGAACTCAGCAGGGTAATTGCTCAGGATCTCGCCAGGGTTGAATCAAAGTCCAGTTCAAAGTCTCCCAGCACACATTGAAAGAGCTAGACTCAGGGCAAAAAGAAACAAGAATATCCAATATGGCAGGATTCAAGACCACAACCTGAGTATGTGCCCCAACCAGGAACCAAAATCAAGACTTCCCGGTTCATGGGTTGACACTCAGCCACTGAGCTCCACCAAATACTATCAACTATCACCAATTTTTATGGAGAGCTTAATTTATGTCAGGCACAATGATGAACACATTCCTAATGCTGGAGTTGGTTAAGTGGTATGCTCTAATTTATGCAGCTACTAGTAGATAAGAAAGTCAGATTTAAGTACAAGTTTATCTATACCCACACATCACATTTATTTCTATTATAAAAGACTGGATAATATATGAGATGTCAGTACAAATGCATAACCTTAGGACTATTAGCCTCTCTAAATCACAGGCTCTTAATTTAAAATGCAGAAAATCACAACATATTTTTGAGCCACTGGGAGGAATATATAGAGTTGGTATATAGTTATAATAATGAGCTTGTGAAGAGATATAATATAAAAAGCCTTCAATAATTATAACTTGGCTAATAATATTTAGAGAGGTTACATAAATTTCTCGTCTTATATTTATTTTATTGAACATGTTACATGTTCGGCACTATTGTAAGTTTTTTACATCCATTAATTTATTTATTTTTCACCACAACATTGAGAGATATTGTCATTAACCTCCATTTAACAGTTTGTCAAACTGAGGCATAGAAAGATTTAACAATATGCTCAAGGCCACAAAACAAGTAAAAGAACCAAGATTCAAATCCAGGCTTTCTGACTTTAGACCTTGTGTACTGAATCATTCAAAATATTAAAACTCAGGTTCAATTTACCTCAAATGTTCTTTTTTTTCCTACTTGAACTCACAGTAGAATAGCCCCACCATGAAACCCAAACTCCTTTCAGAACAGCAACTGACTTTCTGTTTAGCAATTCATAGATACCTTTGAGACAAAATTAAAAATATAATCACTTTTCTGAGCTATTCAAGGAGCCTCAGGGAAAAAAAAAAACATACTTCAATTTGATTATTGATATCTCCAACTCACCTGGCCTTTTCTTTTTTAGATCATGCACATATAATAAAGCATAGCATACTTGTATAAATTTAAATAACAGTGTTTAAAAACATTCTTCTCATATTATAGGTCTCTACACATGTAAATGCATCTAGATAGCTACCATACAAATTTATTATTCTTATTTCCAACATTTTCTCAGAATTCATACTGAAATCTTCTTCAAGCGAAGCAGTCTTAGAAGTCGACTCCGAATCTCCTTGGTCCTAGCCCCATAGATGACTGGGTTGAGCACAGGAGGCACCAGCACATAGAGATTAGCCAGAAAGATGTGCACATGCTTGGGAACTCGGTGTTGGCCAAAACGGTGGGTGAGAAAGGAGAAGAAGGCAGGAATGTAGAAGACCAGGATGACCCCAAGATGGGAGCCACAGGTACTCAGAGCCTTGTGCTGGGCATCACGGGATGGAAGACGAAAGACAGCACGGAGTATAAAACCATAGGAGATACTAATGAGAATAGAATCCAGGCCCATGGCCAGCAGGGCCACAGTCAGCCCATAGACAATATTGACAGTGATGTTGGCACAGGCTAGTCGAGCAATGCCCATATGCTCACAGTATGTGTGTGCCATGATACGGTGCTGACAGTAGGGCAGGCGCTTCAATAAAAAGATGAAGGGGGAGACAATGGCTATACTACGAAATATCCCAACAAGGCCAATTTTGCCTATGACTGTGTGGTTGAGGATGACTGTGTATCTCAGTGGGTTGCAGATAGCTACATATCGATCAAAGGCCATGGCAAGAAGAATCGAGGACTCCAGAGCATAGATAGAATGGACACAAAACATCTGGGCCAGGCAGCCACCAAAGGAAATCTCACCAGCATGGAACCACAAAATGGCCAGCATTTTGGGTACAGTAGTGGAGCTAAGAGCCAGGTCAGTGAATGAGAGAAGGCAAAGGAAGAGGTACATGGGTGCATGCAGTACATTGTCCATGGCAATCACCAAGATGAGGGCAGCATTCCCAGCCAGTGCGACCAGATACATGGCGCAAAAGGGGATGGCAATCCAGATGTGGGCCCGCTCCAGCCCTGGGATCCCCGTCAGAAAGAGCATGGCTGGGAGATTGTCATCACTAATGTTGGAAGTTGGCATTTTTGCCTGGCAAATAATTGACTCCAAGGGGTGATTGTGCACCTCTCCTATAACATAAAGTATTTGGTTCATTCACATAAAATGATGATCCTTCTGTGAGTAATCTTTTTCAGTCTGAGAAAAATATTTATTGGTATTAACGTGTTCAAGAATCTTAACAGATACTATTACATATAATCCATTTTTGTCATCAGTCATTTTCTATATTAAAAATTCATGACTTGAATTCTATGTTCCAAGTACCAAGCTAAGAATATAAGCATTTTCTTTGATTTGTTTCTCACCACATCCTCACATCATTTACTCTCTTTTGTTCACATACATCTAGAAAAAATTTCTTGTTTCTTTTTTTTAGTGTATGGTATTCCATTCCAAGGAGTCCCTTTTCTTTATTTTTTATTACCTTTTTAGTTTTAAAGTACCAGGCAAGCCGCCCAAAAACCTTCCTACTCTAATTTAGTCCTTAGTCTTCTTTATATTTTTTATTCATTCACTACTCTGCAAAAGTCTATTGAGCTTGGTACTCTGCCTTTACACAATTGCAACCTCCATACAACATGGCTCTGTCTGTACCTAGACACTTTGCTCAGTATTCACTAAAAGACTCAATTCTGATAACTCTTAATAACATACCATTGATGTCTACCTTAATGTCATATTTTTAATGACTTAATCTGTGTTTGTAACATATCTGCCCAAATATATATCAAATGGCTTGTTTTTATATCTCACTTATAGTGCCTACAAAGAGGCTATGCAACTTGAATATACTCAAATGCCTCATGATTAAGTAACTACAGTGTTTTGATCATGCATGAAGGTACCATGAAAGAAAGTAAAAGATGTATCAGACATGCTAGCTAGAGACAGAACTGCTAACTATGATAAAGTCAGTTCATTGTACTGTACACTCACCAATGCAATTGTTGGATTAATGGCATCATCAAAATGTCAATTGATGATAGAGGCAGATTGAGGGAGTGAGTGGCGTGTCCTAGAATTTACCAACAGTAGACATCCTGGAAGAATGAATTACTTTTTGTTGTAGAAACTAATTATGTACTGGTATTATGCACATCCACCCTCAGTAATATTATATACCTAAAATAATCCTTTGTAGGATGCCCGAATTCTGAATTTTAGTTCTCATTCTATCACCTGAGTGTTATATGACTGGGACAATTCCTTCCCTTCTCTAGGAAGTCTCGATTTATAAAAAGCAACAGCTTGGTAGCTACAGAATTGTCACAGAAATGTAAATTACAGCATACAGAAATAGTCAATGATATTGCAATAACTCTGTTTGATGCCAGGTGGTACTTGAAATATCAGAGGGACCACTCTGTAAGGTTCATGATTGTCTAACCACTATGCTCTACATCTGAAACTAATACAGAATAATATTGAATGTAAACTGTAATTGGAAAAAAAACCAAGAACTCTGGAATTCTTATCTCAGCTTTTCTACTATTCATTATTTAGCATTGATTAAGTCTCATGAACTTTTTGAGATTCAATTTTCTCATTTCTAAATTGAGAATGACAACACTTGGCTTACTTATTTCACACAGCTTTTGTGTTTGAGAAAGAGTAAAGTAAATGAAATTTAAAAGTTTCGATACCAAAAACAATGCCCTCCACATTTTTACAAACTCTTTGTCTCATAGCTGCACTTGGAAGTGATACAGAATATAATAATTATACTCACCTCTGTCTTGCCAAGAAGTCCAAGTTCAGATAAGTGAACTGATGTAATCCAGATCACAAAGCCTGTTACTGTCAGAACTAAAATTAGGTCTTAGATCTCATATTTAACATGTGGTGCTTTCATCTCACTTAACTGTCCATGTGTATGGCCAACACTCAATTTGCTACTTTTCATTTTTTTGCAAAGACACTCTACTATCAGTAACTAATGCTGCAATTTTATTTTACTTTTTTGCAAAGGCACTCTAATATCAGTAACTAATGCTGCAATCACTTTACTCATCTGAATTCCAGAGACAAAGTGGAGCATCCCTCTAATTCGCCTGGAGACTTCCACAAATAGCTCCAGCCACTAGAGGAAAGAAGTCTTGGGTGGTGGAGAGTGGAGGGTTGGATTCACTATATCTGCCTTCTCCCCTTTTCCCTAGCGGCTAACCTATTCTTGCTTGCAAAGGTAAGTTTCAAATAGTTATTATAAGGAAGCTGCTACTCTGGGAGCCTGTATGGATGGGAGTACCAGGAAGATTAGGCACAAGCAAGGTTGTTTTCCATGGAAATGCATGGGGGAAAGACAGAGAGCACTCTGGGTAGAATAGGGCGTCCTCCCAAATTCGTCTCACTCAGCCTTATCTCTGGGTCACTGTGATAGAGAAATTCCTCAGAGCTCCTTCTGAGACCTAGACTTCAATATATGAACTCTGAGTTCTTTCTTTCAACACAGACTTTTGAAGAATCTGATTTCAAGAATATACCTGTGTGAGTGATGGGTGTTCACAAGTTGAGCATGCTGAGGTTGGAGCTGTGACCCATGTCATATGTGATTGTGAGGCTGCATGGAAGAGTATGTGGTGGAGTAACATCTTGTACAGATGCTGTATACCTGAGTGAAATGGTTCATTTAGGAATGTGAAAAGCGTTTTTGTGCAGGTTGTAAAAACTGTTTTTATAAGTGTAATTTGGAAGATAATGGTGTCTGAGTGTTGATAAGTCTGAGTTGAAATGTGTAATCTGTCCTTAGTTTTTGTGAGCCCAGTGAGTGGCTTCAGTTTAGCTCTGAGTTCCAGCCTCCTCTGGTGAAGGGGCTTAGTTAGCGAGGTTATTTATTGACTTTGCGACACTCATGTATGAAAACCCAGGGGGACCTACTCTAGGGATTTTAGCCATGGTGTTCATTTGTAGAAAAGAATAAGGAGGCGGGGGGCGGGGGAGGGGGGGCGCGGCTGATAAGGGGAGAAAGAAATGAAGAAGGGAAGCTATCCACAGAAAAATTTCAAGGAAGGTGAAAATAAAATTTAGCAATTTTGTTTCTCTTCCCTGCTGTTCTCTTACTTTCTCTCCCCTCTCCTTCTAAATATCACTACATTTTCATACATTGTAGGTCCATGATAGTCTGTATATGTAGGGCATTACTAATGTTATATGCAAATAGGGTGACAAGAAATGGCAGTGGACATTTTTAATGCTCCATTGTCCCATTAGACTTAATTTCACAAAATAAAAGTTCAAAATTAAGAATTTCAGGAGCATGGAAGCAGGACATTGAAAGGAACCCAGGAACCTTCTGAGCATGGGCCTTATGCTACTGTCCAGGTGTCATGCCCACAAAGCTAGCCCTGGGAGTGAACAACAATATCTCTAGTGATATCCCTTTATATCCTTTTACATTAGCCACACATCAAGTTTTTGCATCAAGGATTTCTTCAATCAATGCCTTCAAAGTACTATATAACTTTTCCTTGTATGTATGGTAGTTTCCTCCTTTATTCATGGGTGATATGTTCCAAGACCTCAGTGGATGCTTGAAACCACATCCAGTACCAAAACTATACATACTGTACTTTTTTTTTTTCTATACATGTGTACCAGTGATAAAGTTTAAACTAGTCTTGAGCTTTGGAGCCACTACGAAGTAAAGTAAGGATGACTTGAACACAAGCACTGTGATAGTGCAACAGTCAATTTGATAACTGAGACAGCTACTAAGTGATCAATGGGCAGGGACTGTATGCAGTGTGGATATGCTGTACAAAGGGCTAATTCAGGTTCCCCATAAGATGGCATAATATTTTGTCATACTACTCAGAATGGTGCAATTTTAAACTTATAAATTACTTATTCCTGGAATTTTTCCATTTAATATTTTCACACTACAGTTGACCAGAGATAACTGAAACAATGGAAAGCAAAGTCATGGATAAGAGGGGACTGCTATACCTGTATGCTCTCACACATTTTTCCAAAACAATGGTCTTCACAATTTTTGCTTAGGTACTTTCTAAAATAATTTTGAAATAGTATATGCTCCCTCAAAAATGTTGACACTTAAAAATGTCATTGACTATCTAAATAGTAGAAAAGGGTATTATGTATAGTCTTTGTAAATATTGATGTTTTAAAATAAAACTACCACCTAAGTTGTTTAATTGTATTCTGTGGAGCTTATTTTTAGAGTGATGAAAATGTTCTAAAATTAGATATTGATAATGGTTGCACAACATTGTAAATATACTAAAAATCACTGAATTGTACACTTAATTAAATTTTATGGTATGTGAATTATTATAAACTAGAGGCCTGATGCATGAAATTTGTGCATGGGGGTAAGGGGTATGTGTCCCTCTGCCCAGCGTGCACCCTTTCTAATCTGAGACCCCTTGAAGGGTGTCTTACTGCCAGTTTACAGGGATTGGGCCTAAACCAGCAGTCGGACATCCCTCTAGCAATCTGGGACTGCTGGTTCCTAATTGCTCACCTGCCTACCTGCCTGATTGCCCCTAACTACTATCCTGCCATCCTGATTGATGCCTAACTGCTCCCCTGCTGGCCCGATTGCCCCTAATTGCCCTCCCCTGCAGGCCTGGTCCCCCCCAACTGTTCTCCCCTTACAGGCCTGGTCCCCCCTCAACTGCCTTCCCCTGCAGACCTGGTCCCTCCCAACTGCTCTCCCCTGCTGGCCTGATTGCCCACAACTGCCCTCCCTTGCTGGCCATCTTGTGGCAGCCATCTTGTGTCCACATGGGGGTGGCCATCTTGTGTATTGGAGTGATGGTCAATTTGCATATTACTCTTTTGCTAGATAGGATGACCAATTTTTTAAAAATAATAGAATTATGGCCCTGGCCAGTGTGACTCATTTTGGTGTCATCCTGTGCATAGAGAAATTGCACACTAGATTGCCAGTAGGGGGTGTGCAGGAGGTAACAGATAGGTGTTGAGTTTTCACAAGGATGTTCCTTCTCCCTACCTCTCTCTCTATAAAATCAATGAATTATTCTTTGGGATAAGTAATTAAGTAAGTAAATAAATAAACAATAGAATTATGTAATCAGTAAGACTTAAAAGTCTCTGTGGCCTACAGATGAAGCTGATACAAGCACTGGATCTGAGTGGGGTACAGAGGAAGGGGTCAGGTTTGTCTCTCAGATCTAACAGGTGGCCACAGGGAAGGTCAGAAGTTTCCAGTCACAAGGATGAGTGAGACATTTTTAGCTTCTTTTCTTTCCTTTTCTTTATTTTTTAATTTACTGATTTTAGAGAGAGGAAGGGAGGGAGAGAGAAAAGGAGAGAGAGAAATTTTGATTTGTTGTTCCACATATTTATGCATTCATTGGTTAATTCTTTTTTTCCCCTTTATTTTATTTTATTTTTTAAATAAATCTTTATTCAGATTATTATAATTGTTTCTTCATTTTCCCCCCATAGCTCTCCTCCACCTGGTTCCCACCCCACCTTCTGCCCTTACCTCCCCCCCATTGTCCTCATCCATAGGCGTATGATTTTTGTCCAGTCTCTTCCTGCACCCCCCCATACCCCTTTCCCCCTGAGAATGATCAGTCCACTCCCTTTCTATGCCCCTGATTCTTTATATTCACCAGTTTATTCTGTTCCTCAGGTTTTTAATTCACTTGATTTTTAGGTTCACTTGTTGAAAGATATGTATTTGTTGTTCATAATTTTTATTTTTACTTTTTTCTTCTTCCTCTTCTTAAAGAATACCTTTCAGCATTTCATATAATACTGGTTTGGTGGTGATGAACTCCTTTAGCTTTTTCTTATCTGTGAAGCTCTTTATCTGCCCTTCAATTCTGAATGATAGCTTTGCTGGGTAGAGTAATCTTGGTTGCAGGTTCTTGCTATTCATCACTTTGTAGATTTCTTGCCACTCCCATCTGGCCTGCATAGTTTCTGTTGAGAAATCAGCTGACAATCGTATAGGTGCTCCCTTGTAGGTAATTAACTGTTTTCTCTTGCTGCTTTTAATATTCTCTCTTTGTCTTTTGCTCTTGGCATTTTAATTATGATGTGTCTTGGTGTGGTCCTCTTTGGATTCCTTTTGTTTGGGGTTCTGTGCGCTTCCTGGACTTGTAAGTCTATTTCTTTCACCAGGTGGGGGAAGTTTTCTGTCATTATTTCTTCAAATAGGTTTTCAGTATCTTGCGCTCTCTCTTCTGGCACCCCCATAATTCTGATGTTGGTATGCTTGAAGTTGTCTCAGAGGCTTCTTACACTATCTTCAACTTTTTGGATATTTTTTCCTTTTTGCTTTTTTGGTTGAGTGTTTTTTGCTTCTTTGTATTTCAATTCTTTGACCTGATTCTTGGGTTCCTCTAGTCTGTTGTTGGGTCTCTGTATAATATTTTTTATTTCAGTCAGTGTATGTTTAATTTCTAGTTGGTCCTTTTTCATATCTTCGAGGGTCTCATTATATTTATCGGCCTTTACTAGGATATTCTTGAAAAGCCTTATAACCGTGGTTTTGAATTCTATATCCAGTCATTTGTTTTCCTCCATTTATTTCATTTGTGATCTGTTTCTTTGTTGCCACATTTTCACTGCTTCCCTGAGTTGGTAGGGTAGCTTTGTGTGCTAGGTTTCCTATATGGCCTAGTTGGTCGGCCTCCCAGTTACCTGAGTTGGACACTCTTGGTGCACCCCTTTGTGGACTGTGTGTACAGCCTTGTTGTAGTTAAGTCTTGATTGTTGTTGGTATCACTGGGAGGAATTGACCTCCAGGCCAGTTGGCTGTGAGGATCAGCTGTGTCTACACTGGGAGAAGTTCGGTGCTGGAGACAATCTTATAGGATTAGACTTGCCAAATTGCAAAAGCCTCTGTGTTCAGCTTGGATGGGGTGGAGTCTCAGGATGGAGCAGACAATCTTGGCTTCCCGTCAGCCCTGCCCTGGTGCATGTGCGTGCGTGCCTCCAGACCTCTGCCTTCCCCAGCTCCCGAGCCTCCACCCAAGAGTCCAGATCCCCCCTGCAAGAGCGTGGGTCCCCAGGGGCTCACTTGGAACTGGGGTTCAGTGCAGTCAGAACTGGGCTTCAGTGCAGTAAGGAGCTTCCGATTCCTTTCTGCTAGGGAAAGCCTGTGGCAACCTCTGCAGTCTTTGTGCACACTCACACACGTGCTTCCAGACCCCCTCCCCTGGGTCTCCGAGTCTCCGAGTGCCTTTCTCTCTACCTGACAGTCCAGACTCTACCTGTATGAGCCTGGGTCCATGGGGTTTTGCCCGGAACTGGGGTTCAGTGCAGTCAGAACTGGGGTTCAGTGCAGTTGGGGGCTTCCTTCCCCCTCCTGCCAGAGAAAGTCAGCCAGGCTCTCAGCCACCCTTCCTCTCTGCGCGCACAAAGACCCTTTGCCGTACCTCAACCCTTTGCCATTCCTGCAATTCTCCGTGAGCTTTTCTCTTTCCTTCTAGTTGTAGAATTTCCACTCAGCCAGCTTTCCTTTGGTTCTGGATGGTGTCCATTCTGTCTTTTAGTTGTAGTTTTGACATTGTTGTGCAAGGCAGCAGTTTAGGTGCTTACCTATGCCGCCATCTTGGTTTCTCCCCCATTGGTTAATTCTTGTATGTGCCCTGATCACATGGGATTGAATCTGCAACTTTGGCCTATGGGGACAGTGTTCTAACCAACTGAGCTACTCAGCCAGGGCTTCTTTATTTTTGAGGGAGTTTGCAGAAAGAGAGGTAAAGACAGAGAGAGAATCAAATAGTAAAGATAGCATAAACAGAAAAAAAAAAGTTAGAGGTGGTAATGATTAACAAATAGATGAGGCATGTTCCAGGGTATTTGTTGGATAAAAATTATTAGGTTTTCTGACGATGTTGAGTAAATGGATGGTCTATGTCAGAATATAGCTCTGCCACTCAGGGGTATATCTCTGAATCTAACTTGACCTTCTGGGTACTTATTTTTCTTATATGTAAAATGAGTAGAGAGTGTTTCTCTCTAAATGTGGTTGATTTGAAAGAGACAATGACCACAGAATTCTTGAAATTGAGGAAACGTTGTGAATACTGAGTATCATTAATGATTATATTTCTATTACCTTCAACTCTAGCCAACCCTACATTTTGGCTTCTGTACGTCCCCTAAGTAGAGGGCCCTGTAGTGGGGACTTGGCTTGTGGTAAAGAAACTCTGGAGCTGAAGGTCAAGAAGAATGAATTTTATTCTTGGTTTACCATGTACTAGCACTGGGATCTTTGGCACTCATATTCCTCATCTGGCAGAGGTTTCTTAGAACCCATCCTTGATAGGATCTCTGGAGCCAGAAAACATAGTGTAGGGGCAGGTCAGCCCTGCTCAGGTGGAAGGAGAGGAGAGGAGGTACCGCCTTGCCTCCTCAAACAGGTCTCAAGCGTACATGGGAATAGATAGCAAGAGGCATCCCTCAGATCTCACTATGAGAAGCCAATTACCAACAGGAGGTAATATTATGGTTTATCATAACCAATCCATTGATCAGAGGAGGGCAGTCTTGTGGGACAGAGCCCTTAAGCAGTGGGGTCTGATGCTATCTCGGGGTAGGTAGTGCCAGAATTTATTTGAATTGGAGGACACCCAATTAGTGTCAGGAGAGTGGGAAAACTGTCTCTCCCTCTCCCCTCCTTCTATTATCCCTCCAAAACATATACATGGAAATTGGTACCAGATCTTTATGGTGCTTAGCCAAGTGTATGGCACAGGGAAGTTTCTCTACAAACAGTTGGAAAAGGAGAGAAAAAAGTATTGCATTTAAATAAAAAAAACATAGTGTCTAATTAATAAAAAATGAAGAAGGCAGCATACTGCAGTGCTCCCAACACCTTTTTAACCTGGGCAAACCCATTCTATAATTTGACTTGTAATTATACTATGTGTGTGGTCAGCCACAGTATACCAGTGCTTCTTATCATGCTTGGGATCCATTTTATGGATGATCCAGGTTAGAATTTCACATGTTCTCATACATTCAGATGTTGAAATTAATTTATATATGGCTTAACTCTTTACAGGACTCAGTATTTCTTATGGATATTGATCATAGTTAGAGAGTGAAAAAGCTAAGTTAGAAGACCTAGGTTTAAATATTCTGCCACTGACAAGCTATATAAATTTGAGATGTCTCTTTTTCTTTCTAGGCTCTAATGATCTCTTATCTAAAATGGGGGCTACATAAAATATTCTTGCAGGTCCCTCTATTTCTGATCATTCCTACTCCTCTATATGCGTGATGAAATGCTAAATCAGAGAGTTGTGGAGCACTGTGGATACTCCATATTCCCAGTGGTCCATGAGCTCCTCAGCTGCTATAAGCTCAAGAGATTTCCTGGAGGCAGCCTTATATTGCTCAGGCCAAGCAGGTGGCAGAGGTAACTGGAAGCTATGGGCGGGGCATGCAGGACCCCCACTATACTGGTGTCCCTTCCTCTGTGCCTTCCATGCATGGAGCTATCCCAGGTAGGTAAATTGGGGCATCAGACCCTCTAGACTCAGGCCTAAGGCACTCTGTATCCAGTTTAGAAATACTGAGTGTTAGAATATGAAAGTATAAAGGAGGAAAGACTGTCCCTAATCTGAGTCAGGTCTTAGTTTGTGTTTCTTTTCCTGCATGCTTTCACTTTTATTACCTCCCCAGTTCTATATTTTCTATCTGTTGCTCTTGTTCTCTGAAATCCTGTCATGCTTTCTGCTTCAAGCCACTTTCCCAGCAGAGACACTCTATTAGGCTGTACTTTGGATATAGATGCCTTGAAGTGAATAAATACCCCCCACCACCACATTTTCAGAATAATCTGGTGTGGGAGGTACATAAAAAGACACTGGCTGCTTTGGAAGACCCTTGGCAGGACTTTACTTCGTCCTAAAAGACTCCAAATTGAGGGTGTCTGCATATTGTACACAGAGGTGACCAAAAATGTTTAGGAATTGTTATCAGGAAAAGCAAAGTGGTCTTAAGAATATGGAATGGAGAAAAAATTGCATCCTGACAAGGAAGGATAGAGAAGTCCTGATGCATATGAAGGAGCAAAGGCAGATGAAAAGCTGGGGGTAAGGGTGCAGGCTTTAGAACTCAGAGATGCAACTCAAGAGATGCAACCATCTACCTCTTGGACCTTAATAACCCCTTTAGCTAAATTTCTTATTATCTGAAATTTACAACAAAGACAGCCAAAACCAAGAAGGGATCAGAGACTTTAGTACATCTCCTCGTCAAGACCTTGCACTAAACATGGCCGGGACTGAAACACCAAACAAGAGTTAGGGCTGAGTTCCTGCAGCTGGTGAGTCAGTAGAAAAGATAGGACTCACACAGCTATAATGCAAGGCAAGGAGAGAATCAAGTACAGAAGGAGATGCAAATTAGAACTGCGAAAATGATGGTAGAAGTTACATCCACTGGTGATGACCAGCCAAGTGTTCATGAAGAAGTGCATCATTGATCCTGGGGCCTGGACGATGGTTTGAATGCGTAAGCACATTTGGGAAACCTCTGGGAGTTGCAGAACTGTGGTTCACATTTGTATAACAGCAAATAGACCTATCTGGGTATCTTGAGGAACAAGGAAGGAAATTGTGAGATTTGTCAGAAATATTGACTTAGTACTGATCATAGAGGAATTTTAATCCTAGGCTAATGAGTTTGGATTTGAACCCTTGGCAATGAGGGGACATGCAAGGTTTCTAATCAGAACAATGGTATTTTTATATTTGTTTTTTTTTAATATTAGTCTTCCAGATTAGAGAATGAAATAAAGATAGGCATGAGATTTATTAGGAGGCTGTTATTATGGTAAAAGAATGAATTTTATTGGTTCTGAATTATGAAGTGAAGGTCAAAGGAAATGAAAAAAGGTACTGGCAGAGGCAGTTTGGGGTTAATATTTTCATCAGTTTTTACCCAGTTTAATGTAGAACATAAAGGAAAGAGTCAGTGATGTTTGGGTCTTGAGTTTTAATCTTAGTCACAATGATGTTATTACTTAGAGAGATGGAGAACATGGATGAGAAGTAATTCCATTGTATAGAGAAATGATTATTAATTATTTATTAAGTATTAATACTTAATGGTTATGAACTATGATTGCATGATTATTCAGTACTAAAAATATTTTAAAAGATTTTCAACAAATTAAGTTATTCAGGGAGAAAAGTAATACCATAAATTAATGGTAGAAGAATTAAAAGATGAATGGATATATGGAAGTCAAGTGCATCTGATGAATGTCTGAAAAGTTACCTCTATGCATGAATATTTTTTCTCCACCTACCTTCTGTCTGGACAAATATATGGAAGAGCTGAGAGACTACAAAGGAGTAGAAAATCTGGGGAGTCATAATAAGGTAGTAAATGTTTAGTAGCCTAAGAAAGTGGAAAGAAGAACATGGAATGGTTCCATGAATACATGGAATGCTCAGGAAGAAGAAAGAATAGTTTCCCCGTAGATCTTGAACAGAGTTATGCCCATAAAGAGTTCATAGCTTTAAATGTGAAAAAGAGCAAAGTGGCACCCTAGCCGGTTTGGCTCAGTGGATAGAGCATCAGCCTGCGGACTGAAAGGTCCCAGGTCCCAGGTTCGATTCCAGTCAAGGGCATGTACCTTGGTTGCGGGCACATCCCCAGTACGGAGTGTGCAAGAGGCAGCTGATCAATGTTTCTCTCTCATCGATGTTTCTAACTCTCTATCCCTCTCCCTTCCTCTCTGTAGAAAATCAATAAAATATATTTTTTAAAAAAGAGCAAAGTGGCAATAGGCACAGCTGTAAAGAAAAGGCAACATAATCTGTTTAGCCAGCTAGAAAAAATGAGAAAACTCAGACAATTTCAGAAATGTTGGTGACAATGAGACAAGAATGAATGATTTGGTGAACAAAATCGACTAATGTCATTAAGTAAGTGGCTGGATGGTATCTAAGAGTCTTAAAATATTAGGCTCAGGCCATTGATAAAATTGTATTATTTTCTTTTTTTACAGGAGAGTGGTCATAGAATCTAAGAAATAGCCCCAGCATGGGAGGTCACCCCCACAACAGCTCAGAGTTTCCTTCTTTCACCCTAACTGGTCTTCCAGGGCTGGAGACCTCCCAACACTGGATGTTTCTGCTCCTTGGTACCCTCTATATTGTCTCCATTGTGGGCAATGCCCTTATCCTTTTTATTATCAAGGAGAAGCAGAGCTTGCATCAGCCTATGTACTATTTCCTGTCCATGCTGTCAGTTAATGACCTAGGTGTGTCTTTTTCCACACTGCCCACAGTACTGGCTACATTTTGCTTTCACTTAAGGAAGATTAGCTTTGATTCTTGCATGGCTCAAATGTTCTTTATCCATTTCTTCTCCTTCACAGAGTCTGGAATCCTGCTGGTTATGAGCTTTGACCGCTATGTGGCCATCTGTAACCCACTGCGCTATGCCACAGTGCTCACTGATGCCCGTGTGGCACGCATGGGCATGTCTGTTATCATTCGCAGTTTCTGTATGGTTTTCCCATTGCCTTTCCTTCTGAAGAGGTTGTCTTTCTGCGCGGCCAATGTACTCTCTCATGCCTATTGCCTGCATCCAGATCTTATCCGCCTGCCATGTGGTGACATCACCATCAATAATATTTTTGGTCTATTCATTGTCATCTCTACCTTTGGTCTGGACTCTGCACTAATTCTCATCTCCTATGTGCTTATACTACGCTCTGTACTTGCCATTGCCTCTTGGGAGGAACGGTTAAAGACACTCAACACGTGTGTATCACACATGTCTGCTGTGCTCATCTTCTATGTGCCCATGGTTGGTGTGTCTATGGCAGCTCGCTATGGGAAGCATGCTCCACAGTATGTGCACACACTGATGTCCCTCATTTATCTTTTTGTTCCTCCAATGCTCAACCCTGTCATCTATTCCATCAAAACCAAAGAGATTCGTCAGAGGCTTTTCAAAATACTACTGGGAACCAAGTTTTAAGCAGAAATCATGGTGAAAGGCCAAGACTCAGAAGATATTTACTGTTACTCAAATTTGAGTTTTCCAGACTTATTTTGACAAGGCTTTTAAAATTTGCTTTTGGGCACCAACCTATTAGGATTTCTGCCACCAGATGCTTAATGATATCCTGGCACTAGTTAAGATGCTAATTAACATGTTTTGGCAAGGTAAACTGAGTTATCATTTAGCAAAAAAAATTTTTATTTTTTTAATTGAAGATGTACATCCTCATAATCAGTCCCCAAATTTGTCACAATATATTTTTATTATAATTGTTTAAAGTGAATTATCACAAAGAAAACTACTTATACTGTGGAAATAGTGCCACAATGGGTGAAGGATTATTTTCCCCAGTATGATGACAAAGATAGTTCTAGTTTTAATTCTTTGAGGAACTTTCATCATATTTTCTATAACAGATGCACTATTTTAAATTCTCATCAGTGTGTAAGGTCCAGACCCCTCCACACCCTTGCCAAGACTTGTTATCTTTTGTTTTCTTGCTAAAAGCCATCTTGACCAGTGTAAAATGATTTTTTTGTGGTTTCAATATTCATTTTCTTTATAATTAGAGACATTGAACATTTTTCATATACCTTTTGGACATTTGTATGTCTTTTTTGGAAATGACTATTCAACTCCTTAGCCCATTTGTTCTTTTACTATTGAATTGTACATTTCTTATATATTTAGGAGATTAACCCTTTGTCAGATATATGGTTGGTAAATATTTTCTTCCATTTCATAGGTTGCCTTTGTACTATTTGATTATTCTATTTATTGTATGTAAGCTTTTCAGTTTGATGTAGGCCACCTGTTTATTTATTTATTGTTTGCTGTACTTTTGGTGTCATAACCATATGATATATTTATCCAAAATAATTGAAATAGGATCTCAAAGAACTACTAGCACTTCCATGTTCAATGCAGCACTATTCACAATATTCAAGGTGTGGAAACAACCTAAATATCCATCAACCAATAAACACATAAAGAAAATGTGCTATATGTATACAATGAAATATTAGTTAAGCCTTTAAAAATAAAATTCTGCTATATGCAACAACATGGGTGACTTTGAGGATATAATGCTAAGTGAAATAATCCAGTCACAGAAAGATAAATATTGCATAATTTCACTTAGATGAAGTAAAGACAATAGTCCAATTGATAGAATCAAAGAGGAAAATAATGGTTATCAAGGGCTTGGGGATGGGGAAATGAGGAGTTAGTTGCTAATCAATGGGCAGAAAGATTTAGTTAAGCAAGGTGAATAAGCTGTAGAGATCTACTATAGAACATTGTACCTATAGTCAACAATAATGTGTTGTACACTTGAAATTTGTTAAGAGAATAGCTCTCATGTTGTGTCCTTATCACAAGAAAATAAAATAACTATGTCAAAAGAATATTGTTTAAAATAACATATATGCTATAATAGCTATAGCTATGCATGTAAATATTTATTTCAATGACATACACTGTCCACCCAGCTTTTAGGATGAAATAAATGTAATCGTATATAAATTGTATTAAATAATATAAATTTCAGTAATAATTAAACTTGGTAAATTTGGGTGGTATTTTTATAAAAAACAAAAGAGTAAAAGTTAAGAAATGAAGCATTCAATTAAGGACATTACAAAAGAATAAAATACTTTATAAAATAATTAAAAATAATTAAAGAAGGGAAGTGAATAAATGTGAATGGACAAGAGTGAAAGTAATCCAGTGACTAATTCTTTTTTTTTTCTTATTTTATTTTATTTTTATTGTTTTAAGTATTACAAATAGTAATACATATGTCTCCCATTGACCTCCCCCTGGCCTCCCCTACCCCCCAGTATATGCCTTCACCTGCCCACCCTCCCCCCCTCCAAGTGTCTTGTATCCATTGGTTATGCTTATATGCATGCGTACAAGTCCTTCGGTTGCTCTCTTACAGCCCCTCTTGCCCAACCTCCCCTGTCTTCCCAATGTAGTTTGACAGTCTGTTCAATGCTTCTTTGCCTCTGTATCTTTTTCCCACCATTTCTTTCCTTTAAAAAATTTTGCCTCTGCAGACTAGAAATAAACATATAATAACTAAAAAACAACAACAGAAAAATGTTGGAGTCCCAATTTCAATGTCCAACAGTTCTGAGTCCCTGTTTCAATGTCTAACAGTTCCTTATGTGTACATGTCAGCAATGATATCTGGATGGTGGGCACGTGGTAACAATGCAAGTCCGACCCTCTCTGGTTTGGTCCTAGGCAACCTGCAGTGGTGCACAGCTGCTGACTGCTTGCGTAGCAAGGCACTGTCAGTGTCTTCCATCTCTGGACTGTTTTTCCTCTTGTCTTCATGGTTGGAGCACACCTGTCAATTCCTCTCTGTTGCAGGAATCCACATGGTCTTGGAGTTGTTTTCTGAAAATATACAAACATATTCTCGACCACAAGGTAATAAAGGAATCTCTTCTATATAATTGATTTGGGATCCTTTTTATTTTTGCCCAAAGGATTTTCCTTTGTCTTATTTAGACACCATGTGTGTTTTTCATGGCCTTCTTGCTGTTAGCATTACAAATGAAAATTAATTTTATAAAGTAAAAATTTTCTAGATGTAATTTACTGATAGGATATTTTTTCTTACATGATATTATCCTACTATCCCCCCCTTGGTTTTTGATTAATGGAGGTTTTTGTAAATTTTAGTGACTAATTCTTTATGAAGCTGACAGAATACACCAACCTCTGGAAATTCAAATCAAATGGAAAATAAAACTTAAAAAGTCATATATATATATATATATATACATATATATATATATATATATATTAGTAAATTAGATTTATTTTTTAAATGATAGTAGAACAATCTGTACGTAATTCAAAATCTTGAACAAATTGGTATTTTGAGGACAATTATAAAATGTAAATAAATAAAGAATTAAGAGGTAATTGAGAAAAAAGAATGAAAGTTGACAACTATACTCCCACCATCTCCAACATACTATAGTACAATATCTTTTTCTTTACTTTTCCACAAAATTTTAAGAAATAAATTACTCTTCTTATACATTTTAAATCAAAAATAAAATTTGAAAGCTATGTAAAAGGTCAAATGTAGTCTTGATAAAGAGATACAGAAAAAATTATATCAGCAAAATTTCTATAGATTAAGCATATAATGAAAACATATGTATAAATACTGAAAGTTGTAAATGTAATTAAGCAATATAGATAAAGAATAGTTGATGCATCCTAGGATTAAAAAAGAGACACATTTTCCAAAAATCCCTCAATATAGTTCATTATGTTAATGAGCAAGATAATGAAAAAATATGTAAACAATAGACTTCAGAAAAGATATCTAATGAAACAAAAAGTCTGTCCTCTATAAAAATAAAATGTCATCTGTATATGTACTTAATGTGTTAAATTGTCTTCTGGTTAAAATGAGGGGAAAACAATTTTGCCATTTTTGGACTTCACTATTTACTACTTTTTAGAGCAGTGGTTCTCAACCTTTCTAATGCTGCGACCCTTTAATACTGTTCCTCATGTTGTGGTGACCCCCAACCATAAAATTATTTTCGTTGCTACTTCATAACTGTAATTTTGCTACTGTTATGAATCATAATGTAAATATTTGTGTTTTCCGATGGTCTTAGGCAACCCTGCTAGTGGTCATGACCTACAGGTTGAGAACCGCTGCTATAGAGCCTAAGACCATCGGAAAACATAGATATTTACATTACGATTCATAAACAGTAGCAAAATTACAGTTATGAAGTAGCAACGAAAATAATTTTATGGTTGGGGTCACCACAACATGAGGAACTGTATTAAAGGGTCGTGGCAATAGAAAGGATGAGAACCACTGCTTTAGAGGAATCTTTCAGTAATGTAACAAACCTTGAGAGAGAAATGAACTATTTAATTTTATCCCTTTATTTGTAACTAGTGACCCAGTGCATGAATTTCGTGCACATTAAAAGGGGATTAATTAGAGGAAATAATTTAATATTACTATTTGCCCTTTCTCTATAATAGAAGTGTCAGAGATGAAAGAAAATTAGTAAAATGTATATGAAAACCTTCCTCCTGTCAGAGTCTGGGGCACATCACGGGACCCAGAGTCAAGTTCCCGCCCACCCACATGCACCTCAAAATCGTGTGAGATCCAGACCCTGCTGCCTCCCCCTCCTTTGGGCTAAATCCAGAACTGGCCAGTCCCACCTTTGTCAAGCCCTGCTGGGAAGGGGGTGTAGCCCCAGGTCCACTGGCCTGGCATCAGGATGGGGGGTGTGGCCTGAGGTCCCCCAGCCCAGACCGGGGCGGGAGGTGTGCCTTGAGGTCATCCATCAAGCCCCACCTGGTGGAGTACATGGCCTGAGGTCCCCTGTCAAGCCCCACAGGGGTGGGGGGGAGTGTGGCCTGAGGTCCCCCAGCCTGGTGCTGGGGTGGGAGGCACAGCCTGAAGTCCCCTGTCAAGCCCCACCTGGTGGGGGGCATGGCCTGAGGTCCCGTGGCCTGGTGCTGGGGCAGGGGGAGCAGCTTGAGGTCCCCTAGCTCAGCACCAGGACGGGAAGTGCACCTGGAGGTCCCCTGTCAAGCCCTGCTGGGTGGGGGTCACAGCTTGAGGTCCCCTGTCAAGCCCCATGGGGGACAGGGAGAGGGCATAGCCTCAGGTCCCTGCTGATTGCTCATTAAGGCTCCTTATGGGAACTTGGCCTCAGCTGTGGGTGCAACATCTTTGCGATGGAGTGATGGTCAATTAGCATATTCCCTCTTTATTAGATAGGATTGGGTACCAAATTCTGAAAATTCTAATTATACTTTAGCTTATGCAATCTTTGCTGCTACTTCAACATCGTTGTTAGCCCATTCTGGGCCTTCAATATTACTCACTTCACTCTGGCAATATCTCCCACATGTTCACCATTCTTTTCTCTCACTTTTCCAAGTTTCAGCCAGAATGATCTCCCTAAAGAATTTATCTGATTATAAATCATCCATAGCCTTAAATGGCTTTTTTTTTTTTTATTAAGAATAAAGTCCAAATCCCATACTTTAATAATAGGACCACTGTGTCCATTTCTTATGTCTTATTCCTCCTATTTCCCTATGCCCCCAAAATAAAAATTTACTCCAACTATATGGAACTACATGTGATTGCTAGGCCAACAAGTTATTTTTGTTTTGATAGCCTTTACTTGAAATATCTTGTCAATTTTTATATGCTTGAAACTACAGATCATTTTAATTATTTATCAAAACAGACACTGACTCAGCATTTCCAGCACTTTCTTTACTACCTGCCCTCCATTTACCTGGTCCCTCACCTTCAACAGTGAAAAAGCAGATGTTTTGTTATTTTTTTCACTTCTAATGTATTCGTGTAGAATTAGACCACAGCACCTGGATATGATTCTGTCCTTCTCTGTATGTAGCTCCCTATTTGAGTCATAAGCTTCTTGAAAGAATGGATTGTTTGTTAATATTAAAAAGAGTGTGAATTTTGTCCAAGATCAATCAAAACCTTGGGAAAATTCCAATCTCTCTGAGTCTTACTTTACTCATTTGTAAACTTACTACAAAAATAACCAGTTAGTTGTGTTTTTATGATTTAAAGATTATATAAGTAAGATGGTTAGTACATTGCTTGAGATATAAGTACTCAATAAGGAAAACACTTACTTTTACAATAACCAGATTATCCCTAGAGCTTAATATTGCAAAAATTATTTAGTAGATTTCATAAATACTTGTGGATTGCATAAATGAATGAATGCAAATGTAATATTATTATTTGCAAGTAATGTAATTTGTGGATCAAGAAAGCACTAAGGTTGAAAGGCAAAGATTACCAAATTTGAAAAAATTTCCCAAATATAACATAATAATGCAAAACTAATGATTTAAAAAATATAGCAAATATTTTAATTACTAAATATATAAATTATCAAATTTAAAAATCAATTCATCTCAGTAATATTTTAATGAGAAATTTTAAGGAATAGACTAACTATAGTTAATAGTTTAAAAATAAACTTGAATGAATAGACACAAAACATGTGCCTTACTGGAAGATTAAACAAATATCAAAAGTGTTATTTTTTTTTTAAATTCAGTTTATTTAATTCTGAACACATTTTGGAATATGATATTATGATTTTAAGGTTAATTTAGTATTATTATACATTTGAACATCCTGCAAATGTTCTAAAAAGGAAAGAGATTGGGCAGGAATAGAGGTAACTTCCCAATGCTAAAACATTAAAAATATACTAATTAAAATAGAAGATATGGCTACAAAAACAGATTTCTAGTATAGTAAAGCTTAGAATAATATATAAACCACTGTAAAGTACTAGTAGTGGGAAGGATTATTTTCATTCTTGAGTGGGCCCTGAGCATTTCTGATGCTAGGCTTAATTTAGATATAAGGCAGCTGCTGTCGGCCAAGCCTCTTGTCTGTTACCTGGGTCCCGATCTAAGCTGGGCCAAGTCTCTTTCTGTTGCCTGGGTCCCAAACTGAGCTGGGTGTGGGAAGCTCGAAGCAGCCATGGGGGCAGGAGACCTACTTCAGAAGGGGCAAGGGTTCAAGCCCCTGCAATGTTGGGGGGGTGAGGGTCTGTGCCCCACTTCTGTTGCCCCCCCCCAAGTTCTCTCCTGATGGCCCCTCTGCGACTGTGCCTGTCTTAGGTTGTTCCTTCCTTGAGGAATCTTACCTGTCTCTGGCTAACCAGCCATCCTCCGGGGCCAAGCAGGGTGATGTGAGGTTCAGTTCTGTCTCCTTGGTAGCCTATGCCCCCGTGGCCTCCACACTTAGCACCTGCCTTGGGAACCCCTGGCCTGCTGGCGGGGTCCCGGTGCTGATCACATATCTCGGGGAACTCGGGTTTCTTCTCCAGTGAGGACCCAGTTCACACAATTGGGTGTGAGACAGATCCATGGCACCAACCCTCACGAGGCTTCAAGCTCAGCATGAACAGAAAGCTCAGGCAACAGCTGAGGGCAATTGGATTGTGAAAAAAGGTACAAAAGGCAAAAGGGGCCAATATAGGAAGCTCAAGTGCCTTCCCAGTGCCTTAATTCCTTCTGCAAGGGATTAAATCCTTTCATGTCCTTTTTTTAAAAAAATTTTAATTGCTGCCAACCATTCAAAGAATTAGTTTGTAAGTTTGTTTGGGATAATTGTACAATATGCTGTTGTAAAATATCTAAAGTTATAATGACATTGTAGAATAATATCATGTAAGGATATTCTTTGCCTTAGGCCCTGGCAATTCCATTTCAAAACTGGCTGTCCATTTCTTTTTGTAGCTTTATATAAACTTTGTCAGGGAGGCAAAAGTACAAATTACTTACTTTAATTCAAGAGGCCAAATACATTGACTTTCATTACAATCCTTATAACTTTTGAAGGAAACTTCTCTTTGTTTCCTTCCAAAATAATTTTCAGGCTACAGAGAGTTTCATTTAAAAATTTTTGTCACATGAAACAATTTCTCTTAAGGTTATGGTGACCACTGAGGTATGATGTTCTGATCGCCGTTTCTCAGCTTCTGGATCTGTTCTTGTTCATCAGTCTATGCCGTTCATTATATTCCACAAATGAGCAAGATCATGTGATATTTATCTTTCTCTGCCTGGCTTATTTCACTTAACATAATATTCTCCATCTCCATCCATATTGTTGCAAATGGTAGGAACTCCTTCTTTTTTACTGCAGTGTAGTATTCCATTGTATAGATATACCACAGTTTTTTAATCCATTCATCTGCTGATGGGCATTTAGGCTGTTTCCAAATCTTAGCTATGGTGAATTGTGCTGCTATGAACATAGGGGTGCATATATCCTTTCTGATTCATGTTTCTAGATTCTTTGGATATATTCCTAGAAGTGGGATCACTGGGTCAAATGGGAGTTCCATTTTTAGTTTTTTGAGGAAGCTCCATACTGTTCTCCACAGTGGCTGCACCAGTCTGCATTCCCACCAGCAGTGCAAAAGAATTCCTTTTTCTCCGCATCCTCACCAACGCTTGTTGTTTGTTGATTTGTTGATAATAGCCATTCTGTCAGGTGTGAGATGGTACCTCATTGTTGTTTTGATTTGCATCTCTCTGATGATTAGTGACTGTGAGCAGGTTTTCATATGTCTCTTCGCCTGCCTTCTGTCTTCTTTTGAAAAGTGTCTATTTTGATCAGTTGCCCATTTTTTGATTGGATTGTTTATCTTCTTTTTGTTAAGTTGTATGAGTTCTCTGTATATGTTGGAGATTAAACACTTATCATTGATATCATTGGCAAATATGTTCTCCCATGCAGTGGGCTTTCTTGTTGTTTTATTGATGGTTTTCTTTGCTGTGCAAAAGCTTTTTATTTTGATGTAGTCCCATTTGTTTATTTTCTCTTTAGCTTCCATTGCCCTAGGAGTAGTATCAGTAAAGAAGTTCTTTCGGCAAATGTCCGAGATTTTGCTGCCTGTGGATTCCTCTAGTATTTTCATGGTTTCCCGTCTTATGTTTAAGTCTTTTATCCATTTTGAGTTTATTTTTGTGTATGGTGTAAGTTGGTGATCTAGCTTCATTTTTTTTGCATGTATCTGTCCAATTTTCTCAACACCATTTGTTGAAGAGACTGTCTTGACTCCATTGAATGTTCGTGTCTCCTTTGTCAAATATTAATTGAGCATATTGATTTGGGTCAATTTCTAGGTTCTCTATTCTATTCCATTGATCTATATGTCTGTTCTTGAATCAGTACCAGGCTTTTTTAACAACAGTGGCTTTGTAATACAGCTTGATATCTGGTATTGAGATCCCACCTACTTTGTTCTTCTTTCTCAGGATTGCTGTAGCTATTCGGGTTTTTTTTTTTTATTCCAGATAAATTTTTGGAAAGTTCGTTCTAGATCTGTGAAATAATGTCGTTGGTATTTTAATGGGAAATGCATTGAATTTATAGGTTGCTTTGGATAGTATGGACATTTTGATGATGTTGATTCTACCAATCCATGAACATGGTATGTTCTTCCATATGTTTATGTCTTCCTCTATCTCTTTTTTCAGTGTCGTGTAGTTTTCTACGTATAGGTCTTTTACCTCTTTAGTTAAGTTTATTCCTAGGTATCTTATTTTTTTTTTGGTGCAATGGTAAATGGGATTGCTTTTTTAGTCTCTCTTTTTGTAAGTTCATTATTGGTGTATAGAAATGCCATAGATTTCTTGGCATTAATTTTGTATCCTGCTACATTACCGAATTCATTTATTAAGTTTAATAATAATCAGGAATGCTCAGGGCCCACTCAAGAATGCAAATAATCCTTCCCACTAATATTTACAGGGTAAACTAAGATTTTTGATAGAGTATTAAATTTGACAGTAAAACAGTAATAAAGTTTTCAGATTAATTTAAATAGGCTAATTGAAATAAGTGAATATTCAAGTAAATTTAATTGTACTGGACAAAAAGCTGTTCTTAAAATAATAACTAAAATTTCTATTGGTAGTTCATCTCATGGTAAAATTCCTGAATGTGTAATGAACCTAAAGCAGTCATATTTTGGGGCAAAAAAAAAAATTTAAATTTAAAGTTATCAAGACTGCATTATAAAATTTACAAAAACCTCCATTGATACAAAAAAGGGGGGGGATAGTAGGGTAATATCATGTAAGGAAAAATATCCTATAAGTAAATTACATCTAGAAAATTTTTACTTTACAAAATTAATTTTCATTTGTAATGCTAACAGCAAGAATGCCATGAAAAACACACATGGTGTCTAAATAAGACAAAGGAAAATCGTTTGGGCAAAAATAAAAAGGATCCCAAATCAATTATATAGAAAAGATTCCTTTATTACCTTGTGGTCGAGAATATGTTTGTATATTTTCAGAAAACAACTCCAAGACCATGTGGATTCCTGCAACAGAGAGGAATTGACAGGTGTGCTCCAACCATGAAGACAAGAGGAAAAACAGTCCAGAGATGGAAGTCACTGACAGTGCCTTGCCACGCAAGCAGTCAGCAGCTGTGCACCACTGCAGGTTGCCTAGGACCAAACCAGAGAGGGTCGGACTTGCATTGTCACCACGTGCCCGCCATCCAGATATCATTGCTGACATGTACACATAAGGAACTGTTAGACATTGAAACAGGGACTCAGAACTGTTGGACATTGAAATTGGGACTCCAACATTTTTTTGTTGTTGTTGTTTTGTTATTATATGTTTATTTCTAGTCTGCAGAGGCAAAATTTTTTAAAGGAAAGAAATGGTGGGAAAAAGATACAGAGGCAAAGAAGCATTGAACAGACTGTCAAACTACATTGGGAAGACAGGGGAGGTTGGGGGTGGGGGGGCTGTAAGAGACCAACCAAAGGACTTGTACACATGCATATAAGCATAATCAATGGATACAAGACACTGGGGGAGGGGAGGGAGGGCGGGCAGGTGAAGGCATGTACTGGGGGGTAGGGCAGGTCGGGGGGAGGTCAATGGGGGAAAAAAAAGGAGACATATGTACTACTATTTGTAATACTTAAAACAATAAAAAAAAGTACTAGTAGTATTTCAAATGAAATATTTTCAGATGACATTTCTAGCATGTGGATGATTTTCTTTTGGGTAAAAACACAAACGTAATATTATTGTTAAGTATGTATTCATTTGCCTATAAAAGTATTTAGAAGCATTAACAGATTTTATTAGTAGTTGTCTGGTTAGTGAGAATTAGGAAGATTTACTTTCCATTTATCTGTATTGTCTACTTTTTAAGAAACATATACATTATGGTTTAAATAAAATGTATGTGGGAGAAAGAGAGAAAAGGAGACAAATGAGAATAAGCTGAGCAATCCTAGGAGGTGAACCTCACAGGGGAGAGGGTTGAATGTTGGTACTCCAGCTGGCTCCCCACAGAGATGCTTTCCAAGCACTTAACTCTAGGGATAAGCATTTCCTTTTCTTAGGGAAGCCATTCTCTTCCAGATGTAACTTTGGACAGTAGAGAGTTACTATTACTTCCTATGAGGGCCCAATTCTGGGTCCTAAGTAACTCATTCTACCTGGTGTACTATATCAGGAACACCAGACGTTTACTCCCCACATCCCACTTTACCAGAAGCCTGTGGCAGCCAGAAAGTGTATCCTGTAGTCACAGGATAATATCAGATAGTTAGTTTAAAGCATAATGACAGAATACTTATCTGTGGCAGGCTGATGTCAGGACTAGTCCCACTTGATCTCTTGATTCAACTGGGCTAACTTGATTGGTCACTTAAAATCTCTGATGCTCATTTTGCCAGCTTCAAAGTAATACTAGTGATAACATTTCTTGGTAGCTTAATATGTGCTAGTCAAAGTTCAAAACTTACTTTATTATTAAAAATCATTATCTTTATCAGCAGGCTATGATGTGGGCGAAATTATTATTTTTGTTTTATAGGTGAAGACATTGAGGCACAGATAGTCAGTAAAGGAGCAGGAGTTGAATCCAGTCTTTTTCCCAAGTCCATGACTAGTGCAATTTTTTCCATTTTTAAATGTATTTTTTATTGACAGTATTATAGATATCTCCCATTCCCCCTCCCCCCTTTAGTGTGATTTTGAATTGGTGACATGACTGTGAAAACTGTTGCAATTCTCGTTTTTTCTCTTATTGCCTTCTAACGTTTAATGTATTAAACAATGATGGTCTTAGTTTTGGCGGAGAAATGCAAGATACCAGATCACAAAGGAGGCTCATCCAATAGTTGTCTAGCTATTGAGCACCCATGGTGTGCTGGGCACCATGTTAGACACTGAAAGGATTTATGGAGAATAAGGCAGAGAAGCACTCACCCTCTGAACTCTGAACTCATGATATTGCCATATAGCATAATGGTTAAGAGCACCTGGATCAATTTATTTATTTCATTTTATTATTTATATATTTATTATTTATATAATTGATTTGAGAGAGAAAGAAACATCAATGTGAGAGAGAAACATGGATCAGTTGCCCCCTATATATGCCCCAACCTGGGATTGAACCTGCAACCCAGGCATGTGCTCTGACCAGGAATCAAACTAGCGACCCTTTGGTGAATGGGATGATGCTCAACCAACTGAGCCACACTAGCCTCGGCCTTATTTATTTATTTAACTGAATTTATTAGGGCGACACTTATACTAATAATAGACGAATATGCAAATTGTCCGGGATGCCATCACAGTAACAGTAATGATCAAACATCAGGCTGTGTAGGCTGACAAGGCCGTAGAGGGATTAGTGAGGGATGACCACATGACTGAATAGCAGGCTGTGTGAGTGACCAAGCCAGCAGGGGAGGGGGTGTTGGGGGCTACCAGGCTGGTGGGGGGCATTTGGCGGTGACCAGGCCAGCAAGGGGGGCAGTTAAGGGTGACCTGGCCAGCAGGGGGGAAGCTGGGGGCGACAAGGTAGGCAGGGAGGGCAGTTGGGTTTAACCAGGCCGGCAGGGGGCAGTTAGGGGTGATCAGCCCAGCAGAGGGGGGCAGTTGAGGGCATCCAGGCTGTCGGGGAGGCAGGTAGGGGTGATTAGGCAGGTAGGTAGGTGAGAAGTTAGGAGCCAGCTGTCCCAGATTGTGAGAGGGATGTCCGACTGCCAGTTTAGCCCAATGCCCGGGATTGGGCCTAAACTGGCAGTCGGACATCCCTGAGGGGTCCCAAATTGGAGAGGTTGAAGGCTGGACTGAGGGGACCCTGCCTCATGCACAAATTTTGTGCACTGGGCCTCTAGTTGGTTAATAAAATTATATTGGTTTCAGGTATATAATTCTATAATACATCAAATGTATAATGTGTTGTGTGTTCACCATTCCAAGTCAATTCTCTTTTCATCACCATTTATCCCCTCTTTACCTTCTTCTGCCTCTCCCTATTCCCTTTCCCTCTTGTAATCATCATACCGTTGTCTGTGTCTATGGGTGTGCTTTTTTCTTTGCTTACTCCTTTCATCTTTTTCACCCAGATCCAACCCCCTTTTCCTCTGACAACTGTCAGTCTGTTCTCTATCTGTGAGATTCAACACCAAAACAAAACAAAACAACACAAAAAAACCTCCACAAACAATCCAATTAAGAAATGGGCAAAGGACTTGAATAGACACGTCTCCAAAGAAGACTTACAGATGACCAATAGACATAAGAAAAGATGCTCAAAGTCACTAATCATCAGAAAAATGCAAATTAAAATTACAATATCACCTCACACTTGCCAGAATGGCTACCATAAATAAATCAACACACAAGTGCTAGTAATGTGGAGAAAAGGGTACCCTCAAGCACTGTTGGTGAAAATTCAGATTGGTACTGTCACTGTGGAAAATAGTATGGAGTTTCCTCACAAAATTAAAAATGGAAATACCTTATAACCCAGCATTTCCACTTCAAAGAAAACTGTTACACTATTGTGAAGGAATATTTGTACCCCTATGTTTATTATAGCATTATTTACAATAGCCAAGATTTGGAAGCAACCTAAGTGCCCATGAGTGGATAAAAAAGCCATTGGTATACTTACATAATTGAGTACTACTCAGCTGTAAAAAAGAAAAAGGAATCTTACTTTTTGCAACAGCATGGATGGACCTGGAGAATATTATGCTAATTTAAATAAGCATAAGTGATTTCATTTATTAAGTGTAATCAAATGAACAAAATAAACTAACAAACAAAATAGAAAGAGTGCCTAGTTTTAAATGCCAGTTCTGCCATTTACACTTTTTGGAAAAGTTATTTAAGTCAGCGTGTCTCAGTTTTCTTATAGGCAAAAGAGTGGTATCCATTTCATAAGGCTTTTGTAGAGTTTCAATATATTAGTGGAGCTGACCAACACATAAACTGCTCAATTAGTATACATGAATGGAAATAGTTATCACCTAGTGACATAAGATGCCATGATTACTATATGTGGTAAGCCAGAGAAGGGATATGCTTACACAGCCTGTAGGGTCAAAGGTTTCTCTGGGGCACATTGACTTAGATTAATTAATGTAGGAAGTGATACAGTTACTTTACAAAGATTCTATCTAGAAATGAATAGATGGTTTAGATTGGGCAAAAGTACGTTAAAAAAATTTTTTTAAGTAAACAACCAAGTGCAGGTCATTCTGCACTGTGGGGCTGATAGGAATCTAGATACACTGACAAAACAGCATACATTGAATAGGTGTATTCATGTCCTTTGTATCCTAAAACATGATTCACCAAATACCATGGCAACCCATTTTCCAGATGGAAAGAAGGCTGTTGCTATTATACTGATAGTGTTAATTATGGCAAAAGTATTATTTGAATGCTTACTATTTGCTAAACCCTATGCTGAGTGCTTTGAGTATATTAAAGAATAAGAAAGACGTAGCCTTAGCTTTCATGGAATTTACATAGTAATGTAGGAGAGGCATGGATATATAATTTATTGTTTGCATTAAATCAATAATCACAACTCTGCAGGTGCTAGAAAAGACCAATGCAGAATGTAGTGTATTTATTAGCCTAATTTATTAGGCTAAGAGGTTAGGGGAATCTTCTATAGGACAGTTTAAGCTAAGAGCTAGCTAATGGATAAGAAGCTAGCCAGGAGAAGGGAAGATAAATGGGGAAAAGCTTCCAAGACATGAGAAGTATATTTGCTAAGGCCATGAGGAAGGAGTAAGCCTTGCATAGTCAAAGAACTGAAAGATGATTATGGTTGCAATAGAAAAAGAAACAAAGGGGAAATGTCTCACTATAAAATTTGAAAAGAAGGCAGTTGTCATAGCACAGGCCCATATAAAAGTTTGAACTTTATCATACTGGTAATGGAAATAATGTGATGTAATTGTATTTAAAAGTACTTTTGTAATTTGGAAAGTGAATTGAAAGATATGACAGAAACTGCTTTTCTTTCAAATTTGCTGTGAGAGTCAGAGGGTTTGGGATTCAATCCAGCTTTGGTTTTCACCTACTGAACAGATTATTTCTGGGCATCATATCCTCTTCTATAAAATGAAGACCTTAAATTCCAAGTCACAGAGGAACCATCTACCCCCAATTTTTGTATTCCCTCTTGCCCCAGCCACTTCTGAGCCATGGGATATACTGGGCTCAGGGGACTCCTAAGAGGCAGTTTTACAGTTCAGGGCATGGAGTGGGTGGAGGCTGGCAGGGAGGTTGTATGCAGAGTGTACAGAGTTCGTAATGTTTCTTCCCTAGTAGACACTTCACCTCTCTCCTTCCATCCACCAGAGCTGCCCTGCAGAGGTAAGTGGAGATTTCAGCTCTTCGCTCATGGAGGTCTGTATAAGTCTCATTCATAACTTCAAAGTACTGAAGTGATTAGGGTACATATATTTGAAGAACCTTATAATACCTCCTTTCTAAAGTAGTTTAGTTGTGTAATTAGTATTTATTGATTAGAACTAGAACTGGTAATCCCTGAGTCCTAATCCAGGGCTCTAAGCATGGTGACATGGCAAGGCATTGAAGATAAAATAAGAAGGAAAACAGACAATTATGGGAACTTACAATTTATTGAGGGGAAAAGACATAATCAAATAACCAAACATATATAACAATTCATTATAATTCTAAAGAGTGCTAAATGTCATGAAGAAAAATATGTATGAGGATATACAACAGGGAAATATGACATTGAGCAGGGATGCAATGAATAATTAGAATAATTGGAAGATCAGTTTCCAGGTAGTGTTAATGCTGTTGTATGCCATAGTAAAGATGCTTGAATTCTATTTGAATTTTATTTCAAAAAGGAAGGAAAGCCATTGGAAGATTTTTCAATAATAATGTAACATCATTTTATTTATATTATGAACAAATAATTTGGCTATTTTGTGGATAATGCATTAGAGAGGGACATGACATTAAGTAGGTCAATCACCAAGGAAGGTCTTGCTGAAAGTCTGGTAAAAGATTCTGAGGGATGAATTACAGTTGGAAATGAAATAGGGAGGAAAGCCAGTGCTTAGTATATTTTGGAAAGGTGGTTATAGATCAATTATATCTATAATTGAATGAGAAAAAGTGGGTGATGCCTCTGAGGTTTTTCTGCCCTGGTGGTGGACTTTTATAAGATGATACATATTGGAGAGGATCAAGTATGGTGACTACTTAACAGTTCAACCTCATATTTGTTGTGTTGAGATGCTGGTGAGCTATTTCAATCGATAGGGAGTTGGATGCTTGTGTCTAGAGCTAGGAAAGAAGTCTGAGCTAGAGACATAGATGTGGGATCATTGATACACAGAGAAGAGATTAGAAGGACATTATGAGTGGAAAATAGTTTTGAAGATATTAGTTATAAAGAGAGCAGAGAAATGAGTGATTACTAGAAGGACATGTGAGGGCAATAAAGAGGGTTTTTGTTAGTTCTTGTTTCCTACCATAGTTAATCCTAAAATTAATCCTCAATAAAGAAGACATAATTGTGAGGTAGGATATATGTGAAGCTCATAGAAATTATCTAAACCTCTAATTTTCAAACTTGCCTGCCTATTGGAATCACTTGAGAAGTTTTAAAAAATACTGATTTTTGAGTTCCACTGCTAGAGTTCCTGATTTAACTGATATGAGCAAGGCTCATGCAAAAAAAAAAAAAAAAAAGGTTTTAAACTTCCTCAAGTGATTCCAACATGCAGCACAATTTGAGAATCCTTAATCTAAACAGCAAAAGTAGATGTAAACATGCCAGAAAGAAAAACCACAAGCAAGCAGGGGTGAAGAAGCTCTAGACTCTTGGTGAATAAGTGAGGAGCTCAAGCAACAAAGAGAGGATAAGGAGTGATGCTTTAGTGCAAGCAAGAGAGGAGACTCAGCTCAGAATATAGACAAAAATTTCCTCCCTTGTACAAGAAAGAATGCATTAGTAACTAGAGAGTATTAAGAAAAGAACTCCATGGAGGACATATTGTATCTTGCTTCTTTTTATTTTGTTTTGTTAATCTCACCTGCATTGATTTTTTAGAGAGAGTGAAAGGGAGGGGGAGAGACAAAGAGCTAGAAAACATCAGTGTGAGAGAGACACATTGATTGGTTGCTTCCCACATACATCCTGAATGTGGGCCAGGGATTGAGCCTACCTGCAACTGAAGTAAGTAGGTGCCCTTGACTTGAATCAAACCTATGGCCCTTCAGTCTGAGTGCCGTTGCTCTAAACAATGAGTAAAACCAGTTAGGGCTGCTGTATCTTGCTTCTTGAAGAAGGTGATAGATAACATTAGGTAGAGAAAAAGGGCACAACCATCTTCCACCACTGAAAAAGATTTGAATATTTCTGTATAAAAGGCAGAGACAAAAAGAATGTGATAATGTAAAAAAAAAAGGAGTCAAAGGATTTTTGTGGGGAAGGAGTTGGAGTCCATGGCCCATCTGTGGATGACTGGGCTAGAGCCAATGAGCCCTGACCCAGTTCTGAATCCTCACCCTTCTATGAGCTTTGATATTCTATATAATAAAAGGATAATATGCAAATTGACCCTAAAGGCAGAACAAATGGGAATAACTGATCGCTATGATACACACTGACCACCAGGTGGCAGATGCTCAATGCAGGAGCTGCCCTGCAGTGGTCAGTGTGTTCCCACAAGGGGAGTTCCACTAAGTCACAAGCCAGGCTGATGGTTGCAAGCTCAGTGGTGGTGGAGGGAGCCTCTCCCACCTCCACGGCAGCGCTAATGATGTCCAACTGTGTCTTAGGCCCACTCCCCACACTTCCAGAGGGATCCTGGACTGTGAAAGGGCGCAGGCCAGGCTGAGGGACCCCTGCCCCTGAGTGCATGAATTTTCATGCACTGGGCCCCTAGTCAAATATAAATGTCATTGTCCCTTCCATCTTGAGGACAGTGACCACTCTTGGTCTTTACATTCTCCACTGTCTGACCTTACTTCACTCTGGTTGTATTTCCTTAAAAGCTTCTCATGGACCTCATGAAAAGTTTTGGGACTAACATCTCAAGCATTACCAGCTTCATACTAACAGCCTTCCCAGAGATGGAAGGCCTGGAGCACTGGTTAACTGCCTGCATCTTGCTGCTTTATGCTATCTCTGTCCTGGGCAACATTCTAATTCTCTTCATCATAAAGGAAGAGCAGAGCTTGCACCAGCCAATGTACTACTTCCTGTCTCTGTTATCTGTCAATGACTTGGGTGTATCCTTTTCTACATTGCCCACTGTACTGGCTGTCTTGTGCTTCCATGCCCCAGAGATTGCCTTTGATGCCTGCCTAACCCAGATGTTCTTCATCCACTTTTTTTCCTGGACAGAGTCTGGGATCCTGCTGGCTATGAGTTTTGATCGGTATGTGGCCATCTGTAACCCCTTGCGTTATTCATCTGTGCTCACTGATATCCGTGTGGTTCACATAGGCCTATCCATCATCATCCGCAGTTTCTGCATGGTCTTCCCACTGCCTTTTCTTCTGAGGAGGCTGCCGTTTTGTGAGGCCAACATGCTGACCCATTCCTACTGCTTACACCCAGACCTTATCCGCTTGCCTTGTGGAGATACCACCATCAATAGCATGTATGGCCTGTTCATTGTCATCTCTGCCTTTGGTGTGGATTCAGTGCTCATCGGTCTCTCCTATGTTCTCATACTGCGCTCTGTGTTGGCCATTGCCTCCCAGGAGGAAAGACTTAAGACACTGAACACTTGTGTGTCACACATCTGTGCTGTGCTTATCTTTTATGTACCCATGGTTAGTGTGTCCATGATTCACCGATTTGGGAAACATTCCTCTGAGCATGTGCACAAGTTCATGTCCCTGGTTTATCTCTTTGTGCCTCCAATGCTCAACCCAATTATTTATTCCATTAAGACTAAGGAAATTCGTAAGAGGCTATGTAAAATGTTATTGGGATATAAGCTGTGATCAGAAAGAAAGCTCCTGAAAATTCATGTACCCTATGTTTTTTGTTATTGCTTTGTATGTGTGTGAGTGTGTGTGTGTGTGTGTGTGTGTGTGTTCTGCTATTCTCTTGGAGGATTTCAACCTCCTGATATGCATGGACCTGTAATTGGGTAACTGCCATTAGTTGTATGATAGAGCCTGGCTAAAACCCATAACTCAAAATATCAGCTGTCTTACATTGTAATGAAATGTCTCAGGTTGCCAATTTTATTAGTCAAATACATTTCAAAAACTAATGCATACATATCAACCATAGAATGGCTGGGTATTATTATGTTATTTGAGATAATAGGTATTACCCAATACTTTTTAAAGTAATAATATTTTTAGTAACTTTTAAACTTTAAAAATTAAAGAATATGATAGCTGTGATTAACTTTACACTTTTGAAATAAGAGCATTCAGGAGTCCTATAAAATGAAGCATGTCTTTGTCATATTGATTATGAACTACCTAAAATTGATAAGTTTAAAACTGGAAGAAAAGTCTTATGAAAAAAAATGATATGTTGCCATCCCTCAGGCATGACTAGGGGGACTATTAAATTTCTTCTAGGGAGCTGGTAAACACTCCAAATGGAAGGCTAATAAATACCAGTTATTGATGGCAAGGTGTGTCAAGAGGCATTGGGGGTTTGACCCATGATTTGCTGGAATATAGACTTTCACGGCCTTTAGTGAATCTAAGCTCAGAGTCTTCAGCATAAGCTAGAGCAGAGAAGAGGTGCCTGAAGGATATCAGGAAATTCACAAAATATAATCTCTGGAGAGCAGTCATAAAGAAAGAGGAATCCTCTACAAATTCATGCAAAGCACACACAATACAGACCATTCAGGCTTGTAGACACTTGACAAGGGTAATAACAGATGTGGGGACTTTCCCTGGGCAGTGACAGGCCACGGCATAATTCAACTTCATTGTATGATTGGGGAAAGCAGACACTGGGACAGAAGTTATCTTTTTTTTTTTTTTAATAAGCATTTCTTTCTGTAGAGAGCACCTGGGAAGGCACATGGGCATTTCTTTAATTATTGTCAGCTGAATCCAGTGGCATTGGCAGAGCCATGTCCTAGAAAAACACCTTGCCAGAGGCAGGTGTGTTGTCAGCCTGACCTTCAGCTCAGGCACCAGAGGGTGGGTTTCATTATCTAAATCCAGCCAAGCACCAGGAACAAACATGATTATTTGGGCCCACCCAGAAATGATGATTACAAAGAAGCCACAAGAAGGCACATAATCTTTGTCTTGGGCTTTAGTAAAACTTCCTGGTATTTTGCTGTAGAAAATAAACACACTGTATCGGCTACGGGTCACTGTCTTTCCATCAGAGGACAGCTGTCCCACCTAGCCTAAGCTTTTTCCTTCTATGTCTGTGTTTTTCTCTTTCTTTCATTTTCTCAATCCCCAGCCGTCTCTACCCAGAAACTGGATTGCTCTCGAGCCACGCTGGATGCAGAAAAGAGAAATATTTACATCTTTCCATACTTCTTTCCTCATAGTATCATAAAATAACTTTTCTAAAATAAAGACATAGAAATTGAGTGACATGATGATGCCCTAAACATAGCAGAAATATAACTATGAATCTCCTCTAAATACCTCATGAATGCCAAATTAACAACAACAACAACAAAAGACTAGAAACCTAGAGGTAACATCTCCAACAATCCTAATATATAAAAACCCTGGGTCTGTCATGACTGGAGGCTCGAGCAACCAGAAGTCAGTCCTGCAGTCAGAGCTGGGTTGCTGTGGAACCCAGCACTGACTGCTATGGCAGCAGGCGCAGTGACCCAGCACTGACTGCTGAGGGGGCTGTGATTCAGGCCCGGAGAGAGGCCTGAAGAGGGAAGCAGGGTCTGATCCATAGCCTCTGTGGCAGCTATTGATCAGCACTTGCCTCTCTCTTTTTCTCTGGGTGTGGCCAGCAGCCGAGCCTCCAGGGGCTGCTGATCAGCCCTGCCTTTCTGATCAGGCCCCTTTGATAGGCCCAGAGACACTGACTGGCATAGAAACCAACCAATCAGAACCAAATTGGCCAGCAGAGGAGGGCAGTTGGGGGCAAGATCAGGCCAGCAGGAGAGGGCAGTTGGGGGGGGGGGGAGGGACCAGGCTTGCAGGGGAGGACAGTTGTAGGTGATCAGGCTGGCAGGGGAGGGCAGTTGGGGGCAATATCAGGCCAGCAGGGGGCGATTGGGCCTGCAGGGGAGCCGTTAGGTGTTAATCAGGCCAGCAGAAAAGTGGTTAAGGGGTAATCAGGCTGGTAGGCAGAAGCAGTTAGGGGCAATCAGGCAGGCAGGCAAGTGAGTGTTAGGAGCCAGCAGTCCTGGATTGTGAGAGGGATGTTCCAGATTGGAGAGGGTGCAGTCCGGGCTGAGGGACACCACCCCCCCAGTGCACAAATTTCATGCACTGGGCCTCTAGTATCACATAATAGGGACACCTTAAGTATTCTTGAAGAAAGTAGGTGTAGCCAAGATTAGAAATTATGTTGTGGGATGCAGTATAGTTAAGGTAATAACAAAGCTTACTTCTATAGTAAATTTAAACTAAAACAACAACAACAAATCACAACCCTCACCTCCAATAGGAGGGGACTATACCCTAAACAGAATCCTGGGCAGTTGGCTTTGAAACTGACTAGTGAAATGGGCAACAATATTTACCAGGTCCAAGTCCTGTTGCACTTGAGTGACTCAGGCAATTCGGCTGTGGTCATGAGCACTTGAGAACCTCATAAATGTTCAGCATAAAAGCTTTCCTCCAAAGCTATCACCTCAGCCTGAAGGACATCACATGAAACATAAATATCACTCGAGTAAGATAGAAAGAAGGTTCTGATGACAGGTGGAACATTTATAGAGGAAGACAATGCAAGAAAATGTGGCTTCAGCTACATAAACTTCTCAAACTGCTTGTGTTGCTTAGAAGAAAGGCCTGTAGAGCTCTAGGGCTAGAACAGAAGGAGGGAGCCAAGCATCCTCTACAAACAGACTTAGCTCTGAGACACAGAAGTGGCCTCAAGGAGAAAGGCTACTTTGAGTATTTGCGCAATAGCTGAGGGAGTCCTAAAGCCGAGGAGCTGAAAAAGTTATCCTGCCATCCCCTCTCAGTCCAGAGAATCCTCTCCCCAGTCACCTTGGAAAATGATCCTTGCTTAAATTTGGGGACAAAAATCGGATGTAAACTAACTCTGTACACAGTTCTGAAAAAAATTAAGGACAAAAATTGATCCACAGCCCTTAGAGTCATGCTTACTCTGCGATTCTTTCTTCTTTAAGAAAAAAAAAAATCTTTTTATATCCTCATGCTGCAGTTTCTATATCTGAATATTAGAAACCACATAGCCAACTTCAGTATTTTTTAGGCTTATTTTTTAAAAATACATCTCAATCTCAGTAACAGAATTGAAAACTCACAGAATAAGGCATGAGGATGGGAAGAGTGAGTACCAGTGTGACACAGTAAGTACTTCTGTCAGCATTTTGTGCAGTGATCCCTTATTGATTCATGTAGCAAACATGCATGAGATGATGACCATGGGTCTAGCTCTGTGCTGAGCACTGGGAATGTGGAGATGGATAGAGCCTGGCTCCTGATAGCAAAGGGCATGTGACTTTGGAAGATGTTTCTTTGTGTGTCTCACCAGTTGAATACAAATGTGTGAGCTTAGCTCTGAGTAAATAAGGAATCACTGCACAAAACTGTGACACAAATTTATTTCAGTGTTACAGAGCACTCACCCTCCAGTTGGTAGTTGGATAAAGACTACTGGGGTGTGTGTGTGTGTGCCTCCCCCTACCCACAGTACATATAACCTGTTTATGAGGAATATACATTATAGAAATTTATGTTGATCAGACAGAAAATTATAAGCTGTTATTTTCTTAATATGAAAAAAATAATCCATTATACATGTGTATGTATACATATATGTTTTGTTATTGCCTAAGAAATATTGACAATTTTTAAAAAATTAACAGACTTAGAAATTAAGTTTGTTTGTATTTTTCTTTTTGAGATAAATGTATTTGTTTAAACTGGTCAAATAGTATTCAAGTAGTATATTGACATTTAAATAAATGATAAATTATAAACTTGTTTATAATATTTTTGTGTGAACTGAAGGCAAAGGGGGATCTTTAAGAAATTACAATGAATATAAATCAGGATTGGTTTAAAAATAGTACTTAATTGTCCATTTATACCTGACTTGTGTCTTAGAAATCTATTTCCCCTTAATAACCCTGAATTTATTTTTCTACTTCATTTGTAAAAATGTTCTTGTAGATATTTGGGTTCTAAATGTTGAGTGGTATTTCCTGTTGAATGTACCATCAATCTTCATTCCTAAGCTGAGTAATTGACATGGGAAATATTTTCAACCTAGTCTTTCTAACCCAGTTATATAAGGATTGGATCTCTTTAAGAGGAGTTTCTTTATTTGGATTTCAGATTTATTTTACTTGCATCTTTTACACTTAGACAAGGATTTGTTTATTAAACCTGTGATGCTCAGATTTTTTTGTATTAATATTATACAAAAGATTTGTTTTCCTAATGTCATGTCAAATACAGGAACAGCCACTTATCATCTATCAGTTCTAAACTGTTTAAGATTTACAGAATAATTTGTCTCTGTCACTATTGAAACTAATAATTAAAGTTGACTCTGATCTATGGTTCTTTAGTCTGTCTTTCATTATAAAAATGCAGATTGCCGTGCAGGAAGCTCATTTCTCCCAACCCATTAATATGGGAGGTTTACCTTAAATATGTAGCTTTTAAATAGTTTACATAGATGGGTACTACATTTCCAGCAGTAACACTCCTCCATACAGTCCACCCACTCAAACCACAGCACAGCTTTGCAAGAGGTACTGAAAAAAAAATGTATCTATTAAACACATCTCAGGAGCCTTTGATATACCCCTTCCATCTGTCTTCAGGTAGGTTTCTCTCATAAAACCTAGTGACTATATTCCATAATCACTGAGCCCTCATACCTACTACCATGCTTGCCATATTTAGGTTTTAATAAATATTGAGTGAATAAATAAATAAGTAAATAAATGAGCTGTTATGTTTATTATAAGCAAACAAAAAAGCTTGTAAGAAAAATAGTTTTCTACCAAAATTGTATCCTTTCCTCTCCAAAATTCTCTACATTTTTTAGACCTGGGGTTGAGTAAAGGTCTGTAACTACATATCTCTGCTAGGAGGGATGAAGGCTGAAAAACAGTTTGGAGACAAATATTCTGAGCAAAATGGCTGGCAGTAAATGATGTAACATCAAGATTATACAATAACTGATTCAGTTTTTTGCGTATATATTAGCTGAGATCTCCTTGTCATCTAAACTTTTTTTATATATAATTTTTTATTGTTTTAAGTATTACAAATAGTAGTACATATGTCTCCTTCTCCCCCCCCCCCCTTGATCTCCCCCCAACCTCCCCTACCCCCCAGTACATGACTTCACCTGCCCACCCTCCCCCCCCGCCCCAGTGTCTTATATCCATTGGTTGTGCTTATATGCACGCGTACAAGTCCTTCTGTTGGTCTCTTACAGCCCCCCTCGCCCAACTTCTCCTGTCTTCCCAATGTAGTTTGACAGTCTGTTCAATGCTTCTTTGCCTCTGTATCTTTTTCCCACCATTTCTTTCCTTTAAAAAGTTTTGCCTTTGCAGACTAGAAATAAACATATAATAACTAAACAAGACAAAACAAAAAAATGTTTGAGTCCCAATTTCAATGTCCAACAGTTCTGAGTTCCCGTTTCAATGTCTAACAGTTCCTTATGTGTACATGTCAGCAATGATATCTGGATGGTGGGCACATGGTGGCAATGCCGGTCTGACCCTCTCTGGTTTGGTCCTAGCCTGTCACACACTAGTGCTTTAGATAAGTGAAACATAACCAGAAATTTATAAAAGTTTTGGCAGGGGATTATATTTTCCATTTGAAGAGTATTGGAAGTTCATGCGATTTTCAGTGAAATATCAAATATTTAGCTGGTACCAACTGACCTCTGAGTTACACATGTACAAAAAACCTAATAAAATAATTAATGGATAACTTATCTCTTGTATTTATTTAATATAGTTGATAAACAGGTTTTTCATTTATAATAGAAGAAAAACAACTTATAAATATGAACACAAATCACATGCACCCACTCCTACTTTGACAAATCCATGAACACCCTAACTCAGAAAATAGACCCTCTGTGCCCTGCTCCTATTTATTCTTTCAAAAAACAGTTTCTGGGTAAAGTGCACATCTTGTCCAACTGAATTGTAACTGCAGCAGCATAGTGGCCTTGTCTGAGCAGATCTGGTCAGGTCTGGAAATGGCTTTGTGAGGCAGGACTGGTACTCAGAAAGTAAGACTGATGGTCAGCCACGCCCAGGGCCTGCGTGTTACTCTCATCTACCACGCTCTCTTTCATGAAGGTTCTCCCGCTTCCTGGGCTCACACAGAAATTAATTTAATATAATTCCACATAATATGGATTTGTGTTTTTTCAATTCTTTATCACATCTTGTTTATATTAACTTTTCTATGAGTTTTACAGTGAGGCACAGAGATCATGTATACTATCTTACCAAAAGTATTATTCTAGGTTCTTCTCTCTCCATCAACCCACCCAGAATGGGCCCAGAGCATGAGATATACTCCCATGACAAGGAAAGATTAACTAATGACCTTTCTTATGCAGAGATTCTCCCTCCCCATAAACTTCAAAATAGTCCCTTCACAGGCATAGCTGAACCATGTTCAGTATGTCATTTTCTCAGTTTAGAGGTAGGCCTATGGGGCTCAAAATAAAAGAAGTATAAGAATTTCTTTTCTGGGGGGCAGGGGGTCAATCAGGGAAAAAAGAGAGATATGTAATACTTTAAACAATCTCTATATATGAAAGACTAAGTGTCCGTCTGTCTGACCGGTCGCTATGATGTGCACTTACCACCAGGGGGCAGATGCTAAATGCAGGAGTTGCCATGATGCACACTGGCCATTTAAAAATAAATGGCACCACAGACCTGGCGCCGACAAACCAACATTTGGATTCCCCCAACTGGGACACAGACCCCACCACCACTCTGGAGTGACACCTCACCAAATGGCGGCACAAATTGTGGCCCACAGCCCAGCCCAGCCCAGAAATGGTGGCTGTGGGTGCTGCATAATGACATCACATAGCAACGCCTGGGTTCCTCTCCCCAGCGACTAGCATCCTTGTAGTTTCTTCAGCCCAGGAACACAACTTCCTTTATAACCAGGTGCAAACATTTTACACTTTAACCAAATGTTTGTGATG